>JADRCH010000013.1:6987063-7036928 GCA_019843965.1 Rhynchomys soricoides
TGTGCACATGTACATATGTGTGTCCACATAGATGAGGCCAAATGTTGACATCAAGTCTTCCTTAGTTGCTCTTCACCTTGGTTCTCTGAGACAGGGTCTCACTGAGCCTGGAGTTCCTGGGTTGGGATAGGCTGCCTGGCCAAGGAGTTCTAGGTATCCACCAACCTCTGCCTCTGCCCAGCACAGGGGTTAGGTGTGAACCACCACACCTGACTTTTATGTGGATTATGATGATGGTTGCAAAACAAGCACTTTACTGACTGAGCATCTCCCCGGGCCAAGTCTCATATCACTAGTTTGCATGGAGAGTGCTGAAGGGAGTCCAAATGTACTGGGAAAGATCAAGAGTTCTAACCACCCTCCTCTAATGAGCCCTGACACCTGACAGTGAATCCTCTTAACTTATTCATCAAAATTTTTCTTTGCAATTTTGACCCTTTAGTATCCTCAATTTGGTTCAATATCAGCTTGTCAAGTTCCATAAAAATATTCTCTTAAGATTTTGACTAGAACTACATTGAATATATAGATTAATTTAAAAGTATTTGGCATGTTAATAATACCTAATCTTTCTATCAATGAGTCTAATATCACTTTCCATTTCTGCAAATTTTCTTGGATAGTCTTTGACAACATGATATCATTTCTGCACAAGCCAACATGTTTTTATTTGACATTGTTCTACGTGCCCTGATTTGTGTTGTTCTTAAAAATACTATGTTCTCCTATTATATGTCCTCACTGCTTCCTCCTAGCGTAAAGAAATCTCACTGACTCAGTAGACTTCCTCTAGACTCAGGGAACCCTAAGGAGTCTCATTACTTCTACTAGCTTGTCTACAGGTTCTCATTGATTCTACAAGATAGGAGTTTCATAGCTTACCACCTTGCTGGCACCATTGCACAATGCTGAGGACATGGGATCCCGTGGAACCTGAGTTACAGATGGTTGTAAGCCATTGAATAGGTGCTGGGAACTGAATCTGGGCCCTCTGCATGAGCATCAGGGGCAGTTATCTACTAAGCCATCTCTCCAGCCCACATTTTAGTCCCTTTTAACACATGGATCAATTAAGAGTATATCATTTTAAAATATGAGGTTGTTAATTGCTCCATCTTTTAATCTTTATTTCTAACTTAATTGTATTGGGTTAGAAACTGGATTTTACTGTATCCTGTTACAACTTATCTTGTAACTAGAACACAGGCGGGTTTTCTAAGGGATCCACATGCACTTGAAAACTATAAACATTTTTAGTGTTGGTGTTGCTGACCAATAGCAACTTACAGGAGGGAGGGGTTATTCCAGATGAAGTCCATCACTGGGGAAAGTCAATACAAAAACTTGAAGCAGAAACCACAAAGAAATGCTACTTGCTGGCTCAATCACAGACCCATGCTTACCTAGCTTTCTTAGAGACCCCAGGACTTGTTGCCCAAAGAATGACACCACCCACAGTGAGCTGGACTCTAGTATATCAAAACAACCAAGGCAATCCTTCATAGACAGCCCAAAGGCCAATATTATCAAGGTAATCTGTCAACTGAACCCTTCTCAGGTGACCCTAGGCTGTTTCAAGTTGACAGTTAAAGCCAACTAGGAACATTTATGGCTTGGGTACAGTGTTTTCCAGACATTCATGTACAAGTTTGGGACATTAAAAGTTAAATCATCTGGACCCATTCAACATTCTGGCAGATCAAGCTCTCTGAAATATCCTCTTATATCTCATACTCTCTTTCATTCTGTTGTTTTTTCTATAATTGTAGGCTGTGTTGTTAGCATCTCCAAGTCCCTTGCTGTTTCACCTTCTTGGCAATGTGCCTTTGTTTACTGTCTCTACTGAACGCTATTAAAAGACTTGTTCTTAAAATTATTTTTACTAATAATAATGTCCCTGGGTTATCTTTATATAGATCTGGCATATCTTTTCCTATTCTTTGTTTTTAATTCTTCCATATGTCTTTGTTTTAGATATGCATCTTATAAGCAGCATATAACAGTATTTGAAAACCTGCTATCTTTTATTAGTGGTGTTAATATATTTATTCATGCTATTCATATAGTTTAAACTATTTACAGAGCCTTGTTTTCTGTTTATGAGCCTTTCTTATTTTCTGTGACAGTATTCTATTTTGGGTTCTTTTTTTTTAATGTTCACTTCCCTTTCCTTGCTCATTTGAAGGCAAAAAAATAGAGAAGTATTTTAAACACACTCTTCTTTCCCATGTTTTCCTAACACATCTGGGGTAACTTAATATCCCAACTGACAGTGATTTTTTTTCAACACACACACACACACACACACACACACACACGGACACACACACACACGGACACGGACACGGATACACATGAGTATACACACGCACGAACATACACACATATACACACATGCACACACACATACACTCATGTACACACATATACACATGCACACACACACACACACATACGTATGTATGTGAGTATACACACATATTCCAGACACCCTCACCCACAGTGAGAGCTACTTCTCCATGAACCTCAATCTCTGGAGAATCACAACACTCTGTAGTTCTGCTCTGGCCACCACTAGTGGCCTCTTGGGAGCCAAAACTTTCCAAAGCCTAATGTTTCGCATGTTCACCGCCTCTCTGCCACCTCCATGTTGTCACAGGTTGGGTCTTTGTTACCCTGAGCCTGAGCAGAATGATGGTATTAAATAGGAGCATAACAGTGGACCTCTGGCTCACAGAATGAGGTCTTGGAGTCTCCGTTTATTATCTAGAAGTCAACTGAAACTAACACTGTAAACATTCGACTTGGCTACCAAGTGACACCAGCTCTGTAGTGACACAAGGTACACTGAAACCCACTCTTTGGTCTCTGCCTTCCCTCAAGCTGTGGCTTTAACACTAACACCGGCAAGGAAATGAAATTATTCCTAGTCAATAGACAGCCTGGTGCCCTTTTCTTTATATGACAGGAGGAGAGGAGAGGTGAGAGGAAGGAAGGGAGGAAGGGAGGGAGGGAGGGAAGAATTGGTTTTTGAGCTCATGGGTTTCCCCCAAACCCTGTGAGGAGACACAGCAGTACTTGAAGGAGGAGGAGATAGTAGTTCAGATTGCTGAGATCGCTTGTACAAGGACAGAAGCAAGGCAGGCTGGGAGTAAGCCAGGCTTGCATGGAATTAAAAGCTGCTGTTCCATCCCCTGCAGCCACCTGGGACACAACCTCAGACACTGAACTAGACAACTAAACATCCTTCCAGCAAGCTAGATGCGGCTTCTGAGCTGCATTTCTCTGCAGAGGGTTCAGCATTACCCTCTAGATAAACACAGCCTGTGAACCCTGAGGGGTTTAAAGGGAACTCTCCTGGGGTTTATTTTGTGAATCCCTCTCTTTGGGGAGTCATAAATAATGTCTATTCCCTCCTCTTACGGTCCCAGCAACAAACTAAACTACAACTGCACCATTTGCACCCTGGGGACCAAGGAGATTATTGGGCTTCCTTACAGAACATTGGTGTGGGGTTACTGGCTGAAAAGCACCCCCAGCCACTCTGAAGGACCCCATCACCAGTTAGCTCCCCCAGCCTATATACAGTCTTCACACCTGGAGGAGGCTGCCTGCCATTACAGCAGAACTACCAGATGGCTTGGAGGGTGGCTGGAGTCTTGGGTAGAGGTCTAATAACCCTCCCCAGCCTCTCCTTCTCTAAGGGAACATCAATCAGTGGCCCAATCCTGTTGGACTTCTTCAAGCAGGGACATCTTATCTGATGAAGATGAAGATGGCTGTTCTTTGTTCTCCCAAATGACTTCAGTTTTACACGCTGTGATAAAAGATTCAGAGCGGTGCTCTCCTTACCACAACCCTTCTTGAAACTACAACATTTAAAAACACATTTGGCTAATTAGAGATGCCATACAGCAAGGAGGAGCTGATTGATATTTTTAATATTTGATGATGACTAATTGCTTTCTGTCCACATCCGTTCCTAATGTTGCTTGAACCTGATAAAGCATTCTCTTCAGGCTCCCGTCTAATTGCACACATGCCCGGATGTGTGCATGTCTGTACACCTCAGCATCAGCCTCAGCATCAGGATTAAGCACTTCTGGGTTCTTACCACTGCCATGCTTCAGCCCTTCCCTAGGGTTGCTCTCTTAAGTCTGTAGTCACAAAAAAAAAAAAAAAAAAAAAATCAAGAATCAGAACCCCAAGGCTGGAAAGACTCTGCCCCTAATCTAGTATAGATGCCTTGTGAATGTTCAAAACTCCTCACACATTCTGGCAATCAGTTGTCTAGAAGAAGCTTGAAGGAGCCCAGTTCTCCTCGGTCAATCTAACAACAGCTGAAAAGCTCTTCCTCCAACAAACCCAAGAGCTGAATGTCCCTCTGTCCCTCTAGTCCTCTCCTTTGAGGCCACAAAGACCAAAGTTAGCCTCTCCTATGACAACCTGATGACTCACTGACCATGTGTTGGCAGCCCTGAGAGCTTGATGGAGCTCTCCTATGCCATGCTGATTCCAAGTTTTCACACCTGCCCCTCACCAGACACCTTTGCATCCAAGGCCATCTGCTTTCCTCAAGATGTACCCCAGTGAGTCCGTGGCTTTTAAAAGACAGCAGACCCACAGATGCTTCCCCAGGGATGGTGTGAGGAGGCCCTGCATTCCTCTGAACAGAATGCCCCAGGCACATGGAAGCCTGGCTCTGCAACCAGACAAAACATATCTCCAGGTGGCTGGAGAGCCAGTGGCTTCAAGCTGTGCCAGAGGATAGCAAAGGATTTGACAAACACAGACTTTCAATTCTGAGGATGCAAAAGACTCCTGGGGATGTGTGGCTGGCTGAGAGAGAGAGTACAGGGTGCCAGCAGAACCTGACAAGTTTGCTAGGCAGCTGGCTGGGCCAAAGATGAGTCCAGAGAAACCAGAACCAGCATTCCGTGTGGCAAAAAATCATCCTTTACTCTTCTGCTCCCCAGATGTATCTGTCACAGGCTCTGCACTCTGCAAGGTACTAACAAGTTGGTTTTCCCTTTGATAGAGGGTAGGAGATCTTTGGAATGTCAATGAACAAATGACCACAACATTTGCAATGGATGCCAGTTACCATGGAGGGATGCCCTCAGTTCCAGCTCTCTCCTAAGAGAGAGTTCAGGGGATACGGAGGTGGAGACGAGACCCCAGATGGAGACATTTTCCCAAAAGCTTCCCAAAGCCATCTGTGGCCACTGCCTGCCCCTCTGTTAGCTTTCTTGAAAAGCAGTGAAATGGCAGAAGACAACTAGGGTCAGCATAAACAGCTCTCCTTCTCTCAGAAGAAGAGAGGACAGATGGCAGGGTCAGTACAAAGCCACTCCTCTTAGAGCACAGGTGGCAAGATGGAGGCAGGAACAAGATAGCTGACAAGCTGAGGATTTGCATGGGGCTGAGCAGTGTCAGTGTGAGCCCTCCTGACCTGGTCAGGCACCATTTTGCTCTAGAAAAATGGAAAAAATCCATATGGCATGCCAGGAATCCACGCTCAGGGCTCCATGAGCAGCCACATAACTGGTATTGCAGTTGCGCTTCCCTCTGAGTCACCCACACCCCCTGTACTATGTGTCATACAGCCATGTATACTCTATTTCTAATGACATTTCCTAGTTTTCAGTATTTTCCCTGCCAAAATATCCTTCTTACAGCATTGTTTGGTATTCAGTAAGAGGTCAATAAATGCTCCTTAAATTCAGTAAAGCTGCAGGGCATGAAAGCAGCAAACAACCCAGTGGGGTTTCTATGCACCAAGAATGACCTAGATTTAAGACATCCTGCTCAACAAGAGCCACAAAAATAGCTGGGAATAAATTTAACCAAGAAACTAAATGAACTATACAATGAAAAATATAAAACACTGAGGAAAAATTTAAATAGACGCTAAAAAGCGGAAAGATTATTCTAGGCTCCCATACTGGGAGAATTAATACTGGTAAATGTTCAAACTATGCAAAATGACTGACAAGCTCAATGTAATCCTAACCAAAACAACAAGGACACTCTCCACAAAAACAGAGAAAGCAATCCTAAAATTATACCAAAACAAAAGAAAAAAAACAAAACAACAAAACAAAACAAAAAAACTTCAGTCAAAGTGAACCTGAGCAACAAGATTTTTTTAAAGTTATAGGCACCATAATACCAAACTTCAAATGCACTACAAAATAACACTAATCAAAACAGGATGACCTTCCCATAACATCAGACACATGGGTCAATGGAACAGGACAAAGAACCTCAAGATAACTCCACACTGTAACAGCCAATTGAGCTTTTAGCCAAGGCACCAAGAACATGAGAGAAGATGGAACAGTCTGTCAATAAATAATGATGAGAAAGTGGATAGTCATGAAAGCAGCACCTTGAAGGAAAATCCACTCTAAGAGGTTGGATTAGAGATAAATCCAAAATGGAAACCACAACACTGCTAGAAGGGAACACAGGGACACTGCAGGACGTTGACATGAGCAACCAATTTTTGAATAAGACCTCCAAAGCACAAACAAAAGCAGAAAGAGATAAATGAGGTTATGTCATAGTAAACTGCTTCTGAAGAGCAACTGTGTGAAGAGACAGCCTGCACAGTGGCATAATGTTTGCAAAGTATTCCTCATCTGATAAAGGATTAACAATCAGAATAAATACAGTGCTCAAATGGCTCAATAGTAGATAGGGATGATGATGGTAATAATAGTGATGGTAATGATCATGATGGTGGCGATGATCTTTTTTATGGACAATTTATCTAAGTGGACATTTCTCAAAAGAAGACATACAAGGCTAACAAGTATATGAAAACATGCCCAACCTTATTAGATGCTAGGAAAATTGCAAATCAAAACCACAATGAGATATCATCTTACTGTAGCTAGAATGCTAAGACCGAGAAGACAAAAATATTGATGACCATGTAGAGAACAACAGCTTTGTCTACACTGTTAAGAATGTGGGCTGCAGAGATGGTTCAGTGAGTGAAAGAGCTTGATACACAACCACAAGAACCTGGGTTCAGATCCCAGCACCCACATAAATAAGAACAGTAATCACCTATAACCACGATGCTAGGTGTTGGAGACAGGAGGATCTCTGGGTCCTGCTGGCCACCAGTGCAGCTGAAAAATGGAAGGTTTCAGGTTCAGTGAAAGACACTGCTAAGGATAAGGCAGAGAGAGCTAGAAGACCAGATACCCTCAGCTGGCGGCTGCACACTTGTACACATGCATAACTCCCAATTCATACCCCCAACAAAAACAGAATATAAGTTAGTACAAGCATCTATAGAATACAATATGGTGGTTCCTCAAGGGTCCAACAAGTCTTCTCCTGGGTATTACCCAAGGGAATGAAATGAATGTGCCAAAGGGATGTCTGTGTTCCTGTATTCATTGGAGGACTGCTCCAGGCAACCGAGAGATGGAATTACCCAGTGTCCATAGTGGCTTAGTTAATAAAGAAAATGTGTTGTAGATGTTTATATACACCCTAAGCAGAATACTATTTAGCCATAGAAATAACAAAATCTGAGGACTGGATAACTCAAAGGTTAAGGTCAGTGGTTCAATTCCCCAACACCCACATGGCAGCTCATAACTGTCTGTAAACTCAAGCTCCAGAGGATCTGATGACCTCTCTGACCTCCTTTGGCATCAAGCATGCACATGATGCATAGACACGCAAGCAAGCAAAACACCCATACACATAAGATAAATAAATCTAAAATTAAATTTAAACTAAAAGAGAAAGAAATTTTGTACTTTACCATGACACAAAGGAGCATATGTTACATGAGACTGGGCAGTGTGATATAAATTACATTGATAAGCTGCCATGCGCTGTTTGACAGCTGAAAGCGGACTCTGGGTATGAGGTTGCCCCCTTTCTCTGACTCAAACATGTTATATCAAGTGTGCGCCAAGCCCCCCTATCCTGGAACAAATTGGATCCTGGCCGTACAGCAGGGAGGCTGTAGAACAGCAAACAGCTAAGGATGTCAAAACATTGCGTCCTTGATCTCTGAGTGGAGCAATAGCAGGCTGAAAATGCTACCTATTGTGTATTAGTATATTGCCATGTATGTTTAAGTAATCTGTGTGTGTGTTCACATGTGTGTGCGTGTGTGTGGATACCAGAGAACAATGTTGGGTATCATTTCTTGAATGCTATGTACTTTGTATCTTGAGGCAGGGCTCTCATTAGTCTGAAGCTCAACAATCAAGCTTAGGCTTGCTAACCATTGAGCCACAGGGATCCACCTGCCTCCACCTCCCTAGAAGTGGGCTTCTATGTGTGTGTCACCACCTCAGTGGTCTTTCCACTGGGAATTGAACTCAGGGCCTTACACCTACCTGTAAAGCCAGAACTTTACTACCCGAGCTATCTCTCTAGACCCCTCCCACATGTATCAATGTTTTCAAAACTATTTTTATTAATTTATCTTTTAAAAATAAAAACAATATAATTATGGTACACAATGTATTAGCTCATGTATCCACTGTGGAGTGATTAAACCAAGCTAATTAACATTAACTTCCCAGGAATTTGTCATTTTGAGGGAGTAGGTAAGCCCACCTAATATCCACTCTCTAATGATTTTCTAGTGTCTGTCATATCAACTACAATCACCTCTTGTATGAAAGCTCTCCAAGATGTGATTATTTTGTATCAGTGATAGTTTACATTCTTTGACAAGTATCTCTCCACCTTCCTTTGGCACCTCAGCCTCAGGCCTGGCACCCACTATTCCATTCTCTGCTTCTGTGAGCTCTCCTTTTCTAGACTCCTCAGGTGAGAAAGATGGCCCCATCTTTCTATGCCTGACTTACCAACTGAGCATGATGCTGTTCAGACTCCTCCATGTTCCATTAATGACGGATGAGGCATCTTTCAGTGTTAATGCTGAGCCCTGCTGCATTTTCTTTACATTCGCCCACTGACAAGCTTCGGGCTGACACCTTGCTTCTTGTGGAAAGTATAAACAGAAAAGAGTGTTGGCAGAGATGTGGGCAGATGGTGCTGGGCTTTGCTGGGGCCTGTGAAGGACCAGCTGCTTAAGGAGATAGAACGGCAGTGTGGAGCAAACTTCAAGGAACCCCCAGCAGAGAATTCTATCCTGGGTACAGTCACCAGGAGGACAAAAATCAAGGATTCAAGGAGCTCTGTACACTTGCGTTCATTTAACATTGCTGAAAACAGCAGAAGGTGACTGTGGATGGCTAAATAGATAAGTAGACCACGCCCCATACATACAATCAAATACACACATACAGACATGCACACGCACACACAAATGCATGCATGCATGCATGCATACATACATATATATATGACAAATACATACATACATACATACATACATACATACATATTATTCCACATAGAAAGGAAGAGATATAGCATACACTAGGATGTACTTGGACTGTGAAACATTCTGTTGTTTGACACAAGCCAGTCACAAATGAGTATTGCTTGACTCCATACTTAGACCCCAGAGCAGTCAGACTGATGAAGACACAGGGCAGGATGGGAGTCATCAGGGGCTAGGGAAAGTGGGCTGAGGACAGGTGTTTAACAGCCGCAGAACTTCAGCTTGTGGTTACAGAATGCTAAAGATTTGTAACAATGTAAATGCATTTGCCAACATTAAATTGAATGCTTAAAACTGTTAAAACAGTAACTTTCCTATGCATTATTTTAACAATCAACTAAATTATATCATAAAGTGATCTTATTTCACCTTCCTGTTAGAAAACACCAAGGCAATTTCATAGAGTTTTATGTACTACAAATTTATAAATATGTCTTATGCTTCTTATCTGCATAATTCTTTTTAGATTTTAATACATTTACTTATTTATGTGTATGTGTGTATAGGGAAGCAGGCACACATGTGCCACAACACATACGTAGAGATTATAGGACAATTTACGGGAGCTGGTTCTCACTTTTCACCTGCAGGTCCCCAGGCTTGGCAGAGAGTACCTTTAACCACTGTGCCATCTTGACAGCCCTTATTTTTCTTTGATTTAACAGAGTTCAAATGTATGTTGCTTTACTATGCCTTGTATGTATTTTCATGTGTTTTACAGTTAAGTCCAAGATGAATAGCTGAGGAAGATAAGAGCAAGAGGAAGAATGTCATTTTTACACTGACTGTTCTTGACCCATGGTACTCAGGTTTTCTTCAGACATTCTAGCTAGGGCTTCAGGTTCCGCTCTGTGGTAGCATGCTTGCCAGGCATGTACAAAGCCCTGGGTTTGATCCTCAGTGCTCAAAAATAAAATGCTAGCTTGGTTGACTGAGGCTGAATAATCAATTCTGTTTTGTGGTTGTCTACATCTGTTTACTGTCTGTGAAACTTGAGTGTAGAGAGAAACAAAGGAAACAGGATTGAGTGTGAAACAATAGAACCATAAGTGTTCCCCAGACTGGCTTGGGGTTTTGTGTATGCTTTCTTGGAAATCTGAGAAAGGTCTGCCACATTTGTAAAATAAATTAATCCTTTTTCTATTTAAAAAAAAAAAATTAAAAGAACCGGCCTGTTGGGTGAGGATCAGGAGAAGAGGAAGATAGTAACACTCATAACCAGCTGGTGTCATAGCTGAGGCCAAGAGCTCTTTTCAGGATACGGGAGGGAGCCTGGGCTAGGCTAGTCCAGTCCAGTGGGGGGGGGGGGGGGACGACTTTGCAGAAAGCTCAGTACTGGGACTTGGGTGATGGAAAGTCAGTTCTCAGAACACAAGGCTGTTACTCTCGATGTCCTGGAGACAAAGATCTTGTCTGGCATTATGAAGGAGAGATGCGGGAACTAACAGAGCTGAAAGAAGCTGAGGTCACCCTCCAGGACCTTGGCAGGGAGGGGTGGCCCAGCAGCCGATCTAGTGAGCCAATGAGCAGTGCTGTGGGGATCTCATGCCCCCTTTGGCCCTGAGGCTTTCTCTACAACCGTCTGACCCAAGTCCCACGCTGTCCTTGCTCCCCTTCTTCATCCAATAGACTGCACATAACTCAACCAGCAGCACCCTAGTTTTCTGTAACATAATTCTACTGAGAGTCCCCAGATCTTCCTGGACCTCTCCCCAGCTGCTCTACTGGGAGGGCTTACCTTTTTGGATCTTTGACGGGAAGCAGAGTCTCCAGTGGCGGTTTCTCTGTATAGCCCTAGCTGTCTTGGAATTTGCTCTATAGACCAGGCTGGCCTTGAACTCACAGAGATCTACCTGTCTGTGTCTCCCTAGTGCTGGGATTAAATGTGTGCCACTACCTGGCACCCTTGGGTTCTTCTACACACTGCAAATGACTAAAGTTAGTATAAAAGTGATGTCTAAACCAATAAAGTGTTGCTGTGGTAAAAGTCATCTTACTCCTGCCCGGGAGCAGCCTTCAAACACAGGCAAGTCCCACCTGAACTCCACTTACCACACCCTACCAGGATGTTCCACTAACAGCCCATAGGTCTATGGTAGCTACAATGACAGCCTACCCCATAATTCTAAAATGACACAGATTTTTTTGAAACTCAATTATGTGGTTCTTATACATGAACTCTGTAGATAACAACATTGTATTACAGTGGAAAAATATGGAAATGCCTACAAGAATCATGTCTCTTCACTGCACTTCAGAAAAGCTTCTCGAAACAAGGCTACCCTTCCCCAGTCACACCACAGGTCCATGTTCAAAGGCCTCCATGCCCCATCCCTCTGTCATCAGGCCTGGCTGTATCCAGGAATAAAATAGAAGTTAAGGTCATCAACACGAAAAAAGATACAAAAAACAAACTTGCCTTAAATGTGTATCTTCAAAGCTAGGGATGCAGATGGGAAAGTGTTTGCCTAGCAAGCAGGAAGCCCTCGGCTCCATCTTCAGTACTACATAAAGAGGACACGTGGTGCATATCTAGAAGTCTAGCACTAAGAAGCTAGAGGTAAAGGGATCATGAGTTCAAGGTCATCCTTGGCTCCTAGACACTTAGTGAGTTCAAAGCCAATCAGGGATATATGAGGTTCTGTCTTAAAAAACAAAAGTCTACAATGAAGGTGCTTCAGAGGACCTAGGGCAGTGGCTCTTAACCTGTGGGTCATGATCCCCTTAGGAGTCAAATGACTCTTTCACAGGGGTCATGTATCAGATAGCCTGCATATCAAATATTCCCGTTATGGTTCATAACAACAAAACTACAGTTACAAAATAGAAACGAAATAATGTTATGGTTGGGGGTCACCACAACATGAGGAACTGTATCAAAGGGTCACAGCATCAGGAAGGTTGAGAACCACTGAGCTAGGGAGAGGTGCTATCTCTAATTATCCATTGCTTCCTCATCTTGGAAGCTTGCTCCAGTTCTCAGCTTGCTGTCCCATCAGTCTTGTGGGCATAGATGGACTGCTTAATTACAAACATTTCCAGTCACTCTCCTCAGCCTTTCCCCTGGAATGCATGGCTGCCACTCTTCTACTCCCAGACCCAGCTTCAATAGTTTTCAGTCAAGGTTCAGGGAGAAACCCGCCGCACCGGGATTTGATTATTTACCAACATAATGTTGGCTGCAAACCAGCGAGACACCAATACATTTTCCTTTGAAGCCTGACATATTGCCTGCTGTTTCTAAGTCTGTTTTCTCAGCTGGCCAACAAATAACCAGGACTGTTTAAAGAAAAAAAGTCACAATTCCAGGTGGGGAGGGGAGTGCTGTTCTCGTGATGGGTTCCTCATAGAGACACTGATCTCATTCTCTCAAGGTGACAAAGGTGTCCCCAGGAGTAGAGCACATTATCAGGCCTATGACAACTGCTAGTCCCCATGCCCCTGTGACCAGTTTTTCTGTATATTACTTTGGGAAAGGCCTGCATAGGTCTGGTCCTGGTGGCAAGGGCAGCAGGTGGAAGGGTATTAGCATGTCCCCTGGTGTCTCAGAATACACTGGCATGTGTTCTCCTTGTTGAGAGAATCCCCAAGACCACCTGACACAGACCACAGGCCTCTCAGAAGTCGGTCATCTCAAAAAGCTACTGTGAGGTCATCAGAACCTAAGAGATAATAGGGGACAGCAGCTGCTAACAACTGACATTAAAGTTCCCCTTGTAGGACCCTACCTCTGAATAGCCTAGATGTGAACTTTGAAATAAAAGAGTCTTGAATATGGAACAATTTCATAAAGATAGGTTTAGGGCCAGATGTGGTGGCAAACACCTTTAATCCCAGCACTCAAGAGACAGAGGCAGGTGATCTCTAATTTCGAGGTCTACAGAGTGAGTTCTAGGACAGCTAGTACTACATAGAGAAACCCTGTCATGAACAAACAAACACAAGATCTGGGTTCAGAGCTCAGCACTCACATTTAAAACAAACAAGCAAACATCTGGGTTTGGTAGAACCCCAGCACTGCAGTAAGCAGAAAAAAGCAGGTCCTCAGAGCTCACTGGCCAGGCAACCTAGCTAATTGGTGAGCTTCAGCTTCAGTGAGAGACCATATCTCAAAAGATAAACTTGAGAACAGTAGAGAAGAGCACCTGATACAAACCCCTAACTTCCACAGAATTCACCCCACATACATACACATGCACCCCTCACACAGAAAAAAATAAAGAAAAAAAAAAAACAAATAAGTTTGTCCTTTTAGGCCACAGTAAACTCTCACTAACTGTAAGAAAGGGATCTCGAAAGTCTATTTACCCCTGCCTGCCTGCGTGGGTTAGAAACATATGACTTGAATCTCTGCAGTGATGGAGAGTTCATTATCTTACATCACTGGACATTGTTAGTACAATATAAAGGTACAAGGTGTATTCAGTTCCCCAATTTCCACAAAAGTGCCTCACAGCAGGTTTTAGAAGTGGGAACTGACTTTTAATCTGAGTCATTCCGGAAGGGGGTCAGATCAGTTCCGAGGGAAGTCTTCCAAGTGTGGCTCAAGCAGAGGACCTGGTACAGTAACAGCATAACAACATCCACTGCCTTGCAGCCTTCTTAAACCTCAGTCTGTGTACCTTAGTGTATTATAATCCAATGTCTACCTTATTCAATGTGTATTCAAAAGCTATATTCCAGTTACCTGAACTTCTATAAGCTTAGGCCTTATTTTAACATAATTTCTAGTTCTTTCCTTTAAAAAAAGAAAAAAGTTTAATTGAGACAGGAGTCTCATTCTCTCACTATACAGCCCAGGTTGGCATGGAACATGTGATCCTCCTGTCTCACACCCCTACATGCTGCCATTACATGTGGACACCCATGTGCAGTGCAGCCACTGTTTTCAAGGACAAGTTTTCATATTTGGGAGTATCAATTGGGATGGCAAATGGATGCTCAAAGACTGGACTTGAAAGTCTTAAAGGTTTTAAAAATTATGTGTATGGATATGTGCCTATGTGTGAGTATATGTGTGCGTGTGAGTGCAGGCACATGAGGAAACCAGAAGGAGGCATCAGATCCCCCTGGAGCTGCAATTACAAGTGCTTGTGAACTCCCCAACATGAGTGCTGGGAATGAAACTCGGGTCCTCTGCAAGAGGACTGTGCTCTAACCACTGAGCCGTCTGCTTAGCCCTAAAGTGTCAAACAACTTCTCTTTCAGTTCTAGCTTGTGACCAACATCTCTTGTCCTTCCTTCGCCTCACACCCTTCTCCATTAATAAGCTTTTATTTTATTTGCTCTGATAGATCCTCTTGTCTGTGGAGAATTCTCCAGAGGAGGAGTAGGCGTTCTGAGCTGACAACACTCCCCTGACCCTGGGGGTTACAGCCTAAATGCTCTGCTGAGCAGAATGGCCCACAGCCATCAGCTGTCACTTTCATTAAGATATTGGGAGAGGAGAATAAACCTTCCTGAGACAGGCAGGAAGATCTGGCCAAAGATGTTCTCAGAGGGGAGAAAGTAGGCTCCCAGCTTGGCTGAATCTTTCATCTCCAGATGCTTCAGTTTCTCTGCCCATTTCACGGGACCACTGTACAGATTTAGAGGGAGGATAGCCACAGGGTGCTCTCAGACAGCACAGACAAAGGCATTACATAATTGCAAAATGTTCACTTTTACTTTTGCAGAGTGTAAGCTTCTTCTAACCTGCAAGTGAGCATTAGCAGCAAGTCTGAGGAGGACGGGGGACCAGGGCCTGTGGCTTCATCAGCTCAATCTGTGAAGGGAGGGGGAAAAGATCTGGGGGAAATTTTGCTGACAGACTACAAAAGGCAGAATGAAAAATGTCTTGAGTTTAAAAAAAACTTGCAGAGATTGGATGCAGAAACTTTGTTTAAGGAGCCATCTCTGATCAACGGTATAACACACTTCTGTATTTCTCATACCAGAGTAGCCTTGATCCCTCAAAGCCGACCTACAAGCTACTGCAGCTCAGCAGTCACCAGCAGACTGGATTAAACCATAAAGCTGCCATGTTGGCATTCCTCCTGGCATGTTCGAATCTTCAGCCTCTAGATGAAGTCACAGTTTGTGACACTGTTTTGGCATAATGTATTGAGACCTCCAAGGCTGAAGGAGGAGTTTGGACAGGTAAAAAGTACCACTGTTGCTCTGGGTAACTGACAGGCAGGCAGAGCAGCCAGTGCTGTCTGCATTATTTGCTACTAAAATCAAAGGCGGGTGAGGGGAGCTGGAGGAGAGTTCGCTTTTTCCCAGCAAAAGCTGCATCTCAAGAGTCCTTCAGAGCACTCTGGGAACACATGGGAGTTTACAAATCAATTTACTAAATTGGCTTGGCTGGAAATCATGCTTTTGTGTGTGGATCCGGCTGAAAGGCATTTTTTTAATCTATTGGGCCCTAGTGGGGCTCCTCCAAGCAGTTCAGAGAAAGGTGACATCAGAAAAAGGATGGATGTCAGTTCCAAACCAAGTAGGCCGGACTCAAACCCTAGCTCCAAAGGTCCAGCAGCCCTGGGTAAGTCACATGACCTCTCTGAGCCAACTGCCTAGCTAGCCTACCAGCCTCTTGAATGCTGACAGGATCAAAGTCAAGTGCTGTCTCAATCTGGCCTTTTCTATGCAGCTATAGGTGACCCAGATGACAGGAGCCCTCCCTACGCCAACCGTTCTCTCATCTCCCACAGCCAGGTGGACAAGTGACAGGAAAGGAGCAGAGCTCTGGAACCCCCATTGTGCAATGACTGCATACACTTAGCCAAATTGGGAACTTCATTTAAGCACAGAGAGAGCCAAGCTGCACTTCTAAAGACAGAATTTTTAGATGTCAGGCATATGCTATTTTCAGTTCTGTACAATTTTGCCCTTTAGATATTGTGAACTTGAAGAATTCTGCAAGTGGTCTGTCTCCCTTTGTTTGTTCACTAGTTTGTTTTTTTAAATGAGCCCTCAGATGTATAGTAATCCTTCTGCCTCTGACCCTGATCCAAGTGCCAGGATCCTAGGCATTGCTACCACACATGGCTCAGAGCCATCTTTTTTCACACCACACCTGTTGGCCAATTGCAGTGCATGTTCCAGGCTCCCTGTGACAGGTAAGCCTGAGGTCTTGAGTAGGGAGGAGCTAGAACAAAGGGCCCAGACCTAGAGAGGCCCCAGGATCCACTCAACAGAAAGCTAATCATGGAGAGGGTAGTGTATTGCCCTGAGTCAAACTGTGGTTAGGTTGTAGCAAACCTCTGAAAACCAATATGGGATGGAAAAGAAAAGGAATCTCGACACAGAGACACAGGCCCTGATGTTTCCAACTAAGTGTTAGTTCTCACTAAATTGCAGGGGACAGCGGCCTGCTAAGACAGGCCTGTGTCACTTGTCACTCTCAACAAGATATATATTAGTCATCACTCTGTCAAACACGCCTGAGAACATAAATTGTTGTTCATGGGTTGAGTCCATGATGGTTCAGCCCATCATCTGAAACCTGAGGTAAGGCAGAGGCCAGGGTACAGCAAAGCTGATGATCTCATGGTGTCTGGTAAGCAGATATGGAGGAGGACAGGCTGAGACCCCAATGGTGGCTTCAAGGGCACACTCTCAATGACATAGCTTCCTTCCAGTATGCCCCCTCTCCCCACAGTACCACCAGCTGAGCTTCTGAGGACGTTCTAGACTCAAACTATATAACAATACAGAATGTAGTTTCTAGGGTGTCATGGTTGTCAAATCTGAGAGGCTTAAAACAAACAAAAATAATCACAAGGATGATTTGCACATCAATAAATAGGATATTTCACTGTAATGAAACTGCTATGGTACAAAGGTTAATATGACTAAATCAGAAATCCCAGTGAACATTCTAGACTCTAAGATACAGAGTATCCATTGTGACATGAAGTCTTCTCTGAAACTGAAGTACCCGTTTACATTTCTAAGCACAGTTTTTAACCACAGATGGGTAAATCTTAAATGGTGATAGCTCATTGGAGCAAGATTGACTGTTAGGAAATGCTGGATACCTGCTACATAATTCTCCAACTGTCCCTCCTCTGGTTTAGTTCTCATTCTACGTCTGGGACTAAGAGAACATTCTATCGTGAAAGTACTTGTTTAGGGACTGAGCTGATGTGAGGCAGTTTTCCAACTCAAGTGTATTTCAGTGCCTACAAGCGGACTTGTGCCCTTGCAGAGACTACCAGGAAGAACGCATCCCTCTGGATGGCTGCTGGAAGGGATGTCAAGGAAGATGACATAAAAGTTTCTAGAGTGTCAGAGATCCAGAGCCTATTCACAAGGTGAAAGAAACAAATGGGAGAGACAGCTGGACCTTCAGCTGAAATTCTGGTGGTCAGAGGTGGCCATGTCTGAGAGGACCTCAGGGCTTTGCTGGAAAGAAAAGGCCAGAGGCAGAAGCAAGGAAGGAAAGAAGGGAGCCAATGTGAAGAAGGAAAGAAAGAAAGGAGGAAGGGAGAGAAGAAAGGAGGAAGGGAGGGAGGGAGGGGCAGGCAAAGAGCTGCCAGAAGCAGGGACATTGGGAAGGCAGTGTGGGAGACAGAAACTATGGAGGTGGAAAACATGGACAAAGAAGACTTCTTCAACACATGGTTTGGAATTAGCCAGAAAATTCAGCTCAGCTTCACAACTATAATTTTTAGGAGTGTAACCAAGGACTGGACTCAGCTCTGTTTGAAATATTTTTAATTAATGTTTTCTACCAATGAATGTATGTGCTCAATTCATGGAGAATAAAGAGACTGTCCAAGTAGGGGTGTGTGTGTGTGTGTGTGTGTGTGTGTGTGTGTGTGTGTGAGAGAGAGAGAGAGAGACAGAGAGAGAGAGACAGAGAGAGAGAGAGAGATGAGGTTAATAATAAAGCCAAACAACTTGACAAAGTTACACATCTATGTGGAAAAGAAAGAAAGCTCAAACCCTAAATTAATGAGTGTGGACAAAAGAAATAGCAAACTTACAGTGTGATATCTGGGCTGTCAAAGTTAGACAGGAAAACATACTGGATTCTACAAAGTAAGTATTCCTGGGCCCAGAAATTACTAAGAATTCAAGAGTTGTCTTGGCTGTAACGACTTGTAAATATCTAGAAGAGCCCAGATTTTGAAGCCCCGAGGACACTTACTACAGCTAAGAAAGTTGGCAGGAAGCTTTGCACAGTATTTGGGTTTTCTTTCTGAGTTGATATCTTACCAAATACAGCCATCTGTGTTCCCTCTGGGAAAGGTTCAACCGTTCTGTTGCCACTGACATGGTGTTTGGCTGGAAAAAGAAAGAAAGAGATGTGAGTTTAAGTGTAAAGTTTGACACGAATCCTAACACATGTCATTAAATGTGCCAGCGAGCCTGTTTCTCTTCAGGAGCTAGGAACACACCAAAGCTTACCCTATTAAGAGTGTTTCAGGTACCTAGTTTTTTCTAAATTTGGGTGCATATGTGTGCTTGTGCACACATGTGCACGGACACACGTGGGGTTGAGGAAGCAGGCATACATATATGTGCATGTACATGCAGAGGCCAGAAGTTAGTTAGCCTTGGATGTCATTCCTCAGGTGTGATCCACTTTTGTTTGTTTGGGGTTTTGTTATTGTTGTTGTTTGTTTGAGGCAGAGTCTCTCATTGGCCTACAGCTCACTGATTTGGCAAGGCTGGCTGGTCAAGGAACCCAAAGGATTGCACCCATCTCTGCCTCCCCAGCACAGAGATTGGAAGCATGTGTCATAACAACCAGCTTTATAAATGGGTTTTAGGAATCAAACTCAGGCCCCCATGCTCACACAGCCAGCACTTTACTGACTGAGCCATCTCCCTAGCCCTATATATGAGTTTCAATCTCAACGATAGAACATGTCATTTTATACATGAATGTGTTGGGGTCCAAGTTGTCACAGACCTGGACAACTAAGAAATGCTGGACCCTTGGTCAGAGGGTCTCTACTGAAGCTGACCACACCAGAGAACTCGGGAATCCCTGCAATCCAGGTTGAGTAAGAGTACCTCCTCCTGATGCTGCCTAACAATCACCATATTGATAGAGTTGGTATTTAAGTAAGAAGTGTAGCCACAGGCTATAGCATCCACTGCAATCCAAGCACTATCACAACTTCCTTGAGGACCCCATGGGTATCCAGGGTTTCTCAACAGTCCCTCAGCCTTGAAGTCTCACCACCAGTTAAAACAAGGGCTGGCAGAGATGTAATGAGCCTCCAAGTTAGGGCTTCTGGCATATACTTGTTCTCCAGACCTCCAAACAGAGAACTACAGAAAATGTTCCATCTGAGCATATTTGATAATGTCCCTGGCAACATTCAAGTACATAGAAAATATATAGGAGGAACAGCTAAATCATGACATTCAGCATCCTTGTGACTTGAGAGTCACACTAGGTCTACTAAACCCTGGCAAAGGGCAACAGTCTGGGTGAGTGCCAGAGGATTTGAGCCACAGAACCATCTGATCCAGGTATGATGAGGTACGGCACTAGATTGTGATGGGACCATGTCACAGGAGGCCTTAAGTTCTTATCTAAACTGTGGGCTTCTCAGCAACCTCTGCAGCACTGCCTGGGTAAGGTAGACCCTGTGAGTTTGTGAGGCTCCTTTTAGTTTATAGGATTCCATCGGTTCATCTCAAGGGTTTCCATTGATTTGCAAGTAACAAAAATCAGAGAGAAGGGAAGAGGCTAGTCTAGGGTTGAGACAGACAGTTGGCAGGCTCAGCAGCTTCCTGCCGCCCTCAGGCACTATTGGACACAATCAGCAGAGATATGATGGAAGGTCCAAGGTGACCCTGCCATGCTCACTCCAATGGGTAAGCTCCCTGTTGCTGCATCCCTGTAAACACATAAAGGCCAACTCTTTGTCCTATGGGTAGTCCTGGCCTATCCCTTAACCTTGACCTGTGAGTTTGGAATGTCACTTTTACCCATCCCAAGAGTCCAAAACTCCTTCCTTTAACCCCCTAACCCTACCAGTAAAAATTTAACTTGCCGGGCAGTGGTGGCATACTTGGGAGGCAGGGGCAGGTGGATTTCTGAGTTCGAGGCCAGCCTGGTCTACGGAGGGAATTCCAAGACAGCCAGGGCTACACAGAGAAACCCTGTCTTGAAAAACCAAAAACAAAACAACAACAACAAAAAAAGGAATTTAACTTGAGGGAAAATGTAGGTGGGAAGAAAGAGGGAATACTTAGCAGAATGTATCGCTCCACTTGTCATAAGGAGATTTCACAATCTGCTTAGAAATTACACTCATGACTTTATCAAATGCAGCTATTCCCTCTGGACTGGAAATGACCATAGCCATCTTGAGTCAAAGCAGCTGTGATCAACAGCACACTACCACCAAGAGATCAGGCTTATTACCCTTCCTGTCAGGAGATCTTCACAAGGTTCCACCCCTCTCCAGGTTATGTCAGAGGGAAACAGAGGAGGGATTCTAGCAGTGCCACTACCTAAAAGCTTCCCAAGGGACTCTCGGGAGACACCTTTTCATGAGTCTTCTATGATGTTTGTGGGACTCTTGGGGGTATAGTTAATTTATGCTCCTGTGAGCAGGTCCAGTAGGCTCATTGGGTCACCAAGCTAGACTTGGATGAAGTCCTTTCTTGGCTTGTTGATGCCCGCTCTACCTGGGCTCAACAGATGTGACAGCAATGTATTTGAGCAACACTTAGAGCAATGAAGAAAGATGAGAAAACGTGCTTTCCTGGCAAGAGGAAACGGTTTTGCTACACCATTCCCGTGAACTACAGGGACAACAGACTGAAATGTGCACTGAAAGTGAAAACAGTGAATAAGCGCTGTGTTTCTTTTATTCGATTCTGCCTTTGTCACTGTTAGGTTCTTTTCTTACTTTCTAGGATGAAAATATTTCAGATTTTAAAAACCCACAAAACTATAGACTTCTCTACACACCTTTTTCCTTAGCAATTGGCTTCCTGGGCAGGCCAAGATCTATAGTCCAGGTAAAGCTCACAAGAGAAGGTGTGTCTCCTGTGGCATCCTGGTGGCACAGGAGATGGTTCCAGACCTGACTACCTGAATCATTGCCTTAGGAACAGGCCACTACCCTGCCACCTTTTGGGCTTGTTTCTCCTCACTTCTGTACTACCCACATGTATGGTATGGTGTCCCCAAGTCTAGCTCCATTAACCTCCTATGCTCTCCTAATCACCCACCCCTCCCTTTGACATGCAAATCAGCCTTGTCTCAGTACCTTTGACCTCCCAGTCAGACCTATAATGACTTCCATTCTGTATCTCTGGCCCATTCATTTTCCCCAATATAACCAGGGGCTCTGTCCTCTCTCTCTCAACATGAAAAAAAAAAAATCTAAATTACATGACATAAACTCCCAAGTGCTTGTCTGTATTCATCAAAACTACTGATGATACAACAACTTCTGAGCAATCAGTTTCAGGGAGGAATTGTTCACTTGGCTCAGTCTCAGAGTCTAGGTCTGTCATAGTGGGAAGGCAAGATGGAACAGAGTGCCTGCCAGGAAGCAGAGAGGACCTGTGTTTGTGAGCACTTTCCCTTTTCCTCCTTTAGTCCACCAGGGCCCTCAAGTTACATGGCGAAGCCACTCACACTCAAGAAAGGTTCCCCACCCTTTTTGTTAATGGAATCACCCTCATGGGCACATCCAGGGGCATGCTTTATGAACCTTCTAAAGTCTCAATGCAATCAAGTTGACAGTCAAGATTAACTACATTTCTCCCATCTCTGCTGGCTCCCCATTACTCTGAGGCTAGAGTCAATGCTTTTGCTCGCCTTCGAGCATCTGTAAGGGCTTGCTTCAAATCTCTCCTCCCTCTACTACAGATACTTCTGCCTTGACCACGAGGGTTGCACTAAACATTCCTGTTACTACATGGACAAAGACCAAATCTCCCAGGGACTGGTAAGGAGGGCAGTGACATATCCTACTTCTCCTCACCCCATGATCTATCCCCATGATCCCAGCATGCAGTGACACAGGGTGTTCAGTAAGTATTTGTTAAGCCAACAAATGAAGTAAATAGCACTTAAAAGTCTCCTCAAGCCAATATGAAAGATGTATCTTATTTGATCCAGTGAATAGACACATATACACTCACAGACACACCCATACTGCTATATTACTTAATGGGTGACAGTCTAAGAAACGGATTATTAAACACTTTTCTCTATGTTTACAAACTAAGCTGGCTAAGACATTAACTTTGCAATGAAATCTTTTTTTAAAATTTATTTTATGTATATGAGTACACTGTAGCTGTCTTCAGACACACCAGAAGAAGGCATCAGACCCCATTACAGATGGTTTTGAGCCACCATGTGGTTGCTGGGAATTGAACTCAGGACCACTGGAAGAGCAATTAGTGCTCTTAACCGATGAGCTATCTCTCCATCCCTGCAATGAAATCTTAGTGGACCACCATCAACTATAGCCTGTTGTGACTCAAACACTGTTGTGACATGTGATCAAATGGATTATATCTGTCTGTGTGCATGTATGTGTGAGTACATGTGGAGACCAGAGGACAACCTCAGCTGTCATTCCTCAAGTACCACTTCCCATGTTTTTTGAGACATCATCTTTTACTGGCCTGGAAGTGACCAATTAGGTTAGGCTGGCTGGCCAGTGCGCAGGGATCCACCTGTATCTGACTCTCCAGCACTGGAAGGCAAGCACACTCCCATGCCTGGCGTGTCTAAGTGTGCTCAGGTTTTCATGCACACAAGGCAAGTGCTTCAGCAACTAAGCCACTTGCACAGTCCTGTAATATACTTTAAAAAAAAAATACAAAGACCATGTAAAAACAAAACAAAAAAAAAATAAGATTTGAGTCAGGAAACAGTATCCTCCTCCTCTTCTTCCTCCTCCTCCTCTTCTTCCTCTTCCTCTTCCTTCTCTTCTTCCTCCTGTTCCTCCTCCTCCACATCCATGCTCATAGCAGACATCACTAATCACTCAGTATTCTTTCATCCCTAAATGTGACCTCACAATCCTTTCTCATTATAAGAGCTCAGAGAGTCAGTTATCACTCAGAGACAGAACATGGAATAAAATAACCTGTCATTCCTTCCCTGAGTGCATGAAACAGAAAGGTGGGACCAAAAAAGTTGTTGTTTTCCCCCTCACTTCTACCAATCAGTTGCAGCAATAATTAACCAAATACCACTCGTTTATGGTGGGTAGAATCCAAGTTGATGCTTCCAACTTCAAACAGCACCAGCCTTGTACACTGTTTTCCTCTATATGACTGACAGCCTTACTACATAGTACCAGAATTCATCTGTCCTTCCTTGTTTGTTTGCTTGTGTGTTTTTGAGGGGAAAGGCTATTGTTTGTTTTGTTTTCCTTTTTGAGTTTTCCTTTTTTCCTTGTGTATCCTTTGAATCTTTATTTATAAGTTCTGGGGACATGATTAAGTAAAATAAGGATTACTTTAACACAAATGCCTCAGTACTGCAAACATCAATTTGGTAGCCAAGATGTCTGCCAAGTGGCTAATGTATGGGAAGCCAGACAAAGGGATGATCCATATCCTAGGCAAGGCAGAGTGGAATGGTGCAATATTTCATCATGTCCTTCAGAACAATACACAGCTTAAAACTGTTTAAGTTGATGACTTCTAGAATTTTTCTTTTATTGTTTTGGATGATAGTTGATCCCAGGTAACTAAAACCTCAAAAAGCAAAATTTCAGAAAAGAAACAATACAGTATACAGCTTTAGAGTAAAGAGAGAGTATTGGGAAGGGCATGTGAGGAATGTGAGCTCATTAGAACCCAGACATGGGAGGTAGAGGCAGGATTGGGAGTTCAATGTCAACCTCAGCTATACAGAGAATCTGAGGCCAGCCTGGGCTATACAAGACCCTCTCTCAAAAACAAACAAAATCCAGCAATAAAGGATTTGTTCCTGGAAGCCAAAAGAACATTGCCCATTGAAACTCTGCTACGACAACATATCTAAGGTAGCTGAAGACCACAGAATGAGATATCCTTTAAACATATTATATTGGTTAACAGTTTGGGGGTGGCATGGGTGTTTATAAATGGTAGCATTCATAAGTTTATACTTCAAAGTCAGTGGTGTGATTCACACCAGAAACCAGCTAGCTCACCGAACAGAACGACAGTGTATTAACTGAGTCCTCACTATTGATTCCTGCAGGGAAGGACAGGAGGGGTGACAGGCAGAGACATCTGTGGCCCAGTCACAGCAGGGTAGAGGCCTCCAATCTGGCTGGCTGAGCACATGTCCCTGCCCCTGCTCCCTGCTCAGTGGGGGCCCTTCCAAAGCCATGTGTGAAGTCCATGGTGATGATGTGTCCTCTGTCAAGGGTATATGAGGATGGGGGTGGATTTTCATCTATTCTGAAAGCCTCACGGTTGAGGAACACAAAGGTTAGTGTAAGCAAGGGTCAGAGTTAACTTTGCCAGGCATTTTGAAAGGGGCTCAGGGGACATGTTCAAGGCTTCAGAAGAAGGCACTGATGCCACTGGATTTTGTTCTGTGAAAGTCTAAGATGCTCCAAATGTGATGGCAGTTTCCTTTCTTGAACAAAGGACAGCAAACCGCCTAATAGTGTGTCTGCAATAATTCAGATTCATATATAACCACCCAGTCCGAAGCTGCCTGACTTGTATTCAAATTATGATGGCTAAAACCTGTATCATATGGATGAAGAGGATGGCAGGTGGCAGGGATACGGAAGGCTTCTCCTGAGCCCAGGCTTCTCCTGTTCTGCCTGCAACAAGAACTTGTCACAAAGTACCAACCTCACTTGGGCCCACAGACACTGAGGAAATGGCTGAAAACTGAAAGCAAGGCATAAGCTTAGCATCTATGCCTCCATTTTGTGTCTTCTCCTCTACAGGCTATTTGCCTTAAATCAGATTCCTGCTCAACCCTACAATAGGCATTCAGATCATGTAGTGGCTGCCTCTGAACTAGTAATGTAAGGCTGATTTGCCTCAACGCTACCTAACTTCTCTTACCCATCTTCAGGACTGGAGATACTAAGTGAGATATTTTCAAGATCTCAAGAACACTGGTTCTTGTAGGCAGGTCACCCCATGACAAGAGCTTTCACCACTAAATGGTAACAATCACCCCATGGTGAGTGACCTAAGATAGCCTCATACACAGGAGCAGTCATCTAATGTAGAGAACTGAATGTGTAGATTGAGCAATATCCATCCCTAGAACGATAGGGTCCTTGAAGAACCAGACCTGAAATAATGACCATACTATTGTTTACCAGATGGCCAGACTATACACAACTGACCCCATTTTGTTCCTTCCTCAAGCACTTGTCAGTATTCTCAAACACAAGGTTGAGTATACCAGCCCTCTGCTTCCCAACGTGGCCACATCCAATGAAAAACCTCTTTTTTTATGTTTCCAGCACTTTAAATCAGTAAGTGGTAGAAACTGTTTTGCTGGGACAACACCCTCACCCCAACAAAATATCCTGATAAAAGCAATTGTGGAGGAGGTTGATTTGGCTTATAATTGCAGGTTATATTACTTCACTGCCAGCCAGTGCTAGTGGCAAGTTCTTGAGACAACTAGTCACATCATATATACAGTTGTGAGGGCTAAAGTTATGTTTTAAGTTTACATTACTGTGATATCTACAAAACAAAAATGCCTCTAACCTGTAAGTCCCACTTGCCCAAGGACAGATAACTTCCTGGAATGCTGGGGGCTGTTGTTCATATAAAGCAGCAAGCCACATGTTCTCACTGCTGTAAACAAGGTTGGTTGCCCCAATTGCATAGGATGTGCTTGATCACACATAGGCAGAAGGTATGTAGACAGGAAGTACATCAGGATGTATGCTTGCCATTAGACAAAGGCAGGAAACCCCACAGCCTTGTGGGGTTTGTCTTTATAAGCACCTGACTAATGTATTCACTGTCATTCTCTGGGAATTCCAGGTATGGACCTGGGCAGTATCTATAGTCGTGTCCAGCATTTAATAAAGCTTGCTTCAAATTTGGAAAAAAAAATGTGAGAGTAATTACAGTCAGGAGCAGAGAAAAATGGATGCTGCTGCTTGTTTGTTTGCTGGTTAGTACTAGGCTATCTTTCTTCACTCTTACATGGGTAAGGGCCCCTGGCCCATAAAATGGTGCTGCTCATAGGTTAGGTCTTCCCACTTCCATTAACAATCAAACAAGCCCCACAGACATGCCTGCATGACAATCCTATCCAGGCAATTTCCACTTCCATTAACAATTAAGGCAAGCCCCCTTAGACATGCCTGAATGACAATCTTATCCAGATTCCTTCCTCAATTGAGAGTCCCTTCTCAAGTGATTCTAGGTTGTGTCAAGCTGACAATTAAAATGAACCAGCACTGCTTCTAAGCAATGTGAACCCCCACCCCCCATGACAAATATTCTCACTGGGCCTGGGATGGAAAGAAAAATCTACTGACCTCCCAAAACAAGAGTCTCCCAATCTCTTCCCTTAACTCTTTGCCACTCCTTCTCTGGATCAGACATTCAAGGCATCTGGTGGAAGTAAGTAGGGTTCCCATGTATACCCCAAGATCTAGTTTTGGACCAGCCATCTTCAATGGAGGGCTCTCTCCAGAACACTGACCAGATCCTGCCTTGAGTCTCCTATCAGTGACAGTTTGTATGTCACTCAGATATAGGGCAGGGAGTCTGGGGAAGGAGAGAGAATAGTCTCTAGCTAAGTATGCCCATGGAGTCCTATTTGCTTTTGGCCATTCTGCTTTTAGAGTTTGGGAATACAGCATTTGGGTAAAGGTTAACAACAACAGCATCAAGAACTGAGTTATGACGTTCTAAGATAGTCATTTCTAAAGTATTATCATATGTGTTTTTCCTACGGCATCAGAAAGTGAAAAGAATAGGAACAAGAGAGCAAGTTACAAGAGCCCTACTCAGTAAGGAAAATACAAAGACACAGATAAATGACAACAGAGCAGTGGCTGCTACCATGTGCTAGATTGCTCGGGATTTTAGTAAACTAATAATAAAAGGGAAAAATTTTTAATCAGTATTTTAAAAAAATCAAAATGTTTTCTTCTGGGCTCAATCTGGTATACAGCTCCAAAGAAGGCAGCAGGCTTCTCTTTATGAAAATCACCAGTAGGCCAGTGTGCTGTCTGCCCCTCCTGTCAGGACTAACCAAACCCTTCCTCTCTGTGATCTAGGCACCATGAACTCAGTCGTGCCCTGAGGGATGGGAGCTCAGCTGCTCAGGGACTTGCAATGGAAGAAGCTGTGTGGCCAGGTTATTTGTTTCTGTCTGATGGGGGCTGAGACATTGCTCCAGAGCGGAGCAGGGCTGATGAGTTCATTAGTTCATAAACTGAAGAGACAGACATGTGCAGGGAGGATGAGGAAGGTTGACACGGGGGAGGGGGAGCAGATCGGCCCTGGCATGGCGCAGCGGAGGAACCATCCTCTAGCCAAGCAAACTGGGAAGCTTCTGGGTTGCTGGTTCTCTGCCAGGCTCTGTACTTCATGTCAGCGACACAAAGAAAAAGATGAAGTGTCTTCCCTGTCATCACCCTTCAGCAGCTAGCACAGCCATCCCCCTCCTTGGGACTGCTGGTCATATCCATGCACCCCAGCTTTTGCACCAGGGCAGGCTGGTGCTCTTAAAGCTCCCTGCTCTGCTGCAGTCCCCAGGGCCCCCAGGGCTCCCAGGCTCACCAAGTCACCCCAGGAAATGCATTTCATCATCAGCCCTTTCATCTGGAGCACTTCATGTTGGTGCCACTTTTAATAGTCACCACACTGAAGCACCGCACTTGAGAACGCATAAGTGGTAGGATGGAAACCTCCTGACTTCATGAAATCCCCCCCCCCCCCCGTTAACACAAGGAATTCCTGATGACTATCAAAATCAGATCATCTTGGAGTAGGGGAGATAGTTCAGTTAGTAAAGCATCTGCCATCCAAGCATGAGGATCTGAGTTCAGACGGCCAGCATTTACATGAAGAAAGCCAAGCATGGTTGCACTCATCTGTAACACCAGTTCCAGGGAGGGAGGATAGGCAATCTTCAGAACACAATGGCCAGCCAGTCTAGTCAATCAGTGAAGGGCAGGTTCTGTGACAAACCCTGTCTCAAATGGCAAGGTAAAAAGCAATAGAGGAATGTGCTTATGTCAACCTCTAGCCTCTACATGCACATGTGTGGGGCACAGGTACACATATCTTATATACGCACAGGCACACACATATCCAATATTACATACATTTGAAAAACAGATAATCTTGAGAGTATAAAATGCACTTAAAATAAAGCTACCTTTTGGATTAAGATCTGTGTTTCAGCCTGAAGGATTCAGTGATGTCCTTGTAAACGGAACTGTTGAAAATGCTGGCATACAGAAGAAGTAAGTCAAGACCAGTCCTTTCCACACTAACTGCGTTTTATGGCTTCTAAAGCACAGTGTAGATTTTAATATGCATGTAAACACATCTTTCATAAAGACAGCAGAGTCATACTTCTAATATTGTTTCTAAAAATATTTGTCTTCTAAGAGTGGTAGGGGCTGAGTTTTGCTGGTTCACACTGCCTTATGGCCCTGGTAGATGGCTGATGCAAAGCTATTCACTTTCTCCCTGGTATTTGTTAGGGAGATCAGTTTGGGCATATTAAAATAACAGCCTCACAGCACAGTTGAGTCCTTGGAATGTAATTAAGGTACACAGACCTCAGAGGCATCTTCTCTGCCAATCACCAGCCATATTATTTTCTGGGAGCCTACCCCAGCGCTTCCTGTACACACTGAGATCAGCTGCCACTAACAGTTGCACACAACACTGCAGAGCAGGCGGTTCACAGTTCACTGACAACCCAGAGCACTCTGCTGATCTTTTCTTTCTTCTCTGTGAACCCATCAGCAGCCCAAGCAGGTAGCTACACTCTCCCTTGGCGGCACATGGGCTTCATGGAGGTGGCACATGGTGCTGTCAGCTGTCAGTCAGCAGCTGAGCAGGAGTGGCCAGGTGACTCCCCGCCCTCATCCCCTTCCTCTCTGACAGTGATAAATGGTCAGCCCGGTACTCAGCTGAGCCAGAGGGGCCCAGTCTTCCCCATGCAATCTGTTCCGGCGGATACCCCCCTTCCCTACAGCATCTCTGGCAGTATCAGGCAGCATTATACTTAGGTCTGGGACGGAGAGGGTCTGGTTGGCTCTGTGGCTGCTATTCTCCCATAGAAAAGGAATTTTGACATTATTTTGTGCTTGGAAGCACTGGCTATAACGGTACAAACCTCACAGCAAACTCATCTCCTTTCACATGAGGAATAAAGCAGACACAGCTAAAAATATGTGATTTTAAGAAAGACAAATTGTGGTGGTCTGAACACAGTGGTGGCTTTGTACAGGAAAGCCTCTGTTAAATGGAGAGGAGCCCAGCTTCTGAAGTCATTGTCTGCTTCAGGAGATCATAAAGGAAGAAGATTCTAAGGATAAAGAGGTGGGACACCAGCAAGGTTCGGCACAGACTAGATCTGTAAGATAGGATATTGTTCCTTTGCTTATGGATAAGTATTAAATGCAAGGGTTCATATAGAAAAAGAGCATCTGCAACATTCTGTTGTAGAAAAAATCCTGTGGAATAAGAATGCACCCTCATATGGAGCAAGGGAGGGGAAGTATAGAAGAGTATGTATAACACACTGAGGTTTGCTTTAAAAACAACACACACACACACACACACACACACACACACACACACACACATATCCTATTACTTTTGGGCTCTGTTCTAGGTGATATATTTCCTTTTTGCAAACACAAATACCAAACAATTCAACTGTTCACAGTCACCACCATGGTAAACACCTTGTAGCCCAGAAGCCTGTCCCTAAGCTGAAGGTTGTTGAACTACTCAGGGCTCAGACTGTACCCACCCTCCTGACAAAGTCCCCAGATGACCCCACCTGAATCACAAAAGCAATTCTGCAAACCACTTTAAGACAGCAAGGGGTTGAGAGCACCCTAAGGGACCTCAAAGTTAAAGGGCTGCTGTGCTTCCCCCTGAAAACTGTTGTGTGGTCTCCAGAGCATGTTTTAAAGGAGGAAATATTTTTAAAATGCCAGTCACCCCAAATTCTAGACAGGACTCAAAGATGATTAAAAGTAAAACTGGAGTGTCTCTGGATTTGTTTCACTTTATTTTAGCGGAGGACAGAGGGAGAACTCGGTGTCTGTTTGAATTACTTCTCTGTCTGGCTACCTCTCCCCTTTTCATCTTTTCCTATTTTGTTGCCTCTGTTCTATTCCTCCACATCATGGAGACATGCTTCCTAGAAGTCTGGTGGTTTTAAAAATTGGTTTGAACATCTCATACTTCCATCAAAAATAAGTTTTATGATGAAGTCATCAACTGAACAATATGTCAATAAATTTTTTAAAAAATTCAGGCCATCAAGATGACCCAGCGGGTAAGAGTGCTTGCTGGGCAAGCCTGGCACCCTGAGACCAATCCCTAGAACCCATGTAAATGCGAAAGGAGAGAACCAAATCCACAACGTTGTCCTCTGATCTCTACATGTGTACCATAGAGCTGGCACCCACAGGCCCTCTCTCCCAACTCCAACACACACACACACACACACACACACACACACACACACACACACAGAGATTCCTGGAGACGGAGCACCTTTGAACTGGCTGTACTGAAGACAGTATCTAAGGACCTGGTCTTCTGAGATAACGGTGCCTTCACAGCTAATTAAGGGAAGTTGGATAATTCAGGCCGTGTCCACACTGAGAAACATGATGAACAGAAATCTCCAACACTGGCTTAAGAAGTAACACAGAAAGGCCTTCTGTGATTATTTTTACTTGTCTTTCTATGCTAATAAGAACATCTAAGCATTGCACACATGGATCTGAGCACTTAAATTCATGAAGGGGCAAAGTTGGGGGCAAAATACTGAGTGTCTTCCTTGTGTGTATGCTCAAGCGGACACTTGCAGATTTTGGTGATAGGTCACTTCTGGGGAAATGGCCTAATGACTGGTTGGGCCTCTGCTGAATGGAATGGGAGCAATTTTTACAAATACAGGACTCAGGAAGGACAAAGGCAGAAGCGCCTTCCATAGAGTCTACACTGGGGTCAAACTGAGGTCTGTCTCTGCAGGGAGCATCTGCTTCCGTATAGATATGCCTGAAGGGGGTCCAAAGTGGATCAAGGGCTTGAAAAAGTCTTATTTAGACCCCACAGGCCCAGAAATGGAACAGATAACGATGACCTGTCAAACATCACTTACAAAGAGAATTAGTACAGACCCAGCAGAAAATCTGATTTTGAGTAGAGTTATACCTTGATAGGTCTGCCAAGTTCTTAGTGCTGAGAGTAAATTACAGTAATCGGTGTTTTCTGTCGTGTCCCTATCCGAAAAGACTGATAGCTCAGAATGTAAACTATTGCGGGAAATGCCTCTGGGAAACAGCCAAGGGGATGCAGGCAAGTCCTTGACTTAAAAAGTTTATAAAGTAGATAGATGCCTGAGATCCAGAGCCCATCCCCCACGAACTCGCTGGCAGAGGCGGTGGTAAGCCACGCACAGGGGCCTACTTGGCCTGTAATGAGTCTCCAACATAGCTACGTGGCCCAGGATTCTGGCCGCTATGTTGCTTCAGTGAGAGAATACATTTTCCTGTGTAGCATCAAGAAAACACCCTCCATACTGATAATTTGTTAGCTCCCCACACTGCCCAGCTACTAACCTGAAACAAATCTCACACCATTGGGAACAGATTCCCTCCCAGCTTAGGGCAGAAACCACTTGCTTTAGAACAATCATCATTTGAACGCAATGCACATTTCCAGTTCCAAGGCCCAATTTCCTATTAGTATATGAAACTCAGGGTCACCCAGAAAGTTGGAACCCAGGTGCCGGATAGTCTGCGGTGTCGGCTGAAAACTCGGTGTTGCTGAGGTTTGGTGAGTTTGAGGGCCCAGTTCCCCCAGTTCCAAGTACATAGTCATGATGCCTCTGTTCTGCTGTCACGAGGTGGGGTTTGGCCACCTTTCCCTTGAGTATGGGCTAGGCTTAGTGGTGTCTCTGTTGAATGGAACACAATGGGAGGGAGGTCAGCTCTCAGCACAGGTAGTGGCTGACATCTGTCTTAAGTGCTCTCTTGTTCTCTCCTGGGTGGCTTATGGCAGGAAGCATCTGTTACCATGTGATGATGAGGCAGCCCTGTGAGGAGGTCCATGTGACAAGACACTAAGGCCCGAGAAAGGTCACATGAATGAAACTGACAAGGTGCAGACTGTTTGACACACAGCATCCTCCTGAGGGACTCTGACATGGGGAATCCGGCTAGACCACACTTAGATTCCTGGCTACAAAAGACCATGAGATGATAGGAAACTGTTGTTTTAAGCTTTGAGTTTTGTAATTGCTTATTACCCAGAAATATGAAAGTAAAATAGTAATACGTTCTAATGAAGGAAACAATGCGATTTTTTTCAAAGAGGAACTAATTAAGCCAAGAAAGCAAACCACTTTTTATAAAGCTAATTTCCATAGGTGGGAAAAAAGACATATCCAGTCTAACTGATTCGCAAATCAATGCCTGGAACAACACAAGCCATTTCTAAGTTGGAGACACTAGTTATGTGATTTATTTTTTCCACAGATGTGCCCCGTCACTGCTCCCATGTGCTGGCATTGCTAAAGCAGACATTTCTGAACCAATAAAGTCTAGGGATGGTGCAGAAAATATCCAAGCCCAGCTTTTATCATTTTCACGATAATTTTGGCAATTTTTATTCATTTGTGTTATCCAGGGGATTGTTAGTGCCTTTTCCTGCTGCTTTGTTTGGAGAAGTTCTATCTCTGCTTTGCAGGGTTTAGAAATACAATGAAGAAAAAATGTTTTCCCAGAATTCCCAGAGAAGCAAAACTTAAATTCATGCCAAAGGCCTCACTACAATAGAAAGAGTCTTGTGGATTTCAGTGGCGTTTCCTTGGTTGGCTGGTTATAGAGTTGAAATTGAGAGCTTTCTTTCCCCTTTGTTTATATGAAAGTATAGAAATGGTTAGGTTGCTTTCACTCGTGTGAGACACTGACAGATCCTTTTTGTTTCTTGTGTAAAGGGAATAAAAATCAAGTCTGGAAACTTAATTGTGGATGACATTGGGAGTGGTTGTCAGGTGAATGCACTGCAGTGTCTCCCGCTCTTCATGAAACTGAGGACAAAAAAAATCACAGCTAACAAAAGTCTCCTCTCAAAGGGTGCTTACCAGAATTCTTGTGTAACAGTCTGGGTCCAATTAGGCAACGGAAACTACCCAGTAGGCTAACGAGGGGAAGCCTCGTGACCAATACTAACTACAATAAGAGAGTCACTACTGGGGCCGAGGAACCTTGCCATGGTACACGAAGGGTGAGGGAGCGGACCAGGGAAAGATGGGCTTGGAAAAGAAGGGCTTGCTTCAGCGGGAACTCTTCGAAAGATACTGAACTTTTCTTCCTCAGGGGACAGGCAACGTACACCCAGTATAACCACTATGCCTGTGCAGTTGGAGTCCAGGTCAAGACCTAGTGCAGCTGCAGAGGTTCTGGGCACAACTGTGAGCAAGAGCAGAGCAGGCCTGGGTACCACAGGGGCCATGGTCTCCCCTGGAATGGTTCTCACAGGGCTGAGTCTAAGACAGAAACTACATTCTGCTCCCATAGCTAGGCAGGCCATGCTGGATGTCCTCACACCTATGTCTACTCTGACTCCATAAGAAACGTGTCAGGAGAGACCTGCTCCCACAGTGTTCCCTGGTCCCCTCTTCCAAGAGCACTTTACACTGGGATCATGTGAAATGAACAATATCAAAACAATCCCTGTGCTCACCTCAGAGCTTATACAGAGGGGTATAAATGGAAGCAAGCAGCAACAAACTAAACTCTCACATACCTTGAGAGATAAGATTACCCAAGTAACACAAAAACATAGAAATGTTGACATAGAAACTTCATGCTCATATTTTTCCCTGGAAAGTTCTGGATACATTTAGAAAACAGAGTTCATCAGTCCTGTGTAAACTACTTCATGAAAGAGAGAAGGCACAATTTTTCTAAGCTTATAAGACCTGTCTGACCATGATGTCAAAGCTGGAAGAAAACAAACAAACAAACAAAACCTAAAGAACTATAGATACTTCCTTGTGAGCATAAACACAAAACCTTTTAAGAATACTGAATGTGGAAACATAACAAAAGGCTAGGAATCATAGCCCAGTGGTTGACCCAAGAATTTTTCATTTTGACATTCCCGAAAGCCCAGTAATAGTAAAACATATGATAGACTAAACAGGAGGGTGGAGGAGGAAGGTGATAGTTCTCTGCTGAAAGACTACATTTCCCAGCTTCCCTTGCAGACTACAGAAGTCATTTCTGCTATAGGGCTCACATCTCATCTTCCTCTGTAAGGACTTTGGCCATCAGCAGCACACATGGGTGACAAAAATGCCCAATCACTGTGCATAAACATGGACCCACTTAAGGTCAAAGTCTTTCTTTCTGCCTCTGACTCTCTACAGCTGCCTTTTAAAATAATCTAATGAAGAAAATCTAGATCTTCTCAATGGATTCTTGAAACCCTTTGACAATTCAGTGTCTATTTGTGAATTTTTTTAAATTTCTTGGTAAACTAGGATGGGAGCTTAATACAGGACAATTATTTTGAAACCCACATATGCTATGGGTATTTTTTTTCCTAGTATCATATTTGATGGCAAAAATTAATGGTTTTAGCCTTAAATTGGGAACAGGGCAGGAATCTACTTATATTTCACTTCTGTATTTACGACATTTAATCTTTAGTTAATACTTCGAGTATATTTAACATGGCAGTAAAGGTTCTATCGGTTCCAAAATAAACTACAATCAAACCAAAAGAAAACAGAAAAGAAAAACTTTCTTTTCATGCACAAACCATGATTGCATCCTAGAAGCATTGGTATTCGTAAGAAAAGCTTATGACACTCGCAGAACATTAGATCGGCACACAAAAGTAAAGTAGATGGGCACATAGTGGCAATAGCCAAGTGAAAGTTGAGCTTTCAAAGGGGTTTATTGTAGCATCACATAACAAGTAGTGCTTAAAGGAGATCTCTAGACTGATGCCCAGAAAACTACACATTGCTGAGGGAAGTTAAGGAGATTAAGGAAATGAAAGACGTGCCATGTTCATAGATTATAAGAGTCAACACTCCTAAAGTGAAACTTCCCCAAAGTTACTCATGTTTACCTTTAGACATGGTCTCTTAGAGGCCAGGCTGACCCTGAGCACAGCTGTGCAGCTGAAGATGATTTTTGAACTCTGGATGCTCTCACCTCTACCTCCCAAGTGTTGGGATTTCAGGTGTGTGCCACCATGCCCAGCAGTGCTGGAGAGCACAGTCAGGCCTTCATGCATGTTAGGCAAGCACCCTGGGAAGTTTCTGTTGATGTTGATAAGTTGGTTCTAAATGTTATATAGAAAAAAAATCAAATGATCCAAAGAACTGGAAATAATTCTAAAATATGAATTGGGAGACTTACAGCACCTGACTCCAGTCTTACTATAAGGTTAGGTTGATGAGCTGTGAGCAGAAGGGAGGAATGGTAAGTAGTGGAACAGAGTAGAGAAACGCCCACTTAAATCTTGACAAAGGCATTAACATAATCCAATCAGGATTCTTTAAAAATTGGGGATGAATCAGTTTGAAATTCAAATGTAACTAAATAAATGTCAACTCTTACTTCTTGCCCACACAGCTGATTTGATTGAACCTGACATAGATTATGGGCATGCTCACAACTTGAGTATTGATTTTTCCAATTTTTTTCCATCTCATTCAATTGGAATGTGTCATTATGGACGCTGGTTCAAAACTAATGCTCTGCCCAAAATCTATACCTTTTTGGAGTGCTATTTTCACATCCTAAAATCAAGGTCTAAACAAAACCTTATGAGAAGAATGTTAATTGTTAGAGACTAATGGAGTTTCCTAGGTGACAACTTCATATGCTGATTACTCAAGTTTTAGCTACAAATCCACATGTGTGGTAAATACCATACAGCCATACACACAAAAAAAATAAAGAACAGTGACATAAAATCCCAAGAAAGTCTGACTTAGTTAACAGTATTACAACAAGTGGACTTGACAGGTTGCCCATACACAGCGAGGACTGCAGGACCCTGACCAGAAAGCGTCTTGGAACCTTGTTCCACTTTTATGATTTCTTATAGCTCTTAAATTATTTCAAAAAAAAAGTATTTTTTAGCTTGTAAGAAATCCTAAACATATAAATATATTACCTAATTGTTTAAAATGTGAGCTCAAATTGCTCAAGGTGCATACTAGAAGAACTTTCCTTCCCAGGACAGTAGGCCTATAGTGCTAGCCCATTATGCAATTAAAGTCCCTGAGTTTGCAGCCTATGTGCAAAACCATTCCAAAGGATGGACAAACAATAGTCCCACTTCTCTAACAGAACAGAACCACTATAGAATTACCTCAGAGAGAAATGAGCAGAGAATAAATCCACTCCAACAGGAAACAAGATGTTAAAAAATCTTCTAAGCTTAATTTTAAGCCAATAATAGCACACAACTATTGCTTGATGATAAAACATAATATAAATCAAAATATCTTAGGAAGAAATACTGACAAGGAAGTTATAGCTTGTTATTACTGCTCCCCTTCCCCTAGGATGAGCAGACCCTAGTTTGCAGAGAAAGGTACGTACAAATATTCCTTAGAGTGTGGGATGGTCTTCTGGAAGATTGGCTGTGTAAGTCAGGGCCCTAAACAGAATTCTGGCTGTAACATCCCTCATGCAGCCTCTAGCGTATGGCAAGGTAGGGATGAGGAGGAAGCTGGTCTAGTGCTAAGGAAACCAAACTCTGTATGAGTCTCTATTTCCTTTCTTGTGTATTGTGGTTAGGATGTAAAATATCCACCATGTTCAGCATTTGAACAGTTGGTCTTCAGCTGGAGCCATTGTTTTGGGATGCTGTGGAGGCTAGTTGGCCAACATTAGTGTGAAAGGGTGGAAATTGAGGGTTATGGGCCACCTGTGCCCATGGCCTGAGCTCATTCCCCCACCTCCCTGCATCCTGATCTGCTGAGATGTGAGTGAGCCCCTTCTGGCTCACACTGCCACCAGCACAAGATGTGGGGTACCGCCACGCCCTCCCCACTGGGAAGCATGAGCTAAAATAAAGCCTTCCTCCCCTAAATTGCTTCTGTCATGTATTTCACCCCTGTGCTTCTTTCCAAATTCTGCAAATAGTGATATTTAGTGGAAGTTTTCACTCGAAGGACACCCAAGAATGGGTACAATGCAATCCCTGCAAGAGCTTCCAGAAATCACAGGCTGAGTCCTAGGCAGGTCACTGTGGATCATCTGGTAACCAAGTGCAGAGAAATACTCAGCTATGCTATCTTTGTGGACACAGAAGAGGACTGGCAGCCGGCTGTATCTTTTCCCGGCACAGAGGAAGGGCACTGAAGCAGTCCTCTGTGGCGCAATGGCAGGGACCTGTGTCTTTCAAACCCATCAGAGATGAAAAGTAGAGCTAAAGTTGAAACCTGATGTAAGTCCCAGTTGAAAAGAACACACCGGGAAATTGTTCGAAAACAAAAGCAATCCCTCTGCCGACACTAAAAAGCATGAATTTACAGGATCAGCCCTAGGAATGGCTGATGACAGCTCATACAAAGAGATCTAAGCCTGGTATTTTTACAGAAACCAAAGCAAGACCTTTCTCTCTATACAGGAGCTCAAAGATAAATGGCATATAGGATTTAAATCTAACATTTTCACTGAAGAGACAATAGCCTCCCAGCAAGCCTGACCTTATTTCACGCAGAGGCAGCTATCCACTCATTGCTATCTCACCCACCCTTTGCATCCCAGCTACCACTGCCCAAAACCCTCTAGGTGACAAAGCTTTCACCCGCACTGGAAGCTTTGAATCGTATATGCTTTTAAGGGAATGAGCAGAGACAATTTTACCCACAAGTAAATGGTCACCATCCTACATTCCTATGACAGGTGTTGGCAAAACACTGCCAACCAATCAAATACAGTTTACCTCCTGTTTTTGTATGGTCCATGAACTAAAGTTTGGAATTTTTTTGTCCTATTTTTTTTTTTAATGGTTGAAAAACAATCAGGAATAAAACTGGTTCTTGACACATGAAAACTCTATGAGATTCAAATTCAAGTGTCATTAAATAAGGTTTTACTGGAGTAAAACCATACTCACTTGTATAGACGCTGTTTATACTGCCTTTACTTCACAATAGCTGTAGTGAGGAACTGCAACCAAGACCGTATGGCCTACAAAACCTAAAACATTAACCATCTGGACCTTTATAGAAATTGTTTGCCAATCCTGTCCTAGACCAGCTTGAGAGGAACATGAGGATGTGATGTTGGGATGGGAGCCAGTCAAGACTCCTTAAGAAGGATGAGTCACAGACAGGGCTATGTGAGAAAGGACTGAAGCATAGAAGTCAAACTCAGCCCACCATGCTCATATCCAGTGCAGGACTAGACCATTACAAAGGGAGCATCAGCTGGACCCACAAGCAGGAAAGGGTAGAATATGCTGTAGCTTTGAGTAAGCAGCCATCGTGAGTTCTGGTCCCTACAGAATATTGCCTTTGTTCATGTGACCTCTCTGAGCTTCACTAATCATTTCAAGGAATAACTAAGAATAAATAGCCTTCTTTTGGAGTCAGTGTGAAAGGGTAAGAGGGTGGCCCATGTGAAAGAACTCAGTGCTAGCTGCAGGGTTCAGCTTTGAAAGATGAGGGGTTTCCATAGGAACCTGAGGCTCCAAGTTGAGGAAGGAACTGTTCAACACACAGTTCAGGCACAGTTCAGCCTGTGGTCAAGGGTGAAGACATCCTTGGTTGTTGGGGCAGAAAAGGCAGTTAAAGGACTAAATCCTGGCATACAACCCTTCCCCTTCACAATCCTTCTAGCATCTACACCCCTTCCTAATGAGTTCCCAAGATACCCATGGATATTCCTTGGCCCATCATAGTTACTAAGGGTTAAACTGTGCTCACAGCTCCTATAAATCCCCCATGGCATCTTCAGAACATCCATTCTGAGTCATAAACAGGGTTTCTACCTCACTTCCATCTACCTGTCATTAGATCACCTGACCTACTAGTTTGCCTTAGCCCTCAACATGCTTAGGTAACATCTTTGGGGGAAAACCCTAGATTATCCAGCTGCTGATGAAGACTGGAACTTTGATAGGGACTTGGGGAATTTGCAATGAATTCTAATGTCTTCTAGACCCTGGTCTGACATGCTGATAAACCACCTTGCGGCTAGCTGTCTACCCCAACGTAATTGTCTACAGAGGACTGGTGTTCACCGAGGGTAGAGCCATCTCCAGAGATTTAACTGGCAGGGGCTGTGCAGAAAGCAATGGCAGCCCTTTAGCCTTGAGATAGAAGATGCCATGGCAAATGTTGGGAACATTTACTAAAAGCTGGAGGAATAAGAGGAAAGAGCAGCTGAGAACCACGTCTAGGGCAATCATGATCAGAAGAGCACACTTAGTCTACTGCTTGTCCTCCTGTTTTATTCAACGGCACTCGCTTCTCTGCCTCCATTCACCCATCCTTTTTCTTCCTCCACCAAGTAGCTGATGGCATCAGGCTACACCCTTCAATTTGACTGCCAGATTTACAAAGAGAATTTAGCTGTGAGTCTTTGTGGCACAATGTCACTGCTTACATGACTGAAAGCTTGTGAGGGCTCTGACCTATCACTGTACAAGTCTGATTTGAGATCTCTCCATCTATCAGACACCATCCAGTTTAATAAACCGGGGTTGCTATGTGGGCTGGGTAAAGAAAACAGACCTGATACTCTCAGATAATCAGGCAAATCTAAGAGCTCCCTGTAGCTGTTTAAAAGAGGTCTTTTTAAAAAATGTCAGTTTATAAAGAAGCAGGATAGGAAAGTATTTGAAAATGCTAAAAACTTTCAAATCCTATGTAAGCCACACTACTTACTTTCAACTTGAAAAGAGGAGGGAGGAAAGAAAGGGTAGAACACTCAGCCCAGCTCCAGCTTAGCCACCTCTGGCTCTCTGCCCATCATTGTGACTATTGATTTCTGAGTCATAAACTTCTTTTTATTTTGCATTGGCCATGACTGCTTCAAGCCTGCATGTGTTTAGCCTGCTCTTGATTGCAGCCATACTGACCAGCCTAACTTTCTGTGACTTCTTTGCTACTGTATCCTTCTAAGTCATCTGTGGTAGTATCCATCCATCCATTAACAGTTGACTTTAGGCACTCTGCAGACCTTGTGCCCTGACCCATTGTTCTCATTTAGTCCCTGGGGACAAGGGCCCAAAGTAGCACTTGATGTGATGTCCTGTGCTGCAGGCCTGCCTTTGTTAGTTCCCACATCTGTCTCTAATGTTTCCAGCATCTGTTGTGATAGTGGCCTAAAAATGACATACTCATGGCCATGACACAAAGTATAAGTCTTTAGATAAACTAAACTGTTTGGTAATGGTTTGTAACACAGTGACCTCTGGTCTTAGAGACACTAGAAAGGAGAATATTAGATAGGGAGGCTGCCAAGCATCTCCTGGAGTGTGGTTAAAGACCTCAAAGCTTATGCTTAGAAGGTTTATTGATGAAAAGGAGCAGAAAGAGAAAACATCAGACCTCAGTTGAACAAGCTTCAGCACACACTCAGTACCTGGGGTCTCAAACAAAGCCCAAGATGGGCCGTTAAAACAATCCATTTGGATGCAGGCCTGGGTTCAAGGCATAACAATGGTATATTTAAAGTATACAAATGAGGGGCTAGGAAGGTGGTTCAATGGGTAAAGTTCTTACCTAGCAAGCACAAGAGCCTGAATTTAATCCCCAGAACTCTCATCAAACAAGAAGCTGGGAGTGGTAGTGCTATGTACTTAAATGCCAGCACTGGAGAGGCAGAGACAAATGAAACTCTGGGCTTCACTGGCCAGCTAGCCTAGCCTACTTGGCGAGTTCCATCCCACTGAGAGACCCTGTCTCAGAAAAAAATAGATGAACAGTGCCTGAGGAACAATAATCAAAGCATCTCTGGCCTCCACATGCAAGTGTACATATACACATACTCCAAAAATGTGTTCAAATGATGGAAGCCCTTGAGGCAGAAATCATGAACTCAAGACTGACCAACTTGAGGCTGGATAATACAACCCATTCTGCCTATTGTCTGAAGGTCAAAAGGTCCAGCTCTATCTAAAAACTGCTATGGCATTCAATGTCATGGCACCCCTTTGAATTTCTTAGGTATTGCCCCTAAAGTCTTGAGGATGGTCCAGTGTGATCACTAAGGTCTTTTCTAGCCTAGTATTACCTAGGAAAACATTTACAATACACATATACAAATTACTGTGGCAGGCAGCCAAGTAGGCTCAGATCCTGGTGGAACTCATGGATTTGCATAATCCTTTCTCCCTGAGTAACTTGCCTCTAAGTGATATAATATGGCATTAAGGCAACCCCACTCCTGGAACTAAACTACAGAAAGTTGGAATTCCATCTTGATAGCTGACACTTTCTCTTGCATGCTTTGAAGAAGCAAGGTAAAATATTGGGAAGACCTGTGTGACCAGGAATTGAGGACAGCCATAGGTAGCAGACAGCAGGATCTGAGACACTCAATCCAAAGCTCTTAAGAAGTTGATTCCATCTCACGGCCATACCAGTGAGCCTGAAAGATCACTTCCTGGGTGGAGCCTGCATGACAAGACTACCTTCCCTAATATATTAATGAAAACATGAAGGAGAGGGCCAGCTGAGTGTATCTGGGACCCTGAACCCCAGAAATTGATCATTTATGTATATTGTTTTAGGTTGCCAAGTTAGAATATAATTTATCAAACAATAGATAACTAATGCACAATGTTGTTTACATCCCTGAACTCAAAATCTACATCTTTGCTATTTATTTTAGATATTCTTGGATGTTCTATAAATAAAATGAGCAATTATCTGGAACTTGGCTTAGGAATCAGATAGCTTGACTCCATTGCAGAGCATCAAGGATAAAACAGGCAAGCAACTGAAACCTCTTGCCTATCCCTGCCCACACTCTAGCCTCAAAATGTTAGGGCTCCAGATGGAAGCTGTAGACAAGTTCATGTGCCAAGAAAAATGGCACTGCTCTTTCCACACAACTCTGAAACTTCACTCACATTTCTGCATTTTGAGGAGTAAATGCATCTCCACACTTATCCCCTCAGACAAAATGCACACTGGTCCCAGTCAGGCCAAGGTACCAGTCCCATGGAGGAGGGTTGTTCACCGTATAAGCATGGCCAATAGGTGAGAGGGCCCTGGTGCTCTTATGAGCCTCTTCCACTTGATACCAAAAGGTTGCACTGGCTCTACCTGTGGGGCTCACATCTATCTCACAACCTCCATCAATCCAACTAGTTCCTTTCATTTTCTCTACTAGTGACAAATCTCCTGACTCTGCCCTCACCTTCTCTCTGGTCTTCCCTGAACCCCATCTTCATTGAGCAACATAAGCAATGATTTTCTACAGCTGTGCATCATCATTAAGATGAATCCCATAGCCTGTACCTTGGCCTGAGGTCCTTTCCAAAGGTCTGTCCCTGGCTGTTTTCTATCCATGTCCTCCTTCCCTGTTGCTATCTTCTCCCTGCCACACTTGTTGTTTCCATGTGAACAAACCAAGATGTTTCCCACGAGGTCTTTGCACTGCTCTTCCAGCTGCCTGAACATTCTTCCTGCAGATGATTGCGTATCTCACTTCAAATTTCAAGTTTCTACCCAGAGACTAGCTCTGCAGAGAAGTCTTTTCTGCCATGTCTTTGTTCAACTGCATCTTCTCATACCCTCTTCGGTTTAGTTTCCTTTGTAACATTTGGTAATATTTGAAGCTATAGTACAGTTTCTGGCTCTGCATCCCCACCCATGTCCCACTGTGGGTGTAGGCTCTCTTTGTCTTGCCCTTACCTATCCCCAATACCTAGAATAGTGTCTCGTTTTCAGTGTTTGCTGCATTGACTGTGTATTTCATAAATAAGTCCAGCAAAGAAAGCTGGAATTGAAAGTCATCAAGGTAGACCCAAAAAGGTCAAGTTCAGAAGTCAGCTAAAGACAAGGGTATTTTTCAACTATTTGGCAACAATTGGAAGTAGTGAATAACCAGGGAGAGTATTTAGAGCATATCTCAATCTTCCAGCTTCTTAAAACACTTGATTTCCCATTATTTTCTTCAATGCAGTCAACAGAAAAAACTAAAACGCATCTCCAACAGCATCCAGTGCTAAACAAATATGTTCCATATTTATGACATAAGACAGATGACTCCATAGACAAGGTACTGGCTGGGAAAGCACCAGAAGCTGAGTTTGCCTTCCTTGCACCCAGGTAGATGCTAGGTATAATGATATATATCTGTAACTTCAGTGTTGGAAGGGTAGAGGCAGAGACAGATTAATCCAATGCTCCTTCTGGTCAATCAGTCTAACCAAAACAGTAAGCTCAGGAAAGACTGTCTCAAAAACCAAGAAGAACAACAACAGACAAAGACTCCCAGCATTGGCTCTGGCATACATACATACACACACACAAACACACACATACACACACACACACACACACACACACAAACACACATACATACATGCACACACAGGTGAGCACATTCTCATACACAAGTGCATACACACAAACATACTACACAAGATAAAAAAGGAAGGAAGGGAAGGAGGGAAGAAGAGATTAAGGGAAAAAGGGAAGGAGGGAGGGAGGTTGGTTAATAGATCTGGTCTATAGCCCTGGCTCCTGGTATAGAGCTCCTCAAGCCCTCAGAATTTCTGAATGAGAGAGGTAAGAGCTACATCATATGTGGGACATAGCAAGTCTCCCCATCCTTGAGTTTATGCTAATGAGGTAACTCCTAAATGATGAGGATTTGGGGGGAATGCTGCCAGGAGAACCAACCATGTGATTTAGAAGGCTGGAACTTCTTTTAGTCCCATCCCTTGACCTTTAGGAAAGAATGAGGCCAATGGCTCATAGTTGACATGCACAAATTTGGGTAGTCTTCTGGAACTGAGACCTGATGTGTAAAGTCTGGCAGGAGCTCTGGGGACTTAGGACAGACAGGTCCAAGAAAAGCTGCTGGACACCCAGCCACTGTGGGCAGAGAATAGGAAGAATGCTTTAGTGTACAGAATCCATACATTTGCTGTCAGAAAGATTGCATGAATGTAGAATAAACAGCCTCCCCCCCCCCTTAGAATGACTTGATGGTCATATTTCTGCATACTAAAAACTTCCTTGGGGAGAGGCACTAGTGCAGAGAGACCAACAGGCACCAAGAGGTAGATGAAGCATCAATATCTCACTAAATCTCATGCCAACCCAAAAAGTAGCAGGGCTCCTACCTTATATGTGAGAAAGCTGCTCCTGAAAAGTTTGGAATTATTTGAACCCAGAGCCACACATTCCTAACCCATATTGCCCATGGTGGTGGATTCAGGTCTTGACCACAAACTAATAATGTCACCCCAGAAAACAGCAAGATAAGGCCAAGATGGACAGCAGACAGAGAGCTACAAACAAAAATCGATACACTACAGCACCAAAACCAAACCTTTCTTCTCAGAAAGCCTGGAGTGCATTGATGGGACATGCATGATTACCACTGATGGACTGTGACAGCAGAACAGAACCATGGAGCTCATTCTACCCCGCCTCTTTTCTAAAAAGATGTATAGAACAATTCTCAGGGCCCCCCAGGGAGCCTGACCCTCTTATCCATTATCTGCAGTTATTCTAAGAGACTCAAGAGTTGTGCTAGATTTTAAAAAATGGATGATGATCCTATTTTATGACCATATTACTTTAAACACAAAAATAAGTCAATTTTTAAAAGACGAGACTGACCCAGCGGGGCAGCATGACACAGGATGGGCACTGACTAGACATAGTATCACAGTGAAGCAGTACCACTGCTAAGCAAGACTTTGGATAAAGAAGTTTTAACTGTCTAATGCCTCTGCATCCACAAAATGTCCAAATGCATGCAATCAGGCATTAACTCCTAAGAGCCATGATCCACCAGGGAGAAAAACACACATACAGAAATTCAATAAACCCACAAACAAACCAACAAAAGCCTTCATGAGGACTGAGGAGATGGTTTAGTTATCAACCACTCAGGTGAGGACCTGAGTTTGGATGCCAGATGTTGTGTAAAGCTGGGCATAGTAGCAAGCATCCATAATCCCTGTGCTCCTATGGCAAGATGGGAGGCAGAGACAGAAGAATCCCTGGAAGCTCAGAGGCCAGCTTAGCCTGGTACATGCAGCACCAAACAACTGACGGTCTCCAGGTGGGAAGCAAGGACCAACAGCTGAGTTCATTCTCTAACTTCCAAACACGTCATGACATGTGTGTACCTACACTAATACACACAAGAACATACATATGTGCATATAAAAAGCTTCTCTGCTTGGCATAGCAGTGGGCCCGGATTCTGTGTTACCATGTTCCACTCAACCAACGAGCTCTTAAGCATCCCAACTGCATCCCAACCTTGAGAATCCAAGAGTTTTTAATTCACCATGGCTTACTGGTCAACATACATTGCTCAGTATTTCAACAAAAGAAACAGCACATGTGCTCCTCAAGTGACTGTGGGCTCTGCCATTCCTCCTATACTGTGGTGGATTAAATTGACTGTTGCCATCATTGGCCCAGCCACTCAGGTGAGTATTAATCCATCAGCAAAGCACATATGTTATGTCTCCTTTAATACTCAAGTTGAGTGTCTTCATATTCAGTGGTATTTTCTACGACACAAAATTAGCAACCTTGCAGTTAACAGGTTCTTCACATTGCTTTCATGCTTGGAATGTTGTGATTGTTCAACGCCTCAGATTCATTTGGTTTTTACTGTCTGGGCATGTAAAATTAAGCAAATCTACAGGGAATGTATACCCCTGAGTCTTTGGATTTTCACACTCTCAGCTCAAGGACAATTCAGACATTTAAAATGTCATGGATAATTAGCCAGCCTCTTTATAAATAAGATTTCTTGCTCTGATAGAATCACAAAGTTTGCCAGCCTCGGGTATAAATGTACTCATTAGGGAGTGATCAGATGTTCTCTAAAAAGTTGTTTGTGTTTCTGCAAAATGGAGCTAGGCAAAATGGTGGGCAGGACACAAGCCAAGAGGTAGGGAGGCCAGGGGCCAGACGAGGGAGAAGTTGGGGTCTAGACCTAGAGGCTACCAGGATATAGATCTAAAGTTGCCTAGAATCTAGAACTAGAGCAGCCCAGGATCAAGACTAGAGATACCAAAGTTCTAGATCTAGAAATTCTTGGGGTCCAAACTAAAGGTATACAGAAACTAGGTCTAAAAAGTATCTAAGGTCTATACCTAAAGGCATCTGGAGTATAGACCTAGGATCCAAGCTCTAGAACTAGCGGCTTGTGGGGTCTAGATCTAGTGCTAGCAGAGTCTGAAGATATCATATCTTTATTATTGTTTCCTCAACTGGGAACCCAAAATACTGCCTCCAATCCTTAAAATCCCCCTTTACCAGCCTATGAATACACAGTAGAGTGGCGTGTGAAACAGATAATAGGAAGCTAATATGGGCTTCCAACTTGGCACCCAATGCATCTATGACTTTCCTCTAGACCTGTGGCTGCAGGGGCAGGATGCTGAGGGGGTCATCAAACAGAGAACGTGAACTGGAAGAGGCTCAAAGCTGGATCTCAGTGACATATTTCCTCCAGCAAAGCTGTACCATCTAAACTTCTCCCAAACACTACCACAAGCTAAGAGTAAGTATTCAGATACTGGAACCTATGGGGGACATTTCTCATTTAAACCACTGCACTGTTTAAAAAAAAAGGTTCTTAAATGTCCCTAGTGGTATGTGGATACACACAAAGGACAGCTGTTTCTGTAGCTACTAAAATGTGGCTACTTCCTCCCAATTAGAGGTTGGTCCTAGCATAGCTGTGGCACTCTGTGCTCCTAGTGAATTCACAACACTTTAAAAATTGTCCTAACAAAATGTTGCCAACAGCGCTATGCAAGAAGTACCTAGTTTCAGATCCCAGCACCTGTTTTAAACAAAAGAGCCAGATATGGCCATACACATGTCTGTAATTCTAGCACTGGGGTGTGCTTAGCACTAGGTTCTAGGGAAAAAAACCTGTCTCAAAAGAACGAGTGAGAGAATGAGAAAGCAGGACACCTAGTGCATGCACCTGCACACATATACATGCATACGTACCAGATTTCACACATACACACACACATCCAACTGACAAGCAAACATAGTATGAGTGTCCTGATTTTGAAGAATCCTATTTGGTACCCCCACAACCATCAAGACACTTTGCCAGATGCCTCTGGGTTATTATGCTGCTCCCATGTGTGATAATTCAGAGCTATAGAACAGAAACCAACTAATCCACAGTAAACTGGCACCAACACCAACCTGCTCAGACTTGGAAAAGCCTAGCACACTTCATGGTACCATCATTGGCTAAGTATGAATTGTCTTCCCACAGGCTTGAACAGTTGGTCCCTTTTTGACAGCTCTGTTTTGGGGAGGTGATGGAACCTTGTTGTCATGGGGCCTATATAATATCTGTAGGCCACTGGTGGCAGGCCTCTGAGGGTTATAAACCGCTCCACTGCTGACCACTGAAATATGAGGAACCCTAGTCACACATTTTCATTACCAAGAACTCCACTGTGCCTTCCTAACCTCAACGGTCTAAACCTCCTGAGCCTGTGGACTGAAATAAACCCTCCATCTCTTAGGTTGTTAAGATTAGCATTCGCCACAGTAACAAGGAAAGTAGCCAATTCTGGGCTAGGCAAGCTTGGCTTGTGGGTTGATGCAAACAGCAGCCTTCATTTATATAACTCAGGACAAACCCCAGCACCTAGGAATTTACTGAGAGAGAAAATGAAGTTATTTCTGACCTTTTCCCAGGAGAGAGACAGATAAATGGATGAATAATTTGGAAATGCAGCAATGAATGATTAGACGTCCCTACTGTAGCACAGATGTGTGAGCGTGCCAGGAGCCTGGGTGAGAACGCCATTCTGACCTGGGCCTGATCCAGTGTCAACTAACAGGATGTTGGTCAAGCCCTTTTGCATCACTCATGTGAACATAGGTTTGCAGTATGAAGGGCTTTTCTGCAGCCGGGTCTGGATCACATTTATAGAAACTGGTTTGGGTACAGAGGCTGACAGCAAGCTGAGCTCCTGATGCAGACAGGAGGAGGCATTTGGTTCTGAAACTCACCTTCAACACAGCACACAGTGACTCAGCCAAACCCCCATGCCTCTGGAGGCCACCCACCCACCACCCAGAGACCACCAGGATGGATCCTCTCGACTATTCTTGCTGGTGCTACACAGCTCAGGGCAAGTGTGGACTGGGCTCCCTTCTGTGAGTCTGTAGTCTGAGATGAACAAATGCTTCTGATTTTCAAAGAGCAGATTCAAGAACTCTTCCACAGGCAGGCTTCTCCTGAAACGTCTGTTCTTCTCCCGAATTTTAAAACCATGATGTGACATTTTAACATATGGCAAAGAGAGATGAATTTGAGATCACTCAAACTACTTAAAAGATCTGCATTAAGCAGATATTTCCATTTCTCCAGTTCTAATAAGTCCTGGTTTCATCCGGGCTATCAGTGACAGAGTAAGTAATTACCTTTCAACTTGGGCTGTTCCAGCCCATTAAGCCAATACTGATGACTCGGGAAAGGCAACCGTAGTTAACTACTGATAAAAGATGAAATGGAATGGAAGAAAATGCTGCTGCCTTGGCCCACCCACCCACATCTATTGTGAGGAATGAATCAGAAATAAATAAATGTGATGGAGTGATAAGGCTTCAAAAGTAAATATTCAAAATAAGAAATAGAGTCATAACTACCAAGATAAAAACAGAGAACAAAATGTCTCCTCCAATATGTCACATATTTGAAAAATCTTAAATCACTAGTTACAATGTTTAGCTACGCACAAGGATGGTATCCAAATGGAACCAATCATCCTCAATGTGAACGCTTATGTGAGTTGGGTATTCATTTAACAAAGCAGTTGATACATCAGGCTCCTTGCTAGGTGCTGACTGTACAAATGCTTGTGAGACCTGATTCTCTTTGAGAGAGACTCAGAACAGTCATGGTAACTATACCCCATTGTAGGGATTTTCTGATGAACACAATTACTAGAAGTTCTCTAAATTTTTCTTTAACCAAGTATCCCAAATACAACCAGCGGGTGCTCATCACTACTATGTTATATTTCTGGCCTTTGGAGAAGGGAAGCATGATTATGGTGATTTGCTAGCACTGTGCGTCAAGTTGGGGGTGATTTGCTAGCACTGTGC
>JADRCH010000013.1:7036938-7077714 GCA_019843965.1 Rhynchomys soricoides
TTGCTAGCACTGTGCGTCAAGTTGGGGGTGATTTGCTAGCACTGTGCATCAAGTTGGGGGTGATTTGTTAGCACTGTGCATCAAGTTGGGGGTGATTTGCTAGCACTGTGCATCAAGTTGGGGGTGATTTGCTAGCACTGTGCGTCAAGTTGGGGGTGATTTGTTAGCACTGTGCATCAAGTTGGGGGTGATTTGCTAGCACTGTGCATCAAGTTGGGGGATCAGAGTAACAACCTTAAAACTAAAAACACGGTAGCCACAATTCTGCTAGAGTGTACAGAAGAAATGACAGTTCTAGAAGAAAGCAATAGAGAGAAACAGTATTCAAGACAGGCTGAGAAGGCTTTGGGAGGAGGTGGTGTGCTCATCATGCTGTCACAGGAGTACCTGCGCCTCCTACTTGCTCCTACAAGGAAGCATGAGCACAGTGAGGAGAGAGAGCATCTGTAGAAGGGAAATCCCAGCCAGAGGGATCTATAGTGAGGCCAGGAAGTTTGAGCAGAACCACTGTGGGAAAGCATGGCATATGTCCACAAGACACTGCCTGGCAGTTGTCACCCTCCTGAGGGCTGCCCAGTCTAGGTCCTCCCTCACCAGCTCTCTGCTCACTCAGGTGGCCATTCTCTTGGACACACCACCAGCAACTCTTCAATTGTCCCTCCTGTCCTCTCTCCTTTTGAGGGTGGAGTATGGGTTCATCCCATTTCCCCAACCTCACCAAGGACCAAGAGCCCAGTACCTTTCCCAACACACAAAACCCTAAGGGTAGCACCAGCCCTATCTGCCCTAGACTTCCTAGGATAGGGGTTCTTTCCTTTGGGTTCTTCTCAGAAGCTTGCCTGAGATAGATCTGTGGCTGGAGGAGGCTGAATTCTGTCACCCAAGCCCTTAGGGCCCTGGGGTTAGCAGACTACCTCCATAGCCTCACTTACTGCCTAGGTCATTTTTAGTGGAGACAAGTGATGCTGTGTGTGACTTAATTAGAAATGCAGGCATGTTCTGATGCAAATGTTCAACATAAGACAGACAAGGGATACAGATGACTGCAGGAAAAAGCACAGGAATGACACGGGGAACAGTGACGGGGGGGGGGGGGGGGCTGCACACTGAGATAGTCAAGGCAGGATCCGGAAAACATGGCATCTTGAAAACTGGAGCCTGGCTGCAAGCCCAGAAAAGAGACAACTGGGAAGCTTCCTGGGCGTTGGGCCCATGGAGGGGCAGCATACGTTTTCGGGTACTGGGGAGATGCCTAGAGAACAGTCAAAGTCCCAGTTTTTGGGCAGTTCATGGAGGCATTCCAAGGAAACTGAGTTTTCAAGGTCAGGGGTTTAAAGAAAGACTACAAGACCCCTGTCAGCATAGAGTGAATCAGGTGCTAACATGACCTCCAGCTAGACCACGCTGCATCATGAGCCTGGACTGTGTCCTGATATTCAGTTGACCCCTCTCCCCCCCCAGCTTCTTTGCCATCACAATCTCTTGACTTCACAAGGTCTGGGTTAATGTGATGTTGCTGAGGCTGCCTTTGGACTCACACAGCAAAGAACAAAGACCCCAGGCAGGCATACAGCCTCCAGCTCAGAGGCATCCTGCCATGTAGCTGTCTACTCTCTGAAGAGCTTAAGAACCACATATTGTAAGCAGAAGTATTAAGATTTAAAATAAAACATGCTGTACTGAAAGACTATGAGCAGAGAGGCTCACAGTGATGGCTGTGGGGAAAAAAAGCAACCCCCCAAACTGGCTGCCACTTTCCATCTGAAAGGTTCTTTCTGTCCCATCCCCCAACCTTTCACCTTCCAGACTCTCAAGAGACCCAGCTTGAAGGTCCTCTCACTTTTCCCCTGTCTTGGCTGTGGCCATTTCTAGGTGGTGTAGCATTGGAAAAGATTAAGTCACCCTACTTACCAATATAACTTCCCCAAGATCCTCTTAGCTTTATATCCGCACCGCAGCCTGGCATGTCACAGGCTTATTTTTATAAAGATTTAGCATTTATTTTTGGTGCTAGAGGTTGGAATTGAACCCAGGGCTTGCATATGCCTGGCAAGTGCTCTACTCTTAACAACACATACAGGCCCTTGATAGGTAGAGCCCAATTATGGTGGTTTTAAATAAGAATAACCCCATAAGCTTATATATATTTAAATATATTTGATTATATTTTTATATATATTTGAATGCTTAGTCAACAAGGAGTAGCACCATTTAAAAAGATTAGAAGGTGTGGCACTAGAGGAAGTGTATCACTAGGGATGAGCTTTGAGGGTTCCAAAGTCCAAGCCAGGCCATGTGTCTCTCTTCCTGCTGCCTATGGATCCAGATAGATAGCTCTTAGCTCCTTCTCCAGCACCAGCTCTGACTGTGCCACCATGCTTCCTGCCATGATGATAATGGACTAAACCTCTGAAATGCTTTCTTTTATAAGAGTTGCCTTGGTCATGGTGTCTCTCACAGCAACAGAACACTAAGACACCAACAAATGAAGAAAAGATCTGTAGAAGAGGAAGTGAGCTACAGGTTCTCTGGTCTCTTGCAGCTTAGTGACTATGCTTCTTACACTTTTTTGGTCTCTCTTTTAGAACTTATCTCTGGTTCCCATCTCTCATTCTGTGTTGACCCATTCCTCCACCACCTTTAGCCTGAGTTCAATTCCATCTTCTACAACAACTGGCTGTCCACAACACAGTTCCCTATCTCTACCCTTAGTTAATACTCTATTCTCTAGCCAGTGTCCACCTTCTCTTGTCCATCAGCTCCCTTCCTCATCTCTCCAGCTACCATAGCTGGAACCTTCAGCCCAGGCTCTAGAGTCAGCACCAGAAAGAAGTCCCACAACCATGCCCTGCAGAGGTCCCTCCAATCTCAATCAGCTCTTCCTTGTCCTCTTGGTGGTTGTAGAAGCCATGAATGCCTTTAACAGGTAGCATCATCTCCTGAGCAGAGTGACACACGCCATCCACCTCCTGTTCTGCTTCCCATCCCCCACACTACCTTTGTCCCCACCCAGGGTGACACACCTCTGCTGCACTTCTATTCCTCAAACCCCAGCCCAAGTGGAGTATCCCTTGTCCACTGGGATGATATTTATCAGACATTATGTTATTTTTGTTGTCCTTATAATTGCATGTGACATTATACATTCCCTGTCCTATTTAAGTTCCTCTGTGTCCATTTCTTACTTAAGATTCTTTGGACCTAAGAGACCATGCCCTCTTTCTTGATAGGAGACACAGGAGCAGCCATAACATTGTGTAAGAAGGGCCTCTGTAGATCTACACAATAGAACCGCATTGCGAATCCAAGCAGTGGGTAACAGAACTGTGCTGCTGCTCGAATGCTGGACTCTCCACCCCCGCCACCACCAGCTAGACAAACTGCAGAGGCACTTTAGAGATGATTCTCAAAGTGTTCTCACATGGTTGAGCTGATGATTTCGCCTTTTCCCAGAGTCTCATCTTGTGTAATTAGCTGGGTGCTTCCGTATTGGTGGTTTGCAGTGCCTGCCCGTGCTGTCAAATGTGCAGCAATTTGATGGCCAGGCAACCGCGGCGTTGATAGCTTTAAAAGTATATTCCTTCCTACAGTTCTATTCACTAATAACAATTTGTTCATTACTTAGTATCTCATCAGCAAAGACAGAAAGTCCTTGTTTCCTCTCACAGCAACTAGAAGAGGGGGGGGGACATCTGTTAAGAGCCCTGATACAAATGCAAGGCTGCATGAGGAGCTATTCGATTGTCTTAAAGGTTTGTTTTCCTAATGTAATGTTTAAAATGGAGTTAACGCTCTTAAAATATTAGCCTTCACAGTTTCTCCAGGGTTAGGGAGTTCAGAGTGATAAGGACAGACAGGCAGGGGAATGGTCAACAGCACTAAAGACCAAATACTCCATTGAAGATGTCGGTGCACACATTTGCTCTGCCCCCCTCACTCCCCCCTCACCTTCAGCAGAGTGTTACAGGTGTAGGGAAATAGCTGTGAGGTAAGGGGATGGGGAGAGGGGGTTGCCCTGTGAGCAATCTGCCATCTCATGTTCCTGCCACTGAGTATGGAGCGCTTTGCCCTACCTTCCCTGTGGTAGACTGAAGCACCTCTGAAATCACGAGACAATATGAGTCTTTCTTTTCTGAAGTTGTTCTGTCAGAGATGTGGTAACAGTGATATGAAACTGACCAATCCAATGTTCCCCCTTCCTTTTAAACAACAACAAAACAACAAAAAACACCTCACAGTTCTACCTGCCCCTTTAATCATGTGAGGACACGTGAAAAAACAGCCATCTATGAGCTGGGAGAGGAATTTCCCCAGATGGTACCCGATTCTGGACTTAGGGTGAGAACTTACCTTTCAGTTACATATAAGCCACCTCTGGCAACTTGCTCTCACAGCCTTCATGGACTAAGACATAATCATGCCTTTTGTAAATACTGACAATGTGGCTTTGTGTTTTATTCCCTTTCATGCTTTATTGTGCTTGCTAGCACCTCTATCAGGATGCTTCGAAGGGATGGTGAGAACAGATCTCTGCCTAGCCTTTACCTGGTTAAGAAAGACATACCCTATGGGATCTTTGAGAGTCTCTCTCTCTCTCTTTCTCTCTCTCTCTCTCTCTCTCTCTCTCTCTCTCTCTCTCTCTCTCACATACACACACACACACACACACACACAAAGCACATACACACAAACACACACACACACATATAATAAATTATAAAAATTCAAATAAAATAAGCAAATGGTGATAGGTGCAAGCAGCAATACCATGAGAATCAGAAAGTACAAACACAGGTGCTCATCCCAGCTGCCAAGGACCCTGGCTGAGGCAGCCTCACTTTCTGCAGCACTGATGGGGTTACCAGTTGCCTGATGGATGAATTCACTGGTTGGTCAGTTAGGCTCATTTAAAAAATGAAGGAACAAATCAGTTCCCAAGCATAACCAGAGTCTGAGTTTTACCACTGACTCAAACAAAAGCAATTTGAAGTCTTACTAAGATTTTGTTTGTTGTGTGAGATTGGTGGTAGTGTGTGTGTATGTATGTGTATGTGTGTCCATGTGTGGGGATGCATACATCCAATGTTCATGTATGCAAAGCAAAGGACAGAGAAAGGTATTGGTGTCTGCCTCTATCACTCTCTGCTTTATTCTCTTCAGACAGAGTCTCCCACTGAAGCTCCCCTTTTCAGCTGGACTGGCTGGGAATGAGCTCCTGGGATTGGCCTATCTCCATTCCTTAACACTAAAGATATAGTTATGAATGGCCATGACCAGCTTTTTTCTATGGGTCCTGGAGATTCAGACTCATGCTTATGCCACAGATGTTCTTACCCACTGATCCATCTCCCAAGCTCCCTACTAGGTTTATATATCAATCTCAATTTGAATATTTAAAAGATAAAACCATCTCCAGCCACTGAGAGAGACAGGGATGAGAAAAATTACATAAATGCACTTAGAACACTCCCTTTGTTAGGCTCCACCTCTAAAGACCTGTACATATCACAGAGTGATTAAGAACGGGCAATTCCTCAATATTCTTCTCATGAGCACATGCTCTGACATCAGTAAGCATTACCTCAGACTGGAAACAATGTGCTAGGTGGACTGCTACATACTTAGCATAGTCAAGATGTCATTGTCTTCCAACTGAATGATTTATTCTGGCAAAACCTCAGCTGTTTGTCACTTTCGGGAAGTGTGAGAGTCTCCTGCTTGGTTGGAGGGTGTACTGTGTAAGCCTCAAGATCAGAAAGTGGTAGGCATTAGTCCAAGATTTTAAAAAAGAAGTAGTTTCAAATTCCAGCTGAAACCCTTCCTGGATCTGTGACAGAGAGAATCACCATGACAGGGAGCAAAAAGAACAGACTTAAAGGCCCACTGTCATGTAAGAATCCAGGAAAGTAGCCCTAGGGGGCACTCCCCTGATTGTGTCTGGGACTGCAGAGATGAAATATAGATTTTAAAAGATGTTAAATCAGGAATACCAGAGGAGGGTATATGCTAGCTGCTGGGAGGTTTAGAAGTACCCAACCATTGAGCTAGTCAAGGCATAGCAAAATTAGCTGGTGTGCAAGCACGGGTGTGTGTGTGTGTGTGTGTGTGTGTGTGTGTGTGTGTGTGCTGCATTCGTGAATCCAGAGAGCTTTTGGGCGGGTGCAGCGTGCACACAACCTGCTGGGAGTCAAAGCAGTTTAACTAATTCGCCTCTACAACAAATGAACCATGTCCCCCTCACAAGGGTTAAAACACAGATTAAGTAGTATTTAATTGATGCTGCCCTTCTCTTTCCTACCTTCCAACAATCATACTGCAGGATTCTCCCCACTTCCTGGGGTGAGCCCCTAACTGTGCTAGCCATGTCATGCCCAAAAGACAGCATCACTCAACTATAAATTGCAAACAATGATAGCCCTGAAGGTACTGCTGGAGCAGATGGGGCTTGATGGGAATGGTGAACCAGGGAAAGACTGCTGCAATAGGGAAATTTGTTCTTTTTGGAGGGTGTGACCACTAGTCACACCTATGCTTCATTGTCACACACACCCACATATAGATGGGCAGCACTAATGGATTTAGTGGGTTACCAAGAAGAAAGAGGAAGAAGAGGAGGAGGAAGAAGAGGAGGAGGACGACGACGACGAGCACGGGAGGCAGATGTACTGTGGAAGATAAGGGTGGGGGAAACTAGAAGAGGAAAATGGCAGTGGATATGATTATGTTTCATTGTATAAATGTATACAATTCTCAAGAATAAAAACAAAATTATTCTTTGAAGTTACTGTGGTGTCTGTCCCACTGGCACATTCATCACATGGTATACATGTGTGCATATATGTGATGTGTAGGTTCAAGTGTACATGGGTGCATGTCCATGTGGAAGCCCAAGGTTGATGCTGGGAACTATCCTGGATCACCCTCTACGTCATTCACTGAGACAGAGTCTCTTAATCAACCGAGAGCTCATGGATATGGCTCGTCTTCCTAGCCAGTTTCTGGGCTTGATATCACAGGCAGACCACCACACCCAATAGACATTTCTTGTAGGTTGGAAAACTGAACTACAAGGACCACAAAGGCTATGTCCAGAGTCATAAAACTAGTAAGCCACAAAGATGGGACTTTAACCCAGACTGACAGGGTCTGACATCCACAGTACCCATTAAGAACGGCAGCAGTCCCATGTGCCCACAGAGCTCCTCATCCCTGGCAGTCAATATGCCTGTGTGGCCACCTCACCTAGGACAGCAGCAGGATACACAGGGGTCCTCAGTAGGGTACCTGCACTGTTTTTGCCCTTGGAGGAGTGGGTGGCTGCGTGGGAAACTGCAATCACTCACTGAGCTGCACGGTGTCTTCTCATTGTTCATCTTACAATTAGAACAAGGGGACCGGTTTTGAACACAAGGCTTTGAACACTGTGAAGGGGTCCCAGTGCGGCTGTCCTGAACACACATATAAGGCATAGCACAGAGGCTAGGGTACAGGGGAGATGGTGCTCAGTCTCCCCTGCCTCCTCCTGTCCTTTGAATTAACATGCTGGAATCACTGAAGCAAAAGCCCTGCTAATCTCCCCGGCTGGTGTGACTGTCATTATCATGCCACGCACACATGCATATTCAGCCAGATTTAAGGGAAGAAGTAAGCCTCCCTCATGGCACTGCTGATAAACAACCCCCCCAAATCCCTTTTCCCACCTCTGCTCAGCCCAAGAACATTTAGAGACCTTGTCATACTTAAAAGTGATTTGCCCATAAGTCTTTTATATGTTAATAACCTTGTACAGTGAATATTTCATCCTGGAGATGATGGTTTGATTGGTCTCCCCATGATTTCCAGCACAATAGAAATGGCTGTGGCTGTCCCCGGTGCCTCTGGACACCAATCTTCATGTTCAAGTTTACCTGGCCGGCTATGTTTTCCAATACATTTCTTTCCAAACAAAACAATTTAATTTCTGGTTGGGAGAGAGGCTGGGGGTGGGCAGTGCTGGAAGAGGGTGGAGAGGTGAACCAGAGGGGAGAGGGAAAGATTTTTGTGTAACCCAGAGGCACGATTGCCCACTTTTCTCCAGCTAATGCAAGGCTGACTTGTCCTTCCTCTGCTTGCAAGTTGGCTAGCCATGCCTGGGTGTGTCTCCATCCTAGGAACACACTGACATGGGATTAGCAGAGAAGAGCTAAGAGAAAGCTAGCACACTGGGTGGGCATCCATTTAGATCAGTGGTTCTCAGTCTTCCTAATGCTTTAACCCTTCAATGTAGTTCCTCGTGTTGTGGTGACCCCAACCATAGAAGTATTTTCATTGCTACTTCGTAACTGTAATTTTGCTACTGTTATGTATCATAATGTAAATAATCTGATATGCAGGATATCTGATAAGTGACCCCCTGTGAAAGGGTCACTTGACACCCGAAGGGGTCTCAACCCACAGGTGGAGAACCACTGATTTAGATGCTTCTGATTGAGCATCTCAATCCAGGACTGAGGTCTGAGGGCTTAGGTGCCTAGGAAAAACAGGTAGACACCTGGCCAGCCGGCAGGTCCTGGCTGGAGGGCAGGACTTCAGTGGCCCCTCAGGGTCTGCTGATGTGACTGACTATGCTGAGGGAACACAAGATACCACAAGATTCTCAGATTCTCAGCCTGGACATGTAGTAGGGGGATTGATATGTAATCCTCAACACAAACATGCATATACTTACACATTCATACACTACATACACAAGTACACACACGCACACACACACATACACACCATTATGCCAAAATATACCTTCTTATGTTGTCAGCCTTTGACAGCTAAACTCACTAATGAAGGTCTGATGCCCTCTTCTGGCTTCTTTGGGTACCAAAACTCGCATGTACATATACAGATACATACATGCACATAATTTTGAAGTGAATTTTTTGAAAGAGAAAAGTGCTTAAGCTAGTGAAAATGCATGTACTATTGAAGAGACCGGTGTTAGTCTCAAGTTCAATGCAAACAAATGCATCTGATGTAATGATATGAACTCTAACTAGAGGCCTGTGCTCAGAAAGTACAATGCAAAATGAGAGCCAGTTGCATTCTCCTTGGGGTGGTGCTCCAGCCTAAGATGCACTCCAGTATCACCTGAGAGAACCTGAATATATAACCACGGAGGCTCCAGCCCGGAGAAGGATGGAGCTCCCACATCTGAACATTTTCCTAAGAAGTTCCTCCAGCAATTTTTATGCACATCTTGGCTTAGGTTTGCAATTTTAACGTCCAAGTTATTTTAGACGGAAGAGAAGCTAGTTTATTTTCCAGTCCTTTTGTGTCCCAAGCATTGTACTTCAGTTCAAATACAGAATATTATTAACTTCAAAAATGAAAATTGTGTTAGCTTTCAGGTACAAGTCTACAATCCCAAGTGCTTTCCCACTCTCTGTAATGGCTGCTTATTAAATACTTATTTTTGTTGTTGCTGCTGCTGGTGCTGCTGTTGTCAGTTGAGAGTTCCAGGGAGGGGAGGGATAAGTTTTTAATCAACATAGCATCAATTTTCAGGAGGCTCAAGGATTCAACAATGTATTTCTAGTTCCACTAAACAGACCAAGATCAGAGGAAAGCAACTCTTACCAAAATATCCAGCAAATGCTGTCTGTCTGTGCCCATGGGAGCACTAAGCATGGGGAAGAACTTGTGAGAAACTGAACAGAGAGACCAGAAGCCACCAGACTGGGACTGAAGTGTACTGTAAATCACTCGTTCTCAACCTGTGGGCCACGACCTCTTTAGAGGTAGAAGAACCTTTTCACAGGAATCACATATCAGAAATCCTGCACATCAGATACTTACATTATAATTACAGTAGCAAAATTACAGTTATGAAGTAGCAATGAAATAACTTTATAGTTGGGGGTCACCACAGAATGAGGAACTTAGTAAAATGTCACAGCATTAGGAAGGGTGAGAACCACTGCTGTAATAGTTCAGGAGCAGAGGAAGAAATGCCTACTTAAACCTTAGTCTCACTTTTTCTTTATGTCCAGCTAAACGTGTGTGGCTTTAAGGAGACACATGGGATTTCTTAAAACAGTGATAGAAAAACAAAATCTTAAGAGAAGAATCTAGAAAATTAAGCAGCAGAGAGAATGACCCTCGTTTAGATTTCCAGGAGAGGACTTAGTATTGGTCTCTCTTGTGAGCTGAGGGTTAGGGGGACGGAAAGACTAGTTCTTTCAATAAACTGGAGTCTTCAGTGGCCAAGACAGGGAGGCACTGGAGGCCACCATGTTGGTATTTTTATTAGGCCTTATGTCTCCATAGAGCCCTCTGCCACCACTCAGGCAAACAGTGTCCATCCAGGCAGAACTGAGTGCCCTCTCAGATGCTCAACAAGCCCATCTTTCCCCTGATAAAGTCTCTGGGTGCAGTATTAGCCTTCCCCAGGCCTTCTTATTGATAAACAGATGTGCCTTTGATCTTAAACATCATTTTATCATGCCATAGAATTCTGTCCCTGCTCCATGCCACACTGATTTCACACTTAATCTTCCATATTGCTGCTTCATCTGGGTTTATGGTATGGCACCAAAGCAGGCATTTTCTCTACAGTTCTGAAGGCACAAATAGCACCCCTCTAGGTCAATGGCAAAACATCAGCTGTATATCCAATAATCACCAGTCTCATGAAGTCATGAATCGCTTCCTATCAGCACACACAGCTGCTTCTCGAAGCAGCCCTAAGGTGGGTGCTGTTTATCAAGAGGAACAGAGATAGCAACAGAATCAAGGATTCCTTAGGTTCTCAGTATGTTATCTCTGATGCCAAGGCACTGTCTTAGCTCATTTGGGGTGCTGTAACAAACTGCCACAGACTGGGTGGCTTACAACTGAAGTTTGGTTCTTAGTTCTGAACAGTAAAAGCTCAAAGTAGGGGGAAAGGGGGATGTAGTCAGTTCCTGGTGAGAGCTTTCTTCTAGGCTATAACAGCTTCTTGCTGTAGCATCACATGGCTCCAAAGACTGAACACTCTCCCTTCCTAAGGGCACAGACTTCATTGGTGAGGTCTCCACCTGCAGGTCCTAACCACTTCTCAAAAGCATCACAGGTAAACACCTGAATGGAGAGCTGTTTGACATATGAACATCAGTGCATAGCAGATGATACTACAAGGACTTCTGTCATGTATAACGGCGATGAGTGAGGACTCTAATCAGTCCACATGACATTAAGCCAACCACTCAAAATCTCCCAGTCTTAGTCTCCCCATCAACAAGTGGTTCTAAGAGCTCACCTCTTCACATCTGTGTGTTTGATGCTGGGCTCTTGGTGCTGGTCTCCTGGCCATGTACTCTCTAGAGATCTTGCATGCATTTTGCATTAGTTTTTTTTAGTTCAAGTGGACTTAATTGAGAATGCTGACAGATTCTGCATTTCTATGTATGCACCTGTTCTTGTGTGTGCGTGTGTATATACAAGCATGTGTATTGAACATGCATGTGAAGGCTTGGGGTCCACATTAGGTATCTTATTACATTTTGTGGGGTTTTTGTTGTTGTAGTTGTTGTTCTTTGAGACAGCGTCTCTCTCTGTGTATCCCTGGCTATCCTAGAATTCACTATGTAAAGCAGTCTGCCCTTGAACTCATAGAAATCTGCATACTTTTGCCACTAAAGGGCTGGGATTTAAAGGCATGTGACACCATGCCTGGCTTCTTCTTAATTTTTGAGGAGGGTCTCTTGGAATCAGGAACTTACTGATTCAGCTACACTGGCTGGCCAGTGAGCTCTAGTAGCTCTCCTGGAAAGGTCCCCAGTGCAGTGATTCTAGCTGTATCCACCACATCCAGCTTTCCTTATGTCCTGGGCCTGGACCTGGGCCACCAAAGGGCCTCATGTTTGTGAAACAAGCACTTTATTGACTGCCATCTCTCCAGGGCCCAGATTCTGCTTTTCTGATTCTCTGAAAACCCATTTCCCACCCCTGTCCCTCCTCCAAGCAGTACTTTTCATCTCTTCCCTCTCCCAAGATCTCTGAGCACAACAGAAGGATGGGGCAGAAATACAGAAATACTAGGACTATCTTGAACCAAGGAAATAGCAACAGCACCAAGATGGAGATTCTTCCTGCAGCAACTGAAGCTGTGGAGTAGGGAGCAGACTATCACATAAGCTGTAACACTCTTGACCTGTGAGGCCTTTTGGGGAGACCCACTACCAGGTACAGGAAAGCAGAACTCATGCCTCTACTTAACTCTTTATGACCAACAAGGCTACAGGTTTCTTCTTCACCACAGTGTGACATGACTCTCACAGTCAGTAACAGTTCCCAGTTCCTTCATGATCACACCTCTAGCTCAACAGCAAGGGCTCCACCAAAACCAGACATCTGTGAGGTAAAGCAGAATCTCAGGCAGCACTCATGGGTGTTAAACAGGGTATGCTCATGACCTGCCTCCACCTCAATTCTGCCAGTGACCTCTTTTAAACACAAATAAAGAAACCCTTGGGCTCAGGGCTACGGGAATGACTTGGCTATTCTGTGGCTGTGGACAGCTTCTCTGCATACAGCAAAACCAGCTGCTTCATTTATTCTGTATCCATGACACATCAGAAGTCTTAAGAACCTGTATCAAAGTCCAACACCGCATTCCTCCTAGACTCTAAGACAGGAGGGATGGTGCGCTTTCTGTATGTGCTTTGCTGTGTTCTCCTGTTGACCTTCCTATCTGTGTGTAGCAGGTGGATCAAATGAGCAGCAAGTTCATGTTTCTGACATAGAGAGCCTGAGGCCAAAAGAGATGGATAGACCTGTGGCAGCAGGCACAGAGCCAGAATTCACACGTGGCTCTGTCAGCTCCAGAGCCTATGTTCCTCCTTCAGATTCTTATTGAAATGCCTTGGACACCATGTTCCAGCTCTCTGTTTCTCAGATGCAGGCCCCAGTAAGCAAAGACATGCTGCCTGGGCTCCAAATGTATTCTAGAAACAGCCCAGTCTCCCACAATCTCCCCTGCTCTTCCCTGACTCCATGCTGTCTCTTCTCTGACCACTTCTTTATCAAAAAGGATTCCCAGTATCACCGTCTTGGTACTCTGTAAAAGGGGCTTTCTCAGAGACCAAATTTTGTCTAAAATTGTTTAATGAAAACAGCTTTTTTCCCCCTGATCTTCAAACAACCCAGATGAAAGCTGCATAAAACCTGCCCTACTTAGGGCTTCTGAGAGAAAGCTAAGGTTTGTATGTGGTAAATCAAATTCAGAGTTACTCGGGGACTCATCACCAGAGTACATAATGAAGATGATCCATCAGAACCATGGCCATCGCTGCCCAGGGAGATGGCATGTCAGGCGTGGGGAGGAGCTGGGGGGGGAGACCAGGAATTAAATGAGGAAGCAGATGATATTTAATTATATAAATATTCGCAGCAATGCTCTAAGGAACGAAGTTATTGGCTTGCTGGGCAGCCCCTCATTGAACCAGGCAGCAAAGATTTATACTACAAGTTTATGTTTTCATTAGAATTCACCCTGCCTGGGCTTAAAGAGTGAGTTTCTGGGAGCTGGGTGACACTGTGTGTTCATAAGCAACTCTTTAATTCAGTATCTTTAAAAGGAGAAGGCGGGTGGTAGTCTCTCTTTTATCTGATATTTACATTTTATTAGTGTTATTATTATTTGGCATAATTATGTACAGAGAATTAGCAATGTTAATTGATGCAGCACAAATACAGTCCTAATTACTTCCATTTACTCCAAAACCTAAGTGAATTTATAAATTTATTTATTTGGAATTCAAGTGACTTTTTAGGATCGCCTCCCCCCCCCTTAAATCCAACTTATTTGTCCATCTCCTCCTAGTTGGCCTATCCTTGAAGAGAAAAGAAGACCACTACCAGGATTCACACTAAATAGGACCCCCCCACACCACCCATGTAATGGAAAGATGAGGGCATTTTAAGGGGAGCTAATGGCTCCTTTAAGCTATGTTTTTCAGCACTTGGTGGTTTTTTCTCTTATAATATTTTTAGCCCACTTCCCCTGTAACAGAGCTGTAGCCCAGGGAGAATTTCAAATAAACTTCTTTCGCACATTCAATTGACAAAATGTGAGCAACAAGAAGAAAAGCATTTGATTCCAGCACCCTGCTAAGAATAAGACTGCCGACTTTTCTAAGGGCTTTAAAAAGACTTGGAGTTATAAAGGCAAGAAAATAACAGAAACTTCATGAACATTTTCTCTCAAAGTTTAACGGGGAAAAGTCCATTGGGAAATAGTATCCCAGAAGAAAAGGATGCCTACTCTCACCTCTCCCATTGAGGATATCACTAGAACTTCCAGCCAGGGCAACTCGGCAAGAGAAAGAAAGAACACTCAAATGTGTGTCAAATTGCCCCTGTTTGCAGATGACGCCATCTGCAGCATTATACATTATAGATACTTGGAACATTCTACAAAATATATTAAAATGAACTCAACAAAGTTATAAGATAAAATTAATGTACAAAAATCAGTATGAAAGCAAAACAATCTGAGAAAAATCAAGTAATTCCATTTATAATATGTACAAAATATAAGATACTAAAAAAATAAATTTGAAAAAGGAAGTTGACAGTCTCACTAATTAAAACTATAAAACATTAGTGAAAGAAATTAATCAATGAATAAGCTACAAATCAATGGAAAGTTATACCATGTTCATGAATTAACAGAATTAATATTATAAAAATACCAATAATCAATATTCTTAAAATATCACACCTATATATTCAATGCAATTCACATCAAAACACCAATTAACATTCTTCACAGAGAGAAAAATAACCTCATAATTCATACAAAACCATAGAAGACCAAAGCAGTCTTAAGCAACAGAACAAAGCTGTAGGCATCACATCAACTTCCCTCAGATATACTGCAGCTATAGTGGTACTAAAATCAAACGGACAACCCAAACCCAGGCCCGCTCACCAATACCCAACTGATTTGTTGTTGTATGTTTTGGTCTTACAGAAGCAACAAGAATTCATATTGAAAAAAGAAAGTCTCTTCAATAACTGGTCCAAGAAAAGTCAGACATTCCAAGCTAGAGAGACTCAACCCTGTCTTTTACTCACCACATGAAAAAGGCCAATTGGAAGTGAATTGATGACTTACATGCAAGCCATGAAACTATGAGAGACAGAGAAATGTAGGTACTATTTTTCTGGTCTACATTATTGGATTCTTATATCTACCACCATTATCCCTTCCAAAGTCTCCAACACCAGGTAGGAGAGAAAGAAGGCTAGAGAGGAAAGGGGCATCGATATCCTTAGACTACTTCCTGCTGATTAGAGGATTCAAGTTCATTGGGAAAGTCAATCCTTATCATCAGTATATCTTCAATCTTTTTCTGCTCACTCTTTGCTCACACCCACTTGACAAACCACAGCAGCAGCAGCCTCTGCCTCTCTGGCATTTTTATATCCTCTCATGAGTCCCCAGAATTCCAAACTTAAACTATCTTCTGCTGACAGAATTACAAGCCTGCCAGAGCATGAGACAAATCATAGTTAGATACTGTGGACAATATGAAGCAGCCCCATGATCCCGGCTGGAACTAAAACAAGAACATATTCACATAACATAACTGGGTTTTTTAAGAAACCAAAATCACCACTGCAGAGAGAAGAGAGAGAGAGAGAGAGAGAGTGTTCATAATGAGCTGGGCAAAGATTTACTTTTATTTTAGCAAAGAACTCAAAGACACAGACAAGAGCAAAAGGAGAGTAGCGGGTTTAAATGCTTCACCACATCAGAAGAAGGAAGGGAAATAATCTCCTGAACAAAGAAACTGCAGATGAGGGAAACGCTGGAAAGTGTGAGTGTGCCTGCACACACATGCGAGCACACACACACACATCTAGGGACCAATAAGATGGTTCAGCAGGTAAAAGCACTTGTTACCTAATCTGATGAGCTTAGATCAACTCTAAAAGCCTACACAGTGGAAGGAGAGAACCAACTCCTGCAAGCTGTCCTCTGACCTCCACATGTGTGCCACATACACACACACAAACACGCATAATGCGTAGATAATGAATAAATAAATCTACAAAATGGCATCTCTAAATTCAGTGCTGAACTCACAGATGCTGTAGGAAGCACACTGCCTTGGTTAGACACTTGGCAGGAATCTATTGGTCTGTGGATCATGGCTGTCTCCACATTTATATCCAAACAAGAATTGTTCTAGAAACAAGATACTACTAACTGAGTCCTGCCTCCCAAGAGGTCACCTCTCTCCTCAGCACAGTGTTTCATCTACATCACCAAAAGTTCCACATGGCACATTGACAGTGATGCTATCTGGGAATGCATGTCAAACACTGAAGGAATTAAAAACAAAAAGGACATGGTCTCATATAGTTCAGACAGGCCTCAAAATCACTATGTATCCAAGAATGACTGTGATGGTGTGTATATGCTTGGCCCAGGAGTGGCTCTATTAGGAGGTGTGACCTTGGAGTAGGTGTGTCAGTGTGGGTGTGGGCTTTAAGACCCTCATCCTAGCCACCTGGAAGCCAGCCTTCTCCTGTTTGCCTTTAGAACAAGATGTAGAACTCTCAGCTCCTCCTGCACCATGCCTGCTTGGATGCTGCCATACTCCTGCCTTGATGATACTGGACTGAACCCATGAACCTGTAAGCTAGCCCCAATGAAATGCTATCCTTATAAGAGTTGCTTTGGTCATGGTGTCTGTTCACAGCAGTAAAACCCTAACTAAGACAATGACCTTAAATTTTTTATTTCCTGCCTTTACCTCCAGAGTAGCCAGTTTATAAGTATGTACCACCATGCTCAGTTTATCTGGTGCTGGGCACTGAAACCAGGGCTTTTTAAAGGCTAGGCTGTAGACTTAGCCCAAAAATATGTTTCCCTAATATATTCCACACTGAGTAAAGAACAGGACTCTGTTGAAAGGAGACCAAGTATCACAAGGCTCCAGATAAGAGCAATGTTTCCTCTATCAGCCCAGGATCTAGGGTTTTGTGGATGCATACCAGCTACCAGGGTGCTTACCAGCTAGAAAGGGCTTAGGATCCCCTAGCCCTGCCTCATGCTCTGCTCACTTAGAGCAGAGCTAGACTTCCTCTTTTCTGATAGGAAATTCAACCTACCTATAAAGGGCTAACATGTACTGCCTCTGCCTGCAGGGATGGGTCCAAGCCTCACAATTGTACATCTGTCAGGCATTCTTTGACCTCCAGGTCCCTTGTACATCTTCTGTCCTGACCATGTCCAGGCCACTTCTCAGAACCTCAGTGCTGCCACATCTCCCAATTCCATATTATCCCACCTTGTGGCTGCTGCTCCACCCATACACAGCCCTCACTAATGCTACCTGTCTTCTTCCCCTGGCTCAGGCTGACAACCATAGAAAGACTCTTTCCTTTACATGGTTTAAAGCCAATATTCAGGAAGACTTTTGGATTGTTCCTCAAAACAAACCCAGAATCCTGTCACTGTCCTGAGTCACAGCCAAGTCACTCTCAGCTGTCCCTAGCATCACTGAACTCATCTCCCAGCTGGTTTTTCTGACTCCATTCTAGCCTAAGCTTAATGAATTATCCAATAAGTCAGTTTTAATCCATTAGGCTATATTATGTCACCCCTCTGGTCAAACCTTCCAGTAAAGTCCTGTCTCATAACTGGATCCAATCTGTACTATAACCTACACAGTACCATATGCAACCTGCCAGCTACTTCTCCCCCACATATCTCCCCAAATCTCCCCTCTGAACTCAGGCCTGTGGCTTGATCTTTAGATTCTAACATGATACCTTCATGTTCATAGGCTGACACTCCACAGTCTCATACAGCTGAAATTAAAGTCCATAAAGACAGACTATTTTACCTTTGGTCCCTACTGTGTATCTCAGTGCCTACAACAGTGCCTGGAACTCAATGTACTTGTCAATGGACAATTCTTGGTGAATGTATGATTTTGAAAGATGCTGTAGTCCTTAAATACCATCTGTGTCTCTCTCATATGCACATACACACATGCACACACATGTTGTCTAGATGTCACATCACTCCTGAATGGCACCCTGGCCAGCTGCCCAGTGAAGCTATATGCCTCTGCCTATACCACATCCCAGTTCCATAGTGAATGGAGCCATGCTTGACCATCAGGCTAAGGCTGCATCCAACCTCTCTACTTTCTGCTCAGGAACCCCAGGAGAATATCCTGCCCTCATCCTTGTTGGCCTCAGACTCAATAGTCCTGGTCTTCATCTGGAGCCAATGACTGCATGCTAGTCACAGTGTGGTGATTGTATACCTAGAGCATTTCTGCACTGTAACCTGACATTCCTCTGCAAGGGAGCTTCCCCACCTCCTGTTCTCCCCGCCTCTCATCATCCACTGCAATGGGTTTTTAATTCTCATTGTCACGACTATTTGTTCTGACAGTCCAGTTGTCTCAAGTCTGGCCAGTAAGGTATTTCTAGGCTGGCCCTGTGGGTGCAACTTCACTCTTCTTCCCTCACTTCTGTGCTTTGAACATAGCAAAATATCTCAGATGCACTATCTTAGTTAGGGTTTTACTGCTGTAAACAGACACCACAACCTGGGCAACTCTTATAAGGACAACATTGAATTGGGGCTGGTTTACAGATTCAGAGGCTCAGGCCATTATCATCAAGGTGGGAGCATGGCAGCATCCAGGCAGACATGGTGCAGGAGGAGCTGAGAGTTCTACACCATCTGATTCATCTGAAAGCTGATAGAAGACTGGTTCCCATGAGGTTAGGAGGAGGATCTCATTGCTCACACCCCTACCTCAACAATGACATACTTCCTTCAACAAGGCCACACCTACTCCAACAAAGCCACACCTCCTAATAGTGCCACTCCCTGGGCCAAACGTATTCAAATCACCACACCCACCATCTCACCAATACTTTCTTTCAGTGGAAAATGTGATGAAGAGCAAGATATGGGCATTGGAGATAATCAGAACTACAAAGAGGCTTCTAGATTCTTCATGGCTGGAAATTGAGAGAGAGAGAGAGAGAGAGAGAGAGAGAGAGAGAGAGAGAGAGAGATCTCTTGTGTATGCCAAGAAGCCTGTGTCAAAGTCACAGGACAGCTTCAGGTGTGTGTCTTCAACTTCTTCCCTGTCTGAGGACAATGCTCTCTTGTTACTCCTGCATACTAAGGAGTTACCTGTCTCTGCTTAACATCTTATCATAGAAGCACCAGATACACGGCCTTGGAAGCCTTTATTTAAGTTCTTAGGATTCAAGCTCAGTCCTCACACTTGCACAACCTGTGCTTAGCCCACTGAACCATCACCCCAGCCCTGTGCATGTTGACATTGATACTTTCCATCCAAATTCAGCATTTATGAAACTTACCCTCAGACACACAACCCTATGTGAAAATCCCGGTACACACAAAATGGTTTGAGAATTTATCATCATCTCCACTAATACAATGCTTCTGGTTAAAATGTCAATGTTTTTCTGCACAGCCTATTGTCATTATACTATCTTCAGTGTGGGGATTTTTTTTTTAAATATAGGATTCTTTAGAATACAGGAATTCAAAGAGGACTATTCAAGAAGATGCAAATTACCTTATTTAACTGTTACACATTGCATATGTACTGATATAGCACCCCATGTCATGTATATACATACAAATTGTAAAAATCTAACCCCTCAATAAATCTCTTTGGCAAGCTTATTATGAAAGGATTTTTAATTAATTCGGTTAACCTTATTCTCTTAAAATATGAATATAACACCAATCTGTGTGTACTTACAAGAATGGGACCTTGTTAACATTCACCTTCACATTCAATTTTCCTGAACCTGTAGTATTTAAAAAAGTGATGTGGAGCTTTTGAGTCTACATTAAAGAACATGTAAACTAGGATTCTTATTTCCAGAGGAAAAAAGTGAAACTTTTTTCTGTACATACATAATTTTCTTTAAATGATCTTCTAACAATTAATGTGTAACCCAGTCTTTAACATCATTCCATAAACTTCCTTGTTTAAAACACAAGCATATTATTCCTATAAAAATCCAAACACAGCCTTGAAGCTGGCGTCCTGTGAAACTGATTTGAGGAAGCTCTGACAAGGGAACATTGTAACTCACTGGTCACAGCTACTGTGGCCTTAGAATGAACCATAAGTGATTTGGGTCCAAGTTCTTCAGCCAAGTTCTCAGGGCCCTGCCAATACAGATTTAGTTAGTGAGTGGTTTTCACTATGCCTCATCCCTCAAGGTTGGACCTCACCGGTCACTGCATTTTGTGACCAATTCATGATAGGTTGAGGACCCTGGACCATTGTTTCCTCTTACTCATTATTACCTATGAAGAAGACTAAGCACATAGCTGTGGTGGTTTGTATTTAAATTATGACAAATACCTCATTTTACCAATAATAGGGTATTAATAATGTCACCAAATACTCTATGTCTGAGTTTCTTCCTATATGATGTTAGGTGTCAATAACTAATGTCAGAAACAGATTCTTTGAAACATTGACTCTAAACAAAAAGGTTGAAAATAAGGACATAAAATTCAAAGTCAACCTCATGATCTCTTTGCTGTCCAGTTTTGTTATGGAGACATACCCCTCACCATGAGAAGACTTAAAAGATCAACAGGGGGTGCCATGTGCTTAGTCGGTGGACAGCCTCCTTATCTGTGATAACTGGGGTCTGACATCCTTACCTTGCACCAAGAAACAGGAAAGAGCATTACAACTCTACCATATCCACCAGGGCCTCCCCCATTGACTTGTACCATGGTTGACTCTGAACTGGGAAGGAGACAAGAAGGTGGGAACAATATATAGAATCGTCATGGCTAGAATGTGAACTCTCCCCCAAAAGGCTCACACACTGGAACACTTGATCACAGCTGGTGGCACTGCTCTGAAAAGTTCTTAAATCTTTAGGAGGGGGGAACTACTTGGTGGGCATCACCCACCAGAGATGGGTCCCACCTAAGTTATCTGTTTCTTAATCTGCCCAGATGTAAAGAGCCACCTCCTCCTGCTCCTGCTACTATGGGTGGTGCTAACTTATCGGCCAGGCTTTTTCCCACCATGCTGGACTTCTTCTCCTGAAGCCATGATTCAAACCCTCCTCATTTGAGGGCCTTTTGTTGTGCATTTGTCACTGTGGTAAGAAAAGTCAGTCACACACATGCGGTGAGTGTTGTTCCCTGGGTCAAGGATGGCAGAGAGTTGAGTGGCAGCAGGGACAGGTTGGGAAAGGGAGCAGTGGAAAGGGGAACTAGACGAAGCAGTTAGTGGGAGGGAGGCAGGAGGGAGGTGGATATGAGATGAACTGACCCTGGAAAGCGCAGTGGTCTCTCTGTTTGTTCAGCGTGACACCTCCACACCAGACCAGCCAGGTTAGTCTCTAACCTTCTGCCTTCTAACCCCCTGAACAATGCACTTCACTTTTTTGTATATTCATATTTCAACTGTGGCAAAAGACACATAATGTCAGACTTGCCACTCTAATTGAGTATTTATACTGGCAAGTTTATAATAAAATTGTAAAATTGTAAAGGATTACATGACTTTTCATTTTGATCTGAGATGTTGGAACAACCTCACACTGTCCATGCCCCAGATTTACCTCATTAATAAAGTATTTTGTTCAGTGATGATAAAATCATTCTTGTGCAGCCGTCTCTAGAAGTTTTCATCTGATAAGACTGATGCTCACTCTCCATTAAACAACATTCCTCAGACCACTGCCAGGCTCTGGCAACCATTCTACCTTAGAACTAGACCAACCACTATTTGTCCCGTAACAAACACTATCTATCTATCTATCTATCTATCTATCTATCTATCTATCATCTATCTTTTTTCCATAATATCTTCCTGGTTTGCCCATTTTGCAGTATCGGAATCCCCTTCCTTTTCCAAAGCTGTTAGTAGTGCTCAGGCATTTGGACACTTGGTCCCCAGCTGGTGGCACTGTTTGGGGAGGTTTAGGAGGTGTAGCCTTCCTGAAAGAAGTGCAACACTTGCAGTAGGCTTTGAGAGTTCATAGCTTTCACCAGACTTCCACATCTCTCTCTATTTCTTGTTTGGGATTGAGGATATGAGTTCGCAGCTTCCTGCTCCAGTCACTATGTCTGCCTGCTGCCATGCCTCCTTGCCATGATGGAGTCTTCAGGAACCAGAAACCAAATGAACTCTTCCATCTGTAAGTTGCCTTATATGGTGCTTTATCACAGCAACAGAAAAGTTGCTACTACACTAACGAACATTCTACCATATAGAAACTCACCTCTCGTTATTCATTCATCTACCAATAGACACTAGGCTAGCTCCACCATTTTTGGAGATTGCAAATAATGCTGTTATCTGTGGAGGGCGAGGAATTGAACAACCTCCTTCACCAGGCATAGGTCTCTTCTTGAAATAATTTTCAAACTTATTTCTTTAATAAATAGGTAACCCTGAGGGTGTTTTTGGCTTTTTTTTTTTTTTTTTTTTTTTTAATGAAGAGAAATATTTGTTGTGCTGATTTCCCAATCCACTCGGTACCTTGCCACTGACTTAGCCAATGTCTGTAGGCAACCAGGCTGAGTGACTGTTTGGGATTCACTACAGCCTCATGACTCAGACCAGTGGCTCAGCCTTCTGTCAAGAAGGTGTTAACTGGGAAAAAAGAATTTGACTCACACAAGTTCTTGGTCTGAGTCATGAAGACAAACACCACCAGTGATTTCACACTTGTTATATTTAGATTTTTATGACTCAATTCCATTTTATTTTGCTTTATTTTACTTATATATACACACACAGACATGTGTCTCTGTGTTGTTTTACACACACAAAGACACACACATATTTATACACAGAGGAGGTGTTTTCTATAAATTTCAAGCTGAAGTCAAATTGTCTGAACTTTCAGGATTTTCCTGCTCATTATATACACACAGTCTAATGAAGTGGGTGGAGCTTCTGAGGGAAGGGGAAGACTAATTAAAACCAAGGATGGTTTATATGCACCCTCAGTTCTATTTTGAATAAAATCTCTCCTCAGAGCAAATTGACCATCAAGAATTAAGGAAGTGGAGATCAGCTGATAGAGCATTGATAATGAAAGGTTTACAGTACTATGTCCTTAACATTCATCAAGATGTGGCCTTCGAATCAGGTCTCATATAGTGAATGAAACATAAGACTGAGACGTTTCTTTCTTTGGCCTAACTATAATTGGGGGGTCTATGCCCATCCTGAATTCTGGCCAAACTGGTGTCCTGACCCAACCTAAGCACATTAGAATATTCTCCATTCCATTTTTTTCTACTACATCCTTCCAACCAGTGAAGTTTCCTCCAAGCCTTTCTTGACACTCCAGGTGTAGACAAGATTGTTCCAGCCTCTGCCTCCTTGCTTATGGCTCCCAGCTGAAGCAAAGAGTTTATAAGGAATTATCACCTTGACTTATCTTTCTCACCCTCGGCTCCAAACACACACATACATACACACACACACACACACACACACACACACACACGTACACTCACTTATACATATGTACACACACTAGAAATAGTATGGGCTCCATCAAACCTCTAGTACCAGTCATGACAAGGTCATATAAAATATTTCCTGGTCTTTCAACCTAAGTTGAACCATTTGGCAGGGTCTCACATCATACAGCCACAGTCTGTCTGAGCTACACTATTGCTATCTACATTTTAAGAAGTCAGTCATATTGCCTACCTCAGGCCCAAGGGACATCTGGAAGAGTACCAGACAGGGATACAGCTAACCAGAAGGATAAGAAAAGATTCTCGGGAGCAGAAAATAAGAGTGTTGCGTGTTTAAACCTTGTGCATATCTTATGTAGTGGCTTCAGAAGAGGGGTGAGAACAAAAACCGGCTCTTTTGATAGAAGTCAAATTACCAAGCTAGACAGAAAAACAAACTCACAGATATCTGTCAATCAAACCAGGTCATAATTGCTATGTGAGCCTGCTTTTATTATTATTATTGTTTGTATCTGGAGAGTTGAGGTCATATATTAACACATTAATTGAAATTTTGGTCATAATTATCATGTATTAAGCTGTTGATTACATGGTTGCATTTTGAAATTTTTAATTGGTTTGTTTCAATTGATAAAAGGTAATTTGTTTGGGGAAGAGGCTTCAAGTTATGTATTTAATTATCATTGAATAGATAATTAATATAGAGTAGCAATAGTAAACAATAGCTATGGTAATTATCAGGGAAATACACACATTTATACAAATAGGACAAATGAATGTTCTCTCTCAGGTTGCTTTGGTCTTGCTCTGTGCTGTGGTGCTGGTCCACAGACTTCAGAGACCTAATTACTGACATCTCTGTCTTATCTACTTCCGCTGATTTGAAAGGAGCAGGCAAACTCTGAGGACAATGGACATCCTAAGAGCTGCATCATGGCTGTCATCCCCTTTTGTAGACAGCTCAGAGCATGTTCCTGCATCGTCTGTCTGTGCTCAGAATTCCTGAGTACTTGATAGATTTTTTTTGTAAGTATGCATGTATGTGAACACACATATATGTAGTGTGCATGTGTGGGCATCTGTGGAGGCCAAAGATTCCATCAGATGTCTTTCTTCCATTGCCACTTCCAACCTTACTTTTGAGCCAGGGTCTCTCACTGATCCTAGATATCACCTTATGGGCCAGGTTGGCTAGCAAACTCTCAGAATCCTCCTCTGCCTTCTCATCACATCCAGCCTGAGGGTTGCAGAAGTGTGCCACCACACTGTTTTTATGTGGGTGTTGAGGATCCATACTGGGTCCTCATGCTTGCTCAGAAACCATCTTACCTATTCAGGCATCTTCTCAGCCCCTAAACAAAATGTTATATTAATTTGTTCCTGAGTTCCAAACCTTACAAAGGAATCATAGCCCAGGGAGACTAACAGTTCCCATCAGGGTGTGTGCTGGACAGTTTTATGTCAACTTGGCACAAGCTAAAGTCATCAGAGAGGAGGGAACCTCAACAGAGAAAATGCCTCCATAAGATTAGGCTTCAGGCAAGTCTATAGGGCATTTTAAAATTAATGATTAAGATGATTAAAGGAAAGGGCCCAGCCCATTGTGGGTGGTATCACCCTTGGGCTGGTGGTCCTGGGTGCTATAATAAAGCAGGTTGAGCGAGCCATGAAGAGCAAGCCAGTAAGCAGCACCCCTCCATGGCCTCTGTGTCAGCCCCTGCCTCCAGGTTCCAGTCCTGTTTGAGTTCTTATCCTGACTTCCTTCTTGATGGACTACAAGGTAAAAGTGTAAGCCAAATAAACCCTTTCCTCCCCAACTTGTTTTTTGGTCATGGTGTGTCATCACAGCAATAGAAACCCTGACTAAGACTGGGTGCAACTTTATGCAGTAGAAACCATAGTTACTAATGGGCTGAGCATCATCCACTGTAAATCTCAGGTAAAGTTGGAAAAATATTCAGTGCTTTATCCTGCACCCACAACTGAGAGAAGCTCCTGGCCTCAAAGAAATAACCATGAGCATTAAGGATTTGATTTTAAACTTCTACCTATCTTTGAAAATCACAGTTTTGAACCAAACCCTGAGACCCCATTACAGTCTCACGATTCCAGCATCCAGCAAGAGAGACAGCAAGAACCAGCAGGTGGTTCCCAGTCTTCCTGTCCTGAGTGGTGATATCTTCTTGTCTCTTGCATACACACACACACACTGAGAGAACAGAAGGCTGCCCTTGAAGTTGCCCTTCACAGCCTGGCTCTCTGACTACATCTCCCCTGGCACCTACCTCATCTTTTGGATTCCTTGGGTCAGAAGAGGGACTCATCCACAACAAGATCAAAATAAAACAAATGAGGCCACCGAACTAAATTTTCAGTTTGACAAATATTAAAGACTGGGGTAGGGGGAGAAATGGCCAGAATACAAAGTGAGATACTAAAAGGCTGAGGGTGGAGGAACTTGACAACTCTTTCTTAATTTGTGTGAAAAAGTCATTAGGCCTGGAGATCAAAAAGACCATCTGAATGTCTATAAGATAAAGGAAATATCTTATTTTAAAAAAAAACTACTTTTTAAAAACATTTCTTTTATGTGCTTATGTGTGCCTGTGTCTGTGTGTGTGTATGTCTGGGTGTGTACATATATACATATACATCGAAGACAACTTAAGGAAGTCATTTCTCCCCTACCATATGGGTCCGAGGCCAAACTCAGGTCATTAGGCTTGGCAACAAAGCACCTTTAACCACTGACCTATCTTGCCAGGTCCCAAAAACCTATTTTATAGTTGTCTTGCATAAAAATCTTTGATAGGAAAGCTAGTTTAATAAAGGGAACATTGCTAGCTTTAAGTGATGAAACTACCAAAGGCCATCTCATTTTGGTCCTCCTGTGAGGAGGAGCACAGGCTGGACCATCAAATTGTTGAAACTTAAAACTAAGTCTGTTTGCCTGTGACCTGTGATGAGGTGGTGCTGACCACAGCACTGCTGAAGAAGCCAGAGTATCTCTTCCCATACAAACAGGAATGAAACCAAAGTGACACACTCTGAGGCAGTGTGCTCCAAACATCAGTCAGGCCACCCCTGGGAGTTCTCCCAGCTGCCCTACTGTTCATACATTCTATATATAAATGTGACAGGACACATATTATAAAGACAAACTTGTTCTTCATGTTGTGAAATGGAGTCAGCACATAGAGGGTATAGTGTATTAACACACACACACACACAGAGAGCCACATGCACACATACATAGTTAGTAGTTTGTTTCTTCTGAGCTATCCTGTTCCCAATCCAGACACCTCTGGAGCAGTACAAGGTTGACTGTTTCAAGAAGTGCCTGAGCCACACACACACACAGGATGAGGGAAGGGTGCCAGGGATGGCAACAAGAGAGAGAGGTTCAAACACCACAAGTTTCAGAAACATGGCTGACACCTGAGCAGGTGTCTCAAGGGCAAGCCTGAGCTCCAGAATAATGGACTGGTTTCCCCTACCCCACCCCTACGCTTGTCTTTTTTATGGTTTCTACATGTTTTATCTGTATTTCATACTGTGATAAAACACCATGACCAAAAGCAACTTGGGAAAGGGAGGGTCTACAACTCTCTCAGACTCCATCTCTGAGGAAAGTCATGGCAGGAACCTGGAGGCAGGAACTGAAGCAAAGGCTGGGGAGGGAAACTGCTTACTGGCTTGCTCCTCATGGCTTGCTCAGCCTGTTTTCTTATACCATCTGCCCAGGGTGGTACCATTCACAGTGGATGGGGGCCCTCCCACCTCAATCATTAATTTAGAAACTGCTCTACAGACTTGCCTGCAGGCCAGTCTTATGAAGACATTTTCTCAGTTGAGGTTCTTCTTCCCATATATGTCTATGTTGTGTCAAGTTGACAAAAACCTACCAGCACACCACCTCCTGTCTAATCTGCTAGCTAGAAATGAGATGCAAGGAAGAGTTTAAATATGTTAATCTGCTTTCCCAGATTGCAGGCTCTCTGAATAAAGAGCAATTTTAAAGACTCAATTCCTGTCTCTGGCTCATTGGCATTTTCAAGTAGCAGAAAGCAAGGAGATCATCGGGTATTCCTGTTACAAATGTTCAGCATCTGTTTCCCAAGAGAAGCCCTGACCACCACCCCAGTGGTTAGGAGTCTGGAGCTCTGCTCACAGAGGAGGTGGGTACTTAACAGCATGGTGAGGGCCAGAGGGTGGGGAGGGTGCTGTGTAAGGCTGTCTTCTGGAGCTCACAGGGCCACTGTACCCATGAGCTCACTGCAGCTGTGGCTGCCTGCCTAAGACTGAGCACATCAACATTCCAACAAAGATGAGGGAGGAGCTCATGAGGTCCTATCCCTAGCTGAAGAACTCCTGGCAGTTAATGGTTGCTGGGGAACAGGGGTCTTTTTCTTCAGTGGCTTAGACACTGCTATGTTGCCCATTCTACAGGAAAAACCACCACCACCCATTCATGCTCATGCAAGCAACCAACCCTATGTAAAGCTAGTGGGTCATTTTAAAAAAGAGGGGAAGGTGGAGAAGGATGACATGGGATCATTAGAAAGGAGTCCAGAGGGAGTTTGAGGGAGACAAGAGAGGTTGGATTGGATTGTTAATATATGTGATATATATATATAGTATATTATGCATATACATAAAAAGCATTATATATCTGCATAAAATTGCTATGAAGTAGAGAAAGAGGATCCTCCTCATGCTATTTATGACAATCCACTCCATCCCAGTGTTTCAAAAACCATGGAGCCTTGATCATAACACTTTTCTGAAAGCACTCTCCCTTTCCAGCCTGTGAGGTATATGAGCAGCACCCTAAGGAAATAGAGACTCAGTCCTGCTTGTTCCCCTCAGCACTCAGCCTGACTAGGCTCAGGTCCAAGGTCAGCCAGTGTACTTAGGTGGCCATTATGGCAGCCCATGGCAGAGCTCTTAGGAAACTCACCACAGAACTGTCAAATTTACAGGTACCCAAATCAGGGCTTCTGGTGATAGGGGAGACATGCTCATTCTTCCAAGCCCACCAAAGCCACGGCTCACCCTGGGAGATTTGCATAACAGCCCCAACATAACTAGGGACACCTGTTGGGGTAAGGAGTCTGTGCATGTTCTGGGTCAGCAAAGTAAATTCTCAGAAGTGACAGGGAGACTGGGTCATATTCATCTCTCTGGCACATAAAGCCCAGCTCCTCCAGACAGCACAGGCTTCAACACAAGTGAGCCTGGGCCAGGAGCCGCAGAGGGCCTCTCTTCCACAGCCTACCCGGTGCCACTCATCACTCTGTACTATTTACTATTTGCAGTCCAGTGCCAGAAATTGGAGAGTAGTAGCCAAGATGGCCCCATGCCTGTGCCTCCTGGGCTTTATGCCCTTTTGGTACTCTCTCTTCCTACACCAGGTTTGGACTATGTGGCCAACAGCATCCATCAGAAGGGAAGGTTGTGTCGCTCTGATTTAGGTCACGGCAACACTAAACCATTCATTTACTTGCTCCAGGGCCACTCAGTCAGAGGAGAGGCACTCTGGCAGCAAATAAGGAGGTCAGATGAGACAGCAGGTGACATCTGAGCCAAGTGAGGAAGTCAATGAGAAAAGGGGTCCCCCTGGTTGTTTTGAACACCCCTGGTCTCTGTTTTCTACCCCTTTTCTAGCTGGGGTCAAAACCATGCTGGCATCTCTCCACTGAACTATACATGTCCTCCTCTGGGTAGACTGCTGTGCCCGTAAATCCAAGAGATGCCAAACTACACATGCCAGCTCCCTAATGCCTCCAGGCCTTTCTCCATCTACTCTGACTCCCCATCCCTCCAGGAATGCACCCTGGAAAAGTACTGTTCCCTCAGACCTCTGCCAGGCTGTACCAAGCATTGGCTAGCTCTATTGCTTGCTGTCTCTTCCCTCACATGTACTAGTTGAAGGACAGTTGGTATCTCTGCTGGTGACTCAAAACAAGCCCTGCTGGCCTCCCACATCCTGTGAACAAGAGGTTGGGTCTCTCTTTGCAGACTAGACTGAACTGGAGCCTGCTATCACCCAACCTCGGCCTTCCTGAGATGACAGGTGAGGCTGGTGGGAAGTTCTCAGAGGGCAATCATCTCCCCACTGAAATTTCAAACTTCTAGTGGCTTTGCTTTTCCAAGAGAAACACAGATCTTCCAGCAAGAATGTCTAGGCTAAGAACCGACCGCTTGCCTCTGTCTTCCACCACTGCAGTCTCTGGGCTCTAGGTGACAATCCAAGCCTGGCCTAGTCACCTGACAACCTTTCACAAAAGACCAAGGCCTCTCCAGACAGTCTGACTTAACAGGACTGCAGTGTGAGCCTTAAAAAGAAAAAAAACCTAATAGCTTAATTGAGATATAATTCACATTCACAGTATGACCCAGTGGTTTTAGGCTGCTCCCAGGGCTGTACAATACATGCACGTCATGTTCCATTTTAGAATGTCTTTATCACCCCCAGAGAAACACTGTACTCTCAAGCAGTGACTCTCCATCTCTCACAGGTCCCAGCCCCAGGCAGCCACTAGTCTACTTTCTGTCTCTAAGGACTGCCAGCCAGAGTCATTTAATTAACAGTTCTCCGGTGACTCAGAGGCATCACCGTGTTGAGCATCTCAACACCTCCCTACTCATGCTTCTGGGTGCTCCTGGGCTGTGCCTGGCCAGGGATGCCTTCATTCTACTCCCATGTTTGACATGCTCTCCACACACTGGGGTGCACTTGCAATGTGTCCTCCTCCAGTTAGCCCTAGGCTAGTTCTCCTCTCCCTCCACTTACCTCATACCCCATTGTCCACATTGCTAGTGGCAAACACCCCAGTCCAGCTGTCCTTCACTCCAGTCAGGTCATGCTGTCTCACTCACTCAGATTTGTTCTCTTTGGATCCTTACCACATACTTCTTAACTGCAGGCATCACTTTCACCTGACATGACCATGGCACGGCATCTTATGCACGGTGTGTGCTTAACATTCATACTTCAAATAAGTAATACCATAGTCTGCCTATGAATTTTCTTTTGAGACAAGCCTTCCCACCGACAAATTCTCTAGCTATTACAGGTGAATTCTCCACTTTTCCTTTAATGGTAATGACGCAATGCTACTTAATCTTTCAGAATATAACAAACACTAAAAGACTACCGACACACACCTGCAAACAGAGAGATATGTGTACAATTATGGGCATGGTCTTCTGTTTTGGAGGTTAGGTCTTATGTAATCTGGGCAGTACTTTGACCCTCAGACCTCCTGTCTCTACCTCCAAGTTCTGAGATTGCAGGTGTGCAAGTCACATCTGGCTACCACCATAAGCAGGGACAGTTACAACAACACACACAATTATTAACCAGCCATCCTATGAAACACCATTCCTTCAAACATTTCAGTAAGACTTCATGCAAGGAATTATTTTTTCAATGAAAGACTTTGAAAGTGAACAGACCCATGTTTGCATCCTCAGAATAGATAAAAAGACAATATCCAAGAAGGTGTGTGCCTTGCATTTGGTGTGAACACAGAAGAGAGTGGATGAAGTTCTGACTGAATGAGGATGGCCATGTTGAAGACTCCAAAGTGTCAGTACCATAGGAATGGCAAAGCTGTTACCTATATAGACCAGGCTCAGAGGAATGGCAAAGATATCCTCAGGGGTCTGAGTTTGAGGAAGTGACTAGTGTATACAAAAACTAGCAACTGCCTCTTCCTCTTCTGGACATTTACAGCCTGAGACTGCTGTGCTGTGCACAGTCAAAACTAGACAGAGTGAGATTGGCAAGGGTCACGTGAGAAAGGAGAGGCAGAGTCTATAGAGCATTCCCTATGCTGTGCATAATAAACATGAGATTCAAGGCTGCAATGGTAGGAGGTGCTACTCCACTGGAATGTGTATACCTCACTTGACCCCAGCTTTTCTGAGTCTGTGTGTTTGTCCTTTCTTCATGCCATCACAGCCCCTCATCAGGGTTCCAGGACTGGCAGAAGGGATGCACTTTCAGGCCGCTTACCCTACAGTTCAAACCCAGGCTATCTCCACCATCTAAAGAACTGCCTTCAGATGAAAGGAAGCTCATGAAAACTGTTCTCAACCCCTTGTCTAACCTCATCCCATTCTTTATCACTGGGTTTTCCCTAACATGGAGATATTCTTTCCATTAACTATTTTATTTCTGTTGATTGTTTTAAATACAGAAATGCCAGTCGAGATACAGAACAGGTGCCCCTGCCTCTGGGCCACTCTCTGCTCACACTGTCTGCCTGCCACTGTCTCTTGAGTTTGACTCGGCTCTGTCAGTGAAAAATTAGACTTCATTTCAGTATGCTAATAGCAATCTCTCCAAAACAATGTAATCAAGGCCTCATGTGCACCTATAATTTCATCCTTGACATAAGCCTGACAGCTATTTATTGTCTGAAAGGGAAAGCAGGGAGGAGGGGGAAGGAGGAGGGAGAGGGAACTCCAACATGTCCCCCTCCCCCAAAACAAACCCAGCAGCTTTATGTTTGAAGGCAGTTTTTGCAAAGTCCAAAAAAAAAAAAGGGCAATAATCATGGGGTTTACATATGTCTTGTCTTAAGCAATCAAGACAGAGAGTTAACAGAGAAGCATGTTCAGATGTGCCAATTCCCAAACTGCCCACCTCTGATGAGCCAGCTGTGAGCGGCAATTGTCACATTATAATTTAGGCAAAGGGGGGAAAAAGGCATCAGAATACACACTGGATCAACATAATTATTCACAGCAGGATACTGCAGAATTAATTTAGCCAATCAGAACGATACTTGGGGGCTGGGCACATACATATCGGAGATCAAGGAGAGAAAGCTGGGAGCAGGAAGGGGAGGAGGAGGGAAGTGCTGGTTTCTGAACCTCTCTCCTATTCCGATCATCTGATCTGGACGATTTTCAACATGTGTACATGTGATGCTGCTTCTTGCTTCCTTTATTTATAAACACCTGCCTATGCAGCACTCACACCAGGCCAGCCTCTAGGGAGGCACTTTAGAGACACCAGGCTCTAGGACTCTGAGGTAAGACATACTATTACCCTCCCTCATGCTGAAGCTCAGAGAGGTGGCAACGCTTGCCAAGGAAGCACAAAAGGAAATGGGTAGAGCCAGGCATGAGACCCAGGCAGACTGGCTTCACAGGTGATATGATTAACCAACATGGTAAAAGGACTTGATATCTAACAAAGCAATTATTGGCTTGGCATCCTAGCTGGAGACCTGTATATCACCTATTATACTGTGTAGCCACAGCTTGGCCTTCCTACACTCCTCTAAGCTACTTCTCCCAAAGATGGCAAGGCTGTAGCCTTGCTAGATGCAGTTGCTGTACTGTATAGACATCAACTTCCCAGGCCTACTATGGCAAGAGCAGTCTCACCAAGGACATCCCAGGTCCAATGATGGGGAAACCTTGGCTCTAGTGTAGCTAGCACCTGACCTCCCTGCTCTAGGAATACAGAAAAGCAGCAAACAGAAACCCAGAAAAGTTCATCAAAAAGAGAGAAAGTGGGATGCTCTAAGAGTTGGGGTTCAAATGTCTGGCATTTGTAGTTTTACAAAGGACCCAAGAAGAGATTCTAGGGCACATGGAAACTTCTCATCTAGAGTCACATCTGCAGAGTCAGATTGGCATTTTTAGTCTACAGCGGTCCTCTCACAGGCATGCTAGATTGTGCAGCAGCCATCAGAGGAAGACTGAGGAGCCCTGGTTCTCTTGTAAATTTGGGCTTCAGCTTGTATTCACTGTGTCTTGTCACAGGAAATGACAGGGAGTGGACAGGATTTTATGTCTGGCCATAATGTTTGATCTATGCCACTGTCAATGAGAACTGTGATTTAATCCATAAGGCTACAGAGGCTCCGGATGAAAGAGAGAATATGGACAAATCCTGATTAACAATCACTGTAGCACCAAAGCAGGTTACCATGGCAACAGGCCTGAAATTATACAACAAACTGGGATGGCCTACCAGGCAGGTTACTCCAGGAAGGGCCCTTTGCTGAAAATGTTTGGCTTTCTTGTGTGCTCTTAAAATTAAGATGCAAGTGCTGTGCTTTCGGCTGGCATTAGCTCACCTCCCCTTTCCTTCCATGTTCCCTCTTCAGGGTCCCACATAAAATGGGAGACAAACACACATGCTTAGCACATGCAGTGAGCGATCAAGCTAAGCTCAGCTCCCTCCTCCCTGGAAGGAGAAGACAAAACAGCATGATGGGAAGGGAGCTTCCTTCCCTAGCACCCTTTCAGTAGAACAGGGCTTGATTAAATCCTTGGGTGCAGGAATTGAGGGGGTTAAGTTTAGTCCTGTGAGGCAGGGATCCCATGAAACAGATAAAATAAGGAACCAGAAAGAGACTGGGAAAGTACCTTCTCTCTTCCCAAGGCTGTTACATTTTGTCTTGGGACTTATTTTTAAAGAGTACGATTCTAAAATAATAGTTTTTTCCCCAAAATTTGCTCAAAATAATACCCCAAATATAGGAGACTACACGTTGGCAGAGAGCGTGTTTGAACTGTTATGGCCAGCACCATGACTGAGTTCACAGGTGACCCTTAAAAACAGGTCTCATCAAGTAGCCTACAAAAAAAAAAAAAAAAAAAAAAAAAAAACCTCCACAGCATTTAAGAACCCTACTTGACATCCTGTATCAGTTACTGAGGAATTTCAGTGGGACACTAGAAACAAATGGGGGGTGGGAGCTGATACTTCTGTGGGGGAAAGTACCTGCTGTGCCAGCATCAGGACCTGAGTACCCACCTCTGGCACTTACACAGAAAGCACACAAAAACATGTGCATCTATAACCCCAGATTGGGAGGCAGAGGCAGAGGGATCTCTGAAACTCATAGTCTGGTATGATTGGTGAGCTCCAGTTTCAGTTAGAGATCCAGCCTAAAAGAGTAAAATGTAGATGGGCTGCAGAAGACACTTGGCATTGGCCTCTGGCCTCAACATACAAGACACCACACACACACACACACACACACACACACACACACACGGGGCGGGGGGGGTAGGTCCTTAGACCTCCATTGAAGAGGTAGTTTCCCTCACTCTTTTCCTACAGACATTGGACCAAAAAGAAGCCTCCTTACAAAGTTCCCTATATGTTATTATCGGCTCATGCCTCTTTGTCCATGCTTTGTCACAATTACTCACGCTCCGTAAAACCTGAGCATAAAGGTACGTGGGCCTTCCCTCTTTCAGTCCCCACTCAAGAAGGCTCGTGTATTGCCTGAAGTTTTCCAGACAAGTCTATGAGCTTTTCTCCTGGCCACATTTGTGCCCCAGCAATGAGCCCAGCAGTGGCAACAAGAGCAATCCACCCTCCCCTACACACAGCAATGAAATTAACAGAGGCTCTCATACACAAACTTCAGGGACACAATCACCTTGTGTACTTTAGCCCCAAAACACACTGATCAGCTCCTGTGTTGTGCCAACACTAAAGACTACTAGTTTTAAAATTAAAAGTATAGAGAATATTGTTTACCCTTCTATATTCAGGGAACTTCTTTAACTTGCTAAATGCATTTTTTAATTTTTATTATTTATGTGTATATGACTATGTATATGTGCATATAAGTGCAATGCTCACAGAGGCCAGACGAGGGCACTGCATCTTCTGCCACTAGAGTTACAGAAACCAGGCATCTAGTTGCTGAGAACCCAATTCTTGCCTTCTGAAAAAGCAGCAAGTTCTCTTAACCACTGAGCCATCTCTCCAGCTCCATAATCATGTCTTCTTACATATACAGGCAAATCTGGCCCAAATAGCATCATGATAGTCTCAGTGCCAAGAGTGATAAGTTCATAAGCCACACCCTCAATCCTATATACTATACTCAAATAGAAGGAACTCAAATATTCCTTTCTATCATTAAAATCTTTAAAATGATGGACTCTTGGGTCTCAGAAGGACAGAGTAGGTGCAGAGGAGATGCTCAGTGAAGCACTTTTCTCTCAAGCATGGGGAACAGACCTTAATCTCCAGAACCCATATTAAAGAAGCCAGGTGTGTTAGGACACACACTTGTAATCCTACAGCTAGGGAGAAGGAGATGGGAGGATCCCTAGGGTTCACCAGGTAAGCAATCTAGCCTGATTGGTAAGCTCTAGGTCAAAGAGAGACCCTGTCTCAAACAAGCAAAGTAAATGGAGATACTTGGGAACAATACCCAAGGCTATCCTCTGTCCTTGACCTCCACATGAATACACACACACACACACACACACACACACACACACACACACACACAGGACAGAGGGGACCAATAGGCTATCCACACTCAACTTATTCTTTGGACCCAGGACAAACAATGCCCACTGTCTGCCTACACAATGATCCACCTGGCCATGTCAGCTCAGCAGCTGCCAGCTGCTAGGACTCTGCTGCTGTTTACCTCACTCCGAACCTCTCCTCAGGCTTCTTCCCCTCCCCTTGTTGATCTAAGGTAGGTGTAGGGCTTTGTTTTGGTTTGGGTTTGTTGTTGTTGTTTTTGGCTTTTGTTGTTTGGTTGTTTTTTGTTGTTGTTGTTGTTGTCATTGTTTTGTTTTGTAAGTGGTTTTCTCCAGATGTTATGGAAAAAAAATAAAACAAAAAAACAAACCAGTGAGCAAGCTGTATTCCCAGGGATGATTGGGGGGGTGACTTTTTTTTAGAAGACTTTTATTGCACTCGAAATGCAAATGCCATAATTTAGCCCCATGGGGAAACATACCATATTGTTACAATTCAGATTACCTTCTATATCGAATCAAAGAATGTTACTAAGACGGTGACATATTTGAGAAGTGGTGACATAAAGGCAGCCTTCTAATTTCTCATTCAGGAAAAGGAACAAAGGTTGCACTGTGGTGGTTGGTGGTCCTGAATATCTCATAAGCCACAGGCTGCTCACCACTGACACTGCCAAAAGGCTCTGTCCCCCTCCACACACTCTCCCTAGCATTGTGTGTGACTCAAGTCCCCTCCAGAGAGTAGCCCTGGCCCCCCTTACTGATACCAGCTCAGACCATGAATGACCCCCTAAGGAAGCTCCATCTTCATCCTGTCTCCCCTGTCACCTTGCTTGGGAGTATATTCCCATCACACGCCCTTCTGAACAGCCTCCCATTTCCCTCTCTCATCCCTAGGCAAAGCATTTGGAAATTCGGGGCAAGTTCTGAGCCTCTGGGGTTTTATCTACACACAACCCTGTCACCCACGAATAAGCCTTAAATTGAGAACTGCACGGTAATCTCTGCCGCCCTGCACAGCATCTGCGTGGCCTCTACCAGGTTCCTAACCCTTTGATACTGTTTCCTCTTATGAGAACTGAGGACAAAGAGATAATGATGCCCTTGCTATCTCCTTTTTCCCTTTGGGTTCGAATAAAACAATGTATAAACACATCCTTTAGTTCTGAATTTAGGCTTGCTTCCTTTATCACATACAGTCACTGGTATTCACATAACAGTTTTTAAACTTCTGTGCAGGAAGTTGCCTCAGGAAAGGAAAAAGCAGAGCTGGCTGCACCGTGCACTCTGGGTTCCTCACATCTCCTCCACAAGCACACGGGGCTTCCATCTGCTTGGTACAGTTTTGTCATGGCTTGGATATTGAATTTCGAGCAAAAGCCATGTGTTAAAGGCTTGGATCCTATAATGGTGCTCTTGGAGGGTAGTAGGCTCTCTAGGAGGAGGCACCCTCTAGTCATTGAGGACTGTGGGAGCCCAATCCCCTTCTCTTACTGTTCTACTTCCTGTCCATGGCACCATCAGTCTGCTCCCCCAGATCACCATCCACATCCCCCCAAAAAAGGTCTAGAAGCAAGGAGTCCTCCAGATCATAGACCAGAACATCTAAACAATGAATGAAAGCAAACCTTTCTCTCTGCACATGAATCGTCTTGAATATTTTGTTATAGTGGCAGCTGACTAACTCAGGCTCCAAGTAAGACTTCCATTGAGAAACAGTGTGTCCCACAGTAGAGGAAGCTAGAAAACCACTCTGAGCTGTTTATGCTCAAATACCACGGGGCTGGTTTCAACTAAACTTAGGTGAGCTATTTTTAATGGGTTCATGCATGAAATAAAATAATTTTTCCATTATTATTCCCTGATATGTCATAATCCCTTTAGGATGAAGCCAGTCCAGAATAACAGGAAACATCTATTTTAATGATCTATATGGGGCAACCCTTTTTGCTTGTAGCAAAAAGCCAAGTGGCAACTTTTCAACATGAAAAGGATCTTTCAGATGATGGTCACCAATCATGGGACACACAATAAAGATCTACATTTAATAAGCCCATAAACAACCCCTTTAAACCCACAGATCCAGAGGTCAGTTTCTAAAACTGCACTGGGAACTTAGGTTGCACAGGGGACATGGAGAAAAGGGAAATCAGAATGAGATACAATGACATATCTGTATGAAATATCATGAAGAATCCTGTTGCTTTCTATGCTGACCTACAGGAAATTAAGAGAAATAATACAGTTGGGAGATAAAGGTGGGAAGGCTGAAAACCAGAGTCAGAAAGAAGAGAGCAGTAAGAACAACGACGTAAACTGCCCAGAATGAGGACAAACAAGGACAGTCTTCAGCAGACAGCCCGGATTTGAGACAGATATGAATTCTTGTCTCCAGCCAACATCAAGATTACTGCAGGATCTCATAGAAACCTATAGTCAATGCATCCGTAGGATGAAGGGCTATCTTTCTGATCTTATGGAAATGATGGGCTAAGGGGCCACAGTGGATAGCACCCAGGGGAGATGCAGTGGCTGGAGCAGGGCACACTTTCTAATCTTAATAAAGACACTATGAAGACAAGAGACAGAGCTGTGCTCACACATGGACAGCTGTTAGCCCTAGTCTGGGTGAGGACCCAGCCTCACCTCGGGATCAGCTAGAGGAGGCCACTGTATGCATTCCAAGAGGCACCCACTGCACCTGATCAAGTCCCTTGACCTCATCAAGCTGTTTCCACAGCATATGAAGAATTACACTGAAACAAGCAGTTTACAATTCCCTGGTTTCCAGCCCTTTCAAAACATACAACCTTGAGGAGATGATGTGTGTGAGACATCCTCATATGCAGACATTTTCACTCAGGGTCTAGGAAGACAAGCTTTAATGTCCCTAAGCTTTAATGTGTGTGTGCAGGTCCCTGTGTGAGTGTACCCGTATACATGTGTCACAGAGAACTTGTGAGGACCAGAGGACAAGCTTGCATGTCAATCCTCACCTTGCACCTTGTTGGAAATGGGATCTCTTGCTGTTCACCCCTGCACAAACCATGCTAGATACCGCAAGAGTCCTGAAATTCTCCTGCCTCAACCCTCAGTCTCTGGGGTCACGGACAAGCTCTACTTATTACGCCTGGCTTTACACGTATTCTGGGGCTTTAAGTTAGGCCCTCACACTTGCGTGGGAAGCTTTACTCACTGTGTCTCACAGAACCTTATTCTTATGTGTGGAGAGAAAGCAATGGGAAGGTGGCAGCCAAGCACAGGGTCAGATAATCTGTAGGGTGCAAAGGCCCTTCTGGGGGCTGGCGGGGAGAAGGTAGGACTGAAACTGGAACCATTTCTCCCCAAGACTCAACTTTCTGAAGCTTTTTGAGATGGATAAAAGTTTGTGTCGGAAAGAGGAAGGAAACAAGATCCCTTTGTGGGGGGTCTGGAAGCAAGAAGCAGCCTGCTCCTGAGCCAAGTTGCCATGTGCATACCTGCAGGCCTTCTGACAGACAGACAGACAGACAGACAGAGATTCCAAATGGCTCAAGATGGCAGCCACGCCCACCCTCCACGTAGCCTTTCCTGCCCTGAGCTGTGCACAACTCACCGGTGCTCTTTGCCAGCTCTCAGCCTCATTTCCCTCAAGCAGCCTGTTGGATTCCCTGCCCACCATTGTCCCTCACACAGTTCTCTACTGCCTGGAGCCCACATGTTGCTTTCCTCTAAGTCACAGATGTCACATGTTTGCTTTGATGTCCTAAAATCCGAAACCAACAGGGGAATGTAAAACATGGTGTTCTGGAAGTTGCCCCATGTGGTGGTCTGGTCCTCCCCGCCCCCGACCAAAGCCTATTTCTATGAAACCCTGGCATGACCACTACACGTTCTAAGTATCCTCGTGCTTGTCGCTGGATGATGATCACATGAAACAGTTGAAGATTTAGCTTTCTGAATGGTTGGTGATGCCTTTCTGAAAAAAACAATCCCACATATTTTTAGGCCTCTGAACTTCCAGAATGGTGTCTGCCAATGTGGGTATAAGCAGATGTGTGCTAGGCTGAGCCATGTAAAACTATGGCTCTTCTGATACATACACACACATACACACACACACACACACACACACACACACACACACACAGAGATAATAATCCATACCATTCAGCCTAGGTTTACCCAGCACAAGGGACTACAAACTCACAGGTTGTGGTTTCTGACACAATTTCAGTTGGGGTATGTGGTGCATTCTGGGAATTGAGAGCCACACTTCTACCTTACTACAGTAGAAACTCAAGAGTGGTGATGTACATTAAACACTAATAGAATATCTGGAACATGCACCACATCCCAACACACAACGAACTGAGATCACCAATATTACCTGTGGCAAGATGATTTCCACTGTTGTCAACACCACGGAATTCTTACCCAGCATAACAGACAAAACCAAAAGGCACATGAAGCTGAGCAGCACTGGCACTGACAGAACTGTTACCCAAGAGCACTGGCAGTTCTTTTGCCACCTTAGCATCCACATTTCCCATTAGCACATGGCTCTTCTCTGAAATCATCTGAAGTCAGCACCCCGGTCCCCTGCAAGAGATGGCAACTTCCCTGAGATCAAGGGTGGGGTTTGAGCATCTTGTCACACTGTGGGAAGAGCTTCCCTAAGGCTCTTACAAAGGAAAAGAGAGGGCCAGAGACACACTCTTGCTGTATAAATGCTTGCTACACAGGCGTGAGTTGGATCCTCCGCACCAGCACAACAGCAGGATGCACCTGTGATCTAGCATTGGGAGAAGGAGACAGTAGAAACTCTAAGGCTTGTTAGCCCAGCTAGATAAAGCTTCAGGTTAGTGAGAGACAAGTATCAAAAATAAGATTGAGCATAATTGAGGAAGACATTCAGTGTCAGTCACTAGCCTCCACATACACACACACATATATACATAACACACACACAGAAGAGAGAGAGAGAGAGAGAGAGAGAGAGAGAGAGAGAGAGAGAGAGA
>JADRCH010000013.1:7077724-7087832 GCA_019843965.1 Rhynchomys soricoides
AGAGAGAGAGAGAGAGAGAGAGAGAGAGAGAGAGAGAGAGAGAGAGAGAATATTGCCTATTTAAAGAGCAAAACACTAACACACCGGCTAAACATCTGGCCCTAAAACAAGGGTGCCCATCTCATTCATCTTTGACTGCTGTAATTTCAACTCTGTTTTCCTCCCCACTTTCAAGCAAAGCTGAGGTCAACTGTCACACAAAATTTAAATGCAACTGCAGGATTTGTTCATTTAAGTTCCTCTGTTGGTTCCCTTGGCAACGGCTCCAACTCTCTCAGCCTATCTCGGATACAGAATACTCCAGCAAGAGTTCTCTGGGGTTGATTTCTTAGAAAGCCCACAGTTGGAGCACTGTTTGTAAAATAGAATTTGAACAGAACATGTAATGACACTGACATTGTTAAACAAAGAATTCAAGAGGGCTCTTTGCAGACATATTTCAACTAGACATTTGGGTTGGCTGCAGTGTTCTATCAAAGGAGGCTTTGTCCTCCCAAATATCCCACTCCTGTCTTCCTAAAATGCTCAGGGTCTTTCTGCAGTCGTTGTGAGGCTTAAGAGCTCAGTGCAAAGTGTACAGCCACAGTGGTCCCCTGACTTGTGGCTATGGACCACAAGAACAATCACTCCAGAGCCTATGCAAGACATTGAACTCCATAGCCCAAGGGTTCTTGTCCCCTGCCTTTCCTAGGGAGATTAAAAAAAGAAAGGTATCCACCCCAAATAGAGAGAGATGACAGACAAGATAAAGCTGTCTTGTTGGGCTGGGTGAATTCTCCCAGGGTTCCTTACAGGAGCACGGATGACTTAAGGCCAGGTGCACACTGGAAAAGTTCCACCTCTGGCCAACTTTTTATCTTCTTTTTGTGTATGTGTGTGCATGCTCCTCTGTGGGCAGATACATGTAGGGGAGCAAGTGTGCATGTGCATATACATGTTTGCACATGCAGAATCCAGAAGACAACTTCAGGTGTCATTCCTCAAGCATCATGCAGCTATTCTTATTTGAGACAGGATTTCTACTGGCATGGAATATGCCAATTAGACTAGGATGGCCAACCAGTGAGCCCAGGAATGTGTTTGTCTCTGCCTCCCCAGCCATAGGATTACAAGCATGGCCCACCAGAGCCAGCGCCAGCTTGTTTAAAGGTGGGTTCTCAGGATTGAACTCAGTTTCTTGTGCTTACAAGGCAAGCCCTTCATCAACTCCCTAGCCCATTACCTCACATATATTTTAATATTTTTAAAACCCAGTATATAGATGAGGTAAGAGAGACTACAGGTCAGATTCTTGGGGGAGGTCAGATCATATGGGAGTCTCAACACCCTTCCTCATCCCTCTAGGAGGTATTGTTAACAGCCCCATTACTACAGGCTCTGTGGTTCTGTTTATTTTGTTGTTGTGACTGTAGGCTAAGGTGTCTCGTAGGTCATCACAACCACTTGCCCCATGATGAGGACTGTCATGTTAAGCTGGGAAGACACACTATGATGTTCAAGTAGAAGGTAAAAACTGACAGTGTTGGTGTGTGTCACACAAACAAGTTACACTGGCACTGTACTTGAGAGCAACAATGACAAGGGTATGAATTAAAATTCCCACTCTGCATCAACTGGAGAAGCCCTGTATGCAATCTGTCTGCTGACTCCAGCAAGAGCCACAGTGCTGATGTCAAATGTGACTTTATCAAGCTGGTGGCCCCAGGTCCAGGCCCAGGCTGTGGGGAGCCAAATCTTTTCTTGATTCCTTGATAAGAGCAATCAATGTATACCTGGAATTCCATGACACTCACTCCCAACCACAGAGCAGAGAGAGGGAAGCGTGAACACAGGCAAGAGGCAGCTCAGAGAGGCATTTGGTCATTCGCTCCAACACAGGTTATTCCAAGCCAGATCTGAAGAGGTGGGTGAGTAGATAAGAATGGGCATTCACGTAAAGTCTGCCTGAAAGGATCACCTCTGTGAGAGCTGTCTTTGCTCCATGCTCCAGCACATCCCTTCACATAAGCCATGGAGCTCTAAGCCCTTTATATAAGCCATTGAGCTCAAAGCTGCGCAGCAGCACCGTGATGTCTGTGGCTTTTCCATCTAGGGGCTGCTGAAGCTCAAGCGTGGACAGGCCTAGAGGTGATGGGATGAACTGTAGAGATGGTGAGTGGTGGAGCCCAAGTTTGGCCTTACATGTATTAGAGAGAGATGCTTGAGACTCAGTTGTGATTTTGCCATGGCCCTGCCATCATGACATTCAGGCAAGACTAGGATCAAGATCATCTTATCCAAATTCATTCTTGATTAAAGTGCCTGGGAGCCAGGGCACCCCTGTGAGACCTCCTCTTTGTAATTATCAGTCCTAGAGAGTATTGTGAGGATTCAGTGCACCACAATGCACAGTGCTGATACTCCACCACCAAGGATCCCAGCTTCCAACTTTTACTAATGGTCCTTAAGAGCATAGTTCAAAAGGTACCCATCAGGCAGGCAGGATGATGCACACATATAGTAAGCCCAGCACAAGAAGACCAAGAGTTCAAAGTGGGGTGGGGGTGGAGTACACGTTAACAACACAGGTCCATGAACCACAGACATCTTTACATACTTATTTATACCCAATGACTTTCCAACCCTGAGTGTTGGCAATGTAGGTTTTTATACAGGCATTCTATAGAACTCAGTGAAAGCTGGGTCCCTATTACAATCTTACAAGGCCTGGCCTACTGTAGAAACTTTCAGCCTCCCAGCTCAAGTGCCTGTGTGTAAAGCCCTAAGTGTGGAGTCTAATGAGGCTAGAAGTCCAAAAGCTATGCTGAGTGAATCACAGACTTTGTGCTTGGTGGCATACTCCTTACAATTAACTATCATATAGGATTGCTGTTGGGCATTTTACATGTCTTGGAAGTTCATTCATGTTTCTACTACTAAAACAGTAGCCTTGCATGTCTCAGACATAGCTGGGAAACTGAGAGAGAACAGCTCTTTGTTCTTGGATGGGTGGCAGAAGACTCTCTTTTCTGAGAATTTGTCTCCCTAAAAGCTCAAGGCAGTGATTTTTTTGGGTTTTTTTTTTTTTTTTTTTTTTTTGGTTTTTCAAGACAGGGTTTCTCTGTATAGCCCTGGCTGTCCTGGAACTCACACTGTAGACCAGGCTGGCCTCAAACTCAGAAATCTGCCTGTCTCTGCCTCCCAAGTGCTGGGATTAAAGGCGGGTGCCACCACTGCCTGGTGGCAGTGATATTCTTAAAAGACACATTTCTTGAGGATAATATGTCCCAAGGGCAGGGCCCTCAAGATGGAATCAGTGCCTTTGCAGGAGCTTCCTTCCTCTCTACCAGTGCAGCAGAGAAGTGGCCATCTACAACTCAGGAAGCAATTCTCACCAGAAGCCACTAGTGCCTGTATCTTGGATGCCACAACTACATAGCTGCAAGGAACAAATGCCTGTTATCTGAGCCTCCTGGGTTACCATACTCAACTATAGCAGCCCACAATCAGATGGCACTGTAACTAGGCCTTGATGTTACAGAAAACCTTGCCATAAACACAGCTAACCATGGCCTGGTAGGGCTGCAGTTGTGCAAGGATCTGGCACCAGTGATGACAGAGAAGCCATCAGAGAGCCCAGATTTGTGATAGTTGGTCCTGTCAATTTGATGAGGTCAATACCTATTTATCTTCTATCTCAATTGCAAATCATTATGGAACCAAACCTCTGAGCATATCTGTGAGGGAGTTTCCAGATTGGGTTAGTTGAAGTTGAAAGACCCATCTTAAATATGGGAGACACTGTTTCATGGACTGGAGTACTGGAGTGAATAAAAAGAGAAAATGAGTTGAGCACCAGAATTCACTTCTGCTTCCTGGCTGTGAACATGTGACCTCTGCTTCATGTTCCTGCTGCTATGTCTTTCCCTCTATGATGGACTGCACCCTCAAACCATGAGCCTAAATAAACCATTCCTTCCTTCCTTTCATAAGATGATGATGATGATGATGATGATGATGATGATGATGATCATCATCATCATCATCATCATCATCATCATAAAAGTAACCAATATGAAGCTTGTTTTGTGAATGGAGACTTTGCTTCCTCTGACCCAACTCCCTATTCACAGGATCAGGACCAATGTCACATCAATGAACAGCACACTCAGGAATGGAAAATGGCAATCACCTTTTGAGCATTTAATTGACAAATTGGGCAGTGTCGATCTATGAAAGCTTGAGAGGAGACAACATGCATCAATCTTCCCTGGTTTTCCCTTTTTAGTCAGTTGAGAAACCAAAACTCTCACTAAGAAATTGCAAAAGCCAGGTGAGGAGGTGCACACCTTTAATCCCAGCACTCAGGGAAGCAGTGGCAAGTGACCTCTGAGGCCAGGCTGGCCTACAAAGTGAGTTCCAGGGCTGTTACACAGAGAAACCCTGTCTTGAGAGAAAAAGAACAAGAGGAGAGGAGAAGGGAGGAGAGGGGAGGAGAGGAGAGGAGAGGAGAGGAGAGAAGAGATTGCATACAAGGCTTATGAACATCATTCATGTCTTCTGCAAGAAGCCATTGTTTTCAATTAGAATAACTGCTATTTCCATTACAAGGAACTGGCATACACAAAATTATTGCTAGTTGCACAAGAAAGAAAGCAAGGTTTATGCTCCTTAGAAAAGGCATGGCCACTTCTGTTCAGGCTGGGCTAATGTGATGTCCCCAGGGCAGAAACACGTGCTGCAATGAAGTAGCAATGGGCTGGATGCCAGCTGACACATGCCATAGGCAGTGGGGGACAACAGGATCTCGGCCATCTTTTGAGGCAGTGGTTATATGCATGCAGACTAGAATCCCTGAGAGGCCTGGAGTTCCAGACCACTAATCAATAGTCAATAATTCCTTCTCTGAGAGGTCAGAAGTATACATACGTCTAGTAACTTTTAACCTCAGCAGGCCCTACTTCACATTACTCCTACCCTAGGATATTCCCAAACACTATGCTACCAGTACCAAGTGCCGGCCTTGTGGTCAGCATCTCTCTCTTTGCAAGCTAATTGTTACCTGCCCAAATCCTGCCTAAGTGAAAATAATTAAACGCTATTTCCTCTCTTTCCTCTGTACGGCCTGCTTTGTCCCCATCAGCTGAAAGTCATTTTCCCCCTTGGCTAAATTCCCACAGATTTTGTGCCATTGTGTACGAACATCTGGCCTTCCCCCTGTCGTATGGTGGATGTGAACACACATATGACCCCTTTTCTACAGGCCAGCTTCAGAAGAGAAGACTCCATATCAGATTTACCTCTGTATCCAGGGTGTGTGGTAGATAGTCCATCTAGAAGGAAATAAGAAGGAAACAAAGGGACAAAGGAAGAAGCCAGAGTCTGTGTCCTTTCCAAAAAACTTTTATGGTTCTGGAGTTGGTGAAAACAAGCTGAGCTTGCTTCCACAGACCATTAACATTTCCATAGCCACGCTCAGCCTGCTAATAAAAGCATGTGCAGGATTCTGAAAGGCCCTATAAGAAAGATTTTATATCCTGGTTTTAGCATCTCTGGCATCTGTGGCATCTAAAACCAGAGAAGGCGATTCCTCTGAGGTGTCGTTAGCTTTCTATGTGCCTTCAAAGCCACAGAGACAATGTGCTGGACTCTGCAAAGGATGCTAGTTCCCTTTCCAGCTGCTAACACACACACACACACACACACACACACACACACATCTTAGCTACCACTGGAATTGTCATTTGCTTTGTATGCCTTCAAAGGCACCGTGAGAGCCACAGCCCTATGCTATTATTGGGGCTGCCCACTTCCTGGTGTGATATCAAAAAAAGCCTCCAAAGTCTCTTTGTGTGTGCAGTTCCATGTGAGTGTGGAGTGACATGGACATTATTTTTCTGGTGAAATACTTCATCCCCAAAGCTAACCCAATCTTTATCTCATAGTTTCCTGGTGAAGAAAGGTCTAGGGGGCAATAATCTAAGCAGCAAAGGCCCTTATTTTCCCCACACTGATAGAACAGTACCTGTGGAGCCTCTAATCAGAAATACTATTCATATATATGGTGGGATTTAACATATCAAGAATCTCATGGTTGGGATCGAGATTCCATCCCTACTTCCACTGAGTCATACATCAGCCAGAGTTCAGGCTCTCAATGTGCCCTGAACAGTTGTTATCTGCTATGGTGGAATTCAGGCAGTTTCTAACTCAAGTGGCCTCTAAGGCAAAGCATTCCCCTGCATCATGAATGGTAAGGATTTCTTACCTGGGCCTTCACCAGGACAATAGTCTGATGGGCACATGGACGGGGATGTCCTACACATTGCCAAATGTTTACCACCCCTGACAATGCCAGCAATGCAGCTCAGTCATTGTGATCATATTAAGTACATCCTGTGTGCCCTGCCCCACCCATATCCCTTGTCATTCTCAAGAGCTGTCATACTGCCAGCATATTGATGGGTAGGAGCTTACACATGCACACACAGTCTAAGATCCATATTACTACTACATACTATTGCATGTCACGTGTTATATACAGGTATGCATATTGTATTTCTAGAGGGAGAAGAGGGAAATACAGGATACAGAGCTAGCGTTGGCTGAATGATGACTCCATGCAAGCCAGAGACAGAGCTTCAGTAGAGGAGGTCTGGAGATGGACTCAACTACTTACATAGAATGCCGTGTCCCTGGTCCTCTGCTTTCTGAGCCTCCTGTGGCTAGGATCGAGGACTGAACTTAAGGGGCCTCATTTGGGATGAGACCCATCCATTAGCAGCACCTCTACCTTTCTGATCTGCACCATCCAAGACGATGGGACTTGGTTCTATGCTCACCTCAGGCTTCCTGGCATTGATGTTTACCTTTTCTCCTCAGGGTCCTGCATCTTTTTTCTCTTCTCACTTTTAAATTTGTTTTCTCACTTTTTATTAATTCCATGTATTTTGATAATATTTACATTCCTTCCCCCAACTTCACCCAGACTCATTCCTAATCTATACTTACCCAACACTGTGTGTACTTTTTTTATAAGCCATCTAGTCCAGCTTGTGTGGCCTCTCTCTAGAGTATGTATCCTTAAAGGAACCAGACTCTCCCTCTACCAGCAGCTACCAATTGTCAATAACTGAACATAGGCTGTAGGACAAGACCAGGAAATGAGCACTGGCTCAATGATAAACCAAGTAAACTTGTTTTTCAAATCATTTCTTCACCTCATGTATTCTACACATGCAACACTTCATTCAACTCTCTCACAACCCTAGGAGATGTATGTGTATTTAATTCGCACTTTTAAGGTCAAGTACATTTTCCAAATCTTTTTTATTATGGGACCTATGTCTACGCACTTCTCTACCTGTAGGACACAGCACTGCATCATTCCCAGGGAAGATTGTGAGAAGAGGAACTATGATGTCAAGGCAACCTGCAATAGATGGTCTCTTAGCTCCAGCAGTCAACTTGACATGGCTCAGAGTCACTGGAAGAAGGAAACCTCAGGTAAGGAATTGTCTCCATCGAATGGCCTGTGGGCATTCCTGTGTCTGTGAGATGTTTTCTTTATTGTCAAATCTTATATGATGGCCCAGGCCACTGTGGGTGGTGCCAATCGTAGGCATCTGGGCCTAGATTATGGAAAAAAGTAGGCTGAAAAGGCCATGGAAACCTCGCCAGTAAACAGAGTTCCTCTACCGTCTCTGCTTTTGTTCCTGCCTCTAGGTTCCTGCCTGAGTTCCTGCCCTGACTTCTCTCAGTGAGGACAGTGTAAGCCAAATAAATCCTTTCCTCTGCCATGCTACTTTTGGTTATGGTATTTATTATAGCAACAAAAATCAAAGCAGAAGACGGGAGAAGCCAAAGAAAACATATGTGGGGTTGCCAGTTAAGAGCTGCCTGGAGTGGGGAGAGTGCTTCCCATGTAAGCATAAGGACTCACTTTGGGACCCTAGAACCTATATAAAGCCAGATGCAGCACTGTGCATCTGTAATCCCAGCACTCCTTCAGCAAAATCTGAGACAGAGACAGGGTAAGTCCAGAAGCTTGAGGGCCAGCTAGCCTAGTAGCTTGTTTACCACAGTGGTAATCAAGAGATTTTGTTTACTAAGGAGACAGGATATCTTCCTGAACCCCAGTCCTGCAGAAAGTCAGTGGAGAGTATATTTAACATAACAGGCTTTGAACGCCACTCACCCTTGCACACCAGTTGCATAATAAGCATGTACTGAGCTTTTGTTAGATGAATGGCATGAGAAAGAAGAGTCAAGCAACAAAGACTTACTGCAGGCAGAGAGGAGCCAGGTGTAACATGTCAACCCTTTCCCTGTGGGGAAACCTGCTGAACCAAACCTCAAAGGTTCCACCTCAGAACAGGCTAACATGAGTGGTTTGAGTCTGGCAGTCAAAATATGGGATATGCAGTGATGTCATCTGACCTTGAATCTACATATGTTAATGTTTAGTCCTGCTGGAATTTGAAGAAGAAACTTTAAAGGTCTCTGAGAACCATCTGGCAAGAGGGAGCACAGGTCTTCTGTCTTCCTCTCCCCCAGGCACACCACCATGGTCCACAGGCAGGCCAATCCCACATCTGGCCAATACAAAAGCCAACCTTCTAGAATGTCTAAGAAAAATATCCCAAGTTTAGTAAGACTTAAACATCCATATACCATAAAGATTAAAAAACTAGGTTTTCATTTCTAGATTTCTTTACCTGTATGTACTCAAAGTCTGGCATTTTAAAATCACTGATCCCTCCTACTTAACTACAGACTTTTGAATTTTAATCAAGCTAGCAGTAGTAATCTAATTCCTTTTTTGTCAATTAAAAATGTGCCTGGCATGTGAAAGAAGTGTTTACATTTGTCAGAATATCAGAGCAATTTGGTTCTGTCCTAATTTAATTACTACGTTACCTGAGAGAACAGGAGAGAAGCAGAGAAGGTTCTAGAAAGTGAGCAGAAATTGAAAGGGCAACAGGGCAGAGGGATAGCATGGTCCTCGAGAGCGCTTTCATCTTCCAAAGGAAAACAAAGCCACTGAGATTCTGCAGAAGGTCTACTGAGAGTTCAAGATTTCAAAGGGGCAAAAATTCAAATGGCGTGGATTATCAAAGCTAGTAAAAATTTAAAAACAAAATTCTTCTAATATTATTTTAGTCCCAACATTAATAAAGCAAAGAAATGCTTTTTTTAAAAAAAAAAAAAAAAAGTGCCTGAATCCCAGTATCAAAAATTAATTGATTGTGTTTAATGCTAAAAAAAGAAGGTTTCGGGAAATGTGACACATTTTGGAATCTCTCTAAAGTTACCAGATGACACAGGGGAAATTAGGGTCCCCTCAGATTTCTTAATTTCATTAGTAAGCAAATATAAGAATAAATTCCAACAGAAGCTCAGGACAACTTTGTTAGGGTTTTAAAAAGAAAAAATTTGGCCGGGCAGTGGTGGCGCACGCCTTTAATCCCAGCACTTGGGAGGCAGAGGCAGGCGGATTTCTGAGTTCGAGGCCAGCCTGGTCTACAGAGTGAGTTCCAGGACAGCCAGGGCTACACAGAGAAACCCTGTCTCAAAAAACAAACAAACAAACAAAAAAAAACAAAAAACAAAAAAAAAGAAAGAAAAGAAAAGAAAAGAAAAAATTCTAAGCCAGGCAAGCTATGAACCCCCAGCACTAAGGAGAAACATGGGGGAGAGAGGAAAAATGCCATGCCATTTTTTTAAGTTTCTGTACATTTGAAACTTTTTATTTCCATAACATTTATTAAATTGGCAAGTAGACACATGGTGGAGAGGGGGTGTGATGGCTTGCTTGGTAGGATGGGATGCTTGGCCCAGGGAGTGGCATTATTAGAAGATATGGCCCTGTTGGAGTAAATGTATCACTGTGGGCAGGGGCTTTAAGACCCTCATCCTAGCTGCCTGCAAGTCAGTCTTCCACTAGCCACCTTCAGATGAAGATGTAGAACTCTCAGCTCCTCCTGCACCATGCCTGCCTGGATGCTGCCATGTGCCCACCTTGATGGTACTGGACTGAGCCTCTGAACCTGTAAAGCAGCCCCAATCAAATGCTGTGTTTTATAAGAGTTGACTTGGTCATGGTGTCTGCTCACAGCAGTAAACCCTA
>JADRCH010000013.1:7087842-7115608 GCA_019843965.1 Rhynchomys soricoides
TCTAGAGTTGCCTTGGTCATGGTGTCTGCTCACAGCAGTAAACCCTAGCTAAGACAGGAGGCTCTAGAGAAAGAATAAGGAAGTCCAAATGTTAGGACAGCACGTTTAGAACAGATACAGAAAGGAGGAGGAATCACACGTTTCTGAACAATCTGATTTTCTAATCAGGCAGACTTACGAAGCAGCATAGTTGCAGCCACATAGGCCACTAGCTGCACTTGGGGTGGGAGTCTAGGGAAGGAAAAGCACAGTATCTCATTAAAGGAGTAGTTCTTCCACCCATCTCTTTAGCATGACTTAAGGGGAACCTGCCTTCCTAGGTGGTCCTTTTCTAAATGACGGACCACAGGGCCAATCGGTAATGTTAGGCCTCCAGCCAGGGAAGGTTTTTTCTACTTTAACAAACCCTCGGGAAATCCCCAATTCCTACACTAACATCATTTCACTGCACCCAAGACACTCTACTCCGGACACAACTACTCTTGAAAAACAAAACAGACCATTAAAATGATCACTAAACACAAACATGACCCCTAAACTATTCATGGTTCAAAAATGGAGTTCCTTAAACAAACGTCCAGAACTCATTCATTCCTCCATACCATCAAACCTTTTCCCTGGCTGTGCTGGCTCCCTGCCAGAGTCTCCCCAGGCCTGATCTCGTGCCCTGAGCCCTTGGAGGAATGAATGACATCATTGTTTCAAGGTTTCCATGATGAGAGGACAGACAGCTCCCACCATGGTTGGGTTTGCTAACAATCAATCTGTTGCAAGGGCACTGATATCACAGTGGAAGCCATCTCTATACCTAGACCAATAATCAATAGAGGCCACGATCCACTCTCTGTCCCTGCAGGCATCCTAAGTCTAACCACAGACAGTAGTATGCAAGACGTGGTGACCAGAAAATCTCCCAGTAATCAAGAAATGCCTCAAAGGAAACCCCAGCCTTCTACGCTCCCTGAAACAATCTGTCACAATTACTGGACTCATCTGGAAAATCTGGAAGGCTAAGCCAGTCCATTGGGGTCACTCGTGACTGACAAAGAGCAGCAAGTGCTTTAGCATAAAGAGGGAAGAAGTGAATTGCATCAGGGCCTCTTGTTGAAGTGTATGCTTTTCTTTCCTCTCACAATTTAATATCTCTATTTAATGACAAAATGAATTATCCTCCAAAATAGCAAATGTTCACTACCTTTCTAAATAATAAAATACATTTTCCCAGCACACAAACTGATCACTTTACTCTTACACCAGAACTGATGCGAAATTACATGTCATGAATTATTCATGTCACTCAATTTAATTCAATTATTTTTACTGAATTTCATATCTAATCCATAAAAAAAAAAATGTTTAACTCAACCACCCCCAAAATCATGCCTACATTCTTGAATAATAAATTTCTTGAAAAATTTCAAGGAAGATAAGTGGCTATCTGGTTGAAAATGGCAAGGCAGATCACAATCACAATGATGAAAATAATTTTAACTATTTAGCCATACCTCCTGTTCTATTTACCGACTGATGTCTCATGGAAGATAGCCTATTTAATATCAAACTAGAATCAGAGCAGCAGGGAGAGCATCTCAGATCCAATTACAGCACCACAGCCATTTAGCTTTTCTGCAAAATTCATACCTAGAGCAGGCAAGTAGCCAGAACATGGCAGCGCCACACCCAACACAAAGCTCAAGCTGGGACTTGCTGAAAACGATTCTCTGGATAGCCTGGGAAAAGCCATCTTTCACCTATCCCTAGACACAAGCTCTTTGCAGCCCATACCACCATACACCCCTGCTTCTTGGCCTTCCTTTACCACTTTCCTCCCTGGAAATTTGACACTTTCTCTGTTGGTTTTCCACTTGTCTCCTGATCTACCTGTACACCCCAAATCCTGGCATCACTTAGAGCCATCTCAATGTCCACAAAGTTCCTCTACATTTTTTAATCCCCTTTGCTTATGTAGCTACCTCCAAACATGCACCCCTCTATCCATGCAGCCCCAGAGCCAACAGGACATTATTTGACGCTGCCTTGCATGGTCATTCCTAACATACCTGTTCTCCACAGAATCACACTTCCACTGCCTCGGCCTACTCCATTCTCTGAATGTGCCTGCTTTTCCAGCCAGAACACAAGTCAATCCCTTTCTTTTTCATAGGCCAGATATTAGCTTGCTTGCTTGCCTGCCTGCCTGTTTGGGGACAGGGTCTCATGTACCTCAATCTGGCCTCAAATTACATACAGCAGAAATTGACTCTGAACTTCCAATCCTTCTTCTGTCTGTACCTCCAAGTGCTAAGATTACAGATGTGCACCACTGCACCCAGTTTATTGAGTGCTGGGGATGGAACCTAGAGATTCAAGCATACTAGCCAGGCACTCTACCAACTGAGCCACATGCCCATCCCAAGTCATCTAGCTTTGTACTTCCTTTATGCCATGAACTCCCAGGGACCTGCTCCCTACCCCGTGGCTCCCACAAAGTGGGTTGTCCTGACAGAGCAGGCTGCAGGTTCCACTGAGCCCTGGTCTCTTTCCCTTCGGCTTCTGCCTTTTGTCATCTTTCCTTACCAGCTTCAGGAAGCTGTATCAACTCCTAGAGGAACCTGTGTGCTTGATAGATACTTTCTATTCTTCCTTCCCTCCTTCCTTCCTTCCTTCCTTTATTTATTTATTTATTTACTTACTTACTTATTTATTTATGTAAGAGTCTTGCCTGTATATCTTGTTTGTTAACAACACCTGCAGAATGCATTTAGCTCCTTCAGCATTACTATGGTAATACACGGAGTATTCTCTTTAGAATGGTGTCATTCCCATGATAGTGACAATCCCACCTTTTTGGTAGATTCATATCTGCAATGGCCAAAGGAACAACTCCAAGAGTTGGAGTTGGAACTCAGAGATCTTAAAGTAGTTTAAGAATACGGTATGGGGGTAAAATGTCCCCCACAGACTGATATTTTGAAATTTGGCCCCCAGCTAGTGGTGGTATTTTGATAGATCATGGAACCTTTAGAAAATGGGCCTGGGAAAGAGGTGTGCTTTGAGATTTATAACCGGCCTTATTCCCAGTCCTGTCCTTGCTTCCTGATCCACAGAGATGTAGGCAAGCAGGCTTACAATCTCCCACCACCCTGGAGCCATCATATCTTCCCTGCTGTGGTGGACTGTACCCCCTCAAACTAAATCAAAATAAACCTTCACTCCCTTATGCTGCAACCATATCCACCCCCACCAGATCCCTGGACTGTTCTGAGCATCTGCCTCTTCTTCCACTTCAACCTACGGAACACAGCTTGAGGGTACCACAGCCATAGGCTGCTGCAATGACAGGTATAGACTCCAGCCTCAGGCAGATCTGTGCTCCATGGAGTCCATCTCAAAGCTCCAACAAGCCCCCCCTCGCCACCTCCTCTTTCTCAAACCTTTACATGCCTCAGGATCCCACACCAACATCTCACTCCTAAAAAGCTAGGAACCACCCACCATCACTAGCTGCATCCATGCCAGAACCTCATGGCACCCATAGTATCTCAGTAGCATTTTTAACTTACTAGCTTTCACTAAGTTTCTAAAATTCTGAGCATGAGCTTCCTCTGTGTGTGTGGTACATATTAGTCCATGTTTCTGATCCACCAGCCTCTTCCAATTAGTAGAGCAAGCATTCACCTCAACAACAAGAACCCCACAGCATGCTTAGTTAGCTCTAGTAATTGTGCCCTTCAGTAGAGGAATTCTGCCATGGCCAAATGCAGGCAAGAGAATCTGTGGGAATCAATTTCCAACCGATCTCTTAGCTGTCCAGTCTCCTAACAGTGTCTCCCATTGACCAACATACTAGAGACAGAGAGCCAGAAAGCCCTTTGGGGTATATATAGCCCATCCAAGCACAGAAGAGGTTACAGGGCAGGTCTAGAAAATCAACTGGAGAGTAACTTTCAGAAGAACTGATTAAGTACAACCAAAACTGATCCTCAGCAATACTAGAGGCTCTAGAAGACTTGGAAACACTGAATCTGTCATCTGTGACCACACTTCCATTCTTATAAGTGCACTCTCCTGCTCCTCTTCTGGCCTAGGGTAGTAAAACTGACACTAGCTGCTGCAGGCTCTGCCCACCCTTATTGGTTTTGACACTGACCATACCTTTGTAGGTAATGCCTTTGCTAAACTGCAGTCATTCGCCCTGAGTGTACTTCTCTGATCCTAGCCTGCCCCGGGAGCTTCAAGTACTGTAGAAACAACCCAAACTTCATCGTCCCCAGTATTCTACCAGAGTTATAATTCTGGAACATATCCCTCCCACCACATTGCCTCTTCTGCAGAAAGGCTCACCTTCACTGACCATCTGGAACTTTCCAAGCATCGAGCACTCAACACTTTTTTTAAAAAAAAAACTCTGGCACAACATCTCTGAACAGTTTTCTCTCCAAGATGAGGGCTGAGTGGGCATCATTTTTGGGACCCACGTGCTGATAAGAAAATCAAATGCACACAACAGTGCTTTGCCCTAATTGCTTCTCCATTTAAGAGCACCCCACACCTGAGTCATTCAACCCACACCACCAGTAGAAAATGAATGCAATGGGTCCTCTGTCACTTCCTCCAGATGCGACCAAATGTGACCAACAAAAACACAAAAGACAGGCCCTGCTGTGTCCTGTCATCTTGTTCAACAAGATTCTTTTCTTTCCACAAATGCCTGTTCATATTTTATTATAAAGATCTGCATTTTATGGACAAATTATATATCACTATTAGAATATGCCAGATATAATACCCCAGATAATGGGTCTCCACAGAGTTAATAGCTTCAGTTCTCCAAGGGATCTTATGCAGATATAACACTGCCCTACAAGGAGGCAGAACTGTAGTCTATATAGATGTCCAAAAAGCTAAAGGTGACCCCCCCTCCCTGATCCCTCATGTTCACAAGAGGTTTCCAAAGTCTTGGGAATAGAGGTATTTCCACTGGAGCAGTGGTTCTCAGCCTTCCTAATGCTGTGACCCTTTAATACAGCTCCTCACGTTGTGGGGATCCCAAACCATAAAATGATTTTCATTGCTACTTCATAACTGTAATTTTGCTTCTGTTATGAATAATAATAATCTGTGTTTTCCAATAGTCTTAAGCAACCCCTATGAAAGGGTTGTTTGACCCCAAAGGGGTCTGTTCTGGCTGGTTTTCTGTCAACTTGACACAAGCTGGAGTTATCACAGAGAAAGGAGTTTCAGTTGAGAAAATACCTCCATGAGATCCAGTGGTAAGGCATTTTCTCAATTAGTGATCAACGGGGGGAGGGCCCCTTGTGGGTGGTACCATCTGTGGGCTGGTAGTCTTGGGCTCTATAAGAAAACCAGCTGAGCAAGCCAGGAGAAATAAGTAAGCCAGTAAACAGCATTCCTCAATGGCCTCTTCATCAGCTCCTGCTCCTTGATCTGCTTGAGTCCCAGTCCTGACTTCCTTTCCTGATGAACAGCAGCATGGAAGTGTAAGTTCAATAAACCCTTACCTCCCCAACCTGCATCTTGGTCATGATGTTTGTGCAGGAATAGAAACTCTGACTAAGACAGGGTCACAACATACAGGTTGAGAAACACTGTTCTAGAGTCTCCAAAAACTGCTTGAAGTGTGGCTATAGACTATAGAGATCAGGTCAAAAAATACAAATTGAGGACTGTGTCGAAGATGATGTCTGGGGGTACAGGGGAAGTAGTGGGAAACAAGGGCATCAAGATGGCTGCAGCTTGGCTATGGAAAATTTCAGAGACTCACAGAAATCCCTTGAGTGAAGACATGGCTAGACCCGCAGTACTTCCTCAGTGAACTCATGAATCACATGCAGACATGACCTCTGTTGTTACTTGTATCATCCAAAGGCTCTATCTTCAGATAGAGTTATTGTGCTCTGGGCTTTCTCATGGGATATGTCACCAACACTCAGGATGGTTCTTCCTCCTCTAGTTAACCCTCTCTGGACTTGAACTTAAGTCACACCCAGACATATGCTTTATTAATCTAGCTGCTTCTTGTCCCAAATGTACAATGCTTCTCCTTTAGTTCTGCAAACTCTTTCTAGGCCTGGGAAGGCCTCTTTTCCAATCTATCTCCAGACTGTCCCATCTTATTCCATCATCTGTCATGGGATCAGTCCCCCAAAACAGAGAGGCTTTAGGAGCTTTTAGGAGCAAGGCTGCGACCCAGTTTGGGGGGCGTTTGAGGAAAGGACACTTGGGAAATCTAACGCAAAGAGAGTTAGTCTCCAAGTGGCACCTCAGGTACAATTCACACAGAAAGGGTTTGGGCAGAGACAGGAATGCTCTAGACTCTCGGTATGCTCTACACAACATATCATATTTCTTTCTGTATGCCACTCATAAGGAAGCAGTAGCCAATCACAGTGGGCCTAAGGAAGGCCATGGAACTGGACCATACCATGCAGAATTGATTGAACACAGAAGGGTTGTTTTTCAAAGGCTGCCCCACGTGGGAATTAGTCTTCGTGCAGAACAGCCCTAGAAGTAAAAAGAAAAAGGGTGGGGTGGGGTTGGGATTGAATAGGAAAGTAACAGAAGGGAAGACCACAGAATCACAGCCCAGAAAAACTGCTTGCTGGAGATGGTGCAGGACAGGTACCAGTGAGAGGCATCTCCACTGTGAGGATTAAGGAATGCACTTGAAACAGATACTGCAGAAGAGATGGAAAGACCAGAGGAGTTACTTTTCCTAGTGAAGATATGGAAGCCATGCTCCATCAGGAGAGTGTGAAAACAGCAACAACAACAAAAACAAAAACCCCAGAGCATCTTCCTGAAGTTGCAATACACCAAGCTGGTGAGAAACAGGTTTATGTGAATGGCTCCTCTGAATAAACTCTAAACCTTCTTTTAGCAGCAAGACTAACATGGTGACTCTCTTTGGCACCAGACACCCTCCCCATTGGAATCTCGACATCTAGTAAGCTAGGAGAGACTACAGAAAAGCCCCAGGCCCACAGAACCTGCAATCTGAAAAAAAATCATCTAGAGGTAGTTAAAAATGATGTAATGATGTCTACTATAATTGTGTGTATGTGTGTGCATATATATAATGTGTAAAGGCAGGCACACACATACCACAGTGTGCATGTTAAGGTCAGAGACTGACTTGGGTGTCAGTCCTCACCTGGTTTGACAAAGGCTCTTTTCTTTTTTTTTTTTTTTTTTTTTTCAAGACAGGGTTTCTCTGTATAGCCCTGGCTGTCCTAGAACTCACTCTGTAGACCAGGCTGGCCTCAAACTCAGAAATCCACCTGCCTCTGCATCCCGAGTGCTGGGATTAAAGGCGTGTGCCACCACTGCCTGGCTACAAAGGCTCTTTTCATTGTTCTGTTGTATATACAAGCCAGCTGCCATGAGCTTCCAGGCATCCTCATGTCTCCATTCTCATCTCTCCATAGAAGCCCAGGATTATAGAAGACTAAGCTACGCTTTGGGAATTCGTGTCAGTTCTGGAGATTCAAACACAGGTCCTTATACTTGTGTAACATGGTTTTACCCATTGACCCATCTCTCTAGGCCCTATGTCTTACAATCAGAACAAAAATTTCATTAGAATAGACCAAGTCTTCCTTGTTTCAAACCCACCCTCATACAACATATTAATAAACTAATGTAGAGAGACAAAGGACCAGAGTGTGAGCCTTAGTCAAAATAGCATGATGTCACTAGCCAAGAGCTCAGATAGGTCTCAGAGATATGTGACTATATGCATGATGTAGTCAGACTTGGCTTCCTACCTGAGAGCCCTGGGGAGGGGGGAATACAGGCTTTTGAGAAGGAGAAACAGTTGGTTTTGGACTCAGGGTAATACCTAAACACGTCCCTGATAGTTCCACTGTCCAAAAGATGAAGTGAATGGCTTCACCTCTTCATATCTTCACCTCTTCACTAAAACTCCTCATTGAGCAAACAGAATTACCAAACTGGTCTTTCAGAGGCCATATGACATAGTTTCAGATGCATATCTCTGGATCTCAACCATGAACCTTAAGACACCAAGAAAGCATGGATGTTCTTAGCAAGCCCATGCTCCGAATACTATTTAATTCACATTGAAATTAAGTACTAGGAAGGAAAGTGTTAACACTGACTTTGCCTGTGATATATATCCGAGGCTTCCTCTGCCTCTGCCAACGTACTTACTTTAAAGGCAGTCGCTACATTCGCTTCATCTCCTGCCTTAATTTAGGTTCTGCTATGCTCGACAATTTCAATGCCAAGAGGAAGAGACTGAGTGAGAAAGGGACATACTGGTCTGAACCTGGAGAGCTGATCTAATTGAACTGAAAAAAAAAAAGTAAAGCCCTCCTCCATCTGCTCAGCACACCTGCTGATGGAGCACAACCACAGGTAGGGAGGAAATCCATCAGAGACCAGTTATAAATAGACTTTTATTTCATCTGCTAAGAGCTTGGCAGCCGAGGTGGGAGGGCTGCCTACGCGCTGGCAGCCAGGAGAAAGCACTGTGCTGCTTTTATGCTTCAGTGGAAGGATGGAAAGAAAGGAAACTAAAAAAACAATGAAATCTACAATGGGATGAAATAAAATGAGGCGAAACCCCCAGAAGCTGATGTGGCCACCAACCAGCGTGGAGTTTAAGACTGTCAGACACTGTGGTGAAAGATGGAAAACCTGACGACTGATCATGCCCCCTCGCAGGAATCGAGTGGAGACAGACAGGCTCACCCATCACTTCTGAACAAAATTGGCAAACAACAGCCACCGTTTGGTTATTTATAAGATGGAAGAAGGAAAAAAAGAGCATGGCTCTGGGTTTGGTCTGCGCACTGCCCTGCCACTAGCTGACATACTATATAGCATTTGATGGCTGCTGCTGATGTGTCCATGAAGAAGAAATGGGCATGTCAGTGGACCCTCCTGGCACAGGCATTTGAGTTCCTCATCCCGGGTAAATGAGAAACAGTCATTCTTCACATCCTGCTGCCTCTAGAATGGACCTCACAGCCAGGTCAGCAAACAGCAGTTAAATTGGGGGGATCACCTTCAAGGGAGCACATGAAAGGGTCTGCTGGACACAATGGCTGTCCAAGGTGGGCCTGATGTAGTATTTGGATCCAGAAACTCAAGGGCAAAATGTCAACAGTTCTGTTTCTAAATAAGGCCCTGGAGAAGGGGGAGGTGGCTATATTTACCTCACTTACAGAGGTATAGGTTCTGAGAAACTTCCCTCATCCCCAGAGACATTAAGGGTATCATCAAGAAGATAATGACCCACTATTCTGTACCCACCAAGGACAAGAAGAGAAATGGGATTGACTGTGTCAAGGGAGAACCAGGTTAAATGGAAGAGCTTCCTGGCAGCAAAGGTTATTAAACACCAGGAAGGGAAAGCAGTGGAGACTAGGGGTGCTCCCGGGAGGTCTTTTCAAAAAGCAGACTGGCTTGCCTACTACCTGAGGTCACTTAGGTGCTGTCTGCCAGCTCTTGTGCCCTTGATCTGGGAGCTAGCTCACCACCTGGCCCAGCCAAGGGACAGCTACTGCCATTCTTTTGTGATGAGCTCTCAGAAAGAGAATAAGAGCTAAGAAAGTGGCAAAAGCACTTGTGGAGCTAAAACTTGCTTTTCCTTAATTAAATGGTACATTGGGATTTTGTTTTCTTTCTTTTCCTCCTCCTCCCCCTCCTCCTCCTCCCCCCCCCCCCCCCCCCCCCCCCTCCTCCCCCCCCCCCTTTATATATTTCCAGAAACGACCAAACTGCATCCTCACAGATCTGTTTGTCTAAAGCATTAACAGGAACACGGGTAGGAGACGGTGTGTGGGGATGTTCTGAGCTGACAGTGCAGCCAGGTTCTGCTGCGCATCTCCATGCCAAGCCCTGCTCATCTCAGGAAACTGTGGCTCTGACTGCAGAGTCTCACACACCCAGCCACGAAGAGACCAACCCAAGAACCTCTTTACTATACAATTCTATGGTTTAAAAAAAAAAAATTGTGCTTTTAATTGTGTGTACATGTGTGTGTTATGAATATTGTACACAGGAATGCAAGTGCTCATGGAAGTTGGAGAATGCATAAGACCATTGGAGGTAAAGATATGAGTGACGTGGGTGCTGGGGATAGAACTCGGGTCTTCCAGAAAGGCAGAACCTGACTTTAATTGCTGAGCCATCTCCCAGCCTACATTTTTAAAAAAGCTATTTGCATGTATGGGTCCAAGAGAGAGAGAGAGAGAGAGAATGTGGGGGGGGGGGAGGGAGATGAAATACTGAGTACAGAGCTATAAAAATAAGGACTACAAAGATGTCCCAGTGGTATGTAAACATATATATACACAAACATACAGACAGAGATATTTACACACATACAGATATATTCAAGATGACCTCTGATTTTCAAAGTCCATGTTATCTAAACTCTATGAGTCTCTATTGTCCCTTTATTTAAGGAAAGAGACAAGCTAGGGAGTGAACAGACCTATGACCCAGGCCCTTCTTCCTCTGCTATCACAACAACATACCAGGCTGTGTCTACTTGTCTGTCCTCCACTCTACTGAGAGCTTAGTTGAGTTGAGCTGTGTGTGCTGTCTTATCATTTAACCCCGAAAGACTCATATATAGGATGAGGATAGACTGACTTTCTGATTGGATGAATGGATGGATGACCTAGGATTTACCAAAGGATACATGTTTCCTACTGAAGGGGGTACAAAAAGAAGAGAAGGAGGAGGAAGAAGAGGAGTGGAAAAGAAGACAAGGAAGAAAAGAAGAGTAGGGGGAAGAAGTAGAAGCTGAAAGTGCAGAAGCAGCAGCAGCATCTTGGGTTGGAGAGATGGCTCAGTTGGAGCAGAGTGCTTACCTTGTGCCTTACTTAGGGTTTTATTGCTGTGAAGAGACAGCATGACCAAGGCAACTCTTATAAAAGACAACATTGAATTGGGGCTGGCTTACAATTTCAGAGGTTCAGTCCATTGTCATCATGGCAGGAAGCATGGTGGCCTGTGGCAGACATGGTGCTAGAGAAGGAGCTGAGAGTTGATCTTGATCTGAAGGCAGCCAGGAGACTAGAATTCCACACTGGGCAGACTTTGAGCACTAGGAGACCTCAAAGCCCAGCTCGACAATGACAGACTTCCTCCAACAAAGGCCACACCTACTCCAACAAGGCCACACCTACTCCAACAAGGCCACACCTACTTATAGTGCCACTGCCCATGAGTCAAGCACTCAAACACATGAGTCTGTGGGAGCCAAACCTATTCAAACCACCACACCTTGTAAACATGAGGACCTGAGTTTGATCTAAAACCACTTAAAGGAAACAAACAAACAACAACAAAAAAGACAGGTATGGCCATGTGCTGAGAAGACAGAGACCTGTGGATTTCTTGGGCTCACTGGCCAGCCAGACTAGCCTACTTGGTGAGTTCCAAGCCAGTGAAAGAATGTTTTAAAAACAGCCCAAAGCATGTACAGTGCCTGAGGAAAAGACACCTAAGATGGTCCTTTGGCCTCCATACACACATGCACAAACTCACATGTGCACCTACGAATACACACACACACACTCACTCACAGGAGTACCTGCATGCATAGCACATTATTCTCCTACTGAACCCCTTACAGAGTGAACAAGTGCTGAAAAGACAGTAAGAGCAATGGGGTTAGAGGCAGAAGGCTGGGTCTGCGCACTGACCTTGTCACTAAAGACACCAGGCACTATACTTCTCTGAGCTTCAATTTTCTTACCTGCAGGGGTGGGGGTGGGGGAGGGGGAGGGGTGTTTGTACCTGTCTGTCTGCTCTCTGTAGCATAGCTAACATGAAAAAGGCAGAGCAGAGATGTACAAAGATTCTAGCTTGGGAGAATTCAGCAAGTGCAGGAAAAAGACTGTTCCCAGTTCCCCCCTTTCTGTCTACAGCTCACTCACAGAATTGAGTAGGGATCAAGTTCAAGATGGCCAGTGGCCAGTGAGCACCAGGGGGGAAACCCAGGGCAATCCTGCCAGATCTAGTCTGGAAGGCTGGCCCAGCAAGCTTGGTTTGGCAAGTCCTGACTCCCACTATTATTAATTCCCAGTGAGGACTTTATTGATGACTGCAGCTAATGGTCTTGCTTCCAGGATCCCTGGTGAAAGGTAAAGAAACTGTCAGTTCTCCCAAAGTTTTTTAAAAGGCTCATAAACAGATTTCTGTAGTAATCTGCAAGTGCACAGAGGGCAGCGCCCAGAGCAACACATCCACCACCCCGCCCCTTTTCCTCGGTAGCTGTGTTCCTTTGTTTTGCAAAGTGATTTGGGAGATTAAGAGGGTTTTGTTTGGGTGGGAGGGCGGCACCCTGGGTGAGTAAGTGCTACTTGATTGCACAACAAAAGACACGCTGGAGCTTCAGCCCCACTGGCCCCAACAGTTTGCTCTTCTCAATTAATTTATTTTGTTAGAAGAACTAAGAGAGGAAGGAAAAGGCTCTGGCTGCACAGAGAACATTCACTGTGTAGAAATGGCTATGATCAAGTCAAAAGAACTTTCTTCTAAGGGCAGAGAACTCACTTGGGGAGCTGCAGGTGGGCTGGAACTTCGTTTGCAGCATCAGTGTGTTCTGAAAGTCTCAGCTAACAAAACAACCTCACAGGAGCCCTGGGCTCAGTGATTGGCTCCAGGAAAGCAGGAATCTGCCCAAGATATCAACAAATTGAGTCTATATGGAAAATTTAAAACTTTATCTCCTTGCTGTTAAGGGGTTACAAACCTGGTATACTTGAAGCAACAAGAGTTAGTTAGTCCCTTTTGCTTTCTCTGCCACATTCAAGAACATGGACTACGCATATGTATCATGAGGAAAATTGTCTCTGAAAACAAAAAACTGAAACCATTTTGATATTTTAAACATATGTCATAGTTTACTCAAAAGTCACCACAAAGAGTGTATGGAACTGGCCTTAGAGGTAAGAGGATCAGGAGTTCAAGACCAGCCTGGTTCAAGGCTATCCTGAGCTAAAAAAGGAAAAGAAAAGTGAAATAGAGAACAAAGATTGAGAGAATGCATTCTCAATTCATAATTCATATAATGAAGGACTAGTTTTAAAGCATGCTACAGATTTATAAGGAAAAAGCAGCCAAGAGAAAATTATGTCAAGGCTTTGTAATAGATAGAAAAGGAAATTACCGATAAAGAAAGATACTTCATCTCACTAAGCAAATAGGTGCACTGATAAAAGTAAGAGCAAAATCTACTGTGTCTGCTGGATTGGTCAAAAGTTATCAGACAGTAGTAGGTGTGGATGAAGACACAGTGAATGTTCTAACCTGGAGGAAAACTGCCAGAGCCAGCAGGGAGGCCCCTAGTCCAGGCCTTGCCCAAGATGGCCCACATATGTTCCGGTGACATGTCAGGGAGAAGTGTGACAGCATCCTTAGCACTAGGCAAAGGCCTGAATATCCAGCCACCAAAGAGTAGATAGACTGCAATGGACCTAAGCTGGCAACACAGATACATCTCTAAAACATCTGGCCAGCTATGCAAGCAAGAATAAGAAGAGCTCACAACCATTTTAAAGCCGGTAGAAGGGTGTAATATAAAAGTTACATTGTTTATGGCTGTATATGTAGCAAATATTATAAAGTATCTACCAGAAGGTTGGCCAATTTCAAGACTTTAGTATACCTCTCAAATGATTTTACTTCCTTAAAAAAAATAAAACACCTGAAGGAAATAAATACAGCCATGTGTTCACCCGGGATAATGGGTAACTGAGTATTCATTCTGTCTTACTCTATGTGTTTAAAAGTTTTTCCAAAGCTGGGCAGTGGTGGCACACGCCTTTGATCCCAGCACTCAGGAGGCAGAGACAGGCAGATTTCTGAGTTGGAGGCCAGGACAGCCAGGGCTATACAGAGAAACCCTGTCTCGAAAAACCAAAAAAAAAAAAAAAAAAAGTTTTTCCCAATTAAAACTGTTTTAAGCATTTAAAAAAGATACTCATAACCATAGTGTATTGGCAGGTAAGGCTGAAAAGCATGAGACAGTAGGCACATCATCTTTACCCATCACCAGTTCGTGCCTAGGGTAGCTAGACTAGATAATTATCGTTGATGCCTGTGTTAGGCCTATCAGCTAAATAGCTTCCAGGCATGTTGCTCCATTTAGTACTCTTACCAACCCTCGGATACAGGTATTAAGACAGGAAACATCAACCTTTAGAGTTTGAGGATTTTTCTCCAGATCATTCAGGTAGTTATGGATCCACTGTGCTACTTGATTGCATTAACAAAAGACACGCTGGAGCTTCAGCCACAGCTCAGTCCCACTGGCTGGGGAGATGTCTCAGGGGTTAGGAGTCACACTGCTCTTGCAAAACACCTGAGTTCAGTTCCCAGCACCCATGTTGAGTGGCTTACAACTACCTGTAACTTCAGGGGGTCCAATCCTATTGGCCTCTGTAAGTGCCTGCACTCATAGAAACATATAGAAACACACATATACACACACAATTAAACAAATATCAGGTAGGAGTGTAACACAAGTTCTGACATTCATATCCTAGAAGTACTTGAAGAAATAATGTCTGAAAAATCCCCAAATTCAGAAAAAAGATGGAACCTGCATATTCAAGAAGATGAATGAGCTGAGAATAGAATGAACCTGGACAAATGTAGGATAAGACACATCTTAATCAAACTCCTTGTAAACTAAAGACAAGGAGATTTTGAAAGTACAAGGACAAAACAAAGCAGATCTCCATCAGGACCCACAAAGGGTAAAGGGGCACAAGAAGGGTGAAAGAAACTGCCAGCCTAGAATTCTATACCCAGCAAAGATATCCTTCAGGGGAGGCTGGGGAAATGGCTACACAAGCATGAAGACCTCCATTTGGATCCCAGCATCCATATAAAAAGTTTGATAGTGACACATCTGTAACCCAGAGCTAGGAGAGGGAGGAGTAGAAACAGGTGATTCCCTGGAGCTCACCAGCCAGTCAACTTTATCATTCTGTGAACATAAGAGCCTCTGTCTCAAAATGAGGTGGTGAGCAATTGAAGAAGACACCCAATGTCAACTGCTGGCCTCCATATGCAAACATGTACATACAAACTCACAGTCACACATGCACACACCTAGACAAACAGGAACATGTGGGGAGAGAGAGAGAGAGAGAGAGAGAGAGAGAGAGAGAGAGAATCCTTCAAAGGTAAAAAGGAATTCTGACATTACCAGTGCCAGACTGAAGAAAAACAAGAAAGCTGTTGCCAGCAGACCCACCCCAAAGCACTAGTTCCAAAAAGTTCTCCAAACAGAAGTGGAAGGTGTGACAAATGAACTCTGATCGGAATCGTCTGGGATAAGCTAGGTACTCTTTTACCAGGGTGGAGCCCTGATGAACATCCTGAAAAACAACACTGCAAAACCATTTGAAAATGATGTACCATTGCCATACTTGAACTTGTTGCCACACAGCTAGGCAGGCTTCGTGGGCTCCCAGTCACTATCAGACTACTGACTGTGCTGGGACATCAAGTTCAAGGTACATCATTTCTGCCTTTGTTGTTCCAAACCTCCTAACTTTCTATAAGCCACAAAACTGCCTATAAACCCAGCAGTGCTGCGCCAAGAGATAAGACCCAAAAACCTGGAAATAGGTCTAAAGGACACATTTGCACATCTATGTCCATGCAGTCCCATTCACAACAAGATGGGGAGCATTCATCAAGAGGTAAACAGAAGGTAGGCACAATGGAATACCATTCAGTCCTCAAAAGGCAAGAAATACTGGCACCTGCTACCTTATAAAGCATGAGACAGTCGCAGACTAAAGAACACTATGATTCTACTTACACAAGGGACTAAAGAGGTCGGGCTGTCAGCAGCAGGTGGCAGAACAACACAGGGAACACAAAGTCGCTCTTAGCAAGTAAAGAGTTCCAGGTTTGCAAAATGAAAAACTTGGGCACAGGAGCACCTAAGTGTCAATGTACTCAGAAAAATTATATGTAACACATATTTTTATCACTGTAAGTTTAAACAGTAAACCAATATTTCCCCCTCAGCCAGTTGTACTGTGCACTAGATACTATACTAAGGGCTCTGTGTATATTCCCTAGTTCTTCTTCCCTACAGCCTTTGCAGGAGATACCATGAGCCCTGTTCACAGATGGAAAACTGGGTGTTTGGAACTTAACAAGAACCCCATGCCTAAGGGACAGAGCCAAAATCTCCAGCCAGGCTATTGAAGCGCTGTAGGACATTTTCTCTCTGTGTATGTGATGGAAAAGAACTATTTGCTTCAAAGGAAGACTTCCTCTGAGCATGATGGAGTGGACCACACTTGGTTCTAGAGAGCAACTTGATCTTTTCAAACGGAAGACAGTAGCTTAGAGCGAATAAAGGGAAAAGAGACATGAATGGTGTTGATATGTAAAAGGGGCAGTGGGACTACAGAAGGCCTGAGCCTTCCACTGGTCATGAGGCATCATAGGAGTGTCCTGACGGTACAGGACCAGATTCTGAGCTTTGGGACCCTTGAAGCAGGAAGAACGCAGGACACTGGGTGGCCAGCTGGAAGGATCAGGACTCATTTTTCCATGTAGCTTTTATTTTAATAGTCTACAGTAGTGGCCTTGGGAGAGTCAAACATAATCACGATGAATGTGGAGCTAAACTCCAACCCCCTCTAAAGTCATAACCAGCAACACATAATCAAGATTAAAAACAAGCAATTTGTCTTTTATTTTTTTCAAGCAGGAGAGGCAAAATGATATAAGAACCAGGCTCCTCTCTACCTCTCCCTTCAGTGGGATGTCCTAAATGGCCATGAATACCCATCCCAGTGCTGTCTCTGCTGATGGAATTAGGAAGAGGCTTTTCCCTACTCTTATCAGTTATGTGTGACCTTGCCCCCACCAGCCCACAGTAAGAATCAATCATGTGTCAGTTTTCTGGGCCAGAGCAGGCCTCTTGGATGTTGAATTTTACACCTGTGGCTGATCCTCTGCCTATCGACAATCCATAGGCCACATCATGGCCACCCTCACAGCCTCCTTGCTCATCCCTAACACATGTGATATCTAACTCCTCTTCAGAGCCCACACCTCCACTTTACTTATCGCTGGAGAACTGCCGTGTAGGATAACATTAAGTAGCTGAATTCAATGCAAGAGATGGAACAAGCCAACACCCTCCTGCATAATATAGAGGGGAAACTCATTGCTCCCTCTGAAAAACACCAGCCTGTTGCTGTCTTAGCCAGGCCAGATTGGCCTCTTGGTCCTTGTCTGTGTGACAGCAGAAAACAAAGCAAACAAAAGAAGATTGTTATACACATCCACTGTTTGTTCTGTGTCGAAGCTGCACCTTTAAGAGAGCTCAATGAACCTGCTGTAACCCAGGTAAATTCTAATACTCGAGCAATAGGCCTAACCTTCCCATCTCATTTTTGCAATGTTTGCCCCACACATGCATAAGATGACCCAAACCACTGAGGTGCTTTGGCCATTGAAATATGGCATCCAAAGCAATGGTAAAAACCATAGTTCTAAAGCTGGGTGGACAAGAGCAAACCTCCATTATTATTTTTTTTAGAACAGTGTTCTAGAATAGGTATTTTGCACAATAAAAGTGAACCCCCTTTAATCTAGTGAAATAAATCCCGTAACAGCACTGCTCTTTCCCGTCCATGCCTTCGGAACTTGATCTTAAATCTACTCTCTCTTGCATTCGCCGATGTGACTTCCTTCCCAGTTACCCAGAATAACTCCATCGGTAAAATATTAGCATACAGAAGTGGGGGCTCAGTAAACATTTGCTGAATAAATGAATAAATGAGTGAATAATTATAAAATACTGGACAAACCGCCTCTGAGTAGTTTGCATTTGATTACAGAACAATGTGCTTGGATAGTTACGTGTCTGCACTGAAATTGAACTTAAGAGCAGTCACGGGGAATCAGTAAAATGTTAGCCCATTTCTGTCATAAGATAGAATACAAATCTACGTGCGACGCGTATGTGCCCGAGGACGGCTTTGTTTAAAATCAGACCACAGTCTTTATACACGTTAAGAATTAAACTATTAACGCCATTATGTTAGGGAACTAAGTTAATAAGCGTTGATGTGTTAATTGTCTAAAGGATCAAAAGGAAAGAAGCATATATTTAATTGAATTTTTAAAAAAACTTTAATCGATACAATTTCTTAATCAGAGTTGTATGGAATAACTTATTTGAGGGAGAGCTTTTGATACCCATTAACAGTGAACACTGTAATGGGGAACATTTTTTTGTTTTAAGATACGTAGCAAGTAGGCCAGAGAGAATGTATCGGTAAGAAAGTTTGTTGGGAAGAGCGACTAATATTTACCAAATCTGAAACCCAGTTACAACATAAAACACAGTTTTACCAGTGCCAAAAATATTTGGTATTTCTTTAAAAAGTGTATTCTGATATCGTCATTTTTTAATTTGTTTACTTTTATTATTCTGTTTGAAAATAACTGGTCATACAATAGTTTGGATCAAGTTTGTCCTTTTACTGAATTAGCTGCAAAGAACCTTGGAAATAAACTCACAAATAATAATTCTCTTAACTCTAAGGGGGGAAAATGGTCTTAAACCAAATAAGCTACATACTCAGCAGTCCGCAGTGGCAAAGGCGTGTATTAAGTAGCTGCGAAGCTACTATGGTCAGGGGTCGGAGCGCATTCACGGCACTGTCCTTTCACTCCTCGTGGTTTCAGCGTGGACGTGAATGTTCTGTGATGGACTCTGTGACTGGTCATGGAGGCACCCCTTTCCAGTGCCATCACTCTGCCCGTGGCTCGGCATCCATTTTAGAAATATTAGCAAGGGGGTGGACAAAAGAGCTTATAAAACAAAAGATGTCACGCTGGAAACCCACATAAACACTATGGATTTCACTTTATTAAAAGTGGCGTTTTCCTAAAGAGGTGGAAGCAAATACTCTTAACTTCACACACCTGCACTCAGTTTCGTGTGTTTTAGAATCATATTTGCACACTAAATGCCACTTCCAGGATGGCTGATGCGTCTCTATAATTTTATGAAAAACATTCTCAACAATCGATCGTTTAAAGGCGCGCATTAACAGGAAACAAGGAACAATTGGTTTTTAATCAAGGGATTGCAAATCAATTGGTACAAACTCAAAATGAAAGCGTGGGTCTCAGAACGTCTTTCAGACGGCCCCCAAATGATCGGCAGTTATATGAATTCAGCCAATTTTCCAGTATCCTCTCAGTCCACAAAATAAAGAGAAAGTGAGGATTGCAGAGACACACCATCTAATCCCATGGCTCCAATGCTCCCTTTTAGAAATAGAACGCTTACTGGTAATTAGGGTTGTCCACAAAAACCTATCTCTGCCAGTGAACCTCCCCTATAATAATGCTGATGTTTAAGAGCAAAACTCTCACACGATCCACCACAACCAGGCCTCATACCAAATATTTATTAACAAGAAATTAGATAGAAAAGTATAGATCTAAGTAAAACGCTGGGTAGAATTTAAAAAGAAGATCGAACAACTTTCCACATTTAAAAAAAAAAAAAAACACATTTTGAGAGAGTCAAGATACAGAATCGTTGAATAGAACCTTAGTCTATTGACTACTGATGAATTTTTTTCCCCTTCAAGTATTTCATATACAGCTCATGGCTTCTTACCCAAAAGGTTTACAGTTCTATTCTCTACCACTCCAGCCATTTCTGCCAACATCATAAAAATTACCTTTGCTCATTTCCTCCTCAATAACGCGAATTCACCGACCACAAACATCCCTGCACAGATACCTCCCCACCCACCTCCCCACCCACCTCCCAAAAATGGCTCAAGCAAGACACACACGCACACACGTGCACGCATACACACCCACAAAAAAAAAAAAAAAATGACCAAGCTCACAGTTCCTGCTTGCCCTTCAAGTGAAGTCGGTGTCTTCAGCTTGCCTTTCTGGTCTTCCGTATTGTCACTAATTGCTGGGGGTGTAGTTTAGGATGGCATGAAGCTGCAGAAATCAAAGCTGTGGCTTTAAGAGATCGTTTTCTCAAACACATGGATGAAACAACTTTGACTCAGACTCCCTGGCCAGGTTGCCATAAAAATCTTAGAAAGACTCCTTGAAAACTCATATCTTGAAATGGGGAGGGGGAAATTAAGTAAAATAAAAATATTTAAGTCTAAAAGCTGCCACTCCGAACATAACTCCAAGGATATCTGATTTGATTTGAAATCAGGTTTGTATTGATGAGAAAGTTTATTTTGTAAAAAGTTACAACTCTCTCTAATTAGACACTCTCCTCGCCATCTTCTCTAGTAATTCTGTCTCTCACGGTCATGATCATACATTCCAAAAAACAAAATCAAATACATTGTTTCCCGAATGCATAGACACTGGGGAGGATGCCTTTTTGAAACAGGCTTTTTTCTTTTTTCTTTTTTTTTTTTTTTCTTTTTTTCGCCTGAATGCTAGTGACTAAATGTCATAGTAAGAACCAACACTCTCAAACAGCCCAAGAGACTTCAAAAGCTTTCTAAGTTTGAAAACCAAAAAGTTGTGAGTTTTCCTGTATCCCAGGACGGTTTTCTTTCTGAAGCTCAAGCAGGGAAACAGACAAAAGAGGCTGATACGACTGAGCTCTGCCAAGTCTTGCCTTTTTAAATTTCCTCCGCTCTCCCTCTGCCTCCCTCCCTCCCTCCACCCCCTCACTATCCTCTCTCTCTTTCTCTCTCTCATACACTATTCTCTCTCTCTCTCTCTCTCTCTCTCTCTCTCTCTCTCTCTCTCCCTCATTCCTTCCCTCCCAGTATGGCAACCTTCCGAGCAGTCTTGGCAGAGGTCCAGACTATGCCAGTCTGTCTAAATTCTTGTCTCCAAAGGATGTCCTTTGCGGATCAATTAATACATGTGAGAACAGGAAGCTGTGGGGCAGTACCCAGATCCTGGCATGACAGCGCCGGCTGCTGCCAAATCACCTTACAGATTTCCTGGTGCCCTACCTTTCCCAGGCATCACTAGCATGTTCCCCGCAGTGAGCTAACATGTTCGCTGCTTGGAGATGGGGAATCTGTTCTCTGGAAATGTCCATATGCGACATGTGCTCAACCTGCAGAAAAGCTGAGCTCCCCTATGATTGGAGATGGATGGAACTTTAGGAGCACTGCATACTGTCATCCTTATTAAAAAAAAAAAAAAAATTGCTTCCCCTTATCCTGATGCAAAGGATCATGGGAGAATAGGAAAGGAGGCATGCAGATTAAAATTTAAACTGTCATACATGCCTCACCCTCTGGAGAATGAACAGGGCTCTGATTGATCAGTCACTCTTAGTTTTTAAGGAAACTATGTGTAAACTGTACTCATACAAAATTCTGCTGGAAAGGAAGAGAAAGGAAGAAATATTTTCAAAGCAGCACTATCAAGGATGGGGAAGATAAAAACATTAGTGTGATTAGTAATATACATGCATACACAGATGCCCGAGTCTCAGTTATCACTTGTTTATTACATCTGTGGTAATATAACTGAATAAACATACAGAGCTTTGAAAATGTGTAGTATGTGCATTTTTTGAAACAAAATAGCCAGTGTGAACGTCATTCTTTTACCTGGTTTTTGAAAGCAGCTTGCTTGATTTGGCTGACAGCACCAATGCCTGAGACTTAGAACACCTAAGCTCTGGAATGTTTTTTTATAGAAAAAGCCATAGAAAGAGTCAGGAGATTTGAGTTCTCATCCTCCTTGGCTCTGCTGCTTTCTCATTTGGATAATCTCAAGGTCTCCAACTTGTTTAATCTACTCAAGTCTAATTTTCTCATCTACTAAGAAGGGCTAGAAAGTCACCAGTGACTCTCCCTCTGGACTTCTAAAATAGCTGTTGGTACTCAGATAACCAACTGGATGTGGTGTTAGCACACACAAGACTATGTGTCACTTACCTAAAAAAAGTGAAAGTCTTCCAAAACCCTCTATATGATGGTATTCAACAAATCTACCAAGTGAACAAGTCATGAAGAGAGAGCATACAAACATCACTCTGAGTTTCTATAAGACTGAAATTGATGGTTTAAAAAAAAAAAATCAAAGCCACACACTGCTAAGTCATGAAGCTGAGGAGAGATCATGGGGATGCTACAGAAACATCATGAAGGTTTAGGTTACAGTACTAAAGACAATGGCAACATATTAGCTGTCCTTTCAAACAGGGGTAATAAAGCAAGAACAGGCTCTCAGCAGACTTGAAATTCACAGTCAAACTGTTGCCACCAAGGAGAGAGAAGTGACTCATTTTAGGGGAACATAAACAAACAAACAAACAAATAAATAACAGGATTTCTCAGAAAACATGGAGGCTAGAAAGAAATGGGTCAACTGCAGACAGAGGAAGAAAAGTCATCAGCAGTGTCACCAGCTGTGAACCCTGTGAACTGTAATAATGACCAGCATGGCAAAGTATGCACATCACTGCAATAGTGGCATGAATGCCATGGCAACAACCAATCACTTTATTAGACTGAGAAATCCAATCAACAAAAGGGAACTCATGCCTAGAATCATAAACTGAACCAAGAACCTATGGCTAGGGATGCCCTAGGCCCTAGGAAAGAAGTTGTTGTTGTTGTTATTATTATTATTATTATTATTATTATTATTATTATTAATTTTATTTTGCTACATGGGCATAGTATCAAACTGCCTTCTGAATCTTATCTGCATACCTATAGCATATCTGCATATCTATAGAATATCTGCAGCTCTCGCCTCTCATCAGAGGAGCTTCTTTCTGCCTGAAGGCCTTGACTAACCTGAATCACCCCCAAAGTTCCACTTCCAAATCCCATACTTACATCCCTGCTTTCATACCTCACAATGAGAATTACATTCCAAAATGTGTTTTCTGGGGACATTCAAGCTACCCAAAAAAGAAATGACAAAGATTAGGGAAGAAGCAAGAGGAGAGACCAGAATACAGAACACTCAGACAGACATGAGCATGGGACAAACCTCCACTTAACCCTGGCTATATGGCCAGTGTCTAAAAGAGCAGCCACCCACAGCTGATGAGCATGTGGTAATTCTGGAGTTACCAAAGCAGTATTGCAGCTTCTCCAATACTTAAAAAGAGGCATATATCTGTCAACCCCAGCATATGGTAGGTGAGGGAGAAAGACTGGGGCTTTGAGGCCATTCTGAGTGCATGGCTAAAAATTAAAAAAGAGACAAATTAATGATCCAGCAACCCCCTCAATGGGCAAATATCTAGTGGCACAATGTCAAAGAGATTGCTAAATTTATGTGTTAATTGTCACAGTATTCACAATAGCCAAGATATGAAATCAGCATGGCTATCAACAAATAGATTTAAAAAAAAAAAAAAGACACCTACTCAAGATGGAAAACTACACAGTGTTTAAAAAGAAGGAAATCCTGTGGCCATAACAGAGTGGATGAACCTGGTAGGTACCCACTGCAATAATAGACATAAAATGATGGACACCTGCCACTTGCTTCAATGTAGGCTCCACTGAAGGACATGGAAGCAGAGAATACAACAGGGGTTCCCAGGGGCTGAGATGGAAGAGGGGTGGGGATTAAGGAAGATTGTCAAATACACAAGCACTCAATTAAATCAGCAGAGGACGCTGAAGAGCCCTTCTGCTCCACACAGCAGCTGTAGTTCTGAACACGGTACTGTGCTCTTGCAGAGTGCCAAGGGTAGCCCACAGCATTTCCACCACACACAATAAGCAAGCCAGGTGATGTGTATGCTAATTAGCTTGTCTAGGCCACTGCGCAGCAGTACATATTTCAAAACTCACCTTGTCCTCCATAAGTATGATTTTATGTCAATTTCAAAAAGAAATAATAAAATTAAAAATTACACCACAGACCAACATCTCTTATAAATATAAATGGAATTTCTGAACCAAAATACTAATAAGATCTTGGCTGAATCCAGCAATATACACAAAAGACTGCCAACCTTGACCAGGTGCCATCATACCCTGGGAACACAAGGCCTGTGTGACACCAAAAAACACAACACAACACATCATATTAACAGAATAAAGAAGCCACATGATCACCTCTGTGGACACAGAAAAGCATTTGACAAAACAGCCTTGGAAAGTTCAAAAAGAAAAAAATGCATTTAACCAACTAGCTGCAGATGAGGACTTGGCTAAGTGGTGAAGGACAGCTGTGGAGCAATGGCTGTCATCACAACCGACAACACGAAAGCACTGTGTAGGATAGAAAGGGGAGGCAGAGGAAAATGACCTCTATATGGATGGCAAGTCTTACACATAGATATATCAGATTACTCTGTGTATGCGTGTGTGTGTGTGCATGCACCTAACATGAGAATCTAACAGAACAATGTATAGAGCTAATGAACGAGCTCAGATATAAAACCAGCTCACAAACATCAGCTACATGTCTATACATTAGCAGCAAACAATCCAAGAATGAAAGTAGAAAAACTATCACATTTACAATAAAATAAAAATAAAACACTAAAGAATGGAACTGGGGATGTGGGCACACACTCAGCAAGTGTGCACGAGGTCCTAGGTTTCATAGTCAATAGCACAAGACAAATAAATGAATATGTGTAACCAAAGGCCTGTGCATAAACACTACTGGAAGAAATCATTAAAGATCCCCTGTTATGTTCACGAACTGAGAAGTCACACTGTGGCAGCCACAGGGATCTCCATAGTGATGGACACCATCCAGTGCAAACACACATCAGAAGTCCCAGCTGACTTCTTTGCAGAAATTGGAAGGTTGATCATAAAAGTCATGTGGGGCCGGGCAGTGGTGGCGCACACCTTTAATCCCAGCACTTGGGAGGCAGAGGCAGGCGGATTTCTGAGTTCGAAACCAGCCTGGTCTACAGAGTGAGTTCCAGGATAGCCAGGGCTATACAGAAAAACCCTGTCTCAAAGAACCAAAAAAAAAAAAAAAAAGTCATGTGGGAATGCAAAGACCTAGTACATCCAAAAACCATCTTTAAAATGAAGAAGCTAACGTGTAGGCCTCACACTTCCAATCTCAAAACTCACCATCATGTTACAGCAACTGAGGGAGCAAGGTCCTAACATACAGTGGCCACTGAGGTCCAGAGAATAAACTAGGAGTTAGTTACACAGCTAGAATCAACTGATTCTAAACAAGCTGCAAAGAAAAGCAGAAATGGAAACGTGGAAGCAGTGGTCATGTCACGGAACAACCGGATCTTCACATGTGAAAGAATGAGGCCAGACTCCAACGTCGTGCCATATACGACAAGTCACTCAAAACGTACCCCATAATGTTAAAAGGAGACATGGGCATATGTCTCTGGAATTTTGATTCTGATGGTTTCTGAAGTGTGATGGTCCCCACAAAAGAGCTAGCCAACAAAAGAGAAGGGGACAGGAGAGGATGGGGAAGGGAAAGAGAATGAGAAGGGGGGGAAAGAAGGAAAGATTTTTTTTTCCTCTGTAATGGAAGAAAAATGATAACCTAAAGAACAGGAAAATGTTTCCAAATCACATATCTGATAAAGGTCAGGTTCAGAATATGGGCTGGGTTTGATGTGGAGAGGGCTTTTGTTTTGTCTTGTTTTTCAGTCTTAAGATCCTACAATAAGGAACTGGGGAGATGGCTTGGCCCCTGAGAAAACTCATTGTTCTTGCAGAGGACCTGAGTTCAGTTTCCAGAACCCACTTGGGATGGCTCACAACCACCTATTACTCCACCTCTCTGGGGGTTTAGATGACCTCTTTTGGCCTCCATGAGCACTGAACATGCACACATGTACACACACACACACACACAAAGTTTCTTTTGAGCCAGCCCTTCCTAGATAGCACCTCAAGAGAACTTTAAAGCTCCTCTGTACAAAAACTTGGCATGGATGTTTGTAGCTGCGTTGTTCACATGAGCCGGGGTAAGGACAACTCAAGCAGCTATAACCTAGCCAAGTATGTCTGAAACACATGGTGGAAGATAACTCAGCAATGAAAAAGAATGAAGTCCTGAAAGAGTCTACAATATAGGTGAGACATGGACAGAAGGCTGAGCAAAAAAAAAAAGACAGGAATCAAAGTTCACATATTATACAACTCTGCTTATATGAAAAGTCCACGAAGGGCAAACTTGTAGACAGAGGGAAAAGCTTCATGGTGCCAGGGTCTGGTCAGAAGAAAGAATAAGCAGCAATGCGTGTATTTGGAGTCAGCGAACACAAGCAGAGACATGAGCTAAAAGCAACGGTTGAGCACAACCACATGGTAAGTCTTGTGTGTGGCTTCTATCTTGCACTTTAAAAATGTTCCATCAGTCTTCAATGTCTACAAGTGCTGTGACTGGTCACCTAATAGCCCTGGTGGCCCTTTTGGCCTGTTACCCAGAGGACATGCCAAATACCAGATAAACTTCTGCCCTCTAGAATCTACTCCAGGGATCCACCCAGCAGCTCTAGTTCCCACTGCTGCTTCAGTCTCTTAGCATGGTCCCAGCTGACTCCAGGCCTCCCAGCTCCATCCACACTGGGCCCAGCTCCTTAGAGAACACCTACTCTTGCCTACCAGGCACTAATGAAGTCAAACTCTTGATAGCCAGGGTCTCTCATGCACCATGTTCTCTCTTCCTAGAACACTTCATTCTCCAAACACAGCATCTTGGGAGCTCCTCGGGTTTTCCTCAGTCTTGACCCATACCTCACCTCTGTACCCTCTCTCTGCAGCTACTGAGTTGTTCATCTTAGCATCCCATTTAGACAGAACTCTGTCCTCTGTGCTGTGTGGAATATGAAGCATCTGGACTGTGCACATTAAAAAATAAGTCATGCCCCTTCCCATTTACATATGACTTCCTAGTGGCTGTGAAGCCTTTTGACTCCAGCTGTCAGACAGAAAGGGAAACCCAACAGAAAGCCACAGAATCCAGCAGTTGTTCAGGCCCCAAGGCTGGGTGTCTCAACTGGCCTTCAGTATATGTCAGAAACCCAAAGAAGTAGGCTCTAATGTCAGTGAAGGAATGGACTTGCCAGCGAGAGCAGGCAGGCAGAGAGAGGTTTCTTTCTTCCTTATCTTTTATGAAAGGCTGACACAAGAAGGTGTGATCCAAATGTAGGGAGGCTCTTTCCACTTCAAATGATCCAGATTCAAGGTGGGTCTTCCTACCTCAAGTGACCCAGTTAACTAAACATCCTTCACAGGCATGCCCAGTGACTTGGATTTATGGTTAATTCCAGATGTAGACAAGTTAACAACCAAGAATAGCCATCACAATGACTTACAGAAAATTCTTTCAGCTCACTTCTTTGTATCATAGATTAATTTTTAAAGAAATGCTTATATTAAACATACAACATATTTTCCAGAAACAAATTCATTAACAAAGATGTCATCAAATTTTCAAAGTTGAAAGCTATCTATCTATAAGTTCAAGGCCTTCTGTTACAGAAAGATGAACAAGCATAGGAGAAAAGGTTAAACTCAGCCCAGCAGTGGGCAGGTTTCTTCATCCTGATGTTATCAGAAGGGCTGAAGGACTAAAGATGGTTGGGAACAGGTGGTCTCCTCCCTGTGCTTTAGTGATATTTGATGCCTCACCCTCGCCACATTGTGGCTCTCACACCCAGGGAGAGGCTGGTCCATGGTAAAAACAGGCAACAAATCCAACATTAACTGAAATTTGCCTTGCATCATGCACCATGCTCTACTCCAGAGTCCTTCTTCAGCACTTCCATCTTCCT
>JADRCH010000013.1:7115618-7215718 GCA_019843965.1 Rhynchomys soricoides
CTGCCTAAGGTTGTATAACTCACCAGATCAGCAGGGTTGAGAAGTGACCCTGATCGCAGGCAGTCCACCTCCAGGCTCATTCTGTCTCAGTGGGATGTTGTCTTGGGAAGTGTCTGCTATGATTTGTTTCCTGAACTAAAGGAAGGGTGGGACAAGGGAATGAGGCAAGGTAGCAGACCCTGGCTGGGCCTGGATGGCTTGTTGCCATGTGCTGTGGGCAGCAGAGGGCAGTAGAGGTTGAGGGGCAAGAGCAAGCTCCCAGCTCAGGCTTCTAGCCAGAGAGCTGTAACCTTAAGAAGAAGAACAGACCAGTCATGGGAAGCCTCCTCTGAGGCAGAGAGAGCTGGAAACCAGCCTTAAAATTCTGGAAGAAGGCAGAAAAGAAACTGGAGCACTCAGGAGCAGCACCTCAAAACAGCAAGGTTCTTCTCAGTTCCCTGGGGCACCCGAGATGCCTGTGGGCTTCCTGCCTTTCAGGGGTACAGAATCTGACTGTACCTTGTCCCAAGTTCCCTCTTTTTAATCTCTGGACACTGGGGCAGGACCGGTATCTAATTCTCAGAAAATGTGTTTTAAGTTTTAAATTAGGCAACACACTTGCACTGCTATGTCCAAGCTTCTGACAGTGTGAAACATCTTCAATACAGACATTGTTAATCCACAGACATCAAAACCATTTTATTGCCTCAAATTGTCTGAAATCGTTGTTTGGGATTCAGTTTGGGGGGAGTATAACAGAGAAAACTGTCAGAATAAAAAGGGGAAAAGCCTCAAAGAAAATACCCTTTGCCTGGTTAAAAAGAACTACTCAAAAATAAATAAATAACCGGTCTGGAACTGCTCGATTTGATATTTAACTCGGGCTTTGTTAAATAAGCAGAAAAGTACATGTTGTAGATTTGTGATTCCTTCTTGAAGAAATGTGATTTCTTATTTCCCCAGAGAGAAGCTTCAGGAATGCCAGCAGGCTTCTCTGGTATCAAATGTTTCCCAGTTATTGTGAGTAAATTATATTTGGATCAAAATCAGATAGATTAAACTTAAAATACCCATGAGATTTTCAAAACGACAAGGAAATATGTCATGTGCCCCAAAACAGCACTGCCATGTAAGAGCCCTTTGGCAGTATCTCTGTGATGGAACCTCAGCAGGGAATCAAACCTCACCTGGGTTTTCCATGTTCCTAAATCCAATGTAACTCGGTAAGATTCAACTGTTGCTTATAGCTACTAAGATAAAAGTCTGTCATCTTTGGTGTCTTTAAAAATCTCCAAAATAATTTTTGCTATTCAGATAGAGAATGGGGGGTTGGTGGGGCCGATCACTTTCAAAGTTTCAGGGAGAAACTCTGATTTTTGTTTTTATCTGCAAAGCCTCCTGAGAATTGAAATAACAGCCAGGGAGACAAACAAACTGTGATGAAAAGCACACTGTAACTCACACTGGGTCAAAGTCACTGTGAGGCTGTGGCTTGGCTGTCTCCTGCCTACACTGCATCTTTCTGGAGGGGTCAGGGGTGGGGGTGGGGAGGATGAGAAGCAGACAGCTGCTTGTGCAGAACCAGGAAGCAGTGAGCTGTGCTCTGACAGTCTCTAGGTACACCTGCACACCTGCCAGGAGCCAGGCCCAGAGCTGAGCTCTCTCCTACCTCATCACCCAAAACATCCACAGGAAACTGTTGCCACTATCTCCAGTTCAGAAAAGAGAAGTTGAGGCAGATTCATCCAAGGTCATGCTAAGGGGCTATGAAGAATGGTTGCCAAGTACCTGTTCATCCCCTCCCTGCAACTGGAGCACCACTAATAGAGCTGGGGAGAGAGTCCAGTCAGTAAAGTGCCCACCTCGAAAATGTGAAGACTTGAGTTCAATCCCTAGAACCCATATTTAAAAAAAAAAAAAAAAAAAAGGCAAAGCATGGTGACCAAAATCTCAGTGCTAGAAGGATGGAGGCTAGAGATGGCTAGATCCTGAGCTCACTAGCCTGCTTGGCCATCTCCAGACCAGTAAGAGACCCTGTCTCAAACAAAAAGAAAAAGGTAAATGCACCTGAGAAATGACATCCATATACATGTGCACACATATGTGCGCACACATGCATACACACCTGCACACACATACCCATACACACACATAATACAAAGGGATACTCCCAAGTATCACTACCTATATGGATTAACCACTACATGTAGTCAGAACAGAGCAGTGAGCAGGCACGGATCCCCAGCATTACAGGCTGCATCTGCAGGAGAAATGAGTATCTCCATACTGAGTCAAGAGAAGAAAGCAGGGCCCTGGGGAGAAGCCTGTGAGCGGCACTCAAGGAGCCAGCGATTGCAATAAATTCAGGGGCTCATATTGCCGTGTGGTCTCCATGGCAGTTCCGTGACTGCTGATAAGCTTGCAAAGGTTCTATGTGGGACTTGTTAAATCATAAAAGTCATCTCTTGATTCTCAATCACAAAACAATGTCTGTTTTATGTTAACACAACCTTGGGGAGACTGCAGAAAACTGCAGACCGTTTTAAAGATACTTGTTGCAGTCTTCCCAATTTCCTGCACCCACTGGTGTGCTTCCATATTTGTAGAAAGACATGCCCTCACCAAATATTAAACACAAACTATAACACAGAGGCTAAGAGCTCAGAGAGTTTCTAAAAACTCTCAATTTGGAAAGCCAGCCATTAAGCACATAAGCAGCTAGAATCAAGTGTCTAAAATTGGATAGCTTGTGCTACATGGGGAGCTGAAAACAGGGCACCCTGTTTGTGGTGATTCATTAGTACTAATAATTATTGACCTATGCAAACAAAAAGGATTTTATTGAACAAACAACTTCTAAACACAGTATCATGAAGTCCAAGCATGGTCGTTCTCACTTTCGTTTAATTCATAGGTACTTTGTAATCTGACAAAGAAGAGGCACATGAGAGATACAAGCAAGCGAGGCCTCTCCAGACTCAGAAAACTAAAAGTGCACATATGTGTGCAAGTGAAGTCACTGTGTAACGTAAGCTTTAGGGAGATAATGACAAAGGACATCTCAAACAATAGAGCTATGGGGAAAGGGGGAAGTGTAGAACATAAGAGAGGAGAATCTAATGGGGCTGGAGAACAAGAGATGCCATCGCTGAGGGAAGAGCCCAGAGTAAAAGGAGAATGAGAGCTGCTGCAATGACATGTGTGTGGGGATGCCAGACTTAGCATCTCTGCCAATTAGCATCCAATAAGCACAAACTACAACGCTTCCTATGCCAATGACTGAGCATGCTCACTCATTTCCTAACTTTGGGACTCGGATCAGTTCATCTGGTTCCCAATCTTCAGGCAAAGCAAGAAACTCATCAAAGCTGAACTGACTAACATTCCCTTAAAGGAGGAAAAAGCAATCAAGATATAATAAATAATATTTAACAAATCCATGCCTATAAAACTCAGAGCCACTGGACCCCTTTCTGGTCACCAGAGGCACATGTCTTTTCAGTCTCCAAGCACTCTGAAAGACAGCAACATAGGCAGACAGTGAGCTGGGCACAGTGACTTGTCTAGGGTAACAGTCAGGTACAGTGTTAAGAGTTTTTATGTGGTAACTACCCAACATGCAGTGGAAATGGTAGGGAGGTACCTTGGGAGGCAGCTGCACCTCTATCCATCTCCATGCTTCCCTTGGAGGCTACAGCCTACCAATGACTTGGGTTTTAGGTCTTAGCAAACTAGGAACTAGCTAACACCAAGTGAGGAAATAATTGACCGCAAAGACAAGAGAAACCAGAATGAGTTTCTGAAACTGTGAAGGTCTTCAAAAGTCCTTTTCTGCAGAAACCTAAATGATAATGCCTCAGCTCAGGCTTTTAGAGTCAAAAGCTACTCAGTTCTGTCATTAGATTTCAGAAACAGGCATAGACAACAACAACAAAAAAAAAACAAAATCAAGCATGCATGTGTTTCAATATAGCTCCCCTAATAAAAAGATGGAAGAGGTCGCCCATAGGAAAGAATCCCAAGAGGATGGTGGGAGAATGGAATGGCTGCAAATCAGTCCTGCAAAAACCTGGAGCCACAGTGTGCTTAACAGCACCTTGCCTGAGACGGGGAAAGAGGCAGTATTGGAAGTTTCACCATAGTGATAAGGCAAGAAAAAGAAACAAAGGGTACACAGATTAAAAACTGTATTTCCAGATGACATGTTATCTGTGTTGAAAATGCCAAGAAGTCTGTTAAAATAATTTTTTAAAAAACCCTAGAGCTAATAAGGGAGGCCAGTGAAGCTGAAGGCCCAACGTCCTCAAACTTAGCATCCAAAAACTCAGGTATAGCATATACGCTAACATGAATACATAAAGACCAAAATTAAAGACTCATCAGTATTTAAAACACTTCAAAGACTATGCAAAATTTAAGTCTGAACTTAACAAACACATTGCATTCTATGCACTGGAAATAACAAAAACTAAAAACCAAGCCAAACCTGAATAAACACAAGACAAGCTGTGACCCTGGACTGGAGGGCCCGACAAAGTTTTCAATTCTCTCCTAATTGATTTCTAGTTTTAATGAAACCCGTAGCACAGATTTTTAGTAGGCATGGGCAAGATTACTCTAAATTTAATACAGAAAGCATAGGCCTTATATTAAACAAATTATAAGAAAGTGGGAAGAGCCATTCTATCCAGCATTAAAACCATCTATAGTTACAGTAACAGAGACAGTTGGTACTGACAGAGACACACAGATCAGTGGGGAGGAACAAAAACCACAAACCAACAAACAGATCCTCACAACTATGGCCACGTGGCTTGTGACAGTTATTTAAAAAAAAAAACAAACCAGAATTTACCTATGTAGCCCAGGCTGACCTGAACTCACTATGTAGCTAGCCTAGGCTGGCCTTGAACTTTCAGTCCTCCTGCCTCTGCCTCCAGTATGCTAGAATTATAGGCATGTGCTTCATATATATATATGAAAATATATATAATTTTGAAACAAATACAGTAATAAATCAACAGAGATGCATTCAACAAATACTGATATGTGCTTGAATATTCATGGATCAAGCAAAACTGTTGAGAAAGGGAATGTCCTGAACCCAGGCAACCTCCCCACTGTGCTCCCTAAGGACAGACCTGGGGCCTGAAACTCTTCTACCTACACAGGCTGTGCCAGGATTCTGCTACAGCTTCCTGTAATGCAAGCTCAGCAAGTGCTCTTTTGTTTTGCTTGAGTGAGTGTGTCTCATGACACCTGACCAACCCTACTATCTGTCACCCACCAGAAAGGGACACAGCTTTTCCACTGCAGCATGAAAGTGAAGCTCATAAACAAACTGCCCTGTGGGGGAGCCTGGGAAGACAGACTGGCTATGGAGACATGTCTATGCTCCTGAGACGGATCTTGCTATGTCTCTGCTCCGTAGAATAGGGTTTTATCTTTCCTATAGCTTAACTGTTATATTTTACTTGGTGAACCTGATACTAACTCCTAATAGGCAGTGTTCAGATGGTGGTGGTCATGGTGGTGATCTTTCCTCTCTCCCAAGAAACTGGGGTCCTTACCTGAGGTTGACAACTAGTTTACAGTGTTCTGCTTAACAACATAAGCCCCAACTTCAACCCTAGCCTGAAACAAAATCAAGTCAGAATGAATCATGCCTTAAATATAAACTTAAAACTAGAAAAAGTTTAGAAGTGATACACGGAAGACCTTTGGGGTCAAGGCAAGGCAGAGTTCTTAGGATTGACACAAAAAGCATATACTAAACCAGGACTCATCAAAACCACACGTCCTGCTGCAAACAGCCTTAAGAGAAAGAAACCAAGGCAAGTTATAGTCTCCTGGAATGCCAACCTTCTCACATGAGGGTGTGACATCATCTGCAAACATGTCAAGCTGCATTCGCAGCACCCTGGGATGCAAGTGGCTCAGGGACCACAGGTTGAGTATGTCTGGTGGAAGAAAACACATGCAAAAGCCACCTATATGACAAAGAACTAATACTTAGAATACATTCTGAAGCTAGAACAATTACCAAGTAAGAAATGCTCGGTACTGAACCAAAGATATGTCACTGAAGTCAATCTATCAATGACAAGTCCTAATCTTCTGAAAACAGTGAACAGTGACAGCCTGTTCTGCCGGATGCTGAAGCAAATCCATGTAGCTTCCTAGAAGGGCCATAAAGCTAGAGGAGGAGGAAGAAGAGAAGGGAGAGAAGAAGAAACAAAGGGAGGGGAGGAAGCTTAGGAGATCTTTGTTTTCTTTTGTCTGTAATGGAGTCTACACTGCCTTTGCATTCAGCCAGCTGTCCCTGAACAGCTTCCCCTTGTGGAATCTGCAGCCATCTGTATGGGGTAGCCCTAGTTCTTGTACAGCCTGTGTCTGTGCCTGAAGTGCACCTTGCCCTACTGCTCATCTCTAGTAACCCCAAAGTCCCAGGTGGGTGCAGGAGCCAGGCAGCTCTACTCAGGCTGGTGCACACATCTCAGTGTGCAGGAGTGAGAATGAGCTGGCACCCACACCTTGCACAAGGCTGACCGCTAAGTCCCATGGCTCAGTATGAACCACTTCTTTGGGAGAGAGAAAGCCATGCAAGTGTTTTGGTTGTTGTTGTTGTTGTTGTTGTTGGGTTGGTTAGTTAGTTGGGTGGTTGGTTGCTTGGTATTTTCACAGGGGAGGGATAATAGGAGGTGCACTGGCCAAGCAGGCAGTGCCATTCCACAAACTCTAACCTGGTTTCTTCTCAGTACATTCAAGATTCTTTAATTGGGCTTCATTTCTCTGGCTGTGAATTCCCTCAAACATTTTATTTCCATGAGGTTTCCCTTTCAGTACCATCTCTCCAAACATCAGTTTTTTCCAGTGGGCTAAAGAATAACTGATGTCCTCATTTGAACAATACTTTTCTTAACTTTTAATATTGCATTTGACCCAAGCGATCTATTAATTACCCGATAGTACACATAGATATTTTTAATCAAAAGTAAAATATGAAAAACTTGCAAAGGCTAATGCAATACTGACATCACTTTACTTTGGTAACATATATGTATGTTTTATTCTTCATCTTCTAAAATGCTATGGCAATGTAGTCACTAAAATGCTTTCTCAGGTCACATCTCCAACGTCACTACAGTCAGCCTTTGCTATTGTATAGTATGAATTTAATAAACTCATTCAAGAAAGGTAGGAGATCAGAAATAAACCCCACTGTGATTCTCCAGACACACCTCCAGAAAATTAAGAGAAATATAAGGAACCAAACCAGGCATGGTGGCTTGTTGGGAATTGGTTCCAATGATTTGAATTAATCTGGCCCCCAAAATTGGGAATCTGTGTGTCCAAACACTGAAGGTCCTTGTCCCCAATAGGTTTTTAATTGATCAATAAAGAGCTAAGGGCCAATGGCTGGGCAGGCAGACTGAGGTGGGGCCTTTAGATTTGCGTGGGCTAGGAACTGGGAGAAAGGAAGACAGAGAATCGCCTTGACTCAGAGGAAAAGGATGGGATGTAAGAGCTGCAGGAGAGAAAGCCAACCAGCCATGTAAGAATTCAGGTAAGTGGCCACTTCCCCAATTGGGCTTGGAGTAGTGGGGGAAGGTTTCAGAGTCTCAGGAGTACTAGAGGGGAGCATTAGCTAGCAGGGGAAGGTGTAGGAGTGCCCAGCCTTTGAGCAAGACATGACATGTCAAAAATTAACTGGGGTGTGTGTGTGTGTGTGTGTGTGTGTGTGTGTGTGTGTGTGTTATTCCTGAATCCAGACTGCACCTGGGTGGGTGCACATGTGCAACCTGCCAGGAGCCAAAACAGTATAGCTAAATTTGCCGCTACAACCGCTCATGCCTATAATCCCAGTACTGGGGAGGCGGAGGCAGGAGGATCACTGTGAGTTCAAGATTAGCCTGAGCTACACAGTAAGTCTGAGGTCAATCTGGGCAACAGAGTAAGATTGTCCCCGCCACCAAAAGTAAATAAGTATAAAAAGAGAGGAGAGAACAAAGGAGGGGCTGGGACAGAGGTCATAGAAGGCCCATGTCTTCCTCACATGGTAATGATTTTGCTGCCTTTCACGGCAAGCCTAGCTTACAAAGGAGATTTTCACCTGACCCCATACCAAGTATCATAGGCCAATGCTGTCACACGTCTTACCAAAGGGAAAGTGTTTACACAGAACATCCAGTGATTAAGTAGCTGGCAGCCAAAGGTCTGTTTCTGCCAGCAGGGCACTGTCAGCAGCCTAGGGGTTCAGAAGATACAGGGACACATATATCTAAGACTGGATGCAAAACACAGGGCAGAAAGGCTATCTTCTCCACAAAGAGAAATGCCAGAAGAAGGGCCAGTAAGAGAGAAGGACGCTAGACACACACAGCCCTCCTGTGAAAGGAAAATGGGTTCTATGACTGAGTGTGAAGTCACAGCAGCACCCACAAATCCTGTTACAGCAAGGCCTGCACATCCTGTGAGTGGTGGGAAATGGAAAAGCAGTGTTCACATGATGTCATGTGGGCTTCTGGAGCCACACAAAGGTGATGATAGCTGATGCCATGAAACAGCCAGCCATCAGGGAAAAGACAAGAAAGCAGAGGACAGGAAAGGGCGATGTAGCCACACTCCCAGCCTCCTACCACCATTTAGATTGAAACATGACAAGGAGATGAACATGCAGCAAGAAGATCCAACTGCAGTATGCTGACACCCCTGTGCTCACTGGGAATCCCATAGTGCCTGACCTCTAAATCAGCATGAAAGAGCCTGCCCTATGAAGCCAATCCTGAGCTAATTCCCTGAGCTCGGGAAGGTGATATGGAGGTCAATAAATGTCATTGTGTCGCAGGGGAAAGTGGCATGGTCCACTCCTCCTGGGGATATTTCCCCCTAGCTGTAGAAATTCCAGGTACCTAGTAATGTTTTCAGATGTAATGTAAAGTCCAGTACCATGGAGCCCACCCACTCAACACCCTGTCTGTCCAGACTTTTTTCAGTCCAACATTGCTTGTTCTGGCCAGTGTGAGTGTACAAGCATGTATGTACAGGTGTATCTGCAGACGTGTGCATGTGCACGTGGGGGCCAGAGGACAACATCAGGTAGATTCCTCTATCATCTCCATCTTGTTTGTGGAAACAGAATATTTCACTAAATTTGGAGTTCATGGATTGGCTATCCTGCTGGCCTGCAAGCCTTCGGGATCCTCATGTATCCACTTTTCAAGTGCTGTAATTATATGTGTGCAAAGCTACATCCAGCTTTTCACACTGGTGCTAGGGATCTGAACTCATGCCCGCATGCTTGTACAGCAAGCATCTTATTCACTGAGCCATGTCCTCAGCCTCCACTGTGCCATTTCTTGACTACCTGCTAGTCATGACAAAGGATCTATCTTATGTATGCGCTTATTATACCTCACACTGTTCCCCGCGGGCCCTCACACACAACATGCTATCTAACAAATAATTGTTGTCCCAGGCCCAGACAGTTAGACAACCCTTGCCTCTAAGCAGTTTGCTGTTAAGTGCTACAGGTCACACACAGTGGCTACAGTGAGTCTCTGACCCAGAAGGAACTCATGAGGGAGAAGGCTGGAAGAGCACCCTTGAGAAGATTTATAACACCCCTCCTCACCACACACACCCAGGACCACCTCCCGCAGAATCCAGTATTCCAGCCATCACCAGATGTTTTAGTTAGCTCAGGGTGGTAGGGCCAGAGAGGGACTTTTCAAGGGAAAGAGGCCAATCACCTACTGGAAGCCCCTGGTACCCATGGAGAGGCAAGAATGGAGAATACCTCAGCAAAGAGGCCTCCTCCACACTGTGCTTGCTAAGCTTGGTACCTATTCACGCCTCAGAACCTGTGCCTAGCCTACTGCCTCTTCGCCCATCCAGGTTCCCAGAGATGGATAGAGTTGTCTTCACCCTCCCTTCTCCCACTGTTTCCCCTTGCCTCACCCCAAGCAGAGATGCAGGTCCAGGCCCATTTGATAATGCTGAGCATACACACACACACACACTCTCTCTCTCTCACACACACACACACACACACACACACCTCCTGTAGGAACCTAGAAAGTCTCTGCTCAGGATTCAGAGATAGGGGAACCTACCTTTCATTCTGGCCAAAGTAAAGCTTACCATAAGTAAGAGTAAAGAAACTGGCTCAGACCCGCCACCAGCGCTGGAGCAACAACTTAGAGTACAGATAAGACAAAGAATTGGCTGCACTGGCATCTTTACAACCCAGTGCTCACATGATGAACACATGGAAAGGCCATCTTTTCTGTATTTGTTTTCAGACATTACCCATTCTCTGCCCAGCATCTGTAAGTCTGTATTACTGAGTGTCTGGTGTGGGCACCCTCCCTTATAATGTACTACAGACCCGAGCAGGAAGCACAGGGCTCCCTCCAGGAGTGACACAGCCTCTCTCTCTCTAGGAGCTCATTACTGCGTAGAAAGATAAGGCACAGATTTGGTAACTGGGCAGCAGAACATCTAAGTAGCAATGAGAGAGTCAATGGGAAAGAGTCTGAAGTAGCTCACAAGGGTCTGTCCAGTGGAGATGAAAGCTGTCACTTCTGCCCTTGGGAGGAGGGGCTGGTTTAAAGGAGGAATAGAATTCAAGCCAGGCAAATTTTGAAGAAAGAGTAAAACAGGGAATAGTGGGAAATACAACACTTTACCTATGCAAGCATTTAATGAAGAAATAAATCAAAAGATCAGAGTGGAAATCCACAAGGATATGATCACGTGGGCGACCGCAGAGGCGGAACACTGAATCCTGTCAGGCAGAAGATGGGCTCCATGGGGGCCTGGTGGGAAAAGAGGCAGGGGAGGGAGGTAAAGATCAGAAGGTGGGAGGTGGGAAATGCCTTTCCCCAGCGGGGGCGGCAGGGAAACAGAAGGTTCTGGAAGAGAGCGTAAAACAATCTAAGAGCTCTGGGCAGGATGCAAGAAGAAAAATAACAGTTCTGCGTCCTACAATTTAGAAATTAATCACACACTAGGGAATTTTTTTTAAAAGGAGAACAGCTTCCTATCGTTTTCTTTTTAAAAAATCTATGTACACTAGTCACATAAAAGAAACACATAATGCCTTCTACACTACAGTGGAAGGAATCTGTCCCCAAAGGTCCTTCCTTTGTATAAATCATGCCACCACAATCGACGCTTCAATAAAAATGAATATTTATGAAATGTAAAATGACTTGGATTAACTTATTCCAATTTCACCCTCTAAATTTAGAGTTTTTTTTTTTTTTAATCATGCCGAAATGTAGATTTTGATTACAAAAGCAAGTTGGGGGAATATATATACTTGACAAGAAAAAGAGAGCAATTTTTTTTTTAAGTTGAAGTATGACAAAAGATGACAGAAAGGTGGCTGGTTAGACTAAAAACAGCAGAGACCATTTTCAAAGTCACTGTTTAATTCAACAACAGAGCCACATTAGACAAAGCAAGTTGTTTAAAACAACACAAAGTGTAAAGCGGAAACAGCCAACCATCCCCATCCCATGGCACAGCCCAAACCCAGCCTTTCCTTTCTCAGCTCCCCTTTCCAAGCTTCCTCAGGAGTACAGACTGTTAGCTTGCTCCTTGTCCACACAGGAGTCAGCACGCTGATCTGACCTGGCCTTTGCAGCTCCTGTATCTTGGCAATCTCACTGTTCCTAGAGATGCCCCATCTTTTCTGCCTTCCTGCTGCACCCTTGAGGCTGACCCATCATTCATTTAACTAGTCCCTGTTGATGGGCACCTGTGACACTTCCAATCTCTCTGCCACAGATGAAGCTCCAGCCAACAGCCTGGTGCAGTCCTTATTTGGCGTGTGAGTGAGCAAATCTGGAAGGCAAATTCCCAGAAATTGAATTCCTGAGTTCGAAGGTAAATGTGCATTTAAATTTTTGGTAGATGCAGCCAAGTTCCCTTCCATAAGAGTGGAGCCGGCTGACAACATCTAACAACACACAAGAGTGCATGCCTGCCATTCCCCCCCCCCCTTCCCCAACCCTGACAGAATAGATCATTGTTTCTGGATTTCTGCCAATCTGAAAAAGGAAAAGCGGTATTTGCATTTTCCTCACTGAGTGAACTTGAACAGTTTTATGTGTTTAAAAATCAACTATACTTTCTTTGGGGATAAAGTGTTCAAAACCTCTGCCTGATTTGTAATCACTGTGGCATTTTTCTTACAAAATTCTAGAAGCTTCTAATCTACAGGGGAAACTAGTCCTTGCCTTTTGGTACATGCAGCTGTGCCTTAGGTGCTCTAGGCTGTCTTCTGACTTTGCTTGTGTGATTTTTGTTATACAAAAGACTTTAAAAAAAAAAATTTAATGTGTATGGGTGTTTGATCTACATTTAAGTCTGTGCACTGTGCACATGCAGTGTCCCCAGATGCCAGAAGGTGTCAGATCGCTTGGAACTGGAGTTGTAAATGGTAGTGAGTCACCATGTAAGTGCTGGGAACTGAACGCAGATCCACTGGAAGAGCAGCAAGTGCTCTTAATTACTGAACCATCTCTCCGGCCCCACACGGACTTTTAATGTAATCTAGTTACGAGTCTCTTGATTTTCTAGCTGTGGATACAAAGGCCTTCCTCGTACTACAATTATAAAGAGATTCTCCTGTTCTCACGCTCATTTCATTTTTATTTTATTTTATTTATTTATTTTTTTATTTTTTTGCTCTTAACTGAAGAGAGCAGCGGTATTATATGCTGGTGATCCTGGCATTCAGGAGACTACAGCAGGAAGACTACTGAGAGTTCAAAGCCAGCATGGGTTACACAGTGAGTTCAAAACCAACCTGGGATGCACACTAAAACTATATCAAAAGCAACATATGCACATGCATTCACACATACAACATGGGAAGAGTGGTGATATCAGTAACTCTAAAACATAGTACATCTACCAACCCCACTGTGTGACCTTGGATAAGTTATCTGACCTCCTTAGCCTGTTTCCACATCCATGATGGGGACAATGACGGTTAATGCATCACCGCACTCTTGTGAAAATTAAATGTATTAATGTAGTTTCCTATGGTGCCTGGTGTGTAATACACCAATAAGTGTGGGCTATTACCATCCTGTCTGCTTGGGATTTAACTTTTTTTAAGGCATAATGACTAGAAATAGCATCAGTCTAACCCAACACAGCTCCCTAGCTGTCCCAATACCAAATTCCCCACAGACATGAGATGCAGCCTTGACAGACATCATACTCATGATTTTTCTTGCTTCATTTGCACATCTCTGTGGTCTTATTAGTCAGACATGCTACCGTGTAAGCAGTAACCAGTTACCCAAGCCTGCTCATGTTTCCACCCGTTCCAGGTAGCCCAGAGAAAAGAAACATTAAAAAGACTTGAAGGTTTGAATCTTACCTTCTTGCAAAATGTAAATCTGCCACCAGGCTGCAGCTGATAAAAAGGTACGGCCATCTTACAGAATACAAAGAAGGAAAAGCTTAAGCTGAGATGACCAGTTTAGCTCCGAAAGCATTTGATGATAGTACAAGCCTGGGACTAGGCAAAACAATCCTATACCGATGGGCTTTGACATCTAAAAGGGGCTCCACTGGCCACAAAGCTCTTGAGAGAGTTGGGTACAGGTAACAATAGACTTAATGGATGATACAGAGACATAAGAAGGGGGGAGACTGCAATGGAGAAGAATGTAACTTTCGAACTAGGAATATGAAGACTTTCATATTCACCATGGTCACCAAAACTCCTAAGATATAGTGAGGCACAGTGTTGTTGGGACCAAAGGCAACCCTAAACAACTTCTCTAGCCTCCCTTGCTCTCAGTTACTTTAGATCCCTCCCTACCAGAGACCCTCCAGCCTGCCACGTGACTGGGAGACATGACACAAGATGGCTGCCCCTGCTCCCCTTATATTTGACTTTTAAAAAAATCATTAAGTCTGGAGGCTGTGCAGCTTTGTAACGTATCAGAAGTCTCCCTCCATCTTTGCTGCAGATAACCCCTTGGATGTGTTGTCTGTGACCATCACTGTATATTTACGGTTCAAAGAAAACTCAGCGTTGAAACCTCCATGATGTATTCAACCATATTTCTACTTTGCACTTAAGGAATGTTTGTTTGAACTGAGAAGCACAGGTTAATGGCTTAGCAAAATCTCCTAGCTTCACCTCTCCCCTTTTAAGTCTGAAGAGATCAAGATAAGATATTTCCACTGTCTACAGAAGTATCCAGTAGCCTTGTGATTATGGGTCAGGTCAATGGATCATCAGCCACCAGGTTTATGACACCCCACTCCAAACTAGAGATACCTAGAAGCCTACAGTGATTTGTCAGCTCCTGACCTAAACCCTTCTCCCTAACCCTCTGCCTGAAGATAAAAGGAGCCTGAAAAACCAGTTTACCTGGTCACCTTCTTCTAGTTTTGCTAGCTTGTCAAATAAATGGTTCTCTTTGTCCCCACTCTTTCTAAAATATTCAGGTCCCTTTCCAAGTGGAAAGTACACGAATTTGGATTCTGTACCGGGGACAGTGAGAACCTGTCAGGGATGAATACTCCCAAGAGTGGAGGCTAAAATATTACAATGAGACTGACAAGGTTTAGCAGGTAAAAGGGAAACGAGTTACAATCTGAATTCAACTCCTGGGTCCTAAGTGGTGCAAGAAGAAAACTGAGTCACACAGGTAATCTGCTGTGCACCTAGGGCTGAAGGGAGCACGCACAGACACCTCCTAGAGGCTTCATCCATAGTACTAGGAGTTTCTGCAAACGAGGGAGACAACCCGGCAAGTCCTTGAAATAAAACTACAAACGGGAGGATTCTTGCAACCAGCTCTGGCCTAAAATTCCACTTCAAAACCTAAGTTCGCAACGTTAGGTCTGCCTCCAGCGCTTCCGTGAACAAACACAGCTAGATGCTCCCAGAGGCCTAGGTGAGAAAGAAGACTAAGGCTGGGCTCGCACCATACTCTTCCTAGACCCAAATAAGGCGCTGCAGACCTGCAAACGGGCTGGGGCGATCCCAGTGCTAGATTCTTTCAGAGAAAGATTCAAACAAAGAGAAGCACGCAGTCAGGAGACTGCCCCGCTGAGCTCCCGCCCCTCCCGAGCTGGGGGGCGGGAGAAGGGGGTGGTTGCTTCGCGCACGCGCAGACCCCGACCTGGGACCCACCCGCGGCCCCACTTGTCTTCCGGGAGATCGCAGTGCGCAGGCTCCACGCGCATGCTCAGCAGCCGTGCCGTCTTACCTGCTACGGGGATCGGCTCCGAGCGTCCCGGCAAGGCTTCCTCCGCGCCGATGACCTTCGAAGCTGAGTCGCCCATCATCCGTATCGGGATGGAGCTGGAGAGGAGCTGGAGAGCCCTTTTGGAGGCGGAGAGCATGGGCAGCGTGTCCGTCTCGCGGGGCAGACCTCCAGGCCTGGCTGTCTCTGAGGGACAAAGTTCCCAGAGTACGTGAAGCGGCACAGGCCAAAATTTATGCTGGCTGGGCGCCACCACCGGGTATTCGAGTTCCTGCCGTTTCCCCACCTCCACAGCCGGGGTTCCGGGTGCGGTGTACTCACTCAACCACAAAGTAGAAAAGGGAAATCAATGTGTGTGCGTAAAAAGGCAGTGAGCTAGAAGAAAGGCAGACCTATAAGAGGATGGATAGTTGGACAGCTAGGAAATTTGTCTGTTTGTATCGGAACCATCTTGATAAGTCGAATCAATCCAAAGTGAAACCAAAGCACAACTCTCAACAACTCAAAGGATCAAGTACTCAACGTGGAAAATAAATAAATATGTATATATATCCATATATAGTGTGTGTGCGTGCGCGCGCGTGTATAAATGTTTAAATACATTCTTCAGCCCATCTCACAGCCCATAAAATAAACAATGCAGGCACAAATACATTGTTAAACGCTGTTTATGTGAACTTAATGGTGAAGTTGGATCAGACTTACTTCTGAAATTATGAGAGAATATTCCTAAACCGAATCTCCAGCCTTAATCTTTAGACGGCTAGGACCAGATGAGTGATTTCAGAGGTCCTGTATGAGATTTTGGTTTACACACTGCCAAAATGGGCGGATAGTCTCACATGAAGGAAGCAAGTGAGGATTAGCACCCGCAGGGATTTGAAGCTTTGAACCTAAGCTTCTCCGTGGGTTTAGTTACCACTTTGTGTTCATGTGGGACTGTAATATAAGGAGCAGGATTAGCATACTGCGTAGAACGTTGCCAGACACACAGCGTTAAACAGATTAAGGTGTTTACCTTATAATGTCGAAGTCTCCTGGGCCAACTTGTCTCAACAGTTTACTTTCAGCTTGCTTTTTCTGTGAGATTATGCCAAGCAGGCTCTTTCTAGAAAAACCTGAAACCATCCCAAGATGTCCCCTCCAGGCTTGAAGGGGGCCTGGTCATTAAAGAAAAAAAAGGATGTGTCAAAGAAAAAAAAATTGTACTTCTAATTTACTGCCCTTTGACTTGCTTTTTCTGTTTTGTGGTTGATGGAACATAGGAAACATGCAAGAAAAACTTCGTAACTAAATACTATGTAACAGAAGAATTTGTAATGTTAAGGGAAGCTACTTGTGTAATGTTAGGTACCCCAGAACCACAGTTCATAAATATTTAGAATGTAAGATACACACACACACACACACACACACACACATTTCTACTTACCTACTAAGGGAAAATGAGTTTTAAAAAAATAAAAGCAGTGTTTAGAGTTTTGTTGTTCAGAGTAGTGGGACTCTTACTAAAGCTTCTTTCCTGCCTTGTGGTCCTGGAAATGCTGAGCCACCTCTCTAGCCCCACTTTAAACATTTTGAAGGGTTCCATGTACATTGTTTAAATGTTCTCAATGACCCTAATGGTTGTACTACACTTATAAAAACAAACATTTTGAAGGAGAGGAGTAGCTCAGTTTCTTTAAAGTTTCCTTCATACAAGTTTATCCTCATTTAACAAAATAGCTGTGTTGGCTGAGTTGTTTCTTAGCTTGTTTGTTCATTACAAAGTCTCTCTGTGTAACTCTGGCTATCATGGAATTCAGAAACCCACCTGCCTCTACCTCCTAAGTCCTGGGATTAAAGCGGTGGCAACCATACCAAACCTATGAGATTTGTTTTTTGAGGAGAGAAATAATTATGTTGTTTTGAATACTAGGTGCTGCTTTCCTTCAGACTCTCCAACCTCTTCCTTCTGAGCTAGCCTCCATATTTACTGTCATACGCTATAATTACATCTTAATCACACTCGGGCTTCTGACAAATTCTAACAATTTATATCCTTCAAGATACAGTGTACACATTGTCTTTGCAACAACAAAGACTCTCAGAACACAACAGGTTCAAGAAAATAGATTATTTCAACCTAGAAGAAAACAGTCCCCCACTACACAGGACTCTGGCTCTTCTTCCACAGTGAGTAGGCTAAAAAGAGAGCTCAGTCATGTTCTTTATTCAGGGACCTTAGTTTAGACCCAGAACCTACATAAAAATGCTGGGCGTGGTAGCACACCTGTTGTAATTGAGGGTGCAACAAACCATGGAGTGGTGATCACTCCATGGGTAGAATGAAAGGTTTATTGGCAATTAAACTAACCAAGGGTATCTTGGGGAAGGGCAGAGAGACAAACTAGCAGAAAAGATTTTATATGACAACAAGGTGGAGAGCTTTGAGCTGTTATAGGTTGTCTGGGTTGACTGGGAACTAGGTACCTTTGCCTGAAGTAGTTGACTTCGGGAAAAAGATTAAAGGTGGTTCCTGGTAAACAGGACCTTCATTAGGAGATCTGATTTTCTAGTAAACAGAAATTTGCCTTTAAGTTTGTTTACCTGGTAACAACAATCCTACTGCTTACTTTGCCGAAGTAGGACAGTGTCATCAACACTGCCATTTTGGGGCTCTACTTTGGACCTAACATTTGTAACTCAAGCACTGAGGAGGCAGAAACAGGAAGATCCCTGAGGCTTACTACCCAGACAATTTATTTAGCCTACTTGGTGAGCTCCAGGCCAGGAGGATATACCTCAAAAATAAATAAATAAATAAACAAACTAACTAACAAACACGTGCACACATGCGCACACAAACATACAATAAGATGGACAGCACACCCAAGGAATGGAGAAATGATACCCAGTGTTGACTTCTGATCTCAACAAGCATACAATCAAATGAACTTGCACACACACAACAACATGGAAAACCAGCATGATGATACAAGCCTGTAATCCCAGTATTTGAGAAGTGTAGGTGTCTTAGTTAGGGTTTCAATTACTGTCAAAAGACACTGTGACTGAGACAACTCTTATAAAGGAAAACATTTAACTGGGACTGGCTTACAGTTTCAGAGGTTTAGTCCTTGATCATCATAATGGAAAGCATGGCAGCATCCAGGCAGACATGGTGCTAGAGAGGTAGCTGAGAGCTCCACATCTTGAACTGCAGGCAGCAGAAGGAGACTGGATTCCATCCTAGAGCATAGGAGACCTCAAAGCCCACCCTCACAGGATACACTTACTCTGACAAGGCCACACCTCCTAGTAGTGCCACCCCCATGGACCAAGCATTCAAACACATGACTCTGTGGGGACCATGCCTATTCAAACTGTCAAAGGAGATAAGAGGATTAAGAGTACAAGGCTAGCCTCAGCTATACAGTGAGTTTGAGGCTAGCCTGAGCTACATGAGCTCTGTATCCAAACCAGAAAACCCTATGAAATAAATCAACACACAAGAGAATTTTTATCTAGCATGGATTAGGAAGTTGATTGTTATCTAAGGATATGTGTGCATACTACTTCCCTAGTGAAAACACGCTTGTGTCTTGATCACCAGTGTCAGTGTTTGGCTGATTTACTTCACTATGCATTTGTATTATGGCTACTCACAGATTCTGCTAAGAGCTTCGTTGGTTTATGAGGTAGCTAACTGTGTCCCATCACAGGCCAAGCGTCAGTGGGATCATGCACTTGGAGGACTTGGGCCTTCTGAAGAAGAAAAGGCTAGTGCCTGGCATTTGGCTGTCACCTCTACTCTTTATTAAACTGCAAATACAGCAAAAGTATTCTGGCATGCTGGCACAGATAAGGTTTCACTTACCTCAGTAGAGAGACACCCTTATAAATGAATAAACAAAAAGCTTAAGTGACATTTACATTTGCATACTTATAACCAAGTGGCTTTATATACGGCCTGCCTCCAGAAGATACAAAGCTGCCTGAAGAATTTAATTAATTGCATGGATTATTTTACTGCATTTTTAAGGGGAAGATGAAATAAGAATAGCCTTCATTACAAAGCAGGAGGCTCCTGTTAGCTCTGCATACTTTATTTTTAACCTTCGAGCCAACCCCTTTTCACAGTTTTGTAGGTGAAGAAACTCAGGCTCAGAAAGATGCCCAAACAAACAGCTACTAAGGGGGAGAACCTGGGTTCAAATCTGAGCATTCCCAAGTTCCAAGTTCAAGGTCACAGCTTTACAAAAAAAACAGCAAACAAACAAAAAAACAAAAAACAAAACAAAAAAAAAAAAAAAAAAAAACAAGCTGGGATGGACCTGACTCCGATAAATGCCTCAGCTCTTCATCACTGACTTTGTTGTTTGGATCTGAGTGAACACAGAATGGAATGATATGGGTAGAAGGCAAAAACACCCCACTTCAAGGTCCTTCTCAAGAGACGACCATGTGTCTCCCACCATTCCTTTACCTCTTGTTTGCAAACTAGCAGAGCCACCAGGTTCTAAGTGGGCCTCTCCTTCCAGGGGAGAATGACTAGATGTGGCCATGTGATGAAGTGACAATCCCAGAAGGGGGATATGACTCTGTACAGCTCCAAGGTCATGAGCTTAGAGGCAAGGGGCAAGCTCCCTGTCTAAGGTGTCTCCTCTCCCGTTGGCTGACCATGAGAACCAGAGCTCAGCAACTGCTGCAAGAAGGGCAGTGTTGAACACTCTCCTCTCCTTTGTAGAGAGGATGACTGCTCCTCAGTCTCCCTCCTTCTCCAAGCTAGACTGGGTCCCCAATGAGCTCATACACCATGAGCTTTGAATGGCAACTTCCTAAAGGTATGCTTCTTCCGCATCCAGAATACTGGAATTAAAGGTGTGCACCACCACCATCTAGCTAGAAGATTTACTATTTTTGTGTGTGTGTATGTGCATGACTGCATAAGTTTATGTGTACCGAGTGAGTACAGATCCTCATGTACACCAGAGAGATCAGCAGTCCTAGAACTGGAGTGGCAGGCAGTGGTAAGCCACCTGATATGAGTGCTGGAAACCAAACACAAGTCCTCTGAAGAGCAGGAAATGCTCTTGTCCCCTGAGCTAGCTCTCCAGCCCCTAAATCACATGTGTTAGAGCTAGGCCTGGAAGCATACTCCTGTAATCCCAGCTACCTTGAACATTGAAATGGAATGATTATAAATTCCACAAATATCTGGACTATTGGTTTCAGGTCAATCCAAACAACTTCATGAGAACCTGTCCCAAAAAGGGTGTTGGGGAAAAAGCTGAGATATAGCACAGTAGTTGAGTGCTTGCCTGGCCTTCATTAAGGCCTAAGTTCACTTTCCAATATAGTCAGAGGGGGGAGGAGGAGGGGAACAGAGAGAGGAAGAGGAAGAGGGAGAGGGAGAGGGAGAACAATCACTTGGTGTTGTTTGTTTGCTTGAGGGTTTTATTATTAGTTTTTAATCTGTTTTCCTTTGAGTCAGGGATTCACTATATAGCCCTGGCTGACCTTGAAGTCACTATAAACACCAGGTTAGCCTTGAACTTACAAGGCTGAGCACCACTACACCTCACTGTTTTGTTGATTTTCCTTGAGGATAATTAAATAAGATAGGAAACTACCTAGAATACTTCGTCACAAGCAGCTGTTAGTTATGACTATAGATATTTAATCATATAATCGGGAGAGATACATTTCTCCACAGCACAGTAAGCTCTATGCAGGCAGGAATCATGTCAGTATTTGATGATTACTGCTTCCCCAAACCCACTGCAGGTTAGGCTCTCAGTACATATTGAGCCAATATTGACAGAATGACTCCATGGACCAGTCTCAGCATCTCCTGACCACCTCCATGAATCCATCTCTGTCTCCTCATCACCACAGGATGCTCAGTGGGCTGGACACTTATAGTACTCCTCCCACACTCAGAGGCAGGAGGACCATGAATCTGAGGATAGCCTGAACTACATAGAAAGGAAGGAAAGAAAGACAGACTGATGACCTGGACTGGATTTCTAGAAACCCCAGTAGAAGGAGAGAATTGACTCCTTAAAGCTGTTGACCTCCACAAGCACAGGCACACACATACATACATACATACATACATACATACATACACGCACGTATACACATCATCATCATCATCATCATGAATAACAAACTTATTAACATTGCCTCTTCTTCTCTTATTATTTACTAATGAAGCAAGATCCCAGTGAGCACACTCCACAGGCTGTTTAATGTACCAACTGGGACTACTGCTACTATCTTTAGTCTAGCGACAGGACCAGAGCACTGGAGGCCTCTCACAGTATTTGTTGAAGAAGTGAGCAGAGGGCAAGGAGAATCAGCCTGTGGACTCTATAATGAGTTTTAGACCAGCCTGGGACACAGTGTGAAATGCTGTCTAAAAACAAAACAATAGATGAAAATGAGGATGGAGAGGGAGAAGGAAGCATAGCACAGCACACCCACACTGGAATCTCAGCAAGCAGATGTTTACTGTCTTCGTCCTTTTCCTCAAAACTATTAATAGCAATTTAAAAAAAAAAAAGACAAAGCAGTTTAATGGCTCGTTTATTAAGTAGTTTGAACTCAGGGCACATGATAAGCAGTTAATGAACTTTGTTGACTCTCTAATTACAAACACATTATCATTATTTGAGAAAGCTCAGAATTGAGAGAAGAAACAGGGGCTGCAGCAGCTAGATCTGCCCTCCACCTAGTATTATCCAGAGGGTCCCCTTCAGCTTTCTGTTGGCCCTTGACACTAAACCTCAGGCCAGTTGGATCCACCCTGGGAGTCCTCACTCACCTCTTCTGTGACATTCATACACACCTTTCCCTCCCAGTCCAGTGCTGCTCCAGCTTCCCCCCTCCCTTTCCTGAGGTCAGGCTCTTGCAGGTTTGGAGACTGAGAGGAAGGATGAAGAAACAGGTCCACTTTCAGGTGACTGGATTGCCAACCTGTCTATCTGTAGATTACACTGCTGGCTCTGCCCATGGCCCCTTGCCCATGCTGAGCTGCTACTCTGTACAACTTCCATGACACAGGAGCTCAACCACCAGAGTTTCCCTGGCTGCAGGCCCTTCACTCCAGAACCCCAGCACACAAGTGTCTTATATTAGGGCTTTTGAAACCTTTTTCATGTGTGACCTTTTTTCACCCAAAACTACTTACAAGACCCAGTATAAGTATACAGATATATAAAATAGTTCTGCAGATCAAATATTTACTGATAACAAATCATCAAGAAATATATTTTAGAACAAATCACACAAACACACACACATTCATATATACATATGTATATACTATTTGTTAAAAACAAAAGGCAACCTTGCATAGTAATGAGACAAATGCATTTGTTAATTTTTACATGAAGCATTACATCTTGCCTAAATATTTGATAGTCCAGGATTTAAAGTATCTTCAACATCTTCCAAGATTGACTGACACTTTTGATTTTATAATTATCAATGCTGAGAACACTAGTTCACAGAAACACACAGTACAAAATGACAGAAGTATATTTAAGAGCCTTTAGGAATTGAAAATTCTGCCCAATACCAAACAAAAACATATGTAACAATGCTTTATGCAATGTGAGTCAGCCAGCCACTCAAACCATAACTGTTAAAACCATACATTCTGATAATACAATACAACAGATAAACCAATGTGACACTTACACACCAAGAAAAGATGGCAAGAAAATACCAGAAGGCTTTTTTTCCCCCCAAATTAAACCACTGTTACTACGAAAGCAGACAACTGTTTACATAGTAAAACACACAAACGTGACATACAAGAGTCTCTAATCGGAGCTGAAATGTTGCAGGCAGTGTTTGTGATATGGGTGTGTTCTGTGTTCTTGGCTTCAGGGAAGCAATACTATGCACCATGAACCGTGCTTGCAGAAACACTCAATATCTATCTGGTTTTGCATTTACTTTCTACCCTTGGGCATTCAGAAACCTTTACAATTGCATTTTGTTGTTGTTGTGGTGGTGGTGGTGGTGGTGGTGGTTGCTATTGTTGCTGTTTTGTTTTGCAACCTCCACATGATGGGGTTGTGACCCACGGATTAAGAAGTTGGGCTCAAAATGAATTTATCTCATTTCCTTCCAAAGTTTCCCTAAGTCCAAGAGGAGCACGTGCATGTTCACCTCACTATGCATACCTCTGCACCCCACCTCCTCACTTCAGTCTTTTTCCTAGATAGGAAGAACACAAAGCTGATCTCCAGGCATGCTCTGTCCGCAGACATTTCCCCTGAGAAAATCTGATTCTCTATTACAGACTTAGCAGCAGCTGTGGGCAAGTCTGGTTCCATTCTCTTTGGAGGAAAAGTCCTGGAGACCTTTCCTGAAGGCAGACCACCTGTTCCTCTACTCTGAGGACACGTCTAGCTTCTAGATTAACTGAGGGAGTAGTTTCGTCCTCTCTCAATTGTATAAAAATCTCTTTTAGGAGACAGGAGATTCTAGAAATTATAAATTGAACCTAGGGCCTCACATATGCTTGGTAACTGCTTTACCAATGTCCCCCAAAATGTCTTTTATTTGGGGAGTCCTTGGTTGCTCTCTGCACCAAGTTTTGAGTTACCTTGGCAACCTGCAGGGGTACATTCTGTTACAGAGCTATCATATAGAGTCATAAGGAAATAGGACTGAAAAATAAAAACAAAACTCACATCTCCCTCCTGTGTGTTTGTGTATGTGCGCGTGCATGTGTGTGTTGTATAATTTGCTATTTTTATTTTTAAACAGGGTATGCTGGATAGTTTTTTGTCAACTTGATACAAATTAGAGTCATCGAAGAGGAGGGAGTCTCAGTTGAGAAAATGCTCCATAAGATTGGGAGGTAGGCAGACTTGTAGAACATTTAAGGGTGGAGTGTTCACGACAGGGTTTCTTTCGGTAACTCTGGCTGTTCTGGAATTCACTCTGTGGACCAGGCTGGCCTCAAACTCAAGAGATTTACCTGTCTCTGCTACCTGAGTACAGGAATTAAAGGTCTGCGTCATCAACACTTGCTAGAACATTTTCTTGATTAGTGATTGATGTGGGAGGGCCCAGCTCACTATGGGTGGTGCCTCTCCTGGGCTGGTGGTCCTGGGTTCTTTAAGAAAGCAGGCTGAGCAAGCCATGAGGAGAAAGCCAGTAAGCAGCACCCTTCCACGGCCTCTGCATCAGCTCCTGCCTTCAGGTTCCTGCCCTGTTTGAGTTCCTGTCCTGACTTCCTTTAATGATGAACTGTGATGCAGAAATGTAAGTCAAATAAACCCATCCCTCCCCAGCTTGCTTTGGTCATGATGTTTCAACCGCTAATAAGCCTGCCTAAAACAGTCTCACATTATAACCCTGGCTGGCCTGGAACTCACTCTGTAGATTAGGCTGGCTTCACACTTATGATACTTGCTTCTCACTTCTGAATATTGGAATGAAAGATACGCACGGGCTATTTTGCATTTTCCCATCACACTTTTCAATTTTAAAATTTCTCAGAGTAAATACATAAACACTTATTTAACAAAATAATTAAGTACAAAGATGAGCCACCTTGTCTTAGTAAAAAAGAAGAGTAAGCAACCTGTTTCAAGCAGTTCGAGGTTTTCTCTCTGCCCCCCACACAGTCTGATCTTGATCATCACATTACTTTCCTCAAAGCTGGAAGGGAAAGATAAAATTTCCACTTCAGATTTATCAGAAATTCTTATCACTTCAGACGAAATCAGTGCTTTAAGTACTTAATTGTCCGATTTTAGTTCGAATTTCAAAGGGATCTGGTGGTCTGTTTCGGAGTTTGTTATTCTCAGTCCTTATTAGCAAACAAATATTTCTAAGCTGATATAGCAATGATTATAGGACATGCTATGCCCTCAGCGTTATGAAAGAGCCTTTTCTGATTTCCCTTAGACCTGATTCGACTTGTTTTCTTTTGTTTCCTCCAGTTAGGATCTTTGCAGGTAGCCCCCCCCCCCCCCCCCCCCCGCTGGCCTGGTACTCTTGACCCTCTGACCCTGTCTCTCTCTTGAGTGAGATATCCCTCCTGGCTTGCTTCAACTTTTATTCCAGAAGTTTTTAAATGATCTGATATTGAAGAGTTGTAAGGGACTTCCTTAATATGCATAGTGGGTACTGTGGGAGCTGAGAAGTTGGCTCTCCGTGAGTGGGGGGCGTTTAAGAGCTGGGCGTGGTCTTCACTACAGCTATAACCCCAGCGCTGCAGTGGGCGGAGACAAGAGGAGCAGTTCGGCTTGTGCCTGCGAGTCTAGCTGCAGGCTCGGTGAGAAATCTTCTCTCCAAAGAATATGATAGACAGTGATAAAATAGACATCCAGCATCTGCCTCTGGCCTCCAAGCATGATCACATGAATGGGATTATTGTTACCTTGGTTTATGTGTAAATCCTTATATCTCCAAATAATACATTTTTCTTAAATGGGCATATTTCAAACACTTTACATGGCACCAAATATTCAAGGTAAAAAAGAAAACAACCACTTGGACGCCATCTACCAACAGTTTGTATCTTCCCAGATGACAGTACATTTAGACTTTTTTTCAAATAACCATGGAGACTTTTTAACCAAATAACTTCAACTCTGGTTTTGGTATATGCAAGATAAAGCACAGCTTAATTGATAAATATTGTGGTTACTTACAGTTGTTCACTTTATCTTACTTATATCACCTACAAATTATCCACAGGAATTTTCTAGGCCACAATTATCTTTCCACCAGCACTTCTCCTTCAAATGGTGACCTTCGCTCAGGAGCACAAAGAGAAAAGAAACCATCTCTGCCTTGTGTCATCCATACATTCCTCCATGTCTAGTAAGCTGTGTTTCGGGTGGTCTATGTTTCCACAAGCTGCTCAGAGGCTTAATTGAGGGTTAAGCACTCAACAAATATTTGTGGAATTGAATTGAGTTTCAGTGATTAATCTGTAATTCTTAAAGCATGGAGACATTAGAAGGTAAAAAAATAAAAAATAAATGGTGTTTTCAGTTAAAAAAAAAAAAAAAAAAAAAAAAAAGCTGTCTAAACCCATCGACGATGTCAGGTGATAGTGAGGGGTCGCTGTTGGTTATTTGAGGTTCGTTAAAGAGAGCCTTTTGATTGTTCTCCAGTCGCTGCTTTTTAAAGCCCCAGATTTCTAAACTGTCTCAGTTGGAGATAAATTCACTTCCTTCAGCCATCTGGTGGCTCCCACTTGTAACTACATCATCTATTCAGCAGACATGCCCAGTGCTTATGAGCTCTGTCCTTACCGGGCCATCTCTTACAGGATTTGTTTTGATGAACTGGTACCCAAGGAATGCATAGGTATTAAAATTCCAAGAGAAATCTTAATGGTTCTAACCTCAGGGATACTTTAAAATAAGAACAACATAATAAAGACTGTCAGTAATGGGATGAGGGAAAACCTTTGAGTGTATTCTATTCATGAACTGAAGCAAACCGTACTGAGTGCTCTTTAATGTACCAGGAGTGTGCCTACATGCCTAAAAACTAGCAGGAGGAGACCTATGTACTCAGGAAACACAGTCCAAATGACAAAAGCAGCTCCATTCTGTGATGATGAGACTATCTGTGCCTCAGTAGAGATGGGAAATCTGACAGCTATATCTCTTTCATCCCATACTCAATACCTATGGCTGTCTCCTCCGGGGAATATGCAACATACACTAAAATAGACTTCTTTTTTAGAATCAGCTCATAAAATAATGGAACTGCAAGTGTGTTGTATACACTGACACACCCACCTTCCTCGAAGCCAAGAATATTCACATCTCTGTGTAATGCTTACTCCCTCAAGGTCACGGTGATGCCCCTGAACTGAGTCATGTCTGGGAGACCAAGGACTCTTGTGTCGGTAAACAAGCTCCCAGGTGCAGACCTAACTTAGCCAAATGTTCAGAGGAGAGAGGACAAGAAGGAGGACACATAATGGGGTGTTACCTACAGAAGTCACCCCTACAGAATGGAGTGCTACCTCCCAGAGAGGGAAAAGGTCACTCGAGCCTTGGGAAGGCCAAGGAGGCTCTGAAAGGCTTGAAGTGTGAGGTCATTTCAGAGCAGCAGATAGACCTTCACAACCTAGAACAGAAGATGCTAATTAGTATCGCACAGGCAATACTACATAAAGATAAAGTATAATGAAGCAAAACCCACTTGGTAGCTGCAGGAAACACATCAGATAAGAACTCAATAAAGCTACTGAAAAGTTAGATAGGAGCCAGAGGGGTGGCACATGCCTGTAATCCCAGCACCTGGAGAGCAGAGGCAGGAGAACTGGCAGTTTGAGGCCAGCCTGGGCTATGTAGTGAGGTTACAAACAACAATAATAACAAATAGTCAGGGGGTTCCTCCAGGGATTGTAGGTGACTGACATGACCAAGGATGCCCCACTAGTAATGGGGCCACTAAGTGACTTCAGGACCATAGTATAATACCATAATCGTTTGTGCTTTTAGAAGCAACACAGATGCTGTGTTGAAAAGATACATAGAAGACTTAGAAAGCCTGCTAGGTTACCATGCTCCAGACTAGACTTGATGAGGGATTCCAGGTGAAGAAGCAGCGACAGGACTATAGACATCATTGAGCAGAAGAGCAAGTCTTCATACTTGGACATAAAGGACTTGGCCTAAAACTAGGGCTGTAGCTTAGTGAAAGAGCTTCTGCCTAATATGCCAAGTCCTGTTCCAGAAAGAGAATATAGAAAAATTTAAGATGATTCCCAGATTTATGGTCTATAGACCAAAGGTGGGGGCGCTTCTGAGATTCTGTAGGCATTTTGCTCTGAGAGACAACCAACTGGGTAGACAAGCATGAAGAGCCACAGAATTAATGAGTTTAGTGCTGGAAGCGGTCACATCAGGCAGCACTAGTGCACCACAGGTAGAAGGATGTGCACGTCTGAGACACTGCAGGAGGTCAAGGCAGAAGGTATAGACTTGGAACGGATCAAAATCAAAGTTATGGGAGAGGAAAGTGTTCATCGGTAACCCAGACCCTGCAATGTCCACGCTGAGATGTGTGCAGCACAAGTAGAAGGAAGAAATGCACACTCTCCTGTATGACCAGGGCGTTCGGATAACCCAGTGCGAACGTGAACAGCTGAGCATCTTTTATGGAGCCTAGAAATGACTGTGGACCAGGGTGCGTGGGAGCTCAGGGAGGGTGCAGATCGCGAGTCACTAGGATGCTATGGAGAGTTCTAAAAGTAAGAATTTGTACTGTGTGTGTCTGACTGCATGAGCATCCCATGGCCAATCAGAGCGATTGCCATCCTCACCCTGAGCCGGCTGTCATTTCTCATCTTCACCCTTGACTAGAGCACTGAGCCCTGGACCCAGACAGCTAGGGATGCAAATAAGAAGGGACTGGGAGCCTGCAGATGTGGAGGTGAGAAAAATATGCCACTGTCTTTTTCTGACTCTCTCAAACCACAAGGAAATCCTATTCAAAGTCTCCCTGGGGAAATAACAGCATGATTCTTCAGCTGGACCTTTAAATTAAAAGGCTACCTGCTTCTTTATGGGGAGAGAGGATTGTTTCTCTTTCATCCATAAGTCAATTTGTCCCCTCTCGCCTCCCATCCTATTGCATTTTAGAAGAAATTCATTCCAGTTAATACGAAAATGAGAGGCCAGAAATTATGAAGGATGCTCATGGATGGTATTGTAGTGATTCACCAGCTCTGTCTGTTACTTGAGGTTTCAGTGATACACTTATTTTTCTGTCATTTAAATGCTTTCAACATCCATCTGCTCAGGGAACCAAGCTCAGAATCTTAGCATTATATAGAATGTACCAATGGCAGGAGCCTGAGCCCTCTATTAATATTAAAAGCTTCTTGTCACTTTCGGAGAATCAGTAGCAACTGTCCTAAAGGGTGGAGTGATGTCCATACAATAATAATATCGGCATGAATATGATCCCTTTAAGGAAATTAAAAATCTCAACCCACCCAGTCAATTGTGGTTCACTCTACACACTACATAGGAGACACACACACACACACACACACACACACACACACACATACACACACACACGTGTTCTGAACTAACCCTAGATAGAAGGATAAACAAAAACTAGAAACTTTCCAAATAAGATCAGATTCTCTTTTGTTTTGTTTTATGAAACACCATCTCACATAGCCCAGGCTGACTTGCTGCATAGTCCAAGCTGGCCTTGAACTCTGGTTCTCCTGCATCAACCACCCAAGTGCTGTTGTGAGCCACCATGCCCAGCTCTAGATTAAACCAATTTCTTTCAATAAAAAACTTGAGACTAGGGCCAGAGAGATGGTCTCATGAGTAAAGTATTTATCATCCCTCAGCCTGATGGCCTGAGCTTGATTTCTGGCACCCAACATGCAGAAGAAGAGTTACTTCCTTCAAATTGTCCTCTGGCCTCTACATGTATGCTGTGGCATGAACACACACACACACAACATGTAAGTAAGTAAGAAGCACGTTTTTAATGTTTGACAACTAACAAATCATCTTTCACTATCATTTTGGTTGTTCTTCCCTGTTCTTGATAGATTTGAAATGAATTTCCACTTTTTTTTGGAGACAGAGTCTCATTATGCATCCCTGGATGGCCTGGAACTCATCAGTAGCTGCAGGGTTGGGGGGACCTCAAATTCACAGAGACCCAACCTGCCCTACCTCTCCTGCATGCTGGAATTAAAGGTGTGTGCCACTACACCCTGCCCTGGTTTGTCACCGTTCTTAAAAGTCCTCTGATGGTTTGGTAGGGATCGTTTCCTACCTGAAGGGGTAGGGGGTCAGCATCTGCAGCTTCCCTACCTATCAACGACTCTTCTTGTTTTCTCCCCTCTGCCTGGGTGAATTTTTAGCATTTCTTTATATAACACTACATTTGAATGTTGTTCAGTCACTGTTATTTTACATCAGCTTGCTGCACTTAAAATATGTCCAAAAGAATACGTTAGGGCGCTGGGTTTATTGGGACACTTAAGAAATAGGAATGTTTTTATTATGGCATTTTTAAAATCACAGGATACAGTGGTCGTCTTTTGTTATGAAAAGATGACTCCTACAAACTGGGTTTTGCTTGCTTTATGGGAGTGCTCACAGAATCTTAATGCAGCCACAGCAAAGGTAGCTTTTTCGGAAGAGCATAGCCTTTCAGATCAATCCGATTTCCTTCTAGAGCAAGGTAGCTGACTGCTAGACAAGAGCAAAGAATTTGGTGTGAAATAGCAGGATTTCCGGAAGCCTTTTTGCTGACTGATCCTAGCACACAGAAGATGGCTGCATTGTTTCAGAAGGCACACTGGCAAAGAGGATATCTTCTTCAATCCTGTTTTCAGTTAAATTAAAAGAAAAATGCTCTATAGCAATACCTACTTTGTGGAACCCAAATAGTAATTTTTAAACTTTGTCATTAGTGTGTGTGCACACAGATGCTACAGTCTACATGTGGAGATCAAAGGACAACTTTGTGGGTCAGTTTTCACTTTGCACCTTTACGTGGGTTTTAGAGGTCAAATCCAAGGTGGTCAGGTTTGTGTGGCAAGTGCCTTTTCACGAAACTTGCCTCTACTTGGGAACATGGAGTAACCTAGTTCCATGTTTTCTAGGCCTTGATTGCTCAAAGCTGCCTCCAGAATAAATTCCTTCTGGTTCCCTTTGAGGCAAGAGCTGTGGTTTGTGGGGCAGTTTTTTGTTTTGTTTTATTTTGTCTGTTTGTTTCCTTAACACTATAATACACATGTGCTCAGCAGAAGATGCAAATGTGAGGCCTCTTCAGAAATTATTAAAGATGTCAAGACAGTGACACTAAATCAGTCCTGGATCCTGTGGGCTTCATACACTGAACACTCATCATGAAGTTGGTGATTTACCCAACAGAAAGGAAGAAATGTGTCACACCAAATTACACATACAAATGTTCATGTGACCTGAAGGTCTCTGTTCCCTAATCCTCACCCTTTGAAACCCTCCTCCCCCTGACCCCAAAGACAATGTTTTAGAAACTGAGGCCTTAAACATGTGATTAGGCCTTAAGGAATAACTGTAGTGAACACTCTTAGAAAAGAGACATCAGAGAGCTGGCTACTCCCTTCCATGATTTCCCAGGTATTTTGAAAACGAATGAGTCTGCCTAGACCCCAGGTCCCTCACAGGTCAGGGCACAGAGTCCTTCACAGACAGAGTAATGTCAAGGCTCCATGCCCTACACCTAATATAGCAGTCTATGGACTGTGAGGCCTCTCCTCCAGAAGCTGTGACACAATAACAGGGTTTGTTTGGCCCAGTCTTGCCCTTCTGCCATGTGTCAACTCAATAATAAAACTTGCCTGTTGTCACTGTCTTGCTCTCAGATGTTCCAGTCTCTAGCACCATGAGCCAGCAAATTTCCACATATTCTAAAATGCCACTCTGTGCATAGCAGTATGAAACAGCCCAGCTACTATGCCTCCTTGACTCTCTCTGGGCCTACCTCTCAACAGACTGGAGACAGATGGGATTTCAGGAATTTTAGAGCATCGATTCTCCTGAATGAAGAGAAAGGACATCCTGTTTGCTTGTGGATGCTTTAAGTTCCTTTAAGAGAAGTCACAGCATTTTACTTCCAAATGTCCAAAGCAGATCGTGAATTAACCAAATTCCTTCACCTTATAGAGCATCAACAATTCTAATTCCTCCTCTTTCTGGCTGGAGGAGATTAGAAAAGAGCATAAACCACGCCTTTGCGGAACTTGCCAAGTCCTAGCTCAGCCTTGAGAACGGAGAACAGAGCTCACCAAACTTTCAGAATATGAGCAGGACAAGGAGCCCCAGGGATCTCACTTCAGTGAGGCTGGATCCCAAGGCTTTCAACCTCCATGTTCCAACCATGGCACCATGGGACTTAGAGAATTGCTCCCCCCCACACACACACACACATACCCCATGAAAGACAGGGAAATTCCCACTTACGCTCCCTATAGTTTCCTCGCTGGCTTCCCAGAGTGTAGATATGCATTTGTTGAGGTCACAGGAAGCTACTGGTTGGCTCTCCAAACCCCAAGGAAAAGGGGATTCATAGTAACCTCAAAGGAGGCTACTTCTTCCCTGTCTTCCTCCACCTACCACACTTTGTATTGCTCCTAAGACTGACTGCCATACTCCACCTGTTGGAAAGATGGAAGTGTGTAGCTGCTGGTTTGGATATAGTTTGTGCCCATGAACACTTATGTGTCGCAAGTTTGATCCTCAGTACAGTGATAATAGGAGGTGATCTGACCTTTAAGGTGGCGCTTAGGACAAAGTAGTTAGGTTATTGTGCTCACAGGGACCCATGAGAAGGCTGCTTATGAAAGAACCCCTCCCTAACTTCCCATCTTACCCTGTTATCCCTGTCTCTTGTGTGCAGCCATTATGATTCCTTTCACCAGGAAGCCACCACCAGGGGCTAGAAAAATGTAGTCACCCAATCAGGACCTTTTAGTCTCCAAACTATGGGCTAAATAAACCCTTTTTCTTTATAGCACTATTCATACTCTGGTATTTTGTTACAGCAACAGAAAATAGAATCACAGAGAACTAACATGAGTTGAGCACCTACTATATGCCAAAGAGGACTGTACCTAAAATGCCCTCTTTTCTTCCTCTTCACAATACTGTAATCCAAACATTATTGTCTTTTTTCACCAGCCAAATGGCTTCTTCCAAATACTGGATGTAAATACCATGGCAGAGTACTTTGCAAACATAGGCCATTAGAAACAAAAGCACCCAGATGCCAAAATACCTATCATGGCTTGACTTTTGTTTCTTAAAGCAATATGTGGAAATCCTAACTTCAAGCACAAGCTTTGGAGGCAGAGATGTTACAAATTGCATTGGTTAAGATGAGGTCGGACTGGAACTGCGTGGGCCTTGTGACCAGTATGATTGGTGGTGTCCTGGGTTAATGATGTGGAAGAGTTGGCCATATAAAATGGAGCCATACTGGAATGACAGAGCTGTAAACCTATGAGTGTCAAGGCAGCCACTACCACTCAAGTGTAACAGGGACAAAAAGACTCTTAACAGAGTCTCTAAGGAAGAATCTGTGGACGCCTTGGAGGCCCTGTGGAGGCCTTAACTTGGCTTCTCTACAGTTGTACTGTGGTTGACCACTTTCCTGTCAGACCCTCTTCTGTGTTGGAATTGACCCTCAGTGCTTCCACAGCATCCTGAGCAACTCACAACAGTCAGTTTATGTTGTCTACTGTCTACTGAGAACAAAGACCCAGGCATGAATTGTGGGTGGTTTTGTTTTGTTTTTAATCATTGTACCTTATGGATTGTAGAATGCCTAATACCCAGGGTCTGTCAAACTACAAGATTCCTATGTGAAGACCAAACAGCAGCCCCAGTTGTTAAAGTTTAAAGGCAAGTTCAAGAACACCCCCTGAATAACCCTCTCCATGTTCTTATCAGCCAGAATAACACTGTGGTACATTCTGAGTTTTACAGCACCTGCCTAATAGAGGCTGCAATGCATGCCCTGCTCAGTTCTTCACAGTTTATTATGCGGAAAAACTCGAGCCTTCTGTTTTCCTGCATTGTTAACTTGGCACCTCGTTTCTCATATGGGACTTGCATTAAAAGACACTACCCTCTGGGAGTTTATCAACCATTTAAGGAGTAAAAGTACTTTACAATCTGAAGACTCGGAGTTCGTCTGCTGTAAAGACTAACGCTACAGGCCAGGTGCACAGAAGACCTCTGAGCTGGGTGCCTGAGCCTTCAACCCTCTCTCAAACAAGACAATGATGATGGTAGAGATCCATTTCAAAGATGTGGAGATACTGAAGATCCAGTGACACACTCAAGGTCATAGGAACTAGAAAGGACAGAACTCCCAACTCTGACTCAAATCAGAATACTTCCCACCTACTTCATTCATACATTCTTTCGTTTTAATTGACAAGAATCATTATATGCATTATGTATGGCATGATGTTTTGAAGTATGTAAACATTATGGAATGGCTGAATCAAGCTAATTAGCATATGCATTATCTCACATTTTAATTTTTTGCGATAATATATGAAAAAGTCAAGGGTTTTTAAGGGACTCCTTTTCAGGCTTTCTAAGCAATCGAATTTTTTTTTTTTTAAATGTTTTCCCCACAAAATCTTTGGAATTATTATTTGTTGTTTTAATTCTTTGAAAAGCTCCCACATGTACACGCTCTCGGCTCTGGGTGATGCTCTTTAAAGGCAGCCTATGGAAAGCTACCCAGTGACTGACATTTATTTTTGGGTGCCTCTTTGAAGATGTAGGACTTCAGAGAAGGACTAAGGACCAGTCAGTCTCTGAAGCACTACCCCTAGTGGCAACTTCTCACCTTTGAAAAAGGTGACTGAACCAAGTGTAAGACACCACTAAAGGCACCATTCTATTGCTGTGAAGAGACACCATGACAAGGCAAGTCTTTTTTTTTTTTTTTTTTTTTTTTTTGAGACAGGGTTTCTCTGTGTAGCCCTGGCTGTCCTGGAACTCACTCTGTAGACCAGGCTGGCCTCCAACTCAGAAATCCACCTGCCTCTGCCTCCCAAGTGCTGGGATTAAAGGTGTGTGCCACCACTGCCCAGCCCAAGGCAAGTCTTATAAAACAAAGCATTTATTAGGGTGTTTGCTTACTGTTTCAGAAGTCAGCCCATTCTCATCATGCTGGGGAGCATGGCAGGATTCTTGGCACTTGAGCAATAGCTGAGAATTCCATATCCTGATCACAGATCAAGAGAAAGAGAGAGAGAGACTAGGCCAGGTGTGGGTTTTTGAAAACCTCCAAGTCCACCCCTAGTAACACACCTCCTCCAACAAGGCCACACCTCCTGATCCTTCTAACTCTATGAAAGAGTTCCACTCCCTAGTGACTGTCTCAGTTAGGGTTTCTATTGTTGTAATGAAACAGCATGACCAGAAAGCAAGTTAGAGAGAAAAGAGTTTATCTGGCTTATACTTCCACATCACTGTTCGTCAGGAAAGGAACTCAAACAGGGCAGAATCCTGGAGGAAAGAGCTGATACAGAGGCCATGGAACAGTTTTGTTTACTGGCTTGCTCCCCAGGGCTTGCTCAGCCTGCTTTCTTATACAACCCAGGACCCCTTTCCCAGGGGTGATCCCATCCACAATGGGCTGGGCCCTCCACCATCAATTACTAATTAAGAAAATGCCCTGCAGGCTTGCTTACAGCCTGATCTTATGGGGGCATTGTCTCAACTGAGGTTCCCTTCTCTCTAATTATTTTAGCTTGTGTCAAATTGACATAAAAATTCAGCACAGTAAATATTCAAATATATGAGCCTATGGGGACCATTTTTATTCAAAGCACCACATAGTTCAATAAACAATGTTAGCTATAAAGATATAGCTCTTCTGGATAAGTTGTCAGCCATATTTGGAACCACACACGAAGGATCTTGTGGTAGTTTAAATATGATTGGCTCCCATAGACTCATGGGCTTCAGTGTTTGGCCATAGAGAGTGGCACTATTAAGAAGTGTGGCCTTGTTAGAGGAAATGTGTCATTGGGGATGGGCTTTGAGGTCTTATCTGGTCAAGCTCCACCCAGTGTAGCACACAGTCTCCTTCTTCTGTCTTCAGATCAAGATGTAGAATTCCCAGCTCCTTTTTCAGTATGATGTCTGCCTGCATGCTGTCATGTTTCCCTCCATGATGATAATGGACTGACCCTCTGAACTCTAAGCCAGCCCCAATTAAATGTTGTCCTTTATAAAAGTTGTATGGCCATGGTGTCCCTTCACAGCAGTGAAACCCTAACTAGGACAGAGCTGCAACCTCTTTCTCCCCTTGTCAGTTGACCTTGGGTGACCTCCCTGAGCCTGTCTTCTGCTTTATACAATTCCACCATCATCTCTCTCAGGGAGCTGTTGTAATTTTAAAATGTCATGTTCCCCTACAAACTCAAGTGTTGGAACACTGGGCGCTCAGCTGGTGGCAATGTTTTGAGAGGTTTTGGAGTCTTTGGAAGCAGAACCTGAGGAAGTGGGTCACTGGAGGTGTGTCCCACCTTACTTTTTTCTGCTTTCAGATGTCACCATAGCCAAGAGACATTCCTGCTGCCATTGCTGCCATGCTTTCCCTCACCATGATGAACTACACCTTCAAATCATGGGCAAGGATAAATCCTTACTTCCTTAAAGTTGCTTCTTGCCAGATATTTGGTCATAGCTGCAAGAAAAATAAGTGATGCAACTATTTATAAGAATTAAGCTGATACATACATACATACATACATACATACATACCTGTATATGGCATTTACATAGGGTCAGTGCAAAAACAAACCATGACCATCATTTTTCAATCAAACCAGTCTTCTCCCAAAAGAGTTATAAATATTAACACTATGTTAATATTGGTATTATTAGTATATGGTTAATATTGGTATGACCATAGTATGATTGGTCATAAAACTTCAAGAGCTCTCATTCCCTGGACACCCCCCCCCAACTGTGGCTCAGTTGGTACAGTGCTGGCCTAGCGTGCATAAAGCCCTACCAGGTCCCATCCCTGGTATGATATAAACTAGGTATAGAGGTGCACACGAATCGTGCCATGCACTCCAGAGGCAAGAGGATCAGAAGGTCAAGGACATCTTCAGCTACATATCAAATTTGAGTTCAACCAGCCCAGGCTCACAAAAGAATGCTCATCGAGATGTTACATATTGGTACCAGTTAGATTAGCTCATGACCCAAGTCAGGCTTCAGTGTCTCTCACATCCCCCGGCTAAATGCATTACAAATGCATCCCAGTGGCACACAGCGAGGTCAGTCCTTACAATAGTTAAAGGAATGAAATAATGTTATACTGAAGACTTGATCATCACTAACCTATTAATTATTGTATAAATCTCCAGAAAGCAGAGAGGGGAGCCTTGTGTTTAAAAAATGTAAGCATATCTTGAAGGCCCAACCAGTAACCAAGAAGAACCCCTTCCCCTCAGCAGAGCTGACAGTACCAGAGAGAAATTGGTTGGATATTTATTACAGTTTTATGCAGTCAACTGGCTGACTAGAATTCATATCCTAAGAGAATTTTTTTCTCATGATGTATATTTCTTTTTCATTATTTTCATTATGCTAGCAATATCTGTCCCTTGTAGAAAAACTAGAAATTGCTGACAAGCAAAAAAATAATACTCCAATCACACATAATTCAACTACCCAGAGATAAACACTGCTAATATTTTTGGTGAGCATTCCTTTAAATGTCATTGTATATTTATGTATTTTTGTACAAACAGAATCACATTATACATGGAAAGCTATAACATGGCTTACTGACTGAGCAATACCAGGGACATCTCTCTGTGTCGACAAATGTTCTTCCATGGGGCTGTTTTCCTCCAATGATGCATGGCAGTCTTTTTTTTTAAATCACCCATATGTTAACAATCCTGAACTGTTGAACAGTCAGGTTGCTTCAGAATCGTGTTTTTGGTACTGTAGTGGCACCTGGGGAAAGTATGCTTAGGAAGAAGACAAGCAAGGACATGGTGACACAGTGGGCTCTTGGGATGGAAGAGGGCTCCAAAGACCAGAAAAGAGCAATCCAAAAGCATACAAGAAAAGGTTGGTGGCCAGGCTGGGGACAGGGAGAAGGGGAATAAAGAATGAAAGGGTTATAGAAGAATGTGTGCCCTGCTGCTTATTCTTCATGATACTGTACTCTGCTCTTGGAATTTTAAGAGGGTATAAAGCTGGAGGGATGGTTCATTCAGAAGCCTGAGGGCCTGAATTCAGATCCCCAGTGCAGCAAAAAAGGCCAGGTAGGTGGTATATCTGCAATGGCAGTGCTGGGAAGAAGCAGTAATAAGCAGAGACAGGATTCTCTGGCCAACAAGATCAGCCAAAAAGGTACGCTCCAGATTCAGTGAGAGCCTTTCTCAGAAAATGATGTGGAGAGAGATTGAAGAAAACACATGACTTCGACCTGTCACTGTGTGTGTGTGTGTGTGTGTGTGTGTGTGTGTGTGTGTGTGTGTGAGCGTGCACGTGCGTGGGGGGAGGGGTGGCAGCCATGGTGGTAAACACATCAGTCTCAGCACTTGGCAGGCAGAGGCAGGCAGATCTCTAAATTCAAGGCTCGCCTAGTCTACATCCTGAGTTCCAGGCCAGCAGGGTTATACAGTGAGATCCTGTCTCAAAAATAAAAGCAACAAGAATTAACAGAAGATCTTGGAGCTGAGCTTTTCACAAACAAAGGAGGGAGTTTTGATCACCAAAGTAGATACCACTTGTTATTGGCTGTCCTTCAAACTCTGTAAGGGCAACATTACAAAACTGTCTCAAAAAGCTCTGACAGTGTTTCCTACTGACACCCATATAAGATACAACCTTCACTGAGACACATTAACCAGCCCATAAACACTGGCCTGTGTACACTTTTACAGAAACTATACACCCACTGTATAACACCCTTCTCACCTATTGGGACCAACCCTGGTGCAGTGGGACAAGTCCCATGTGTCTGTCCTGGGGCGCCGCGGCTCTGGGTGGGAGAGGGGGCACGCAGGAAGTGGCCTTGAGTCTTCCCACACAGTCCTATAGGCAGGTGGGGGCTGTGGGAAGCCTCTGAGGGCCCTGCCCGTGGGTGAGGGAGGGGGCCATTCCCAGGGAACACACGGCAGCCATCTCCGTGGGTTCTTTAGCCCGGGGAACCGCAGTCACCGCAGGGTGCGGCAGATGGGCCAGCCGGAGCACAGCTGGGGTTCCCGCCCAGACCAGGTCTCTGTGGCTTTGGGCACTGGGCTAGCTGCCTAGGCTTGGGTGAATGGGTACCGCCTGATATATGCCTCTGCGAGAGATTAGACTCGAGGGCCAGATCCCTCATCCGGTCCAGATGAAGAGACAGTCCATAATTCTACGACGTTTATTTTCATTGTGTGGAGAGTGGCATGAATGGAATTGTACCCTCACCTCTCCCAGAGAGGCGGGGCAGATATAGTAACTGGGAAGGGGCGTGGCTAAGCCTCTAGGTGCCTCATTAACACGGGGATAGCTGGGTGCTGTGTGGCCACGCTTCTACCTGCGGGGGTGTGGTACATGACCGTGGCTGGAGCCAAAACCTCCTGGGAGCCTTGGCATAATGTTTTCGGTTCCTTGCGGATTCCGTGGGGTCTCCCAGAGTTTTTTTTTTTTTTTTGGATTTTTTTGAGACAGGATTTCTCTGTGTAGCCCTGGCTGTCCTGGAACTCACTCTGTAGACCAGGCTGGCCTCAAACTCAGAAATCCGCCAGCCTCTGTCTCCCAAGTGCTGGGATTAAAGGCGTGCGCCACCACTGCCCAGCGTGCCAGACTGCCTATCTCAGATCACTGCCCCACACTCATCCACCTACAGTTTAGCCTGAAGCTGCTTTCTGGATACCTGAGCCATACCAGCCACATACACTGATCACAGAGCCCATTTGAAGGAGGAAAAAGATCACAGGAGTCATTTTCTCCAGGTCTAACTTAGGCAGCTGGATGGACAGGACAGGTTTCGCTGCCTTCATTCCCTTCATGTCCCAATTGGTCATTTGCTTTTGGGTTTCAAGTCCTTTCAGCCACTTTCTGTAAAAGCTCAGGATTCATTCTCCCTGCCTTGAGCCTCAAACACATTAACAGCATGTTGTTGTTGCTGTTGTTGTTGTTGGTGGTGGTGGTGGTGGTGGTGGTGATGTCATCATTGTTGTTGTTCTCTTGATTTCTCCTCAGTTTTCTTTCACAACCTTCCCAAAATGTAGGCAGAGCTGTGGAGTTAATTGCAATGTGGAAGGGCTATTGCCAGCCCATTTTCTGTACACCCGTGTATCTTCCGGTGATGTGATGCCCTCTGGCTCCAAGTGCAACCTACAACTCTCATCCGGAAAAAAGACTTAATGGTTGCATCCTGTCTTACATCTCTCACCCGCTGCCCTTGTTCCCTTAAAGCAGCCACCCACTGTCTTATGGGACCATTTGCTCGAGAGCCTTCTTGCAGGTGTGGGTTTCTTAAGCAGTCAGTGGAAGGATGTTTGCTGGGTTTTTAGGTCATCTATTTGCCCCTGGTAACATGAGTACAAATGCTTGACTCACTGGCTATTGAAAACCCTGGCTTATCTCAGGTCAAACTGCTCCTCAGTGTGATGAAGCCTGCAGGATTAACAGAAAGGAGTCACACGTTGATGGATGCCTTATGAGGAACGTCTTATGGAAATTAAATCACAAGAAAGCTTTCCACATGGCTTCCCAACCATGGCCTTGAATGAGTCAATCAGACTGTCAGGCAAGAGATCCTTCACCATAGTTTCCCTTACAGCCTGTGCAGCATATTCTGGAATGCCTCCCCCCTTTGTATATATGTGTGTGCATATATATATATATGTTTGTGTGCAGACACACAAGCATATTGTGCCCATGCATGTTGAGGCTAGAGGTTTACTGGTGTCAGCCTCAGTCATTTCTCAGCTTTGTTTGTTTGTTCGTGACAGGGTCTCTCACTGAACCAATTCAGCTGGGCTGGCTGAACAGCAAGCACTAGACAAGTTCTACACAGCCTCTTCCCTGGGTCCCCAGCACTTGGATTACAGATACATGCAACCACACCCAGTTTGATTTTAACTTATGTATTTATTTTATGTATATGAGTACAATGTAGCTGTCTTCAGACATACTAGAAAAGGGCATCGGATCCCAATACAGATGATTATGAGCCACCATGTGGTTGCTGGGAATTGAACTCAGGACCTCTGGAAGAGCAGTCAGTGCTCTTAACCGCTGAGCCATCTCTCCAGCCCCACACCCAGGTTTTTATGTGGGTGGTCTGGATCCAGACTCAGGTCCATATGTTTCCATGGAAAGCTCTGACTGACTGAACCATCTCCCCAGAACACACCCACACCCTCTATTTTTTGAGACAGGATCTGGTTGTGTAGCCCATGCTGGCCTCAAACTCATGATCCTCCTGCCTCTGTCTCCTGGGTGATAGATTTACTGATCTATCCATTCTCAGTGTCTGCTAACAGGCCTAATAAAGTCAGAGGCTACACACCATGCCCTATAATCTAAAGCAGATCTTACAGTGAAAAATCTAAACATAAAAGACCCTGGGAAACTGTTTGGAATAACCCTTAATGGGCAACAACTGGTAAAATTTTATATAAAAAATATCAGCTGAGGGTCACCATACGACAGCCTTTCATGCTCATCAAAGATCTCTCCTAATGACTCCAAGTGCCGGTGTCCCAGCTCAGAGCTCTGAAAGGAAGAGCAAGCTTTATAATCAAAGTCCTTAAGTCACATCTGTGTAGTGCCACTAAACCCACTATAAAGAGACCCAACACTGCCATTCTCCTGTGCGCACATGCTCGAGAGACTGTAGTTTCTTATAAATATTTTACCAGGAAAAAAAAAGCAAACCAAATGAGATTCGGAATGTCATGGTGTGCTTCCAGATGAAACCAGAGATTGACATGCAATTCTGTCAGCCAAAGTACAATTCACACAAGAGCAAGGCTGGGGAAAGCAAATGAAGTGTTCATATCTTTAACAGGAGAAATGAGGGGCTGGAAATATGGCTCAGTGGTAACATATTGCCTAGCATACCGGAAACCAGAGGGGAGAGGTACAGAGAGGCACTTAGTTGGGGTAGCTTGAGCTCTAACTTGAAATTAAGTTAAGGTACGGCCTTAATGATGACACTAAAGCCAACAAACCTGTCATGAAACAAAGATCTAAATGACTGAGCAGGGTAATGTATGTTGAATGTCCTCTAAAATGTCCGTTTAAGGGTCAGAACGATGGCTCAGCAGATAAAGGTGCTTACCACCAAGCCTGAGGACCTGAATTCAATCCTGTGACCCATACAGTGGGAGAGAATAAATTCTCACAAATTATCTTCTGACCTTCATATCTCTCTCTCTCTCTCTCTCTCTCTCTCTCTCTCTCTCTCTCTCACACACACACACACACACACACACACACACACACATACACACAAAATATTTTAAATGTCCACTTCAGATTTCAGAATGGCCACTTCTAATCTCTAAGGATTTGTGTTATCTTTCACATTTTAAATGACTTCTATTTGGTATTTATTTGGTACTAATAGTTCTTTCTTCCAGTATTTTTACTATCGAATATTTACATTAACATTAAGCAATTAAAATTAATAACAATAATTAATATTAATAAAGCATGTATTTAATACACTGCATGGATTATTTTCTATGCAAAAACCCCTTTAATTATTTGAATCAACCCACCACATGCCCATTTACTATTTTATACTCACTCACTGTGACTCTAAAGCAGTAAATATGTGGGTTACTATAAAGCCAGAAAAAGTCATGACTTGAGCTATTCCTAAGGATTCCCACAGACTTCAATTTCTCCTTCTTAATTCTTGGATATTCCTGTCTACCTAGAGTTTGGAAGCACTGGTTTCCTGCTTCCATCAGAAAGCTAACACCGGAGTCTACCTCAATAGTCAGGTAGGCCTCATCTCATGTGGTGAATGAGCAGGCCCTGGTCTTCCTAATTTACTCACTGCTGTGTATCTGAAGACTCCCCAGGAATTGGCAATTCCTTGTTGGAAATTGAAATTTGTAGAACATTCTTTCAAGAAAAGCATGGCAGGGATGACGAAGGTGGGGGGAGAAAATAAGGTAACAGACCAGAAGTAACATGAAATCAGATGGGACTACCTGGGGGAGGTGGCGGTCCAGCAAAAGGGAAGAGAAGGCAGAGAGAAGAGGGAGTGAAAACACCACAGAGACCCATGACTTTGTAGGCTGACTCTAAAAGTTCATTTTAAAAACGGCACTTGCCTCTTTCTGTTATGTAAACATATCACCACTTCTCTAATGACGCCAAAACTTCCACAATGAGTAGATTCTTAGTCTAGATTCCCTAGAAAGCAGAGCCTAAGGAAGGGTCACGTCCTAATGCTCCACCAGGCAGATGGAGTCCCCAAGCCCTATCATCGGTTCTCAACCTGTGGGTCGAGGCCCCTTCGGGGTCACAGATACAATATCCTGCATATCAGATATTTACGATTCATAACAGTAGCAAAATTACAGCTCTGAAGTAGCAGTGAAAATAATTTTATGGTTGGGGGGGTTACCACACCATGAGGAACTGTAGAAACGGGTCGCAGTGTTAGGAAGGCTGAGAATCACTGGACACAGGAAAGGGAAATGAAGCCAGGAGGAATAGACAGGATGGAAAGCCATGCTAGAAACCACGCTATAGGGCTGGCCCACTTCATAGCAAGCCGTGAAGACACAGGAACAGATTGGGCACACCCATCTCTTTCTTAATTATTTTTACTTCTTCTGTTTTATTTTCTGATTGGAAACACTATCACCTGAACCTATAGCCTTTCTGTTCTTACTTTAATTTCTCCTTAAACTTGAAGATCAGCAAATAACCTGGCACTGTCTTAAGCCACCACCTTGAGGAACACCTAAAGGCTTAAAATTTTTCTTTTGTTTTAAAGTCTTTCTATTTTAAAAACAAATGTAATCAGACAGTGGTGGTACAACACTCGGGAGGCCAGCCTGGTCTACAAAGCCAGCTCCAGGACAGCCTGGTCTACAAAGTCAGCTCAAGGACAGCCAGGTCTATTCAGAGAAAGCCCATCTTGAAAAACTAAAAATAAACAAACAAATAAGTAAAATGTGTGAGTGTACATTCATCATGCAAAGATTCCACGGTTTTTTCGTGCATATCATGTATAACCACATGAAGTTTTTTTTCCCCTTTCTTTTCTTTTTATATATGTTACTGCTTTTTTTTTTTTTTTTAACCTATGGGGAATTTTTTTCTTTTCTTTGGATATTTTCTTTATTTGCATTTTGAATGTTTTCCCCTTTCCAGGTCTCCCCTTCAGAAACCCTCTATCCTATCCCATCCCTCCTCCCCCTGCCTCTATAAGGGTGCTCCCCCACTCACCCACCCACTCCCATCTTCCCACCCTGACATTCCCCTACACTGGGACATCTAACAACCTCAGGCCCAAGGGCCGCTCCACCCACTGATATCCAACAAGTCCATCCTCGGCCACATATGCGGCCAGAACCATGGGTGCCTCCATGTGTACTCTTTGGTTAGTGGTCCAGTCCCCAGGAGCTCCAGGCAGTACAGCCGGTTGACACTGTTGCTCCCCCCATGGGGCTGCAAACCCCCTCAGCTCCTTAGTCCCTTCTCCAACTCCCCCACCAGGGACCCCGCATGCAGCCCAATGGTTGGCTGAGAGCATTCACCTCTGTATTTGTCAGGCTCTGGTAGAGCCTCTCAGGAGAGAGCCATATCAGGCTCCCATCAGCAAGCACTTCCCAGCATCCACAATAATGTCTGGGTTTGGTGGCTATATATGGGATGTATCCCCAGATGGGGCAGTCTCTGGATGACCTTTCCTTGAGTCTCTGCTCCACACTTTGTCTCCATATTTCCTCCTGTGAATATTTTGTTCATCCTTTTAAGAAACACTGAAACATCCACATTTTGGTCTTCCTTCTTCTTAGGCTTCATATGGTCTGTGAATTGAATCTTGGGTATTCCAAACTTTGGGGCTAATATCCACTTATCAGTGAGTACATACTGTGTTTGTTCTTTTGCGACTGAGTTACCTCAGTCAGGATGATATTTTCAAGTTCCATCCATTTGCCTGTGAATTTCATGAAGTCATTGTTTTTAAAAGCTGAGTAGTATTCCATTGTGTAAATATACCACATTTTCTGTATCCATTCCTCTGTGGAGGGACATCTGAGTTGTTTCCAGCTTCTGGCTATTATAAATATGGCTGCTATGAACATACTGGAGCATGTGTCTTTATTACAAGTTGGAGCATCTTTTGGGTATATGCCCAGGAATGGTATAGCTGGGTCCTCAGGTAGTACTATGTCCAGTACTATGTCCAGGGGAACCACCAGACTGATTTCCAGAGTGATTGTACTGCTTAGTTTTTTAATTTAAGCATATTTTGATGGTATTTTCCCCTCCCCCAAATCCTTCCAGATCCTCTTCCCCTTCCCACCCAACTTTAGTTCTTTCTCAAAAACAAACAAACAAACAAAGCCCCCAATATAACAACAAAATCCTCCAAACCAAGAAAACAAATTAAAACAACACGACAACACTCCCCCCAAAATACACCAAACTGTAACCAAATAAACATACACACACACACGCACACACACACACACACACACACCCCTGTGGAATTCATTATACGTTGGTCAATTCCTCTTGAACATGAGACCTGCCCTGGAGTGGCTAATATACCCAGTGTCCCTGCATTGGAGAAATCTGACTTTTCTGCCCCCAGCACATAAAATGACAGTTCGGTTATTTACCTTTACCCTAGTGGCTAGGTTTTCATTCATTCATTTTTTTAAATATTACAAAATAAAGTATAATAAGGTAAAACAAAAACTATCACATTGAGGTTGGACAAGACAACCCAACAGAAGGAAAAGAACCCAAAAGAAGGCACAGGAATCAGAGACCCACATGTTCACACTCAAGGATCACATAAAAGCACTAGCCTGGAAGCCATAACATAAGCACAGAGGCCCTGATGCAGACCCAGACAGGCCCTGTGCAAGCTGCCTCAGTCTCTGTGAGTTCACATGAGCTTTCATCACGTTGAATTAGAGGGACTTGTTTTCATGATGTCTTCCATCTTTTCTGGCTTTTACGCTCTTTCTGCCTCCTCTTCTACACGGTTTCCCTGAGCTCTGAGGGGAGGGATCTGATAGAGATATCCCATTTAGGGCTGAGTGTTCCAAGGTCTCTCACGCTCTATGTAATGTCTGGCTATCGGTCTCTGTATTTCTTCCCACCTGCTGCAGGAGAAAACTCAGATCATGGCTGAACAAGGCACTGATGTATGAATATAGTAGAATATCATTCACAGTCATTTTATCACTACACTTTTTTTCTTTTTCTTTTTGAGGCCAGTATTGTTTGGGTTTTTTTCCCCCTTAGGTCCCTCCCTGGGTTATCTAATCTGTCTTAGAGGCTACGATCTCTGTTTAGTTTCTATAAACAGGCTTGTGACCAGCCACAGGAGAAAAGGGAGTAGACTTTACCTCTACCTCCCTCCTTTTGTTTAATCTGTAGCTATTCTTTAATGTGGTGATCTAAATTCTAAAGAGGAGCAATTGTGCTGTTTCCCTTTCTTAAAATTACTCCATAGACAGAGACACGGGGATGGAGTCCAAAGGTGAGCATAATCTCCATTCTCAACAGTTGTCCTTCAAGCCTGACTAGCTAGGGTTGGAACTTCACAACAAGTGTTTGGAGGGCAGGTGAGCTTTCTCACTGATGTGACAAAATGCCTTTCCCATCATTTAGGATTTGGATGGGATGCCATGTGGTGTGTTACATATCTAAACTGGCCCCGTGATGAAACTCATAAGCCTTAAGGAGGTCACTTTGCTGAGACCCATCAAGGCTATTTCTGCCAGGTAAGAATGGCCACTCTTATGGACTTGTTTTTGTTCTCTCTCTCTCTCTCTCTCTCTCTCTCTCTCCCTCCCTCCTCTTTCTCTCTCTTTTCTCCCTCCTTCCCTCCTCCCTCCCTCTCTTGTTCTTTTTTAATCTGCTCCAGTCTGAGTTGTATCTTTGCCTTGGGTGGAAACATGACTTCTGAACTGAACTGCCGGGGAGATTGTTTAAGATCACTATCTAGCAGAAAGATTTCTCCAAAGAAGGAAGATAGCACTGTCTTGCTTCATTCAAATGGGCCTGTCAATCATCTGAGCAGGAAAACACCCTTCAGGAAGCCATTTGTTCAAGAGAATTATAGAGCCCACCCATAGGGTGGTACAACGGTCTCTCTGGCCATTTGTCCACTGCCAGCCCATGAGAATGTTTTCTGCCACAGTGGTCCTTTTGGTCTTGGCTCACCTTCACCCTTAAGAGTATCTCCTATTATTTTGTAATAGCTCCAGCTCTCTTCACACTGTGCCTTGTCTGAACCAATTTGATGGAGAACACAAGGACTGGGGAGAGAAATGAGGGGAAGCCATGGCGAGATCCCAGTAATACTACTGCCTCAACTATGACTTTATCTGGAGACTTTAAACTAACTAAAACTAACTAAGGGTGTCTGACAAGATGGCTCAGTAGATAAAGATGTTTACTGCCAAGCCTGACCACCTAAGTCTGATTTCAAGATCCCACAGAGAGAACCAACTCTCAAAAGTTATCCTCTGACCTTTACATGTATGCTGTGACATGGGCAAGTGCACAAGCACACACACACACACACACACACACACACACACACATGCACACACACAGGCACATGCAAACATACAAGCATGCACAATTAATTAGTGTAAACATTTATACAGTTAAAAAATAAGGATTCGTTAAGGCGGAATGAGAATAAATGAATAGGCAAGAACATTAGTTATATTCTCATGGATTTGACACAGATTTGAAACAATCGTGTAAGGAACAGAAACAAGATGACTACCAACAAGCCAAAATGAAATCAGCTCAGCTGAGCCCTTGGTCTTGGATTCCTACCCTCCAGAACTGTGAGAAAGTAAATTCCTATTGTTTCAGCCCTGCAAGCTTCGGCACAGAGGTGGGGCAGAGATCCACCAAGCCAAATCCCACCCTGACTTATTTCAAAATCTGTCAATCATTTACATTCCCTTTGAGTTTAATCCCTAAAGCAGCCAAATTATTACCTCTCTGCGTCTGCCCAAACGTATGGCCCTTCTTTATTTCTTTAATCAAAATGAGAGTCCCCAGTAAAGCATGTTTTTGCTGGTAGGCTGTAACATAATCAAATAGGCACTATATGTTTTAATGAATAATTTATATATTGTGCCCGTATTAGCTCTGCAATTATCTTCCTACCGCTTGCTGGGACCTAGCCACAATTATTAATATGTTAGTGTGCTGATGATTGAGATTTCAGAGCAGCTTCAATCAAGTCAATAAAAGAAATGAAAAAATAAATTATAATACATTCTACAAAAGGTACTAGACTATATAGGATCCACAGATCCTGATTTTTTTAAAAAAAAAAAAATTAAACAGCAAAGTAGAAAAGCGAAATTGGCTGAAATATCAAACATTCACATAGCAGTGATGAACATTGATTTTGCATCATAATTGGTTTATTCAATTTAGTTGCTGTTTCAGGGATTGGGGAAAAAAATTCATGTGAACCAAACAAAATACACCTAAAATGATCAAAGAGGAGATGCCAACAGAATACCAAGAGAACCAGCAACCAGCAAATGGAGCCTGGTCTGCTTTAACAGAGGATTAGTGCCTTCCTGTGAAGGTAGCTTAATCGGCCTCATGGACACGGACAGCCCAGTCAATGTTGTGTACAGTCAGACCTACTGCTCTCTGTCCTATCTCCCTTTCCCTGTCCCTAAGTCTCTCTGCTTCATCTGGAAGGTCTAGATCTCTTTTCACCATGCCTTGTGTTTTACATCCTGTTAATTTTTTTCATTGTTTCTCCATTTATATGTGGTGTTTTGAATCACATCTGCATTCATTTGAAGGCCTTTGTTGGCAAACCCATATCTTCAAACTGTTCCCTATGCAGAATAGCCAAGCACTTCAAAGGTAGGGCCTGTGCTTACCTGCATTTCTCAATGATAGTAGACAGAGATAGGGCTTACATGTAAAACCATTTTATTCCATGTTCCTAGGACCTTCTGCCCACATCCTCTTCACACAAGGCAACCTTTCAGTTAAGGAAATGGGTAAATTGTAGTATGTTCACATAACATATAACTAAATGAATGCATGATATAGGTGGGTGTCACTCACGTTGGGTAAAAGAAACTAGACAGGAGCAGCTAAAACACTGGATATGTATCATAAAAATGATGTAGCAAGGCAGATAGAATTAAGCTGCGTGGCAGAAGTCATGTTGGTCAGAGGGAACAAGAGCAGAGAGGCACAGCTCCACGCTGCAGCCTGTAGTGGCCTGTAATCTCCTCAGAGACCTCCATTCGGGTGAAGTAGAGACTCTTGACTGTCAAAAAGCAATCAAGGCAATATACAGAAAGCCAATAGCCTACAGCAAATTAAATGGAGAGAAACTTAAAGCAATTCCACTAAAATCAGGGACAAGACAAGGCTGTTCACTCTCTCGGTATCTATTCAACAAGGTACTTGAAGTTCTAGTTAGAGCAGTAAGACAACTAAAGGAGACCAGGGGGGATACAAATTGGAAAGGAAGAAGTCAACGTATCACTATTCACAGATGATATGATAGCATACATAAATAGCCACAAAAATTCTACCAGAGAACTCCTACAGCTAATAAACACCTTCAGCAAAGTGGCTGGATACAAAATTAACTCAAAGAAATCAATAGTCTTCCTTTATACAAACAGGCTGAGAAAGAACTTAGAGTAGCAACACTCTTTACAATAGCCACAAATAATATAAAACATCTTGGTGTAACTCTGACCAAGCAAGTGAAAAACCTGTATGACAAGAACTTCAAGTCTCTGAAGAAAGAAATTGAGGAAGATATCAGAAGATGAAAATACCTCCCATGCTCGTGGATTGGTAAGATTAATATAGTAAAAATGGCTGTGTTACCAAAAGCAATCTACAGATTTATTGAAATTTCCATCAAAAATTCAACACAATTCTTTACTGACCATTAAGTGCAATTCTCAACTTTACACGGAAAAAACAAAAAACCCAAGATATCTAAAACAATCTTGTACAATAAAAGAACTCCTGGTGGTATCACCATCCCTGATTTCAAACTGTATCACAAAGCAATAGTAATAAACTCTGTGGTATTGGCATAAAAGCAGACAACTTGATCAGTGGAATAAAACTGAAGACACAGAAATAAACCCATATACCTGTAAACATTAGATTTTTGACAAAGAAGCCAAAAACATATAAAAGAAAAAAAGAAAGTATCTTCAACTATGGTGCTGCTCCATGTGGATATCTGCATGTAGAAGAATGTAAACAGATCCACATTTATCACCCTGCATAAAATTCAAGTCCAAGTGGATCAAAGACCTCCACATAAAACTGGACACATTAAATCTAATGGAAGAGAAAGTGGGGAAGTGCCTGGAACACATTGGCACAGTAGAAGACTTCCTGAATAGAACACCAATAGCTCAGGCACTAAGGTCAACAGCTAATAAATGGGACCTCACAAAACTGAAAAGCTTCTATAAGGCAAAGGACACCACCAATAGGAGAAAATGGCAGCTTACAGAATGGGAAAAAGTCTTTACCAACCCTACAACCAACAGAAGGTTAATATCCTAAATATATAAAGAACTCAAGAACTTAGACATCAACAAATCAAATAAACCAATTAAAAATGAGGCACAGAGCTAAACAGAATTCTCAACAGAGGACTCTCTAATGGTTGAGAAGCATTTAAAGAAATGTTCAATGCCCTAGTCATCAGGGAATGCAAATCAAAACTACTCAGATTTCATCTGACACCCTTCAGAATGACTAAGATCAAAAACTCAAGTGACAGCACATACTGGCAAGGATGTGGAGCAAGGACTCCTACATTGCCGGTGGGAGTGCAAACTTCTACCAGCACTTTGGAAACCAACATGAAGGTTTCTCAGAAAATTGGGAATAGTTCTACCTCAATATCCAGCTATACCACTCCTAGATATATACCCAAAAGATGCCCTACCATACCACAAAAGTTCATAGGAGCTTTATTCATAATAACCAGGAACTGGAAACAACCTAGATGTACCTCAACCAAAGGATGGAATACTATTGAGATATTAAAAGCAAAGACCTCATGAAATTCGCAGGCAAATGGATGGAACTAGAAAATATAATCCTGAGTGAGTTAGCCCAGACCCAGAAAGATATGCATGGTATGCACTCATTTATAAGTGGATATTAGCCATAAGGTACAGGATAACCATCCTACAATCCACAGACCCAAAGAAAGTAACAAGGATGGTCCAGGGGAGGTTGCTTGAATCTCACTCAGAAAGGGAAATAAAATAGACATTGGAGGTGATGGATGGAGAGAACTGGCTGGGAGAGGGGGTGAGGAGGAGCAGGAGAGAACTGGGAGAGAGAATAATAAGAGAGCAGCAGCATCTCTAGGATGAACTGGAGATCTGGAACTGGGGAGGCTCCAAGGGGTCTATGGGGGTGACCCTAGCTGAGACTTCTAACAGCTAGGGAATATGGGAACTGAAGTGGCCACCTCCTGTAGCCAAGTGGGACTTCCAGTGTGTGTATGTGGGGTTTGGGGGACACCAACTTACCCACAAAACCTTCTACCCATAACTTGTTCTATTTACAAGATGCACAGAAATAAAGATGGAGCAGAGATTGAGGGAATGGCCAACCAATGACTGGCCTAACTTGAGACTTATCCTATGTGAAGAAGCCAACTCCTGACACTCTTAATGATACTCTTCTATGCTTGCAGACAAGAGCCTAGCATAACTGCCTCCTGAGAGGCTTCATCCAGCAGCAGATAGGAACAGATGCAGAGACCCACAGCCAAGCAGAGCTCGGAAAATTGTGTGGAAGAGTGGGCAATAGGATCGAGGGAGCTGGAGAGGTCAAGGACTCCACAAGAAGACCCACGGAGTCAACTAACCTGGACTCATGAGGGCTCACAGAGACTGAACCACCAACCATGCAGGGGCTGAACTTAGACACCCTACACATTTGTAGCAGATGTGCAGTTTGGTTTTTATTTGGGTCCCCTAACAGTTGTGAGGACTGTCTCTGACTCCGTTGCTTGCCTTTGGATCCCCTTCCCCTAACTGAACTGCCTTGTCTGACCTCAGTGGGAGAGAATGTGCTTCGTCCTGCTGTAACTTGATGTGCCAGGGTGGGGTTGGTACCCAAGGGGGACTTCCCTTCTCTGAAGAGAAGGCAGGGGGTAACGAGGAGAGGGATTTGTGAGGGTGGGACTAGGAAGGGGGACTGCAATTAGGATATAAACTAAATTAATTAATTAAGAAATAAAAGCACTCTAGGGCAAGTGAGCATAAAGCAAAACAATTCACTAAGGAAATGTTTTAGGAGGTTTCAGGAGTTAAGAGCTAATAAGTTGTTTTGCAGAGGACCCAGATCAGTTTCTCACACTCACCTACCCGATGGTTCATAAGCATTCTAACTCCAGTTCCAAAGGATCTGATGCCCTCATCTGACTCCCACAGACTCCAGGTACACATGTAGTGCACATACATACATCCAGGCAAAGCATCCATACACATAAAATAAAATAAATAAATCTACAATAATAAAAGAATTTGTTTTAGAATTCGTTGTGGTGGTGCACACCTTTAATCCCAGCACTCAAGAGCACAAAACAGGCAGATCTCTGAGCATTCAAGGCCAGCTTAGTCTATACAGAGAGGTCAAGGCTACCAGGGCTATATAGTGAGACCCAGTGTCCAAAAAAGGAGGAGGAAGAGGAGGGGGAGGAGGAGGAAAGGAAAGAAGGAGAAGAGACAGAGACAAAGAAGAAAGAGGTTTAATATAATTTAATCACAGGTGTTAAGGGAGGGAGAGAGGGAGGAAGGGAGAGAGGGAGGGAGAGAGGGAGGGAGGGTAAAAGAGAGAAGATGTTGCAGGCTCTCAGCAAGGACAGGAAGCACATGGTATGAGTGGGAACTACTTGAGAGGGAACTACTACTTAGTATCTCTGTTTTAAATAGATTTATTTATGTATGTGAGTACCCTGTAGCTGTCTTCAGACACACCAGAAGAGTGCATCAGTCACACTACAGATGGTTGTGAGTCATCACATGATTGCTGGGGATTGAACTCAGGACCTCTGGAAGAGGTCAGTTCTCTTAACCGCTGAGCCATCTCTCTAACCCACCATTTGGTATTTTAACAGCCACATATATGATTTTTGGTAATTATTAAAGTCATATTGTTTAAAGAATTTCTAAGGAATTTTTTTTAGAAAATGAATTCATAAGGTGTGAGTAGCTGGGTATGCTGGAATACACATCTCTCTCTCTCTTTCTCTCTCTTTCTGTGTGTGTGTGTGTGGTCTGTGTTTGTGTGTCTGTGCCTCTGTGTGTCTGTATCTGTATGTGTGTATCTTTGTGTGTGTCTGTGTGTATGTCTCTGTGTGTCTCCATGTGTATGTGTGTATGCCTGTGTGTCTTTGTATGTGTCTGTGTATTTCTCTGTCTCTCTCTGTGTCTCTGTCTCTGTCTCTGTCTCTGTCTCTGTCTCTCTCTCTCTCTCTCTCTGTGTGTGTGTGTGTGTGTGTGTGTGTGTGTGTGTGTGTGTGTAGGGCTCACATGCCACAGGCTTATAGAGACACTATCTTAGGTCTCAAGGGTTGAAGGAATCCTTTCTAAACCAGATCACAAGGGAGTTAGGATATGGTTTGGGGCTAGAGAGACAGCTCAGTGGTTTAGAGTGTGTGTTATTCTTGCAGAGAACCCCAAATCATTTCCCATCACCCATGTCAGGCAGCTCACTTGTGACTCCAGACACAAGAGAGCCACACTCTCTACTGTTCTCTATGGACACTGCTTTCACATGCACAGACCTACACAAGTACATACAATTAAAAATAGAAATAAAATATGTTTTGATTTGCCCTCATTTGTACCCACAAGCACATAAAGTCTGGAGAAATTCACATTGCACTAGAGTAAAAGTGAGTAATTATTTCTATAAAAAGACCTATCTTCTGACTGGGAACAGTTTCTAGTCTTAGAAGATTCTCAGGAAATTGTAGGTTTACAGCTGGGAAAGGAGTAAGGCCGAGCATCCAGGCCTCTGGAGTGGCGTGTTGCTATCTTAACATTCTTATTTGAAATATCTCTACAAAAAGGTAGGCTGGGTATTGTGGCTCACACTTGTATTCCAGCACTTAGAAGGCGAGGCAAGAGGATCAGAAGTTCAAAGCTAGCCTCAGCTACATAGTGAATTCCAGACTAGCCCCGGGGAACTTGAGATCCCATGTCCAAAGAAATAGAGAAAGGAAGCTAGGGGAAGGAGGGAGAGAGGGAGGGAGGGAGGGAGGGAGGGAGGGAGGGAGGTAGGTTAGGAGGGAGGGAGGGAGGGAGGGAATTGTCTCTCTAAGAAACCTTTTTTTAAAAAAAAAAATGGTTTTTCAAGACAAGGTTTCTCTGTGTAGCCCTTGTTGTAGTTGAACTCACTCTGTAGACCAGGCTGGCCTCCAACTCAGAGAGATTCACCTGCCTCTGCCTCCCAAGTACTGGGATTAAAGCCATGCTCCACCACTGACAGTCTTGAAACCTGTTTTAAGATTTATTTATCTTTATTTTCCATGAGAAAGTGTTTTGCCTGAATGTATATAGGTGTGCTGTGTGTATGTCTGATGCTTTTGAAAGCAGAAGAGGTTATTGGATCCACTAGAACTGGAGTTACATGTGGTGTGAGCTGTCATGAGGGTGCTGGGATCTGAAGCCAGTCCTTTGGAAGAGCAGCCTGTGTTCTCCAGCTCCATGTGCAGAATTCCTGACTCTCCACTGACAAGTGACTTTAACCAGACTTCAGTCTGAGTTAAGAGTGAGGAGCCTCTTCTTCTAGTCATGTTCCCCTTATTCTCTCTGTCTCTTTATCCAGGTTCATGGTGACTGGAGAGTAGGCAGGAGGGCAGGAAGGAGTGGGGGACCCCGGGTGCTGGCCACATTCTCTCCCTTTGACCATTGGCGCTTGTAGTGGGTGCATTCTTTGGCAGACTTCACTAAGCTGAGCTCCTTCGAAGGCTGAGCTCCCATGTAGATCAGATTTCAACAGTCTTGCTCAAATGGCATCAAAGTGTGCCCACCTGTTCATAGGTTTTCCAACACTGATGATAACTGAGTACCAGTGTTTCCAAGTTTCACAAAAAGAGAAAATAATAGCTCTCTGTACAAGTACCGGTACTCAGCGCAAGAACCCAAATTCCGTTCCCAGCACCCATGTTGGGAGGCTCACAACCTTCTGTAACTCTAGCTCCAAGGGATCCAACATCTCTGTGCCCTGAGGGCACCTACACTTACAGACACACACCCATATACAGGTATATATAAGTTTAAACTGGAGAGATGGCTAGGTGATTGAAAACATGGCTGCTTGTCTAAGTGCCCTAGCTTCACTTCCCAGCACTCACACAGTGGCTTCCAAACATCTGTAACTGCAGTTCCAGGAGACCCAACACACTCTTCTGGCTTCTGAGGCATTACCCAGACATGCATTCAAGCAAAACATCCATAAACATAAAATGAGGAAAAAATCAACCATTCAGTCTATTCTAGTACCCACAAAGCCAGAGAAATCAATGAAGGCAGAGAAATAACAACTTTCAAATACAGAAAAACAACACCTTGTTTAACCATCTGCACCAAAGAAGCATATACAAATCAACTGTACCAGATGAGCAAAAATAATAATAATAATAATAATTAAATAAAAAATTTAATATCCCCACAAGGAACAACACAATCAAAGAGGAAATCAATTAAATTCACAGAATAGAGCTCATTCAATAATTTAAGATCCATAATTAATTGGTGGAATTGAAAGTCTTTGCATTTTCGCATCAATCTACAGTACATTGTATTTAAAAATAATTCCACAGGTCCAAGTCACAAAGGCACAATTAACCACGATGATGATGGTGACCACGTTACGTTCTATCGACCAAAACCAGGCCTCTCCTAACCTGATTAGAGCCACACTCAATCACGGCATGACAGACAAGAAATGAATCTATAGTCTACCCTTGGTTTCAAACAACGGCTTAGGAAAATGGCTCCGGATATAAAATTATGGAAAACATGACAGTACATCAAAGCAAAGCAAGTTTAATTAGGCTTAGCTTGATAATTGCTGAAAACAAAGAGCCCGCCTCACAGCATGGCTGGGATAAAATCCAGCAGTAAGGCCGGTTGATCCAAATTAAAACCGCCCTATCTACCATCCCACATGAATCCTTTTATCTGAAAGCTACAGAGAACAAAGAATTTCAATTCCACGCAGAATTACACAGGGCTGGTCTCTTTTCATCGGGGTTCAGTTTGGCTAAAACCCGCTGATGTATGTTTCGAGTTGCTATTTTTAAAATAGAGCACGTAAAGACTTTAAGATAAAAGCCAACAGACTAACAGATACTAGCAAAAGTTAGTGTTCCTGCGGCATCGGCAGATTCACGGAATCCGCTTCTCCTTTTTCCCCTCAGGAGTCATGCGGGAACAAATGTCACAGTCTTGCAGCCAAATTCTCTGAATTATTGATTCTGTAGAAGGGGAATATAGAAACTGGCCTGTTAGGAGAATTACAAAATAGCCCCAAATTTTTAGATAAGTTAGGAACATTGTAGATTAATTGGGGTGAAGTGTTCTTGCCATGTTAACTTTCAAAGGACAAGAATGGTAGAAGAAACATTAGTGGCGGTGGAACAGGATGTGCTGCTGCTCCTGCTGCCTGCCTCGGCCCAGTTCAGAGCCTCACTTCCATCACCAACGTCTCCTCTCCTGAACCTCCATCACGTCCTCCAGCCGTGGTCTCCACTGAATTACCATTTAAGCACAAATATGCACACGCATATCAAATGTTAGCTCGTTTACAAAATTCTACCGAATTGTTAAAGAAAAAAATCAGTGCTTCCGTGAAAAGCACTCAATCCCACTAATAATAAAAATACTAATTAAGACATCCATTAAATGTCATTTTTGTTTACCAAACAGGCACAGCATGCCATGGGAAATAATAGCTAGTAGTGTCAGGAAAGTTTGGGGAGAAACCCTTCTAGAATGATGTTCAGTGGAAGCACCATGTAAAATTACTCTTTCAGAAACCGGTTCGACCATATAAAATTATGTGTCATTTGGTATTACTTCTCTTTTTAAACGTGTATTTATTCTTTGTGTACCTTTATGTATGTTGTATCTGAGTGTGGGTGTGCCATAGCGTACATATGGAGGTCAGAGAACAGCTTGCAGGAGTCAGTTCTTTCCTTCCACTGAGAGATCCAGGGGTTGGACACAGGTCATCAAGAACTTCTGCCCACTGAACTATCTTGCCATCCCCACATTGATATTATAAAGGTAATAATAATCAAAGCTATGAACAGAGGTGCATGTAGCAGAGCTGTAGTGTGTTAGGCTAAAATTGCCACTCTGAGCAGAAGCATCAGAAAGGTCTGGTGTTAAAATGCAGCAGCTGTGCATGGTGGCACATAATTTTAATCCTAGCACTCTAGAGGCAGAGGCAGGCATACTTCTGTGAGTTCGGGCCCACGCTGGTCTATATAGTGACTTCCAGGACAGCCATGGCTACATAGTATGATCCTTACTTGAAAGAGAGACAGAGAGACAGGGACAGAGAGAGACAGAGAGGCAGAGAGGCAGAGACAGAGAGAGACACTGCAGAGCAGTACCCAGCACTAGGATTATAGCTCAGTGGTAGAGCACTTGCAAAGCATTCAGGAAGCTCTAGGTTCCATCCCCAGCATCAACAGGAGGAAAAGTTTGGCAGGTAACTCAGACTTTGCATTGATATTGATTGACAGGATTGCTCTTTCTCTCTAGAGGAAGAGCAGCCATTACTAAATGAGATGGACAACTAAATCCAAGGCTACAGACACAGCAAACGAGAAACAAGGAGCAAGTTGCCCTGTTCACAATGCCCTACAAAGTTGCTGATGCTGCACTTAGAAAATATATTGACTGTTTAATAATATATATGTAATAAAGAATTCAAGTAATATAGAAAATGTAAAATAAAGGTAAAATCTCGCCTGAACGGCAATACATGAAGCAAGTCATTATTAATATTAAAGTACACACAGTTCCTAAAGTCCCTTCTGCAGACATAGACTAGACAGGGAAATACTTTCATAACAATAGGCTTATAATATAACTTCTACTTTTATTAAAAAGCATTACGTTTAATTTTATTTTAATTTAACAGAAGGAATAGAAAATAAAGAGAAACCAAAGGGAGAGCTGATGTCTAGATAAATGCTTTTCACCACTAGAGACGGCTTTCCATAAAATTGCTCTCCAAGGTTAAGCAAAAAGGAGGTTGGCTTCATTCAGTTTAAAATCTGTATATGTTTCAACTTTAGACACAATTAATGGTATCTATAATAAAAGATAAGGAAATAAAAGCTTTTAAACTTTTCATTATGCATGGCAGGGATGTGTGTGGAATAAGTTCTCGGCTACCTTCACGTGTGTTCAGGTCACCAAGCTTACGAGGCAAGCGTATTTACCTGCCAAGCTGTCTCATAACCCTGGACAAGCCCATTTTTTTCTTTCCTTCTTTCTTCCCTTTCTTCCTTTTATGTTTTTGAGACAGAGTCTCACTATGTAGCCTTGACTGGCCTGGACTTGTTCTGTAGACCAAGCTGGCCTCAAACTCACAGAGACCCACCTGACCAGGACTAAAGGCATGAGTTATCATGCACAGCCTATTATATTTCTCTTTGCTTTCTTCTTTTTGTAAGCAAGATTAGTCTCAGTGGGTCGGAAATATGTCTGATGATATATATATTCAGTTCTCTCGTCCTAACTTTCTGAACAGTCTGGTCTTCATATTATTCTCATGTTAAGCATACATGTCTGACAAAACCTTGCGAAGAAGACAAGAGTCAAGAGCCTGTGTCTTCTGTTGAGAGTACAAGAAGCCCTGACCTATAACTCCAGTTCCTATAGATTCACAACTGCCAGTGGGTTTTTATACACACAACTGAAGTCAAGTCATATTCAAAAGTGGACACAAAGACATCTTCAAGATGCAGAAGAATGACTGTCAACTTCAAACTATATACCTAGCAAAATACTTTTCTAGGGCTGGAGGGCATTTTCAAACAAATGATAGTGAGATACATTATGGCAACAGCTCTTTTCTAAAGAGACTCTCTCTCTCTCTCTCTCTCTCTCTTCTCTCTCTCTCTCTCTCTCTCTCTCTCTCTCTCTCTCTCTCTCTCTTTGTGTGTGTGATGTACATACATGCACCCATGTGCATATCTGTGTATATGCATGTGGAGGTCAGAGGTTGGCACTGGGTGTCTATCTTGATGACTCTCTTCCACTTTAATTTTTAAGGCATGTTCTTTCTGAAGCTTATTGATTCAGCAAGGCGGGCTGGCCAATGGGCCTCCAAGGATCCACCCCCACATCTCAGCAACTGTGGTTATCAAACCATGCCTCACTTTTATGTGGGTGTTCAGGATCCAAATTTAGGTTCTTACCCTTGCGTGGCAAGCACTTCATTGACTGAGCCATCTCTCCCCAGCTCCCCCCTACAAAAACTTCATAGAGGTCAGTGTAAGCCTATACTTTCTGCTAAAAGTGAGAGACTTCCCAACTGTCTTAGTTTTCTCATTGCTGTGACAAAGTCCTCACTGGAACAACTTCAAGGGGAATGGTTTAATTTGGCTCACATTCCAGAAAGCACAAGCCAGTGTGAAGTGGGAGGCATGGCAGCTAGGTCAGCTCCATCAGTGGTGGCAGAAGCTTGCAGTGAAGCTTGTTCACATCTTGGTGGATCAGGAAGTAAAGAGCTAGACCAGAGGTGGGGCAAGGCTAAAGCTGTCAAAGGCCTGCCCCTGATAGTCCACATCTCCCAGTCAGGCCCCATGTCCCAAAGTTTCCACTACCTTTCAACGAAGCAGCAGCAGCTGGATATCAAGCGTCCACACACACAAGGCTTTGGGAGTGTTTCACATGCAAAACTCAACACCAAATTATTATACAAAGACTAGCGTGGCTTTGATCCTTACATCAGGTAGGGGAAGTGCAAAGAAGGGAGGGAAGGGGGGTCCTCTTGGAGTCTTATGAACCTCCTTTCATAATCAATAGCAGTCCACATCCTGAAGTTACCTAGTGACTGTAAGCTCCTAGTCAACTTGTCAGCATACAAAAAGATACTCATCATTTTTGAAGATTCAAGTGTGAAATTGTCAAAAATATTTTACATAGGATAGCATCCAATGATAGAGATATTGATATATTATAGCAACCAAAGTGGAATCAAGCAGGCTACCTAAACCTGGTTCTGTGTACACCCTTCAGAAGAAGAAATGTGCCCCCAAACTAGAGACAAGCTATTGGAAGGACTGTCTTTATGCATTTTATTTCTGGGATTAAGGAGATAAAGACAGAAAGAAACGAAACATTTTGGGCCTGCTCTGGAAGTCTTTGTGACCATTTTACACTGTCAAACATGGGTTGTTCATTTAAAAAAAAAAAGTAATAGCAAACAACAAAAACACCAGCACAATGCAAACATACCTTTCTACGGTTAGTAATTGGTCCAGTCCATCAGCAAATTGTGTGGCTCTGTCTTCCGCTGGGGTGAGACCACATCAGTTTTCAGGCTTCCATAGGATCTCACTAGCTTCTAAAGCAAGAACAGTCTCAATAAGCTTTACATTCACAGATGTCTGTGTGGTATAATGGTGCTAAGAGACAACACCAGTTATTGCTCTGCCATCTTCCGAGATGATTTATACCAACCCCTTTCCCTCACTCCATGTATAACACACTTGCTCCTTCCCTTGACACTTCTCTCACTGCTGGGAGGAAACATCTGACAGACACAACTTAAGTAGTGGGGGAGGGGTATTTGGCTCACAGTTTGAAGATGCAGTCAGTGGTGGTGGAGAAATCATTAAGGCATCAGGAAGCAGGGTGGCTGCTCATGTTGCATCTACACTCAAGAACCAGAGACAGATAGGTGCTGGCCCTCAACTTGATTTCTCCTTATTATTAGGTCTGGGACCCCAGTGCATGAGACTGTGTCATGGCTGGGTTAGGGTGGATCTTCCCATCTCTGTTAACCTAATCTAGAAACTCCCTCACATGCATACCCAGAGGGTTGCCTCCTAGGTAACTCTAGATTCTGTCAGGTTGACAACTAATATTAACCACCACACCCTTCTCTTCATTTGTACACAAACTTTTCTATGTTTGGGAGGGACACTAGTTTGGGCTACTGTAGTCATTCTGGCTGCAGGCAGCAACATGAGTCTAGCAAGTACCTCCCCTTTGACCAGTTGCACTAAGACCTGGTACCAGGACAGAAGAACTAATAATCTATATTTAGCCCTCAGGCAAAAACTACATTCACTGGTGACCCCAATTTTGCCAGTCAGGTTAAGGCATGCTCTACTACCTCCAAGCCCTTAGGACTGCTGAGACACGGTTTAAAAACACCCAGTCCTTTGCTTAGGAATCATCTTGCTTCCAACACTTGCAGTTATAACCCTGGTCCTGTGCCTGCTGCATCAAGTAGTGAGAGAAAAGGTGATATGGGAAAAAATCAGTCATTATTCTAGTGTGCCCTTCCTTGGCAAGAACTGCAGGGTCATATCAGCATCCTTCCCTGTTCCGCTTTCCCTGGAGAGGAGGCAAGGACTGTGGCAAAGCGTGAGCCAACTCCTCCTGCCTTTCTCTCTCCCCACCTTAGATGAGCAGTGTTTGTCACTTTGGTAATAACAGCACTAATCCGTTCATGAAGAGGAGCCACATTTATCTGTGGGTATAAGTATTTAGAATACATTAGAAATAGCGTTGGTTTAGGGAAATGGCAGTACTCCATTTCCCTAAACTCCAGAGACTATGACCTCTCCAGTCGTGGGTAGTTGGCATGTTTAAGTGTCGGGCATGAAGTCCTTCCTATTAAGTAGGTCTCAATGCAATTAGACGATTTTAATTAACCTCGCTATTCAGATAATTTTTAATGTTAGTGTGCTTTCTTATCTTGGAAGGGCAGTTCTACTATCCAGCCTCACTCTGCCCTGTTACTTTTTCTCTCCCAATAATAGACCTTGGCAGCTGGGTCACACATCTCTAGCAGTTTAGAATCTCTAATCCTAGAAGCTTCATCAGGGACATGCAGGCACAGTTCTCTGTGACACATTATCAGAAGCGAGACCAGAATAGAACGAGAGTTAAGAAAGGAGGTTCATTCAGTCACTTAAGTCCATCCTGAAGAGTAACAACAAAATGGGCATCCAGGGCTAGAAATCCACAAACATCACCCGTGGAGATTCCCCGAGGAGTCTACACAATCCATTTCACAATGGCGCTTAAGGATTATTATTTTGAGTCCTCTGTGGATCTGACCTCCCTTTAAGTGCCTCTCTAAATACAAGTGTCTGGGGTTATAAGATCTTGATCAGCTAGTGTTTATTGAGTACCTACTATGTGCCTTCTGCTGTGCCCAGAGCTGTGGGAGACTAATGTGAAGTACTTAACATCTTTGACCTTTCAGAGCCTACCAGTTGGGGATAAGAGGTGTGCTCCGCTACTGCAGTAGACTGACTCAAGCCAGGAGATAAGTGCTCTTCTCTGAGCTCACACTGGGTCTGAAAGTTGGATGAGCCTGATTAAGCCTGCTGGGCAGCCCCTGAGAGGTCATTTTGAGCAACTCTTCACACCAAAGCCCTCCTTGTACACTCCTGTTTGTGGAGCAGCCACGGCCAGCAGTTAACCGCTAACTGCAACTGACACCATAAAAATGGGGAATTATTGAGCTTTTTGTTGTAAAAGGTTTGTGAACCACCTATTAGCCTGGCCAATTTCCCTGCTGAAGCATGTAAAATTGCCATTTTGAGTCACACTGAATCAGCCACAGGCTCACGGAAGCTTCCTTAGTGCAAGAGGGCAAAAGTGAGTTTAGATCCACCAGGAGGTGGGAACTCCCAGCCCCATGACCATCCTGGGCCCCCTAAAACCTAGTGTGTACCTGTCACTCATGAATCAGAGTTGGTATCTGTAAGCATAAAGTTTAGGTTGGAATGACATCCCTGTGAAGAATTATGGAAATATCTCTGGGCTCAAAACCCATCACTGTTAGCTTGTAACCTTGTTCCACAGACTCCCCATCTGCAAGACAGGTAAGAGGATCAGTGTAGCAAAAAAAAGAGAGCATCAGGAGCTGAGCAGTGGTCAGTAGCTGTGCATGTCCCCAGTTCACTTCTGTATTCCAGAAGTTTTGTTCTCTGGTCCTACCCCAACCCACAAACTTTAATATTCTGGGATGTCATTCATTTGGCATTTATAGAAGCTTTAATGAGTACACAGTGGTGCTGAAACGTAGAAGGTAAAGAGAATATCAAGATCAGAGAGGGATTAATGAAACATGCACAGACACTAGAGCCACAGGGCTCATCGTGGGAGAGGGAACAGAAAAACTAAGAGCCAGAGATAGCGGATGCCTACCGTGAAACAGAATCTACCGAACATGACAGCACCATTGTACACATGAGCTCACAGTGACTATGGCTGCATACATGCAATCTGCATAAGATCAAGCCAGATAAAAATCCCAGCATGGACACAGAGGAGCACATGAATTCCCAACCCCAGCTAAGGAGCTCTTGGATACTAATGGCTACTAGAAAAGAGAGAGTCAGTTCCTGAGAGGCTACCCTCAGTGTGCTCCAGCAAATGATCGTGTGCCCAAGCATCTATAGGCAGCACTTGGTAGACTCGGTGGGTTGACAGAGAGCAGCTAGGAGTGAGGGACATGAAGGTGGGTGAGATAAGAGAGGTAGGGGAGAAGGGAGTGGTCCTTATCGAGATGTGTTAATATGCATGGATAAAATTGTCAAGCAACTAAAGACAAAAAAGATAGAGCCAAACCTCAGCAGGTGTTCAAGCTTTGGGTAGCCTGTGATAAAGCGAAGGAGAGAGTGTAGGGGAGTCTGCCCCAGCAACACTGAGAGATGAAAAAGCAACATCACGTGGCTGAAGACTACAACCAGACTTGGGTAGGAAAGAAGCAAGGGCACTGGTTGTGAAAACTTATGCACTGCCCACCTGTGTGCACAAAAGTAGCCAAAGATGGCATTCGGTCCTTTCAGAAAGCCTATTAAGTGGGCATACTTATACCATCCCATAATTATTTATTGACCACCATGTCCCTTGTGAGGACTTAGAAGATGGCGACATGGTAAAGACTGTGCAACCAACTAGAATACGCAACCACAGGCTCTGCAAGGCTTATGCATTCTTAGCTATACATGGCTACCCCACCGAGGAAGTAAGAAACAGGTAGAAGGGGAGTATTCAGTATTTAGGGAACCAATGGGCTAGTTATAGAACAATCAGATAGAGTTGTAAGGTTTGGGCTCATAATTATGACAGCTGAGAAGTCCCTACAACCTACACAAGTGATAGTCCCGGCGAAGTCAGGAGTACAGTCCAAACACCTGACAAGCCAGGAGCCCACAGGCCTGAGTACTTGAATACGAAGGGCAGGAAAGGGTGCCTGTTCCAGCTCAAAAGTCAAGCGGGATGAATTTAAAACCCACCCACATGGCCTTTTGTTCTAGTCAGGCCTCCCACAGAAAGGAAGAGATCACTCATAGAGGAGAACGCAGACTGCTTTACTCAGGCCACCAACCCTAGTTTTGACATCTCTTGGAAACACTTTACAGACACAGAAACAATGGTTAGCCAGAGACTAGGCATCTCATAGCCTAGAAGGTTGACAGAGAAAAATAAAACATTATAGGGTAGACTGGAGAAGACTAGAGAACCCGACAGATGTGTGGGTAGGTTGGAGAGAACTGGAGGAGCAGACAGATGTGTTTCTAATCATTGTTGTGAATGGTAAGAAGCCATCAGAGTGTCTAGGTGGAGAGTAGTTGGTGACTCTAATGTCCTTTATATTAAATTCTAAATGCATGGCTAGCCATGTAAAAGGACATCATTTATCAATGATTTTAAATGACAATAAAGTACAATTCCTGATAACTCAGACTAAAGGGGATGTGTCAACCAGTAGATTAGCTAAAAATAGTCTATCCATGTGATAATAACTAAGTGTGATACGTATACTATGCTAAAGGACAAGAATAATCCTTGCTCCCCGGAAACACAAACTGGAATACGAAAGGACAGAGAACGAGCTGTGTGTCATCACGAACAGACAGACACAATTACATACATACATATGCAGAAGATAGAGAGAGCCGGGCAGTGGTGGCGCGCGCCCTTAATCCCAGCACTCGGGAGGCAGAGGCAGGAGGATTTCTGAGTTCAAGGCCAGCCTGGTCTACAGAGTGAGTTCCAGGACAGTCAGGGCTACACAGAGAAACCCTGTCTCGGAAAAAAAAAAAAAAAAGATAGATGGTAGGTAAGCATAAACATGTAGAGATATGTCTATGTAATATACTTGTAAGATACATATAGAGAATAAGTAGATAGGTAAGTAGATACATAGAGAGAGAGTTGACCGATGTATAGATAATATAGACAGATAAGTAGAGAGACAGATACTTAAAAATATAGATGAGATCGATAGATAGATGATAGATAGATAATAGATAGATAGACAGACAAACTACATGTATTACAGATGAGTAGATTCATGCATGCATGTGTAGATTACATACAGATAAATACATATGTGCATACACATATAGATGGTAGATACATAGGTAGATAACAGGAAAATGGGACAAGAGATGGGTAAATAGATAGATGCTAAGTCACAGTGCTAGATGATAACTAGGTGATGAGGTAGCACATTAACCACAGGCTGAAATAGATTAAACCTTGTCAGGCTTTCTTCATACTGTTCCTCAAGCTCTGTAAACTTTCTGTTGTTCCTCAATAAATTTTCAAAAAGAAATGACCTAATATTTGTAGTCACTTTCATTTTTAATAATTGAGAATTCATGCCTTGGTGAAATATCTGAGGCCTAAAGATCAATTGTTTGGTCTTTTGGGTTTTTTGTTTTTTTGTTTTTTGTTGTTTTGTTAGTTGGTTGGTTGGGTTGGTTTGTTTTGATTGGTTTGGTTTTTGTTTTTTTGGTTTTTTGAGACAGGGCTTCTCTGTGTAGCCCTGACTGTCCTGGCACTCACTCTGTAGACCAGGCTGGCCTGGAACTCATAGATCCACCTGCCTCTGCCTCCAGAGTGTTGGGATCAAAGGCGTACGCCACCCCCCCCCCAGGTGTTCAATTGGTTTTTTTTTTTTAAATAAAAATCTAGCCTAACATTTTTTCCTTTAAAAAAAAATTATCTGAAGTCTAGGAAAGAGGTAGGAAACTTAACTAGTATCTTACGCCGTCTACACCCTTTGCAGATTTTTACATTTACTCTTTAAAACAAGTCTTCAAGGTAGACTTAATCCTCAGTTTCCACATCTTGAAAATGGGCTCAAATCACCTTCTAAAAGGAGCTCAAAGTTCCTAAGGTAAGAAATACAAACTGGACTTGAATCCAGATCTAATCGCTATTCAGAGTGCCATGCTGAATGTTCATTCACTAACTGTTCATTCGGTATGCAAATATCACAATCATCTCATAATTTATATATAAAATAGAGATGTACCCAGTATATTATCGTTGCTACAAAAACTCTTTTCCTAGCTCATTCTAAAATCATCTCTGTCATAGAATGCTTTACATATGTCCACTCAGAAGCTTTGATGGATGAGGGGAACTGTGAAACCAAGGAGCAGTGCCAGCTACACATACCATATGTAAATACATAGGTACACCCAGTACACACATACATATATACCCACTTGTACTGATGGTCCACAGGTAGCTTCACTTGACTCTTGCTTTCTTGGTTAGTAAGACTTTCTGATACCAGCAAAACTAAGAGAATATACACAGATACATAAAGAAAGGTTTCCTACAGGGGACTGGCTCACAGAATTACAGAAGCCCAAAAGTCCTGTGAACTATTGTGTAGATGCTGGCCCAGCAGAGCCAGAGGTGTAAGTCCAGTCCAGCATTGGGTGCAGTGGCACAGACCAACATGGCTTCTCCACAGCACTGAGAGAATGAAGGCAGGAGGATCAGTAGTTCAAGGCTAGCCTGGGTACATGAAAGCATGTCTCAAAAAGCCAGTTTGATGATGATGATGATGATGATGATGATGATGATGATGATGATGAAGAAGAAGAAGAACAAAATAAGAATTCAGAGATCTAAGGAGTGGTGATGTAAATTACAGTCAAAATCTGAAGACCAAGACTGGCAAGATGGCTCAGTGGATAAAATCACTTGCTGCCAAGCCTAGTGACCTGAGTTTGACACCTGGAACGCACATTGTAGAAGGAGAGAACCAACTCCTGCAAGCTTTCCTCTGACTTCAAACACACACCGTGACACACACACACACACACACACCCACATAATACAGAGAATAAGACGTAAATATTTTTTAAAAATTTAAACCACAGATCATAGACTCAAGAGCCAGTGTTCGGGGACCAGAGAAAATGGACATCCATGCTCTAGAAGAGGAAGCAATGCCATCCTTTCCCTGTGTTTTTGTTACATCAGGACCTCAACATGCTGGATGATGCTCCCCCACATCAGTGGGTATGAATCCTTTCTACTCAGTAAGCCAATCTCTTCCAGAAACAATGTCTTGCCGGCTGATCCTGGCCAATAAAGCTGACACAATATCAACCATCAGATTCCCGACTAGCCCAGACCCTGATACTCTCGACAGGTATTATCAGCTGCTAGGGGCCCACAGCAAATCAGGACTTCTCAAAGCTCCAAGTCTTTGGGTAATCACCAGACAGTACACTCCGCTGGTTTAATTTCTGTTGTCATGTTCTCTACTGTGGTGCCAAACAGATCTGAACGATGCAGAACCAGACCGAAGAGTTTAGAGAGCACGTAGAACGGGACTGAATGTGAGAAGTGTCACTTACCACAGGCTGACTCCATCTTCTCCCCACTACAGTGGCATTTGAAATCTATTACTCATTTAGATTCCAATCTCTGAGCTCCCCTCTCCTTTCTTCCAGCTCCTAAAGTCAAACAGATTTTTCTCAGCAAAATAACCCTCAGTTACTACCAGGGACAGACGGGTGTGTGGGCTACAGCAGATGCACAAGACACGTTCTACAGCATTTTAAAGGGTTCAGTGTCAAGTTAAAATTTGTCTAATGTAGCATTTCCTCTCAAGTGCAATTTATCATCCCTTAGATGTCGAACTCCTTATAAATATTAGATATCCTTTTTTATCACAAGCCTGGTTTGTTATTTTACCCTTGTTGAGGACAAGCTCCAGAATTAAATTGACTCTTTCCCTTCCGCTTGTCAATTCAGTTTCACTTTCAATTCTATTTTCTCCCTCCCTCTTTGCATTGAAATTCAGCGCATAGCTGACATTTTGAAAAACAATGTCAATTAGAATTCACCACTTCTGTGGAAGCCATTTGCCCCCAAATGCCTTTTCAAGCACCTCTTGGCGGACTTACATCCTAGGAAAACCAATACTGGCTACAAACTCCGTCTGTTTGTGGCCCAACCGTAACTCTGGAGAGTCAGGAGCCTTTTGCTGGGACCCAGCAGAGAATCCCCCAGTTGCTTCTAACGTTCGCAAGACCAATAATGTACAGTATTGACACTCAAAGCTGTCACCTGTGCCAGCCGGTTTGATGTGGCAACCCAGGAAGAGTGGCTACAGGACTACAAAAGCTCATGTGACAGTGTGGGATCCAACAAGGCTGACAAAGCCAGGGCCTCCTGGTAAGAGTTAGGAAAACCAGTGTATAAACAATGACATCAGAAATTGGAAGCCACGCTGGCTCTGCAGATCAGAAAATCATGCTGGATGGTTGTTAGGGCAGAGACTGTGACTTAAACGGACAGCGTCCTCTTTGAGTTCAGATCTTTTTATAAGGCTTTAAGAGGGGGCAGAGTCCAAACCTTCGAGCCTATTTAAGCCAAACAAGCCCCACCAACAGGCAGTTCCTTGTGAGGCATACACGGCTTCCCAACTGGAATGAATCACCCCCTCCCAATACTCTGTCTACCACACTAGTGTGCCTTATTTACAACCCTTGAAATATCGGATGTGGAAGTGTTTTGTAAACTGAAAAGCATTACACAAATGTCAGGTGTTGGGGGCTTGGCAAGGGAGCCATAGATAATGCATCTCTTCCATTCCCGAGTCAGGAACCAATTGAGAGACTCGGGAGCCAGACGGAGAGTGACAGTCAGACTTATTGCGGATAACAGCTGGCTTTGATTCAGGGCACCATGAACTCACTCCGCTTCTCTCCTGAGTTAGAATCATCCACCAAATGAAGGAGATTGCATTCACAGTGGAGACAGAATGACTAAAAAAGCCTACTGTCGCTGAAGGTGCCTGCCATTCTCCAGGAAAGGCTGAGTAGGGAGCAGAGCCAGGCCCAATGTGGAACCTTCAAAGCCACTGTGTAGAAACAGAGAGAAAGCAAGTCTGCTCAGACAGAGAAGCCTATGCTGTTGTCCTTTATGTGTGTGTGGTAGACTGGGCTACATACAGAGGACATACAACAAGACCTCAAGAGACTTGTGCTCTAGGAGAAACTATTACTAATCCAAACATGATGGCCCCACAAGCATTGGGAAGGGTGGTGTTGACTCCGCCTTGATAAGCTGGAAAAGCTTCATAGAGCTGGTGATAATCGAGTTGGCTCTCCGTGTATGCATAGAAGCTCAGCAGATGGAAGAGAGAAGAAAGAGAATTATTCCCACTGAAGGAGGAAGCAGAGCAAAACCAGAAAAGTTCAAACCCTTTATGGGATGAAATGATACACAAGTAAGCAAACACCAACAGCTACTGGAGAGACAGGAAACCGGATACTATCGCCCTGCTTCACACCAAGGTTGAAGGTCTAGCTTGATATCCCAGTCTTTTATAAATAAAAATGAATAGTTTTCCTTTCTAATTCTCTCCTACAGTAATGAAAGGTTTTCTGGGTTTGGGTTTTTGGTTGTTGTCTTGTTTTGTTGTTTGGGGGGCGTGGGAGTCGAACTCACAAAGATCCGTCTACCTCTTCCTCCTGAATGCTGGGATTAAAGGCATGCGCCATTATGCCCAGCCTTGTTTGGTGTGGTTTGTTTTGTCTTGTTGTTGTTATTGTTTGAGTCATAGAACCATGATAGAGCCCAAGATGTCCCCAAACTCATGGTGTTCTCAAGTGTGAGATTCAAGACATGAACTACCATATCTCGCTTAACTTTCTTTTTTTATTTAAACTTTTAATATTTTATGTGTGTGTTTTTCCAGCATGTATGTATGTGCACAACATGTGTATGTGTGTGTGTGTGTGTGTGAGAGAGAGAGACAGAGAGAGAGACCGAGAGAGAGAGAGAGAAGTGCAGAGCTCAGAAGAGGTGTTGGATTCCCTGGGACTGGGCCACTGTACGGGTGCTGGGAATCCAACCAAGATCCTCTGCACAAGCAACTAGTGCTCTTGCCTGTGGAGCCAACTCTCCAGCCCCATGTTTTCTTTCATGCAAATAAATAAATAAATAAATGTTGAAAGCTGTCTTGAAAAGGGCACCTGTGTGAACTCAGACACATCGTGGGATTCTTTAACAAAATGCACAGTTATGGAGCTGGAGAGATGGCTCAGTAGTCAAGAGCACTTAGTGCTCTTACAGAGGACCTAGTTCTAAGCACCCACATGGGGAAGCTCACAACTACCTGCACCTCCAGTTTCAGGGGATCTTTTGCTCTCTTCTGGTCTCCATGAACACCTGCAATACATGTGACATACACATGCATACACGTGTGAAAATTTGAAAATCTTTTTTTAAGTACAGTTTCATAGACAATAGAAAACAAGAGCCGATACCATTCTTTACTCACAACCCATCACACATTAGGAGGAACTTGTGTCCCATACATCCCTAATCAATATGTGACGAATCTGCTGGTTGTTCCAGAGTAAAACCCATTTCCAGGTATACCTTCCCATATGGTCTGTTCCCCATACACTGAAAAGCAGGGAGGTTGACTACTCCCTCCCAACTTACATCTTCAGGATCCCTGTACAGTTGCCATCAGCGGAATGCTTCAAAGAAGCTACCTTCATTTTACTGAATGGAATTAAATCCATCTGTTGTCTGTTTTTCAAAAAAAAAAAATGCTTTCCTAAAATCCTTGATTATGAACTCTAGTCAGAGTCACTAACAATCTCTAACAGTTTCCCCTAACCAGCCACTTCAGAGCATTCTCCTCTTTGTCTTCTCACTAGCTCCACCTGGCCTTGCTCATGAGCTCAAGAGTTACCTGTGAAAGCTCATGACCAGCTGGATTTCACACCAGCAACATCCTCACTAAACAAACGTTAATTGGGACTCTTGACCAGAATATTTCTAAATGTCAGCCTGTCCTCACCCTCCACATGGCTGCTGCTTCTGGTCCCAGGAGCCCATTGTTCAAGAGTAGTTATGACTCAGAGTGCTGAATTGCTCAAAAAGAAATACCACACATGCACACTCACATGCGCGCGCACACACACACACACACACACACACACACACCTGTAACAAAATGACAAGAGTTTAATACAGCAAAAGATTATACAAAAAAATTAAGGTACTCAATTGGTAAGTGGATAAACAAACTGTCTGCTGAAATTAAATATAAATGATTAAGAATCAGGTGAAAATTTTATCCTCTCAAGTAATCAAAGCAATACAAAGTGAAACAATGATAAAATAAAACTTGTTAAGAAAGGTGTCTGAAAGACAACATCCAAGGATGTCAAGATCTAGAAAGACAAATATTCTTATACACTTCAGATAAATTGGCATAATTTTTGGTGAGAGCAATTTCAGAACGAATGCTTCCAGCTTTTAGATTCTAATGAGAATCAGAATGTGTGCACAAGAGCACACGTTGTTACTTATGTTACTAAAATACAGAATAGTTGCAGTAGCCATGTTGTCTTTTGGTTTTACCTGTTTGTTGACACAGGATCTTTGCTACATAGCCCAGGTTGGCCTTAAATTCTCCAACCTCTGATTGCCTCTTAATGTCTATTTCTTTTGTGTGTTGTCTTGTCTTGTCTTTTCTTTTCTTTTCCTTTCCTTTTCTGTCTTGGTGATTTAATCAGGACCTCTTGCATGCTAGGCAAGCTCCTACCACTAAGTGATATCCCCAACCCTCTTTTGTGTTTTTAAACTTTGAGATGGGGTCTTACTAAGTTACCCAGTTGGGCTTTGAACTCACTCTGTATAGGTCAGACATCCCTGAAGCTTTTGAACCTCCTGCCTCAGCCTCCCTAGTAGCTAGGACTGTAGAACTGTGGCACTGGGCCCAGATTAATGTTATCATTCTTGCTAATTTGTTTGTTTTTCATGCAATGGTTAAGTGAATTAGTATTTACTATGCTCATAAAAATTTAATGCACGACAAAATATATCTGTATGCATATGTTGCCTATTTATGTTACTATAACGTTATACCTAGAGAAAGGACAGAGAGGATACGCTAAGAAACAGCGTACAGTTGAGTGCTGCTACCTTCATTTTCCCATTATTCAACTTGTCTTTAATAAGAATGTGTCATATCTGTGATAAGGAGGGAAGTTTTAAAAGACACTGGAATCTGGAATCAAGAATCCTGGCTTCTCGCCCAAGTTCTGCCACTAAAAGAATGATCAAGCTTCCAATAAAGTAGTCGTCTCTCTTAGTGTAATATTTCTTTTCTGGAAGTCTCTGTAATGTGCCAGCAAGGCCAGTGTGAGCTGGTGGTTATAATCCCTTTCCCTGTAAGCTCGCAGATGGAGCATGTACCCAGATGGAGAGGGTGGAGTCTTATGTTTTCAAGTTGTTGCAGGGGACCAGTATGTTCTCCATCCTCATCATTTACCTGCTGGTCCAGGTGGTGTCATGGGACAGCAGTCAGTCTGAGGCTGTCCTACCCTCCCTCAGATTTTCATTTGGCTTCTCTAAATCCTGGACAAGATACATGCTTAACTCCTTTACAAAGCACACTTGTTTCTCCTGAAGCCAGGGCAGGAAGAGCTAGCATAGATAGGACCCATCCTTGTAGATACCAGCTCGGACCTCTGGGTTCTCTCCTAGACTTCACATCTATGTACCTGCCCCAAGGTCAAATACAAAGGCAACACCTCCCACAGTTATGCCAGGTCAAAGGTCCATAGTAATTAAATACACAGATACCTGGGGCTTTCCTTCCCCAGCTAAACTATGACTGATACAAGTATAAAGTGGGGTTTATTTATAAAAGCCCACATTTCCATCTAGAAGATTTATGGATTTATTTGCTAGGGTTTAAGATTCCTTCCGGTCCTTGAGTGGAAGAATGGCAAGCAAATGCAGTCTCTGAATCCATAATCAGTTGGAAATCCAGAGAATCATCCTTTCTACACAAAGCTCACACCGATGTTGGTTGGACAATTAAGGATGTGACCAGCAACCGTGGCTGTGTCCTCCACTTTCAGAATCCCATGAGAGAGCAAAAGGAATATGAAAAGTATCAACTCAAAGGCCAAGAGAATGAGACATATGCCAAGAGGGGCTGGAGAACATACTGCAAACGAAATAATGTCGTCATAGTTTGAACATCAAGTGTCCTGGCAGGCTTGTGTGTTCAGTTCTAGGTCCCCAGTTGCTGGTACTTTTGGAGGAGGTTCTGGAAAATTAAGAAAGGGTGAGACCTAATTAGCAGGGGTCCAATATTTGCCAGTGACAGTGGAGCATGACTGAAGGAATTGGACCACTGGGCTCCCTAAGTGCTGTATCTGATGCCAGTTCCTTTCTCACTTGTAACTTCCTATTTTGGTTCTCTCTACTTCCTGTCTGCCAGGAGAGCAACCTCCTCCTTCACATATTCCTCCCACCAAGATGCTTTGTGTGACCAGAAAAATCAATGGAGACAGGACTGCGGGTTGACATATCTGAAACCATGAGCCAAAAGAACTCTTCCTTCCTTTTAGTTGGTCTGTTAGTATTTAGTCATGGTTAGGCAAAAATGACCAACACAAGCAGGGACAAATGAAGGGAAACAAAGGAAGGACTACCTGGAACACAGGTGAGGGGATCTGCAGGACCTGAAAGATTTCAGTCTGGACTTCAAGAATGCAGAAAACTGCACAGATATGGGGAATGGCATCTAGCACACCAGGGGTGGTTGAATGACTCTATAATAAATCCACAGACAGACAATCCACAGACAGACAATCCACAGACCATTCAGCTCCTCCCTTCTACAGTGAGCTGACCAACTGCAACCAGGACAGCTCCCCAGTCAAAAACTTAGAGAAAATTCTCCTTTTCCAATTTTTAAAACTTTGAGTAAAATGTACTTAGCATAAAATGTACCTATCCTTGGCTGGTAAGATAATTCAGTGGGTAAAGGAGATTGCTACCAAACCTGATGAACTGAATTCAATTCCTGGCAACCTTATGGTAGAAGGGATTGACTCAAGCTGTCCTCTGTCCTTTACATATTCATACACGCACGTGTGTTCACGTGCACACACACACACTAAACAAAATGTAAATGATGCATCATCTTGGGTCTGGCAACATGGCTCAGTGGTTAAGAGAACTTGTTCTTGCAGAGGACCCAGGTTCCAATCCCAGCACCCACATGGTGGCTCACACCATTTATAACTCCAGTTTTAGGGTCTCCAACACCCTCTTCTGTCTTCCAGGTATGCACATGATACACGTATATACACGTTGGGAAACGCACACATAAATTAGATAAATCAATCTAAACATTTTTAAGTGTACCATCTTAACTATTTTTGAGCACACAGTTCCACATCATACCATTCACAGTTCCATGTCACCATTTTTGGCATGCCTCTCCATCTGTCTTTTTATCTGGTAAAGCCGAAACTCAGCCCACTGAACAAGAACATCCCACTCTCTCTTCTTTCTACCCTTGAGAAACACTTTCTCCCTGTCTGACTCTGTAATTTCTGCCTACTTTAAATGCCCTGTGTAAGTGGGGCAGTACAGTATACCTCTCTTGTGATTAGCTAGTTCACATAGCACAAACTCCTCAAACTCAAACTCCACCCACTCACAGCATGTGACAGTTCTGCCTTCTTTCTGAGACACCATCATGTTCCATTGTACATACAAATGGCCCCTGGCTCACTATTTCAGCTTTATAATGGTAGAAACAGTATTGTGGAATTTGGAGGTTTTTTTGTTTCTTTTTATCCAGGCTAGTGATTTGTGATCCAATACTTCCTTTGCCACACTGGATAGTAGCCCTGAACTGTAATTCCTGGTCAGCAAGGTTATGGTAAAGACAAACAAACAATACTACAGTACACTGCATTGCTGAGCTTCTGGTGTTCAGCTCTGGGTGTGCTGAGTTCACTTTCAGTGTCAATGGACTCAAACCGCAGTGGATGTGTGGGGACATGGCTCCATCCTTATTTGAGGAAAATCACAAAATCCCACATTTGGTTTAATCATTCATCTGTTGGTCAAAATTTGGATTGCTTGCATGTTTTAGCTATTGTGACTAATGCTATGAGCATATGAGCACAATCATCTCTTCATGATCCTGACATCAACTGGCTACGTTCCTATGTGTAGACTGGAATTCTGTGTTCCCAATTTTTGAGGAATTGACACACTGGTTTCCAGAGCAGCTACCCATTTCACATTCTCACCAATGCCCTAGGCTCATAATTTCTCTACAGCCTTAACTACACTCACTGTTTTCTGGGTAGGTGTTTATTGTTGATGATTGATTGATTGATTGATTGATTGTTAGTTGAGACAGGGACTCACTATGTAACTCACAGTGAGTGACCTGTAACTCACTGTGTAGAATAGGCTGGCCTCAAACTCAATAGAGATCTTCCTGCCTCTTCCTCCCAAAAGCTAGGACTATAGGCATGTCACCACACTAGCTCTGTTTTTTTAAGTAACAGCATTCTACTGAGTAAAGAATGTGTTTTTGTTACGTCTCTGTTGCTGTGGAAAAATGCCATGACCACAAGTAACTTAAGGGAAAAGGGTTGATTCTGACTTACAGTCCAGAGGGACTTAGTCCACAATGGCAGAGAAGGCAAGACAGTAAGAGCATGAAGCAGAGCCATCACATTTCCTGTGCACACATTAAGAACGAGAACAGGAAATGGGGCAAGGTTATGAACCTTCAAACCCCACCCTCAGTGACATACTTCCTCCAACAAGGCTCCACCCTCTAAAAGTTCTGTAACTTCCCCAAACAGAATCATCGGATGTTCAAATAAATGACCCCATGAGGGATACTTCTTACCCAAACCACCAATTTATTACTTTTTTAATAAAAGTGAAGTCCACACTGATAAGCAGATATTAGCCCAAAAGTTCGGAATACCTATGACTGAATTCACAGCCACTGTTGGACTGAGTGTTGGACTCCTCCCAGATGGAGGAGTTGGAGAAGGGACTGAAGGAGCTGAGGGAGTTTGCAACCCCATGGAAGGAGCAGCAGTGTCAACTGATCAGGCCCCCCGGTGCTCCTAGAGACTGGACCACCAACCAAAGAATACATATGGAGGGACTCATGTGGCTGGCCACATATGTGGCAGAGGAGGGCCTTGTTGGGAGAAGAGGCCCTTAGGTCTGAGAGTGTTAGATGCCCCAGTATAGGAAAATGCCAGGGAGGAAAGATAAGAGTGGGAGAGTGGGGGAATACCCTTATAGAGGCAGGAGGAGGGGGGATGGGATAGGGGCTTCCCACTGGGGAGACTTGGAAAAGTGAAAACTTTTGAAATGTAAATAAAGTATCAAAAATAAAAATAAAAAAATACTGAAAAAATAAAATTAAAATTAAAAAATGAAGTCCAAAAATTTAGTTGTTATTGAGGGAATGAAGAAATGGTTTAACCAGTAAAATGTTTGCTGTTCAGCACAAGGACCTAAGTTTGATCCCAGAACCCACATTGAAAAAACCAAGCCTGGTGGTTCAGGCTTATAGCCCCAGTGCTGGAAAAGCAGGCATAGGCAGATTTATGGGGCTCACTGGCTGGGCCTGTCCAGTCTAACCAGCAAGCCCTAGCCACTAAGGAAACAAGGTGACCAGCAACTGAGTAATGACACCAGTGGCTGATCGCTAGCCTCTGGATATAGGCACACATACATGCACACACATTTGTACACACCTCTGCCCTCACATATGACTGCTCACACCATTCCATGGTTCTCACCTTTAAACCTCAGGTGTGAAACATTAGAGCAGCTAGCTAGCAGTTCCTCCGTCCAGCTAAACTGTCCCTTAGATCCCAGGAAGAGGTACCTGAGCAGCATTTCAGGCCCCACCCATCCCATTCACAAGCTGACAGCCAGCCAGCCCTGTGCCATACTCAGAACTCCAAATTTGCTCTCTTCAGTGTGGCGGTATTGTGTATGAGCAAAATACCTAATTTTTACAAAGTAAATGTAAAGATCAAATAGAAAGAAAAAATAGACTCCCCCAAAGAAAAGGGTTCTTTTAAGGCACAAAAGAGAACAAAAAAAGAAGAAGAAAAAGACAAAATAAAATAAAATCTGTAAAACCATTAATTACATCCTATAGATAAGCAAGGAATGAGCGAACAAGAAAAGAGTTCTTTGAATTTTAAAAAAACGTACTGACTGTGCAGTTGAAGAAATGTTTATAAAGTGTAATGGGGAAGTAAAGGGAAAAAATGAAAGTGTATCTCTGAGCATAAGACAAAAAAAATTGAAAAGTGAGGTGTTTTGGTTTTGTTTGTTTTAATTAAGAAGGGTTAGGTAAGACCATCTCTCACAAATAATAAGAAAAATTTCAGGAGCAATTGATCAATTCCTGATGTCCGATATCAAATAGACAACTGTTCTAGAAAGAGAGTAGAGAAAGCAGAAGCTGCTGAAGAAATAGTAGAAGAGCACTGCTGGAACTGAAGAACCCAAGTGTTTGGAGAGGCCATCTGTGGAAAGCCCAAAGCGTGAACCCCCACCACACACGGTATCTTGAAATCTCAGACCACCAGGCATGAGGGGCTTGGAAAGAGACGTAGAAGAAAGATAAAGATGAGAGGTTACAAAAGAAGAGGGGGGGGGAGGAGGAGGAGCAAGAGGAGGAAGAAGAGGAGGAGGAGGAAGAGGAGGAGGGGGAGGAAGAGGAGGAGGAGGAAGAGGAGGAGGGGGAGGAAGAGGAAGAGGAGGAAGAGGAGGAGGAGGAAGAGGAGGAGGAGGAAGAGGAGGAGGGGGAGGAAGAGGAAGAGGAGGAAGAGGAGGGGGAGGAAGAGGAGGAGGGGGAGGAAGAGGAAGAGGAGGAAGAGGAGGAGGGGGAGGAAGAGGAAGAGGAGGAAGAGGAGGGGGAGGAAGAGGAGGAGGAGGAAGAGGAGGAGGGGGAGGAAGAGGAAGAGGAGGAAGAGGAGGAGGAGGAAGAGGAGGAGGGGGAGGAAGAGGAGGAAGAGGAGGAATAAGAGGACGACAAGAAAAGAAAAGAAAGGAAAAGGAAAGAAAAAGAAATTTATCAGCCCAACATCAGGCAGGGCACCGATCTTAATAGTGTCAGAAGTCTCAGCAGCAGGTCTGGAACCCAGTGAAAGGCAATTGTTCCTAGCATTTGCTGTTATGCAATCAAGGCCTAATCTTGGTATCTGTCTGTTTTCACTTGCAAATCCTGGTGACAGCAAGCAGTAAGTCCATAAGTATTCATCTGCCATTTACCTTGAGTCTAAGGCTTCAAGGGATTCACAACAAGGCAACCCTTTGCCCTTAGAGCTTCTACCAGTGCCTTGGAAAAGCTGCTGCAAACTTACAGTAAATGGACAGTGAGTTCACCTGAGATGGCAGATTGTACTGCCATTTTGGCCTTCTGTCTGTCCCCTTAGAATAAGGGGGAAAGTTGACTGTTCACAGTTCTAGAGACAGAAAAGCCCAAGAGTCTGGTGAAAGGGGAAGGGGAGAGGGAAGTAAGGACAAGGGTACCCAGGCTGCTTATCATGAATATATGGTTAGCATGCAGCAATAGTGTTTAGCTAAGAAACCAAGGGGTACAGAAGGACTAGTCTGTATCTATGTGTGTATATTCTCGTGTGTGTGTGTGTGTGTGTGTGTGTGTGTGTGTGTGTGCAGGCACATGTGACTATGTATCCATATGTTTGCAGAAACCAAAGGTAGGTGTATTTTTCTCAATTGTTACTATGTTTTAGACTTATTTATTTGTATTTTATGTGTATGGGTGTTTTGTCTGCATGTATATCTATACCACAGGTGTACAGAGCCTGCAGAGGCCAAAAGAGGGAGGGATCAGATCCTCTATAACTGGAGACACAGACTGTTAACTGCAATGTGGGTGTTGGGAACTGAATCTGGGTCCTGTGCAAGAACACCAGGTGCTTTCAACTGCTAGGCCATCTCTCCTACCCCTCCTCAATTTTATATTCAACTAAAAAAACCAAAAAGTTCTGGGTTGGAGTGATGGCTCAGAGGTTAATAGCACTGGCTGCTCTTCTAGAGGTTCTGAGTTCAATTCCCAGCAACCACATGGTGGCTCAGAACCATCTGTAATGAAATCCGGTGCTCTCTTCTGGCTGTGTAGGCAGAACATTGTATGCATGGTAGATGATAGATTAGATAGATAGATTAGATAGATAGATAGATAGATAGATAGATAGATAGATAGATAGACAGATAGATAGATAGAGTTCTTTATCTTATTTTTAGGACTGGATCTCTAAGTGAACCTGAAATTCTCCAATTTGTCTTGACTGGTAAGCCAGAGGACCCTGGAAATCCTCTTATATCCATTTTCCCAGAGCTGAGATTATAGACACAACTGCCATGCCAGCTTTTTATGTGGGTCCTTGAGATCTGAACTCAGGTTCTCATGCCTGGGTGGCAAGCGCTTTGCCAACGGAACCATATTCCCAGCCCCCAAGTCTCTGTATCTTCTTGGTCCAGTCATCTTCTCCCTTGGTCCTATTCAGTCCTTGAGGATAGACAGCTGCCATTGAAAGACCTGCAGGAGCCTTTTCTCTACAGATACACCCTCTGTAGTAACAGGAACAGATCCCAGCCTGTGAGTGACAGGAAACAAGCTCTCCTCCAGACTATTTATCTGAATGGCTTCCAGCAAGGCACTTAGAGTGCCCTAAGGGATGCCCACCAGCCTCTAACTCCATGCTGGCCAAGACTCTGAGATCCACCGTGACTGAGGGCTGGAGAATGTAGACTTCCCTCCCCTCTCACCAGTGGTCACCCTTACAGGCCTACTTTGGGGGGAGGGGGAGAGGTCAAACAGCAGCTATCTCACCAGGAAAAGCCAGATCACTCTCTATATTTCAAATTCAAACACCCCCAATTTCCAGCTGGAGTGATTCAAAGTCAGCTCTAGAGGGGACTCCCACATGGCTTTGCACAATAAGAACAAGTGTACCCAATTCAAGCCCAGTCATTTCCTAATCCTTTCCCAATTAAGGATGTTTCTGGCCCAGTGGAAACCCTAATAAGTCCTTGCAAGACTCCCTCAGCACTCAGAAGCTCTCTCCTCTACAAGGCCTATTTCATGGCCTCTTGCCTACTTCTGCCAAGCCAAGCAACTGGTTTCTGCATTTCCTATTTAGTAACAGAGCCTGAACTTAAGGGCCCTTCTTCAGTGATCAAGGAGAGGCCTCTTGATCTATCCATGGTAAGGATATACCAGCTGTCTGTGATTGAGGACAGCTCCAAATCCACTGACATCTTCAAGTCTGAGGACGAAGTAAAGGAAGATAGAGGAGCTTTGCTGCCTCCTCTGGGCCTACCAGAAAAAGGAAGTGGAAACTGGTGCAGATTACATTGGGCACTTTTCTTGCTGCTATGACAAATGCCTGACAAAATCAACTTAAGGAGGAAGAGGTTAATTATTGTCTCACAATCTGAGGGCACAGTTCATCATGGCAGGGGAGGTGTAGCAGCAGGAGCATATGGCAGCTGGTCATGTTGTATCCACAGTCAGGAAGCAGAGAGAGATCAACACTGAGCTCAGTATTCTTTCTCCTTATTCAGTCTTGGAGCCCAGCCTATGAGGTGGTGCCACCCATTTTCATGATGAGATTTCCCTCCTAATTTCCCTCCTAATTTCCCTCCTTTGCAGACATGCTCAGGCATGGTGTGCCTCCTAGATGAATCTAAATCCAGTCACACTGACAATGGAGATTAACCATCACAAAGATATTGGCCCCAACGACAGAAGACTGAACATCAACTAATATCAATGTTCAAATTATGGATTTAATTAGATGCCCCAGTATAGGAGAATGCCAAGGAAGGAAGACAAGAGTGGGTGGGTGGGTGGGGGAATTCCCCCATAGAGACAGGGGAGGGGGGAGGAAATAGGGAGGTTCCAAAGGGGAGATCTGGAAAGGGGGAAACATTTGAAATGTAAATAAAGTATCAAAAAATAAAAATAAATCATGGATTTAAGCTCAGCATAGTAGTTCATGCCTATAATTCCAGCTTTTAGGACACTGAGGCAGGAGGATCGCCATGAGCTCAAGGCTAATATGGGCTGCAGAATTAATTAGAAGCCAATCTCAACTGTAAAAGGAGTCCTTCTGTCCAAACAGAAACACATGTTGGGGGAGGGGGGAGAAGAAGGAGGAGGAGGGAGAGGAAGAGGAGGAGAAGGGGGAAGAAGAGGAAGAGGGGAGAGAAGGTGTTTTAGTTACTTCCCTAGTCTATGAAAAACACCATAACCAAGACAACTTATAGAAGAGTTTACTTGGACTTTCAGTTCCAGAGTGTTAGAGTCCATGGAAGTGGACTCCATGGAAGTCCATAGAGTTAGTGGCAGAGCAAAGGCATGGTGACAAGATCAGGAAGCAGGGGACTCACATATTGAACTACAAGCATGAAGTAGAAAGAATCAACTAGAGATGGTGTGAGTATTAAATTCTCAAAGCCCCGTCTCCAGTGACACACCTCCTCCAACAAGGCCATAACTCCTAAGCCCTCCCAAACAGCATTACCAACTCAGGACCACGTTTTCAAATGCCCAAGGCTGTGGGAACGATCTCATCCAAACCACCACAGAGGGAGAGGAAAAAATGGAGGGAGAGAAAGAGGGACAAAGAAAAAGAAAAAAAGCAGAGATGTAGATTCCAAGAACCTAGAGGATGCTGTCTGTCCCTCTCCTGTAAGACTCTTCTATCTAGTGAGGGAGACAGTTACATGAGACAGAACTGATGATTGTATAAAGCTACCCTTAAAAACAGAAAAAGCCTAATGGAGTTCACCAAGACAGTTCCAAGGAAGAAGCCATTGATTATGTCTGAGAGGAAAAGCAACAAATATTAAAAGGGTATTTGAAGACTTTTGAGATGTTCAGCTGTACTAAATCGTGGTGATAATGTTCGACATCTTCATCAAACATTGTGGTTTACAGTCTCCTGTATCCCACGTGGTGCCCTGAATTCCTATCTTCTCATTAACACTGCACTGAAATATCAGTGCACAAGGCACAGCTATGGCTTCAGCTGGAAAGACTAGAACACTGAGCATTCAAGAGTTCTTCCTCTGGTAGGAGAGGAAAGTAGACACATGGTAACATAGTAAAGTGGAAGTCCCACGGCAGAGCACCAAGTGCCCGTGATACAAAGGAAGTGTGCAACTTTACCCAGAGTTGAGGAAGGAGAGAAAAATTGGAGACAGAATTAAGAGTGCAGTGTTCTAGGCCTGGAAAGATGGGATGGCTCAGGGCTAAGAACACTAGCTTCTCTTCCATAGGATCTGGGATCAATCCCAGACCCTGTAGCTGGCTGTAACTCCAATTCTAGGGTATTCAACACCCTCACATAGACATACGTTCAGACAAAACACCTATGCACATAAAATAAATATATAAATCCTAGGAGAGAGTGTGTGTGTACAATATTCTAATCAATGCTAGATATGACAGGGACAAGCCTGAGTATGACAAGAAAGCAAAGTGTAAAGAATATTCTGGAACAACACAGCAAAGGCAGAATATGACCATAGTTGAAAAGAATTCAAAGAGGATATGAGGGGGGAAGCAGGCCCAGGAGTCTTTGCACTGGCCCAGCAGAGTGGACATCAGCATTACTTGTCGCCTTTCTGCAAGTCTCACACAGTCCTACCTCTCCAGCCCCACATCTCTATACTCTCATACCCACAGAGTTGGGACTAAAGTCAGGGTCAATGCCTCACAATCTCCTTCTGAATATGAAGAAATCTGAGAAGTCTTCTATGTAATTCTGATCACTTACCCTAGCCCTGTCTCTCCCAGGTTATCTTGAATCCCCTGTGCTAGGCTGATTGGAGTTTTTAGTGTTCCTCTATCACCCCTAATCAAGGATGTGGGTCTATTTTAATTCGAGGCTTCCATCTGAACCCATCCTGAGCCAACAACAAAGATAAGTGAAGGCCACACACTGATGAGGCCTCTCAGGCTATCTCTGTGGCAAAGAAGACAGGGTTACTTTGGTTCTCCTAAACTAGGCAGGACCCACCACTTGGGCAATGGGTAGAGTGCATTTTGCCTCAACCTCAAAATAATATCCCCAAGTGAAAGTCTGGTGGTTTGCAAGCCACAGGAGAAGGAGAGAATGGATGCTGGGCAAGCAGCTAACCCTGGTCCCTAACAGAGCATGGGGAAGCAGGAAAGCATCCAGCTCTGGAGAAGGGCAGAGAGAGAAGATGAGCAGAGTGACTCACTGCTGGGCTTAAAGTCACTGGACTTAGGTATTGATGGCTGATGATAAGTTCAGGATCTTTCCAGTAACCCCCATACAAGTGAAACCACAACTAATTGCCCCCCTGGTTTTTCATAACCCTACACTGTATCTCTTTAGAGCTCTGAAACACTGCCTGGTTATTGATTAGCCATTAGTGATTCCCTCTGTCCCTGCATGTGTGTTTCCTCTTCCTGTTTAGGGTACCAGCCTCCAAATGGCTGGAAATGGGACTGAGCAGCTGCAGACCAGAAGACGAAACATTCTTACTGTGAGAAATTAATTTGTGGCTCTAATTGCCTCAAACTCCAAATTGAAAAAAATCCATTCTTCCAACATTCAAAATAATATAACACTGGCATTAACTGAATAAATAATAGTAGTAGTAATAATAATAATAATAATTTATCAAGGGAGAAAAAAAGAACTTAGGATGTTAAAATGTCAATCTTACAGTGTTGTTAAGGAAAAGCAAGTTTAATTATATCCAAATCTTCATAAAATCGTTTCTGAGTGCAATGCACAGGAGCCTAAAAGTCTAAGATTGTAGGGTTGACAAGATACGTTAAACAAAGGTAAAGAGAAAGAGAGAGGGGTACAATGGGGTAGGGGGTAGGGAGCCATGCCTCTACCCTACAGTTCCATCACATGCAACAGACACTGCCAGAATGAAAATGTTCTCAAATTGCCTTTTGAATCTATGAAAATGTCACAGAAAATTGAGTCTAGACTCTTTTCCCCAAAATACTTGCTCTCTAGAATACAGATTCTCTAGCTGTGTGCATGCCCACTTGCCATAGCTGTGGCAAAAGACCCAAGATTCTCAACTTTAAAAGAGGGAAGATTGGGTGTGGTTCATTGTTGCAGAAGCTGTCAGTCCGTGGCTGACTTCCCTGCTTTGAGGCAGTGTCATGGCAAGGAACATGTGGAAGAGCAATGCTGCTCCCCTCATGGTGGCCAGGAAGTAGAATAGGGAAAGAGGTCAGGGTCCCAATGTCCTCTCCAAGAGCACACCCCCAGCTTCCGCCCACTGGGCCCCACCTTCCTTAAGGCTCCACTGGATCCTAATAGCGCTGCAGGTTGGAGAGCCAACCAACCATCAGCATCCTGCCTGTGGAGGGCATTTCCAAACCTTAACACTCCATGAAGATTCACAGGGAAATGACCTGGAATTTTCCAATTCATTCACGCCAAACTAGAGCTAAAGGGAAGGTCTCATCTGAAGTGATCCCAAGAGCCAGTAGTGACTACAGAATTTTATAGCAGTTCTGTTTTCACAAAGTCAAACCTCTTAGTGATTAACTAAAAATGAAAGCTAGCTCAGACTCCATGGGAATTTGCCTATCTTCAATCCTGAAGAGATGACTCCTTGGTTAAATTTCTGCCATGCAGGTATGAGGACTAGATACCAGAGCCCTATAAACCCATGTCTATGCCGTATAAATGTGGTGATCCACCTTTAATTACAGCCCCAAAAGTTTCTACCAGAGATCCCCAGAGCAAATTAACAGACTAGCCATATCAGTAATCCATAGGTTTAATTGAAAGGTTCTATATGAATGATTAAGGCCAAAGAATAGTCATTGAGGTAAGTTCCTGACATCGATGTTCCTCTGTCTCTACATGCTTATGAACACACAGTCACACACACACTTATGGATATGCTCAGACACATACAAAAACACGTATTAAACACTTTACACACATACACCCATACACAGGTGCACACACCATTGAAAACACGCATTCAAGCACACATGCACACCATGACCAAAAAAAAAAAAAAAAAAAAATGTAAAACTAAGAAAGAAAAGAAAAAAAAAATCAAGTCTCTGAACACATGGCAGCCTGGCAGGCATACCAGTTTCCAGGAGATGTTGCAAGGGAGCATGTCAGTCACAAAGTGTCCCTGACAAGGGCACATGTTAGCAGTGCAACTGCTCTGCCCGAGGGCCTATAAACAGATGTTGTGAGGAAAGACTTAGACAAATCAGAAGACTAATGGATCTATAAACACAAAGGGATGCATCTCCAGGAGGATCCTGCTAGCCCACAGTTGGCTGCAGAAGTTCTCAGACCCTGCTCCAGGCTGCTCTGAGCCTCAAGAATGATTCCTACCTTGTTCCAAATAGTCTCCAAGTAATAGCCTGCCTAATTCCCTCTGCAGACATGTGTCTGTCTACCTCTTCTCCTCAGGTTCCCCTTTCATCTGTTTTCCCTTCTATGCAGAGCGGAGCCAAGCTGCTTGAGGGACTCAGTTCTCGCACTGTATGGCTTCCCATTCTTAATGTTGAATGCTCTGAAATCTTCAGATTTGTCAGGAAAGAGTTGGGGTGGGGGAGGGGTGATAACTCCGGCTGTCGAGTGCTTGCCTGTGAGCATAAGAACCTGAGCTTGACCAACAGAACCCACATAAAAAAGTAGGGCAGACACGGCACCACATGGGAGGAGATGGGAGGATCCCTGATGATTGCTGGCTAGCCAGTCTGACCAAATTGGTGAGATGTGGGCTCAATATTTAGACCCTGTCTCAAAAAGTAAGGTAAAAAATGATTAAGGAAGATCACACACACACACACACACACACACACACACACACACTGATTTGCACTGTACATATACATACATACCAATGAGCTGGGGGAAAACATAGATGATAGAACACAAGCAGTAATCTGAAACTAAAGTAACAGCTCCATGAAGAATCAGAGGGATGATCTAACACAGACACATAAATACTCCAGGCTAAGTCCATTTTCCATAAGGCCAATGCTCAGGGATCCAATGTTGCCTGCAGAGGTTCGAAAAGTCCATCTGACTCTCGGATCAGTCTGCAAGAACCTTTGAAGTGATTAAGTCAGGGTACCATGAAGACAACACACAGACAGCTAGTGAATCAATGATTGTGCACTATGGAATAAGAGCTACATATGCTGGGGACAGCAAGATGGCTTGGAGGGTAAAGGCATTTGTTGCCAAGCCTAATAACCTGAGGTCTGTCCCCAGAGCCACATAATGGGGGAAAGAACTGACTCTGTAACTCATCCTCTGACCTTCACACATATGCCGTGGCATACACACACACACCCACACACACCCGAGAGAGAGAGAGAGAGAGAGAGAGAGAGAGAGAGAGAGAGAGAGAGGAACTATAAGAACTATACATGGTATGGCATGGCTTCAGCTACCCATGGTCGATCTTGGTTCAAAATATTAGTTGAAAAAAAATAGATGATTCCAGAAGCAAAAATAATCTCAAGGGTTTGGGGGCATTGAAGGGATAGGTTGTTGCTTATTTATTGAAACAAGCCTTATATAATCCAGATTGGCCTCAAACTTGCTTGGTAGCAGAGGATGGCCTTGAACTCCTTGTCCTCTTGTCTCCACTTCCCAAGTGCTGGGATTACAGGCATGGGCCATTGCATCAGTTCATGTCGTGCAGGAAACAGAACCCAGGGCTTTGTGCATGATAGGCAAGCACTCTACCAACTAAGGCCACACGCCAAGCTCAACTGTAAAATTTAAATTGTGCACCATGCTGAGTATTGTAATAAAGTTCTACACCCTCCCACTCATACCTGGGACAGTCCCTTTGTCTAAGGAGTAGAGTACTCTGTCCATTATTATTTAGTACTATCTTGGTTATCAGATCAATTGTCTAGTTTCTCAGTACCTGTGTTTAAATGATCTTTATCTTACTCAATAAGGACCCCAAAGTACAGGAGTCATACTGCTGGCATTTGCTGTAGTGAATTGTTACAATTAGTTTATTTTAAATTCGATCCTATGTCTGCTAAGGAAAAAAGTAATCTCTGTAGCCTATGGCACTAGCTATAGTCTCATGCACCCATGATGGATCTTGGGATACATCGTACACAGAGCAGAAGGAAAATGCCATGTAGGATTAACAACAACAGGAAATGCACAGCAGGGCTCTCAGAGTAACTTCTAACCTTTCCTCATTGAGGCATGGGTAGAAACCCTTAATCACATGTGACAAAGCACAGCCTTTGTCTGGTCCTGGACAGTTCATTTTCTTCTCTCTGCCAGTCTCACCGCAGTCCCAGGCTGTGTACTTGTTCTGGACCATTCTGTGCTGGAATGGTTGCTTTCTGGTGTCAGCGTGATTAGTATTAATTTCAGAAAATATCTGTCTCTTTTTGTTAGCTTTTTTAAAAAACATCTTCACCTGGTATACTTAAATTCGAGCAAGTGCCTGCTTTTCTGCTGGTCGCTCATTGTGAATCACCCCAGACTGGTCATCTCTCCCCCCACAATATTCACATTCACGTCCCTCCTCTTCCTTTGTCCCCACCTCCCTCCACTTTGTAATACTGCGTTCCCCAGAGAACTAAAAGCCCACTAGGAACTTACAATTTTGCTGTTTTTGCCAGGAAGTGATTTTCAAATCCAAAGAGAAATGGCTTCCCTCCCCATGCTGCAGACACACTGCCATTCTGAAACCTTTGACAGGCCCCATTTGCCTACAGCAGCCCTGAGACTGAAGACTTGACCAGTTCACATCACCCATTGTGTAAGAATACACTTGTCAGATTTCCTTTAGTTCTCCTAGCACCCTGACCCTGGTAAAACCATGTAATTACATCAAAAACTAAATTAAGACCAGGAACATCTCAAGGACACATGATCTCAGATCATGATTCTTTTCTTTCTGCCTCAAATGATTCTTTGATACTCTAAGGGTTGGTGGAGAATCTATGCCAACAGAACATTCTTCCCTGACTCTGTTTACATATCTATGTGTGACACCTAGAGATGAACAACCTGACAGGTGTCCTGTATGGAATGTCTGAACTCTGGATCATAAGAATAAGACAGTCTCATGTACAAATCCAAAACAGTTGTCTGTGTGAGTGAACAAGCAGAATTTGTTCTTAGCTAAAACAGAGGCTTCTGGGTATTTTTTCTTGGTGCTGTAATGCTAATTCTTTCTCCTACTCATTTCCCATAATTCTTCTCTGTCTCCTCACATAGAATAGCTGATATGTGAACAGTGAGGATTAAGGAGAGAACTGAGCTGCAAGCAATGTTCTAGTGATTTTTTTTTTTAAGAACAGAATTTTTTCTTTAATGAACATCGGGGTTTTTTTTAAAAGATGTATTTATTTGTTTTATGTATGTGGGCACACTGTCACTGTCTTCAGACACACCAGAAGAGGGCATTGGATCTCATTACAGATGGTTGTGAGCCGCCATGTGGTTACTGGGACTTGAACTCAGGACCTCTGGAAGAACAGTCAGTATTTTTAACTGATGAGCCATCTCTCCAGCCACCCTCCCCCAACATTTTTTAAACATGGGAGATCACTTGTCACATTAAGAGGAATCTGACTAGAGTGATGCCCATTGTCTCTCAACACCTGCATCCCGCACACACACACAGAGGATGCTAACACAACAGACCCCTTGATCAATTTGCCTTCCTGCCTTGCCATGACCTATCTCAGATGTTCTTGTTCTAATGTTCCCACTGAGGACCAATGAGTGACTTCATTCCCTCAACTGCAGGTGATTGGACCAAGGATGGCCACTTGACCCAAGCAAGGCCAATCAATGCTGTCTTCTAAGATATGAACACCAAAACCAAAACTATTGCTAGCGTCCTTCAGTACTTAAACTGGAACATGGTCAAGATTCTGTATATTGTGATAGGTCCAAATGGAAGTAGGACCAAGAAACATTGGCTAGAGAGAAAAGTCATAGCAGGTATGGGAGGGGACATGAGATAATGTGACCATGCACACCTATAATCTCAAAACTCAGGAGGCAGAGACAAGAGGACATCTGGCCCTTCCGGTGACTTTCTCTTCTCCATTTAATCCAACATGAATGATGCTGCTTCTGATTGTGCCTTCCCAGGTTTACAAATTGGAAACTCAATTCCCAGTGTTTGGTCATGAGACTCCTAACAAGTGATTAGGGAGTAGGGGCCCTGCCTTCATTTATGTGTGACTGCTGCTGTCACCAGAGGTATTAATGAGTGGGCCCCTTCCATCTCCTTCCCATGCACCCTCTGCTTTCCACCTTGGGATGGCGTAGCAACCATAGGGTGATTAAAATACTTAACTAGATGCAGGCCCTTTGATCTTGGACTTAGTCTTTAGAGCTATGATAAATAAATCTGTGCTTTTTATGAATTACTTAGTCTCAGATGGTCCCTATTATAACAGCACAAAGCAGACTAAAACAAATGGGTTCCATTCCTTCAAAACACAGATCTTTGAGATAATGCTTCTCACCTTAGCCACTCGCTCACGGTTATGGCTTGAATTTGAGATGTCACTAGTAGACTTCTGCTTTGAATACTTTGGTCCCCAGCCAGTAATGCTATTTTGAAGGCAATGGAATCTTTAAGAGGTAGAAGCAGGCTGGCAGAAGTGGGTCACAAAAGGAAGGATTTCAAAGATTATAATCATCCCTGGTTCCCCCCTGTATTCTCTGCTTCCTGGTCCATACCATGTGAACAAACACCAACTGACAGCCCCCACTGCTACGCCCTCCCCACCTTAAAGGGCTGAAACCAGGAGCCAGAATAAACCTCTCCTCCCTTCAGCTGCTCCTCTTACTTTAATGTCACATCACAAGACTAGCATACCCATAACTGGTGCTGTCATCCCTGTATCCGAAGTTACAATGGAAGCTGTCCATGGAAAGCAGGGAACCCAGAGTCACTACCCCATAGAGAGCAGATCCAGATTCCAAAAGTATATCATACTAATTTGCAGTGTTATTTGGTAGCAGTGTGTGCTGGAAAATGTCTTGCTGTCCTAGGGAAGAGAACCCACCTATCCCTCAAGCATTTATCAGTTTCTGTGGCACAAACAGTTTCCTTGTTGCTGCTTTCAACACAAGAGTGCAGAACTGAGTTGGGGAAAGATGCTCATAGCTGGCTTGTTAGAGTTAGGACAGCAGCCATGCAGCCTGTCTGTATCTTTTAGACTGGTAGAGACCTCCCCACTCCTTCACATGGATTCATTCTCATTATCTCATTATTGGATTAAATTTTTGGAATGTGCATTAGTTACTTTCTGTTGCTGTGATAAAACATCATGACCAAAATCTACTTAAGAGAAGAGAGTGTTTATTTTAGCTTATGGTTCCAAAGGGTTAAGCCAGAATGACAGAGAAGGCATGGCAGATAAGCAGAAGCTAGCTGATCACATTTCAACCCCACACAGGAAACAGAGAGGAGGAAGGAGGACAAGACTACAATGTTTCCTCCCTTGAGGCTGCAACTTGTAAAGCGTCCCAAACACCACCATCAACTGGGGACCGAGCGCTTAAATGTATGAACCTATGGGAGACATTTCTCATCCAAACAACTGCACAGTGTTATTACTGTTGTTTTTTATTCTGAACCAGTTTAAATTTCTTTGAGAAAAGGCCTTTAAGCAGAGCCTTGGGCTGGCAAGATGGCTCCATGGTGAAGGTATCTGCCCCCAAGCCTGAAAACCAGAGTTCCATCCTCAGGATCACATGGTAGAACGAGAGAAGTGATGCCACAAAGTACTCCTCCAGTCTCTGCATGTACATTATGGCGCATGCACACATACAAGTAAGTAAATAAATGTAATGACAAAAATATTAAAACACAGCATCAAACCTTTCTGAGACCTGGAAGGTTGTGAGCTCTCAATCAGCAAATTAATATTAATATCTCATACTTATCTAACAATCCATGGCATATAAATATCATGCCACAGTGGCAAAAACATGGGATTTGCCATTAGACTGAGTTGTGGTAGACCCCTGAAGACAGAATGTGTATAGTAAACCTTTGGTTACCTTCTACATGCACTGGGTCTTTTGTTCCCAATAACCAAGCTCAGTGTTGTTCACATCATGAAAAGCAAAATTAGTAAATCCTCCCAAACAGATACCACAACTTGACTTCCCTTTCTTAAAGAGCAGAGGTGCCACCTCCCCCTCAGCTGGAGGCAGCACTCACCTAACCCAGGTTTGATGGGACCCTTCATCCCAGGGAGTAGGCAGTGGGACCACAAATCCTTCATTTCTGGGTCTACTTTGAGCCAAGCTTTTGTCACGTTGCATTTTGTTTGTAAAGTACAAACGGGGTGAGACTTCTCTAGAAATTGCTTCCCGTTGTGAACTTCCATGAAGCATATTCTCATGTCAACAGCAGGATATGTGTATTGGGGTGTCAAGAGGACCTCCGATGAAGCTTAGCTTCAGCACAGACCCTTCCAAGTCTATCTCTCTGGTGTTTTGTAAACAAGCCTCCAAGGAACAGTGTGAACCTTGCCAATCTTGCCCATCACTCCCTTTAGTCCCACTGTTCTTTACCCTTGGTTTGAAAGAAGCCCAGTGTCCTAGGTCCTACTAGCCCTTGAGAACCAACAGACTCACATTCGTATGACTAAATGCCCCACTCCCAGCCTGCTAGGCGAGCCTTCAAGACCAGAGAAAGGCTGCACCTCACTGCTCACAGCCTGTTCAGTCGTGTCTTTTATTTGGGACCATACTCCTTTTCAAACCTCTTAACAGCAGATTTCTGTACACGCTTTCAGTGACTTTTGCTGTGATAAAATACCTGAGCAAAGCAAGTCATGGAGCAGAGCCATGTTGGAGCCTGTAGCCCAGAGACTGCAGTCTACTTAGGCAAAGCATCCTAGCAGCAAGAACAGGGTTGAGGACCTAACCCTGCTCATTGCAGACAAGCAGCAGAAAAGGAATTTGCATAACAGGGGACAGGAAATAGTGGAGAAATACAGGAAGGGTCCAGGGCAAGACACAGCCCCAAGCTTAAGCCACATCTCCTCAAGTTTCTACCACCTCCCAAAATAGCATCTGTCACAGGAAGTGTTCACAATGCACTCAAAACGCAAGCCTGTGGGGAGATTTTATAACTGCAACATGTTTTTGTATTAGTATTATACATCTTTGTATAGTGCAATGTGATACTTCAGTATACAAATACAATGTATAGCAAAATTCAGATCAAGGTTATCCACATGTTCCTTCCCCTCAGACACTTACCACTTCTTTGTGTTGAACCCACTCAAAACCCTCTCCACTGGCTACTTTGAAACATCCACTGAATTGTTAACATAGTTACCCTGCTGTGCTATAGAACACCAAGACTTAGCTCTCCTGCCCAATTGTATCTTCCTCCTCCCCACTAGCTGTTCTCTTTCCCAGCCCCTCACAGCCCCTATTCTATTCCATCCTTCTGTGAAATCACATTCTTAAAGAGTCTATATCTAAGTGAGAACATGTGGGGGTTTGTCTTTCCGAGCCTGGCTCATTCACTTAACACAATGCCCTCCAGAAATCTGAGCCACAGATTTCTTTAAGTGAAATCTCACCCAAAAGTCCGAAAACAGATTTTAAAAATAGAGCCTTTTTTAGTTTTTCAGACCTCTAAAAATATTTTAAATGAGAACTTAGAACTGGTTGGATAGCAATGAGTGCCCAAGAGTCTCATCCAGACTCCCTTTTGATCCTTCGCTAGAGGGTGAGGTCTTAACACTGGTCTGGGAAAGCCTAAGGCTTGGTGAGCACAGTTTAAAAACTGCTACTCATTAAACACATTGGAGAGCTAGGGGCAAGAAAAGCAATGAGGGGCTTCTGCAGCTGCTCAGATCAGATAAGAGACAGGAAGACCTGAGCCAGCCTTACACATGCTTTGAGACTCAAATTCACTGGGACAGATTGGGTGTGGGAGTCACAAGAGAGGACAAAGATACCTCTGATTTTCCAGGCTTGTATGATGAAGAAAATTAAGTTGCCACCCATAGAAAGGGCTCTGAGGAAGAGAAGAAACTAATCTACTCAGTTCAAGGTATGCTGTGTATTTTGTTTGCTCTAGTTTAGTTAATCTCTCTTTAAAGCATCCTCAGTGTGTATCTATCCTGGAGAGAGGAGGTTACTTAGGCAGAAGGAAACCAGGACCAAACAATGGCCCTATCATTCCTCATGAGTGAACCGCCAGGAGACACAAAATACAAAAATACATGCCAAGTTGCAAGAGAGTAAGACTCTAGGCCACAAAGTCTACCTACCCCATAGTCATAGGCAAATGGTCAAGTTCATTCTTCCAAATGAAAAGGATTTCTCTCTGCAAGCTAAGCAGTTCCCTAGACATGGACTGGCAGTTTCACCATCAGACTGAGTGCTGTCAGATCAGATAGTTAGCAGATGTTGATTGAGGGCCTACTACATCGGGGTAAGCCTAGAGAAGTGAAATCACTGACTCCCCTTAGCTTTCAGCTATCTGAAGCACATAGATGGGGTGATACAGACACCATGTGTTCTCCTGAGTGAGTCCATTTGTTTATCTCTGCATGACCCACAGACAGTGACTTCAGGCAGCTATGACCAGGGACTCTGTGCTCCATGACCCAAGCTGGATACACTTGGCTGTCACAGTTCCAAAGCTGCTCCAGGAAGTTCTTCTGGTGCCAATCTTCTTTCTCCCTCTGTTTGTCACTGGATCACCAGGGAAGGCAGATGGTGCCCTGCAAACACATCTATAAACCAGGCAAATGTGACTCGTGTTGATAATGGAAAGCCAACATCGGGCACAGCATCACCAGGGACCACTCAGTAGATGGGAGTGGAAAAGAAAACACACTCCTGCTCAACCTCAAAGAAGCACCCTCAGTGACTGAATGCAGTAAGGAGATACTGTGCTCCTAGATCTGAAGCCCCATCCACCACCATCAGCTGTACCTCAGTCTCCATGTCTTTCAAGGGGGGAAAATGATAAGTCCCTCCTGAGCTGAATACCAGCATAAAGAAAGAGGTGCATGGGAGTGTCAATGCACCCCCAATAAGTATTGGCTGACTTTAGATCCCATTCCTCCAAGGAGTAGGCTGCCCAGGATAAAGAGGTGTCCTATCATGTGACTCTTCACCTAGAATTTCAACTTCCTAGTCAATTATAATGGGGCTCAGTATAGGTTGGGGGATTTCTGTTGCGACAGGGTCTCACTCTCTAGCCCTGGATGACCTATAACTCACTATGTAGATCAGGCTGGCCTCCAACTCCAGAGATCCACCTGCCTCCGCTCTGAGTGCTGGGAATAAAGGGGCATGTCCCCCCACAGTCCTGGAGGAGACTATTGTGCTTACTCTAAAGCCACTTTCATGGCCCAGTTGGAAATAGGAACCCTTGCATCTCTATCATCCGGTCCCCCTACCAGTGTTCTCGGGGCACCTCTTCATAAAATAGCATTCTCCATGGTGAGGAATTCTAACCCACATACACTGTAGCCAGGCTTCCAGAGACTCCAGGAGGAGGACACTGCACAGGCCTTATATACTCGTGGACCCAGAGTTTCTTTTTCTCTGCCTCTGGGATTATCTAAGGGATTGGAAGATTTTTAAACCACTCCAAGCTGCTTGACCACGCATGACGCCAGACTTGCTCCAGAAAACAGACCCTGCCAAGCAGGGTGCTGCTAACCAAAACAAGATCTTTTTAATCTTTTCTTTCCATTTCCACTCTATTTCCTAACCAAGAAATGCACAATCCCAAGAGAAAGATCAGCTCTCCCTTCTCTCTCCATCTCTCTCTGTTTGCCTCCACCCCTCCCCTGCACATCTCCCTCAGCCTCCTTCTTGCCCTCCCTTCTCTCTCCTCTTTCCCCACCCCCTCCAGCTTTTATCATTTTAAGCTGCACACATGCCATTCTTCAGGGGATTAAAGTCAAATTTAGTCTTCTGCAATTGTTATTACCTACCCCTTGGCTTATGAGATGCATTTGCCTGCATTTGTAATGCATCAATAACTTCCACTCTCCTCCACTGGAAAACAATGCATTATATTAAATAGCCTGTGTCTAGCCTTGTATTGAAACAGACGATAAATTAGGACTTCCAGCTCTTGGTTTTTTACTGATTCCTAAACCTGCCAGTTACATGCCTGTCCGCCCCGCTGAACATTCTCTCTGAAGCTGAGAATGCACAAAGCCCTTGTTCACCGGGCCTCCTGTCTCCATCACTCCTGCAGGCTGTCTGTTTCACACCACCAAGCAGATTGTAATTGGCAGGATGAGGTGCAGAAATAGGCAATGGTTGGAATATGCGGTTTTCAACACACACAATCTCTCTCTCTCTCTCTCTCCCCCTCTTTCCCTCCCCCTTTTTAACACACAGAGAAAGAGGGAGAGACAGACAGACAGACAGATAGACACAGAGAGAGAGACAGACAGAGACAGACAGAGTTTGTGTTACGATATTTTAGAGACTTAGGAACTTGGCCTGTGAAGATTCTGATGAGAATTGCAAGGGCTTGCCTGAGTACTCCAGCCCATGTGAACCAGGCTGGCATTGGCAGTTGACTGTACTGTTTTTCCTTTCTCAGCGTCTATCACATGTGCTTTTGTCTTTAAAAGAGTAAATACAATGACTGAACAGCCAGATTGATGGTGGAGTTTCCATTTTCCTGACAAGATTCTGTGAGCTGACTGCACACACATCCTGACAGGACAATGTTGACCCTTGGGTCAATTTTGCAGATCCAGTCTTTTTATTTACTCTTTTAGAGACAAGTCACATGTGTTCCAGGCTGTTCTCAAACTCACTATGTTGCTGACGATGACCTTAAACTTCTGATCTTCCTGCTTTTACCTCCTGAGTGCTGGGATTACAAGTCTGCCTTATGCAGTGCTGGGGAATCAAACCCAAGACTCTGAGCATGCTGGGCTGTGCAAGCATTCTGAGCCACTCCCCCCAGTCCATAACTGCTCAGTTGCTGGATCACCCAGCAGGGCTTCGCACCCTTGGTCTCCTTGGCATTAACCAGGTATCTCTTGTCTGTGAAGGCGTTCTGTACATTTGTAGAACATTCCCCAGCATCCCTGGCCTCTACCCAGCAGATGCCAGTAGCATCTCCCTCAAGTTGTGAGAATCAAAACTATCTCCAGGAGGCTGGAGAGATGGCTCAGCAATTAAGAGCACTTTCTGTTCTTCCTGAAGATCCAGGCTCGTTCCCAGTACCCATATCAGGTGCCTCACAACTATCTGTAACTACAGCTCTAGGGGATCTGATGCTTCTGTCCTCCATGGGCACCTGTACTCATCTGCAAGTATCCACATGCATAGTTTTATATAATTAAAAAATAGTAAAAAAAAAAATTTAATTAAAAAAACAAACTATCTTCAGACACTGTGGAGTAGTCTGTGCAGGGTACACCTGCCCTACAATAGTAAAGATATATTTAATCTCAGTCAGCACATGATCACAGCACTTCAGAACCGATAAAGACAGAGGGTTCACCTAGTCCAGAGACGTGCTGGAAGGTCTGGCTTCTTCTGAGGCCTGTCCTGGTTTGCAGATGGCTACACTCTTGATGCCTCTTCGTGTGGCCATTCCCTCACTCAGACACACCATTGTGTCCCACCCTATCCATAGAAGGACACCAGTCTCCTATCCCCCTGATGGAATCATTTAACTCAACCTCTGAACAAGCTTGTTTGCAAATGCAATCACATTAAAACATGGCGGGGGTTGGGAACTCAACAGACAAATGTGGGTACAGGACTTAACCCATCACAGGGAAGGAAGATAAGAAAGACAGAAGGAGAGATTATGTTGTGGAGAGGCTACACTCCTCTCTGGCCCACCACTGTACCACTAATCTGTTAGAGATTCTGGCAGTTTGTCCCTTACTTTGGGGACTGGCAGCAGGCACAGATCTTGTACAGGCATATTCCAGGCAAGCTAAAAGTGACAAGTTACTTCTTTCAGAAAGAATGACTATAAAAATTTATCTCTTGGGGCTTACTGGAAAATACACTTATTAAACTGGGGTCACTTAACTGTTTTGGACAAGCAACCTGCAGCTGTTAGAATTAAAAACAGTAATTTTCACATCAGGCAGAAAGGGCCTCTGACCCCTAGTCTTGTATGAACATTAATAGTTTAAAAATAAATAGTAAAATGAGTGGGTTTTCTCACCATGAAGGAGCTTGAGGTGCTGTCTGACTTAAATCCTCACCTTAGTCAAGTAGATACACTTGGGGCCACCACAGAAATTCATGTGGAAGTCAGAATGGGCTGGACATGAGGGATCTTTGAAATGAAATCCCAAGTACTGATTTTGACCCACCCCCACCCCCCCACTCAGAATATTGGGGGCTGGGAAGATGACAACTCTATCAGTAAAGCACTAGCCACACAAGCAAGAGGCCCTGAGCCCAAGTCCCAGAATTCATTTATAAATCTAACTGCAGGGGCTGATGTAATAGCTCAATGGTGAGCACTGGCTGCTCTTCTAGAAGTCCTGAGTTCAATTCCCAGCAACCATCTGTAATGGGATATGGATGTCTCCTTCCGTCATGCAGGCATACATGCAGATAGAGCACCCATATACATAAACAAATGCATCTTAAAAAGCTAACAACAGCAGCAAGAAGCTATGGTAGAGCCCACTGCAATCCAGCTCTGTGGGGGTGAAGACAGTGAATCCCTGGAGCTTACTGTTCAGCCAGTCTAGACTGCTTAGAGAACTAGCTGAGCTACAGGTGGGGAGGAGATTCTAGCTCAAAGAAAAGGGAGAACAAGCTGAGGAACAACACCCACAGCCACCATCTTGTCTCCAGATGCACGTGATCTCTCTCTCTCTCTCTCTCTCTCTCTCTCTCTCTCTCTTTCTCTCTCTCTCTCTCTCTCTCTCTCACACACACACACACACACACACATACACACACACACAACATACTCCCATTCAAATACACACATAAATACACACAAGCAATACTTTTAAAACTCCTAGTTTGTTCTCTTTTGCATTTCTGAGTCTAAAAATTCAGGATGTGAATTTCTCCTATAGATGCTTGTTTTTACGGGGAAGATTCCTTAACACAAGGAAAAAGAATATTTTTAAAAGCAGACAGAAAACTGTGCTCCCTGTCAATCACTAGCTCTTGTAAAGACTGGTTGTTTATTTTTAAATCCTTTCTATTTCTAGAAAATGCAAAACACTAAGAAGAGAAACCAGTACTTTAGTACTGCCCAGTTAAAGACTACAAACCTTTCTTCCTGAGGAAGAAATGGACCTCCAGCGGAATGCAGAATCCACATGCATAAATCTGGAACTGAAAAGCTATGGTATGTCTCTGAGTTGGTGGCAGTCATCAGCTGTTCACTCCCAGTTCATGACAAGCAAGCACAGAAACTGAGTCACTTGGGCCAGAAAGATGGCTTGGTGGTTAAGAACACACTACAGCCAGGCTCAGTGTGTTGGCACATGCCTTTAATCCCAGCACTTGGGAGGCAGAGGCAGGCAGTTCTCTGAGTCCGAGGCCAGCCTGGTCTACAGAGTGAGTTTCAGGACAGCCAGGTCTATACAGAGAAAATCTGCCATGTTCCCCAAGTCTGTGCATGCAGCATGCTCCAACCTAGTTAGCAATAGAGGTAGGTGTGCAATCTGCTATTTGGATGTATTACACAAATTTACTCTTTTTTAATAAAATTATTTTATTATTTGATGTATATAGGTATTTTACCTGCATGTACTTCTGTGTGCTGTGTGTGTGTGTGCCCAGTACCCACAGAGGCCAGAAGAGGGTGTCAGATCCCCTGGGATTGTAGTTACAGATGGTTGTGAACCATATAGGTGCTAGGAATCAAATCCAGGTCCTCTGGATTTGAGCAGCTAGTACCATCTTTCCAGTCCCACACAATTTAAATATATATGCATATATGTGTATATATTGAAGGAGTAGCTCAAGCCATCAAATCCAGGGTCCTTGGTTAGGTTGCGCACCCCCTAGTGGAGTATACAGAAACAGCCATCCTTCCTCTAGAACATGACACGGGGAGATATAAATATGGCCAAGTTTCTTCCTGCTGTCCAGAGTCTAAGGTTCTACCTTAAGTCACCTTCTAGAATCTCATTAAGGAAGAAGGCCACATAATCTGATAGTTTGAACCAATGTCTCTAATATAGCAATGCAAAAGCAGCATTTAATTCACAATGATTGAGAAAATTAAGGTATTCCGTGACTTGTCCTGAGAATGTTCACTGAGTGTGGTTTATGTCTTAATCCAGTGTGGTAACACAGGACCTACTCAAGGAACTAAACAGGTGAACTAAAATGTAGAGCTAGGAGGGACATGAAATAGTTTTTAACTACCAATTGACTAGAAATTGACCAGCCTGTGTCCTGTCCCCACAACTAGCCCTTTCCCATGTATTTGATTTCAAGGAATACAAAATAACCTTGAGGAATACTCAACAGTGCTGTGGACCACTGTGTGTGACTCTTTCACATTCCCATGGAAGGTGGCTTCAGGATCTTGTGCACCACTCTCAGCCCAGTAAGGAAGACACTGGGAAGCTGCTCAGTCTGGTGAGCTGCCAGGTATGTGGACTCAACAGTCCATCCTCACAAGAGGAAGCAGGCCCCACCCACTTGGAAGCAGGCTCCTCCTACTTGGAAGCAGGCTCCTCCTACTTG
>JADRCH010000013.1:7215728-7243958 GCA_019843965.1 Rhynchomys soricoides
CCTCCTACTTGGAAGCAGGCTCCTCCTACTTGGAAGCAGGCTCCTCCCGTTCTTCTGGGCCCTGTGGAGTAAGGTTTTGTAAGCACTGTCATCAGTTCTCTTGTGCCAAGGGAGAAATATTAACAGCTTTATTGCAAGATGATTGTGAACCTAGAAGTTGTGTCCAGGACTCCTAAGGTTATGCAATGTTTCAAGGAGATGAATCCACCAACAGTAACCTAGTTGTCCCCTAAAAAGTTGTCCCGAAGCCCTCATCTGAAATCTCCCCATATGGCTGTGTGTACAACAGTGTTAAACGGTAATACTCTGGGATTGATGGAAAGCAACTCACAAATGAGTTCTGGGTTCTGACTGGAACCAGTTCAGGGTCTATGTGCACAGGTTGGAGAGATGGCTAGTGGGTAAGAGCACTGGTTACTCTTCCAGGGGACTGGGGTTCAACTCCCAGCACAGACCTCTTAGCAAAATAACAGAAACAATAAAAGCTGTAAATGGAAGCTAGTGAATGTGATTTGCAGTGATTGAAGGGCAAAGGAATGCCATAAAATGGAACCATGCAACAGACTTCACACTAGAGATCCCCTGGGGGAGGGAGAAGCAAAGGGCTGCCTCTGAGCAGGGATACAAGCTGTGATGGCACAAGCTTTATAAGGGGTACAGAGAATGTGCATAGGGAAAATACACAACCATGATGACAAGGAAACATGTCACATTGGCTGCTAGCAATGATGGGGCTGCTGGTGCTGAGTCACTGAAGGTGGTGTTGGGGAGCAGGCAAGAACTTTATCAAGAGTCATGTTACTAATGTCAAGAAGAAATCTAGATCAATATTTTTCATAGAGGAACAATAGCTAGATAATCCACCATCACATAGTGGCCATTGGTTACTAGGATAGCCCTATGATTGCTAGTTGTGATGCCTAACTTGCTACAGTGACTCTCAATGGATCTCTGAGAAGTCCCTAAAGATGCTGATGCCAGACTATACCCAAGACCAAGTACATGAGAACCTCCGTGTCAGTATTTTAAAAAAGATCTCCAAGAGGTTCTTAAGGGTGGCTTGTGCTGGAAACCACTGTCCCAGCTAACAGAACTTAGTTACTAAAAGGCTAGATACTGCTTTTAAAGAAATTTGACTTTTTTCCCTCAAAGCACCCAAAAGCCCTGTTGAATTGGTAACATTTTCCAAAAAAAACAGCAGCTGATGAACTGCTGCTAATGTTCAGGACATGGAATTAGACATGACTTCTGTATGTCAGGCTCATCACCCCAGACAAAAGCTTAAATGTAGATTTCCGAGAACAAGAGCAAACAACAGTCAGAGATAGGTTGACCTCAGTTGAGTAAGCAATGCTGCCAGGAGAAGAAAGACAAATGTATAGGTTCATTTCCCACATCCATGCAAATGTTTACTGAGTGTGCAGTAACTGTGATAGGTGAAGGAGACTCTGAGAAAAAGAAAATGTCATCAGTGTCACTGTAGGCACTGATAGTTTAGTGCAGAGAAGAAAAAGGAAACAAAACTTTCCAGCCATGTTGTGTGACCAAGGATGACAGGCAGGATGTGGAAGGCCCAAGGAAGGAGCATGGGACGACAAGCAGGAACTCCTGGAGTCAACCTTTCCAGGATAGTGGACAAGGATGAGGGAGAGTATGCCCAGCCTTGTGAACACCAAGTGACAGGTAACACTGAAAGAGTAGGCAAGAGACTGATTATAAAGACCCTTGGATATCAGCTAAGGACATTGGACCTAACCTTGGAGGTGATGGGTGTTACTGATGGATTGCAAGTGGGGAACTGGCATGATTGGACTTGCACTGAGAATCTTGCATCTGGCTGTTGAATGCATCTGTGTGGTCCACAGCACTACCAGCCTTGCCCTGGAGCTTGTTCAAAATACAAATCTTAGGCTTCATCCCAAACACACTAAATCCAAATCCATGTATTTTGTGCAGGCCAGGGAGGACATTAGGTGTCTTCCTCAATCTTTTTTTTTTTAAAAAAAAAAAAAAAAAAAAAACAAAGTCTCTCAGTGAACTTAAAGCTCACCAATGATTAGCTAGGCAGGCTGGACAATGAGCTCCAGGGATCCACCTTCTCCACCCTCTCACCCCCATCAGCATGGGGACTGCAGAGATTCACTGCCACGTCAAGCCTGTACACAGATCCAGAATTTATACTCTAGGCAAGGTGTCCAGATTCAATGAAATTAGAGACACATCAGTAAAGAAGTGAGATTCTCATTTGACACTTTTGGAAGACTACTTACAAGTCAATAGTAAACTTTAAAATTCAAATAGCATCTTAACAGTTGCCTATGAGCCAGTGTTGCTACACATCAAATATATATATGATATATATGATACGATAGATAGTGAGAGGAATATCAAAACCGTTCTTTTTGCAGACATGATTATGGTGTGTGAACCACAGGTCATTTCACTGATGAAATGCAAAATGGTCTCTGATTTGAGTGTGTTCTGAGTGTCTCCCCTAAGGGTTCTTGTGTTCAAGGAAGCTTGGTCCCCAGTGTGATGATGTGAAAGGTAATGGGACCTTTTATGGTTAAGCCACTGGGGACATTGCTCTAGGAAGAAATTAAGGTGGTCCTCTTGGGATTATGATTAGTTCCCAGGAAAGGGGTTGTTATAAAAGAGCCATCCTGGCATGTCCCTGGTTTCTTTCTGGCTTCCTGTCTCACCCAGTGACCTTCCCTCACATACATGATCAAGCCATGACTCATTTTCCATAATGTGCTACCTACACCCCAAGGGCCTTCACCAGAACCAATAAAATACTGTATGGACATTCCTCCTCCCAAACTGAGCTCTTTTTAGGAAGTTCACAGTCTTGTGTATTTTTTATAGCAATCATAAGCAGACTAATGAAATGTCTATTGTGAAATTGGAGGAAAGGTCTCTTGATCTAGTTTTGGGATAATGAGATATAGACTTTTCCTTAGTTATCTGAAAACCCTTAAATAGGACAGTCACAACCCCAGTGGCACTCAGAAAACCAGTCCCAATCAAGTATGGACTTTACAGCTGCTGGTTGTGTGCATTGAGAGATCTGAAGAGAAGCAGAGGTGGCTGTGTGTTGGAGTGGTCTCTGGTGGCAAAAATCCCCTTGGATCACAGGCAGTACTGACAACAGGATTCAACAGGACAACACAGACTGAGAACAGAAAATACATGGCCTTCTCCCCAGGACAGAATCTGGAAGAATCTGAAAGAGAGGTGTGGTCTACTAGGTAAGAAGTGGGGGGCTAAAAGGACAAACAAGCAATTAGTCTATAAATAAGCACAAGTGTACCTCATCTTTAACAATCAGTGTGTTATTGAACAGGGCATACAAATTGGGCTTGGGTTAAATGAAAGCTATTTTAAGCTTATTTTGGGAATTTTCTATTTAAAGGAATCCTTTGTGGAGTGGATAATCACCCACTAATGAATCTTTTGTTAAATCTAGAGTTCTGCAAAGCTGATGTTCCCAAACTGACTGTGCCAGAGACAGCAGCACCAAGATGTCTGACAGAGTGCAGTTTGTCTGTGTCCTGGAAACAGAGTCCAGGGGTGGAGGAACCCACTCTTAAAAAGCAATAGAGCCCACCCTTGTGGAAAATAGGTAAGTAGACAGGAAAAAAATCATATTGCTTATGACTCAAGGAGTTTGTGAGCCCCGGGTAGCAAGTGGAAGCAGCAGGGAGGCAGGTAGAAAAGGACCAGTGTTCTGATGGACAGCACAGGAGATAGGATGAAGCGAAGGCAAGGAACTAGAGACAGCAAGATGCTCAGATGGGGCAGGTGCTTGCTGTTAAGCCTGCGGATCTTAGTTTGATTTCCAGAATCCACATGGTAGGAAAGAACTGACTTCCATAAGTTGTATTCTGACTTCTGTTAGTATGTCATGGCATGCAGGCATATATGTAAACACACATTCAGGCACATATATGTGTATACATATAAAAAAATGAACTCAAAGGTGTAAGTGGCCAAGAGAATGGGGAGATATTGCTTGAATCATGGTTTTATCTTCCTCTCCTCTACCTTCAAGATATTAAGATGCATCATGGATGGAAAGGGGGTTCTTAAGGCCCCATCTCTCTCTGGGGGCTTTTGGTAGTTAATGGCTGCTGGTGCAGTACAGTGGAGGGGGATGGAGGAGAGGGAGAGTCATTTACTGCAATGGTGTAGCCACTGATAAGCTGAGAGTATTCCAGTAAATAACCCTCTACCCATACCCACGCAAACAACCCTAATTAAACTCAGTGACTTCCAAAAGAGGGAGGGGAGCATGAGAGGAGGAGGAGGAGGAGGAGGAGGAGGAGGAGGAGGAGGATTTGGAAGAACAGTTTTGGTAGGAGAAGGAAGGTATAAAACAGGTTAACAAGAGGCAAAGACCAAAATCTGGGGCTGGCAACTCAATCCCTAGGACTCCCATAAAAATCCCCAGTGTGGAAGCAGGCATCTGTAACCCCAGCAATCCTACTTCAAGATGGAAAGCAGAAACAGGAGAACCACCCAGAAGCTCACGGTCCACCTAGCCTCTGAGTAAGCAACACACAGAAACAAGACAGACCCAGTCTCAATAAGGCGGGAGGCAAGAACTGAATCCTGAAAGCTGTTCTATGACCCCACACGCTTACATCCGCAAGGGTAATGACAAATAAAAAGGACAAAATCCATTGTATGAATGTATAAAATTGTCAAAGGATTTTTTTACAAAAACACTTTGAGTGCTGATGGCGACAATGTTTTTTGAAATGCTAGTGATTCAATTACCTGTGGGGCATCTGTGAGCTCTTAACTAGCTAGAGAGGCATTCTAGTGGGAAGCAATGGAAGACACGAGTAATTTAGTGTTAATTGAATAATCCTGCATATCTTGACTCTCACTGCCAAAAGCAGACAGCCTCTGTGCTGTGTTTCCTGGAACGCATTCCCAGAAAAGATGGAGCCCAGATGGGAAATTGAAAAATGGTGAAAGCTAGGTAATTTGGAAAGGGAGGTAGAAAAAGGCAATCAGAGCTGAATCCAGAGGCATAACTACTTAGACTGTCTTTAAGTAATCAAGTGTAAGTCATGGACTCCAAAATAAAAAGAGCTATCAAGGGATAGCCTGGTATGGAAGCTCTAAGAAAGCAGAAGGGATGAGGAGTTGGAGAAAGAGCAGGCTCTAGTTCCCAACAGACATTTAGGATTACCACACTTGGCCACAAAATACAGCACTCCCTCCTCATAGCCCAAGTCTAAATACCAAAAAATTGTGTCCATTCCTCCAACTAAGACTGAGTCTCCAATACTATTGGATTGTGGGTGGAGGGCAGGTGTTAAGAATTTCTCCTTTGCCTTTATTACGAGTTTACATGGGAACTAGGTATATGTCTTAGTCAACGGATTACTGTAAGGACCTGAGTTCAATCTATACAACCCATGTAAAAATGTATGGCATGGAGTTGTAGAGATGATTCAGTAATTAAGAGAACTTACTGCCCTTCCAGGGGACCAGGGTTTAGTTTCCAGCACTCACATGGCAGCTCACAACCATCTGTAACTCTAGTTCCAGGGATCTGATACCTTTTTTTGACCACTGCAGGAATGTCTTCTGACCTCTGTGAGCACCAAGCCTGCATGAGATGCCCAGACATACATGCAGCTGAAATGCTCACACACAATTTTTTTTTAAATTCCAGGTGTGGTAGCATATACTTCTAACCCCAGAGCTACAGAGACAGAGTCACTGGCCAGCTATTCTGACAAAATTGGTGAACTTCAAGACAATGAGAGGCCCTGTCTCATAGGAAATGGTTGGCTTCCCTAAAGATAAGACCTAAAGTTGTCTCTGGCCTCTTCATGTGCATACAAACATCTACATGTGCTGAGTACACATGTACACGATCATAAATAAAGGGGAAAGGGTTTGCATGGCACAGAAAGATGGAACAAAAGACAGTCAGAACAATAGTGACTTTGAGTTCGTCCTGGGCCATAGAGCAACACCCTGTCTCAAATTTTAAAAAATTAAATAGGTGGAGAGAGATGCTATGATATAGTTTGGTAAGCCAAAGAAATTCTAAATATGCAAAGCAATTCTCTATTTAAATAAATTGGGAATTTAAGAGGAAATATGATTAGAGCTCAAGGCTATCTATTAAATACTGTCTTGGCTCCCATACGGTCGTGGGGACATTACAGAGACATTTTCAAAAGAAATTTCCTGGGTGGTATGGGATTTGGAGACTAGGTAGACAGAAGTTCCCACACAGATAAAGATGAACTCTGCCTTTGCCTGTTCCTCCAGCTTCACCCAGCTCTATCCCCTATCAGGTCCCACCAAAGGTCCACTGAAGACATAAATGCATCACACCAGTGAATCAGCAAAGAGATCATAGGGGAAATGTGAAGCCAGTGGTTGAGCTTATGGAAGGGTCAGAAAGGGATTAAGTGAGTCAGGAGAAGATCTATTTAGATTGCCACCAAGATCAGCGCCAGTTATTTCGCCAAAGCTTTTAAGAGACCATGTAACTTAGCAACTGACTTGTGTTTGGGTTTTGTTTTCCTTTTTTTCCCATGTCAGTTTCTCAGGAGTAACTACCAGAGGTAAAAATGCTTGGGGTTGTCTGTTTACTGAGTGATGAGAAGCAAAGAATTTATTTATTTATTTATTTATTTTTATTTATTTTTGGATATTTACTTTATTTACATTTCAAATGTTTTCCCCTTTTCAGGTCTCCCCTTTGGAAACCTCTTATCCCATCCCCCCTCCCCCTGCCTCTATGAGGGTGCTCCCCCACCCACCCACCTCCGTCTTCCCTCCCTAGCATTCCCCATACACTGCAGCATCTAACACCCTCAGGCCCAAGGACCTCTCCTCCCACTGATGGCCAACAAGGCCCTCCTCTGCCACATATGTAGCCAGCACCATGGGTCCCTCCATGCGTATTCTTTGGTTGGTGGTCCAGTCCCCGAGAGCTTCAGGGGGTCTGGCCAGTTGACACTGTTACTCCCTCCATGGGGCTGCAAACCTCCGAGAAGCAAAGAATTTAAATATGCCCTGTCCCAAAGGTCACATTGGTGACAAGAAGGGACAGGAAATCAAATGGGGGGGGGGGAGATTCAACTCTCAGAATCCTCAGGAAGACAAAATAAGGTTCTACACTGTCAAAAACGGTGTTAGGAATGTGCCTCAGACCAAGGTCCCTCGTGGGACCTTCCTTGAGAAGTTTCCGGAGTTTGAAAGTCATCACCAAAGGAGGTAGCCTAGTCTCCACAGATCACTCCCCTTTTTGTAACCCACATCCCCTGAGCCAGTGCTTCCTGAGAACCGAAGGGGATGAGAAGGAATTTGTGCTCTTTTATCTGAGCCCAGACCCCATCAGAACCCCGGCCTCCCCCTCCCCAACCCCGAGCATATTCCATTCTCTCTCCTTAGTGGAGGTTTTGGAAGGGTTCTACCAGTTAAAGGTGAACCCCTGGAATGGCAGTCACAGCATATTCTGAGAAACACACCCATTCTGAGAAACACATGCATCCTTGACCGCTCTTGGCGGATGCGGATGCCCCGAGGTAGACAGCATGCATTCACTTTGGCAGTTGCAGAGACAGCTCCCAGGTCCCTCAGTCGGCACAAGAAAGAACGTGCAGATCAGCACCACGCTGGTGGACAGCTCATAGCGGGCCCATCTTTGCCCAGACTCTTCTTTCTAGCAGCTTTGGTACCAGGCAGGAAGAGGATTCTCACAATTTGCCCACCCCTTGCTAAGACGCCCACATAACTTCATTTTAGAGAGGTAGGTGCCCGGGCATGCGTGGCTGTTTGTGCTTCTTTAGACCCCGATGAGGCCAGTAGAAAGTCCAAGTCTTCTTACCTTTGCTTTCTGCCATCTTTAGCCTGTTGGGTTGTTTACGCGCAGTGATTTCGGAATGGCTGCTTCTGCTCCAGACATCGTACCCATACTCAAGAAAGACTTCTCCTTAAGTAACTTTATAACATGGTCGACTCTATTAGAAAAACAAAGGCCTTCCTTGGAAATCCCGATTTGATTTCGGGCTGTCAGGTGAGTACTTTTGATTACAAAGGAGGTTAAAAGCATATCTAAATTTCCTAGCCTTTTTCATAAGATGAACATAAGGAGGGTTGGAGAGAGTAGCTCAGTGTTTAAGAACACTCGTTGCTCTTTCAGAGGTCTTGGGTTCAATTCTCAGCACTGCATGGTGATTTACAACCATCTGTAACTCCAATTCCTGGGGATCTGATGTCCACTCCTGACCTCCGTGGGCACCAAGCACACGTGTAGTGCATGTATAGACATTCAGGTAAAGCATTCATGCATAAAATAAGATAAATAAATCTAATTTTTAAATTTTACATATATATTTTTAAAAAGCACAGAAGAGAAACATAATCACATAATGTGTCCTTTATAGGCAAAAACTTTAGGCATGGGCACACACACACTCATGAAAAACTAACTAAATAAATAAATAATAACAAATCAAAATATGCACACTACACACAAAAAAAGAAAGAAAAGAAAAAAGAAGCCAGGCATGGTAGCCCACACCTTTAATACCAGCACTCTGCCTTGGAAAGAAGAGGCAGGTGGATCTCTGTGAGTTTGAGGCCACTCTGGTCTACAAAGCAAGTCCAAGACAGCCAGGGCTATTACATAGAGAAACCCTATCTCCAAAGGCAGAGAGAGAGAGAGAGAGAGAGAGAGAGAGAGAGAGAGAGAGAGAATATCAGTGACTTGCTTTCTTCACCTAGGCCCCACCTCCTAATATTTCTGCCTCTACCCCATAATGCCATTAGATTATCAGTGAATTAACCCATTGATGAAATCAGAGTTCATGTAATCTAGGCACTTCCCAAAGGCCCCACTTCTGAACCTTGTTACCCTGGGAAACAAGTCTTCCATATACAAGCCTGTGGTCAGAGGAGTTCATACCAAACTATTGAGAGTTGCCAAAACTCACTGTGAGGTCCAAGATGGCTGATTAGAGCAGCAACCTAATGCTGCCTTTCCAGATGCTGACCCAAGCAACCATGGTACTCTTCCTGCTACATCTTGGGGGGAAAACAAGTCCTTATTCCATTCACAGATTGAATCCACATTGACTTTGGGTTAGGCACTGGGAGTGACACAGAGAAATCCAGGATGTACAAGGATAATTTTTAAATTTTTGCAGCATGGGGTTTGAACCCTGGGCCTCACCAGTGCTAGGCAAATGTCTAACACTGAGCTATATCTTATGCCCTCCCACAAGAGCTGTGCAGGAGAAAACCTCAGTGTAGCACTAACTCTGAGTCAACATTAATGTCAGGAGACTTTGCATTGGTGACCTCATTAGATTTCAGAGGTCATTGCCACAAGGTGAAAAGCAGTAACAAGCCACAAGAAACTTAGATGGTGTGATGATTAAAATCACAGCAGCTAACACATCTTGAGTGTTGCTGTATATCTAAGCATAGGTAATGTTCCTTAGATAGTGTGGGTGGAGAGGTCTCTTCACACACACACATACACACACACACACACACACACACACACACACACACACACACACATGCTTCTCACTCTTCCCTTCATCAGTCCATCTTGTTTCCTGAACTTCCTTCTTGCTGCCTGGGGCCTCTGGGCCTGTCTTGTGTCTCAGCCTGTGAAGGGATTCTGGGAAAGGGAAGTAAATGGTGGAGTCCTGCTAGGCTGAGAGCCCCCAGAGTGGTGTGGATCCAGTGCCTAGGCCCAGATGGAGCCATCCAGGGAAAAGCAAGAGGAAGGGCAGTCCCCTGAGGCTAGAAAACGGATGCATTAAGGAAGGGGCATCCTTCAGGAAGTGATCCATCACCCGTAACATTAAAATGGAGTTGGGAAGAGCTGGAGGACAAGAACATGCAGAAGGAGCTCCCTGGGCAGTGCCCAGAAAAAATGTAACCGGATGAGCCCCTTCTTTCCTATCTGGCTCCTCCAGCTTCTAGCCACAGCCTCAGAGATCCCTCTCAAGACAGGTTTACCTACATCTGGAGACCCAAACCTAACTATAGTATCTCTGTGCTGCCTAACCCTTGACCTCATAAGGAGCATTCATACAACCAACACTGCCTTATCTGTTGAATAAGAATCCAGCCTGTCATTTACCTTGCCATCTGGGTTCCAAATCTTTGGATCCATTTATAAGGGTGTTTTTTTAATTAGATTGATTAAAATGACCAAATGTTTCTCCCTCCATTTTGGCTTGGGCTCCAGACTATGTCTGGTTATATATCACCAGACCCTCAGGGTAGGGATAAATGAGCAGCATATATGAATGTTTTAAACCCAGAGCTCTGGGGCTAGTGGCTCAGTGGTTAAGAGTGCTTGCTGCTCCTCCAGAGGACCTAAGTTTATTTCTTAGCACCCATGTGAAGGAGCTCACAACTACAGATAACTCCAGCTCCAGGAGATCTGATGCCCTCCTCTAGCCTCTGAGGGTACCCACACACGTGTGCACATATGTGCACACGAATACACATACTTAATAAAAATAAAACATAAATTAATTAATTAATTAGTTAATTTAATTAAACCAGAATTCTACCCCCTCCACATGGCTCTGTGAGTCCACTGGTTTCCCTGAATTGTTCATGGAAAAGGGCTCCTCCATTGACAACCCTCCGTTAGTCAACCGCAAGTCACAAAAGTACTTCATAGTTTGTAAAGCAAGTCCACATTGATTACTTCATTGAAACTCAATGTGAAACCCACAATGGGGAATCAATTTTCCCTTCCTCTTGAGACTGGTCCTGTCTAACTCCACCTAAGTAAAACTCATTCACCAAGCTGGAGGTGTAACTCAGTGATAGGATGCCCAATGACAGGATGCCTGCTTGGCTCGTGTGAGATCCTGGGATCTGTCTTCAGCACCAACCAACAACACTCAGGATTCTAGTGTCTTCCAAAAGTCTCATCTCTTGGGATCTGAAGTTTTCAGGTAGTTTGTGCCCACAGGGAAATAAATCCATCTCCAAAAAGACCTGGAAGCAATTCATATCCAGGGAGTCATGGCCAGTGAAGACTTGTGGCCTTCTCTGCTCTGACACAACAATGGCAGATAACATAATAAGCAAGCTTCTAATTTAAAAACAAATAAGCACATATAGCTTAACTTGAAAAGTTTATGAACATATTCACTTGCTGTGTAGTATAAGAAACAGAAAAGAGTAAGCAACATCAAGGTCATGACTTCTAGGTCTTAAGTCTTCCAGCAGCTGGGCATGGTGAACCTGTAGATGGTTGGCAGAATGGTCTTCTTTTAGCTGGTGAGCTCACCTGAGTTCTCTGTCCTGGTTTGGTTTGAGAACAAAGACTCACTCAGTGCAGACAGGCCTCAGACTCAAAGCTGTTCTTGCGTACAGCTCTCCCTGCCTTAACCACCTGAACTCTGAGATTTAGACTACCCCAGTACACCCTCCTCCTGAAGCAAAACAACAGTGTTGGCCACACCCTCAGCCTCTCCCCTTCCCTATTTAAAAAAAAAGAAAGTCCCCTCTTTGTCTCAGTCGCTGGTGTTTGAGTGCTACTGCATGCCATCCAGTGACATTTCCCACCCTGTAATATTCCTGCAGCTTGATGTTTCTCATATTTATGCTTCTATAGCCTTGATCCCCAGGTTGTAGTCTCATATTAATAAGTTCCGAAAGGGAATGGACTCTTCCTAATACATCTCACATCTTGCATACAGCCCAGGGCACTTGTTAGCTCATGGCAGGCCTCAGTGTGGGCTGTGTTAAGAAGTCCCACTCTGCCTCCTAGGTCAAAAGCAGGATTGTGCAGTCTTGAAAGCTGCATGCTCATTTCTCAGCCTGGAGTCTTTCTGTCAGATGCTCCGAGGTGACCTACACTAGAGACATTCCAAATCCACAAATCTCTGCATCGAAATGGGTTACCCTAATCCCAACATTAAACAAAAATCCCATCTCTGCCCCAGGAAAAACAGGTCTCTAGATGGGCATGGTGGCGTACACCTTTAAATCCAGCATTCAGGAGGTAGAGGCAGGCCGATCTCTGAGTTTGAGGCCAGCCTGGTCTACAAAGTCAGTTTCAGGACAGCCAACTCTTTCTGTCTTAAAAAAAAAAAAAGACAAACAAAAAACAAGAAAGAAAGAAAAGAAAATGTCTGATGTATGACTGATTAAAGCAAAGTACCAAAGTACTCAAAATTATTTTGCTTTGACCCAACACTCAGCTACAAAATATCATTTAAATGTACCTCAAAACTCTCAGGGAATGTTTTATCCAGGATTCCTGAGGAGCAGAGCCTAAAGCAAATCTTACTCTTTCAGTGATGCTGGGGATGAAATTCCAGGTCGTCCAAAGAGGAGGGGTCAGGACAGAGAAAGACAGAAACAAACAGAAGATGGTAGACCACCCAGCTGGATGTGGGGGCACACCAAAGACCAGCCAGTCTCCAGAAACACCATGCTGTTCCTTAAAGCAAGCCCCAAAAATGATGGTGTGGATATTTCAGAGAGGGGATCGGGTCATGTGTATTGATCCCCCCCCCCTTGAATGAGGGTGGTGGCCTTGTAAAAGAGGTCCCAAGAAACTTGTTTATCTCTGCCATTATGTAAGAAAAAAAACCTTCAGAAGCAGGAAGAGGCCTTCCTCTGACACACACTGCTAGGGCTGTGATGTGGGACTCCCAGGTCTCCAGCACTATAAAGAAGGGGAGAGGTGAGGAGAGAGCTCAGTTGATGAGGACCTGAACTTGATCCCTGAGGACCCAAGTAAGAGAGTTGGGTGTGGTGATGCCCACCTGTAATCCTACCACTGGAAAGACAGAGAGAGGAGGATCCCTGGAGCTCACTGGACAGCCATCTCTCCAGCCTCTAATTGTTTTTAATAAAATAAAAAGATGGCTGAGACCTGAAGAACAACCCAAGGTTGCCCTTTGGCCTCTAGCTGCAATACATACACGAATACCCCAACACACAGGAGTGTGTACTTGTGCACACACACATACAACACACAAACACATATGTGCACACACATACATGCACACACATGGTGTCTGTTGTTTCTAAGTCATTTGATCTGTGTTTTGTTAACTACCAGAACTGACTGTGAGAGACCACACATTGCCTCTGTATTTTATAGACACCCCAGAGTGACAGAGAGGGGACAAACAGAGCCAAGTATTTGCTGGCTCCTTCATGTCCTCCTTCATGCACCACAGATCTCCCCTTGGGACACTATAACCTTCTGCACATCCGGAGTATGCTGTCCAGCTCCTCCAGGCAGCCCTGGAGAAACCAAGTCCTGTGTCTGTGGATGTGCAGGTCACCCACAGCCCCTGGAACTGTTGTGACTGTCACCAAAGCAGACATCCTGGTGGCCTTGCCAAAGCCTAACCCTCAGTGAGGGGAGATTAGACAGATGGCTGTATTAGGGGACGGGTGGCAGAGGAGCAGCTGGGGTCCTTTGATGATCAGATGGCCAAGAACCAGAGGGTGGATAAGGCTGGGCAACTGTGGAGGAGCCTGAGCTAGATCTGGAACCCCAACCTACTCACCCCAGAGCAGTTTTGTATTTGAATCACAAACATATACATCCCAGTGGTGCAAACATTGACTTGAGCTTTATTTCCTGCTTCCTAAGTCCAGGGCTGAGCCACCTTGGACAGGAGACTTGGGAAAGTAGATTTGTCTCACAGAGGCACTCATGGCTCAGGGGAGTTCTATCTCCCTGGAAATTTAATGTAGTCATTGCCTGGCTTTGTGCTATGACATCACCAAAAATACAATAAGGTGGGAGCAGATTCAGGATGCAGAGCAACTGAGACTGAAACCAGGCTTCTGGGACTGGCATAGCCCTTTTGGAGTTGTCCCAAAGTGAGGCAAGCACACCTGGCTTTGTATTCTATTAGCCCGTCATGGGAAGCCATGCCAAAGGAGAGAAGAAAGGGGCGGGATTATAGATGAGGCACCTCACTATTGCCAAGAACAAATCCCAACCAGAGGTAGTGCTAAGCTATCCACAACCAATTGTCCCAGTGAAAGGCGGTTGTGGGTAGGATTCCTCGGTGTCTACCTCAGAGGGCCACTGTTAGGTTTCAAACCTGGAACAAATGGCGGAGGTGCCTATTTAACAGAGCAAATCAGACCTGGCCACCAGGGTCTCTCTGCATCCCTCAGTCCCTACTAGTTACCAGGCCCTCCTGGCTGGTATGTCCACACCCCTCCCTAGAACTCTCCAGCACACTGGGGCTGGGCTGCTCATCCCTATGAAATCTAACCACTTTGGTTACCTGCCCGCTTTGTACCTTTGGGCTTCCTGGTTGCTACACCTGGTTCCCCTCTCTCCCCTCTTCCTGCCCCTCACCCTCTCCTCACATGGCTCATGGTCATGTCCACTCTGGACTCTCCCAGATGTCCCTGCCTCTGGCTATGCTCTCCCCGTTATCTACAATAAACTTTCTCCTCTGCCATACCAAGAACAGCCGTCTCCTTTACTTTTTAGCTCTTTTTGCATTCAGACACCATCTTAAATAAGCTTCTCATGTTAAGAATTGTGATGGCATGTACAAGGCTTGAGAAACCTCAAGCCAAACAAAACTCCGGCATGGATCAAGAAGATGGACACAGAGTTCCACCCTAGCTGGAACTTAACTTGCATTCTAACTTAAAATTTATATTAAAAAAAAGAAAAAAGTGAACATGTCACTACACATGTGTCTTAAAAATTATTTTTAAAGGGGCCTGGAGAGCCAGCTCAATGGTTAAGAAGCAGTGCTTTTGCAAAAGACCCAGGTTCAGTTTCCGGCACCCAAATCTGGCAGCTCACAATTGACTGTATTACCTGTTCCAGGGGACACAATACTCTCTGGCCTCTGCAGGTACCTGCATGATGTAGTACACACACTCATACAGGCACACACATACACATGAATAAAATTAAACTGCCAAGCATGGTGGCACTCACCTTTAATCCTAAAACTTGGGAGGCTGAGGCCTAATTTATATAATGATCTCCAGACCAGTCATGGCTACATAGTGAGACCCTGTCTCACATAGATAGATAGATAGATAGATAGATAGATAGATAGATAGATAGAGATGGATGGGTGGGTGGGTGGGGTGGTAAGGTAGGTGAGTGGGGTGGGTGGGTGGACGGATAGATAGATAGATAGATAGATGGATGGATGGATGGATAGATAGATAGATAGAAACATATTTTAACTTTTAACATTTTAAAAGACTTAAAAGTTTGGGGGTGTAGCTCACATGATACAATGCTTGTTTAGTACACATGAGATTGAGATTCAAGGTTTGCTTTCCAACACCAGATGAAATGGGATGTGGTGGCTTACCACTTGGGAAGAGAAGGCAGGAGAATCACAATTTTATGGTCATCCTTGGTCACATAGCAACTTTGAGGCCAGGCTGGGCTACTTGAGATCCCATCTCAGAAAACTAAATAACAAGTAAATAAATACTTTAATAAAACAAAACTAAACTGAAAAGAGGGGAGAACAAAGTTGCATTCCTCCCCACTTTAGAGACTCAAGAAGCCATGTCTATAGCCTCTCTCACCCCCCCTCCCATCCCCTAGGACAGCTACAACATAGAACTTCATTAAACTCCTCCAAGAGACAGAGCAATGCAATGCTGGATGCCTGAGTTCAGATCTTGACTCTGCTTGTTTTGTTAACCACTTCAGCCATTTTAAAAATATTTATTTATTATTGTATCTGAGTACACTGTAGCTGTCTTTAGATCCATCAGAAGGGAGCATCAGACCCCATTACAGATGGTTGTGAACCACCTTACGGTTGCTGGGAATTGAACTCAGGACCTCTGGAAGAGCAGTCAGTTCTCTTAACTGCTGAGCCATCTCTCCAGCCCCTACTTCAGCCATTTTTAATTGTAGCATCAAGTACCTTCCAGTTATTATGTAACTGTCCCCACATTCAGCTCTACATCTTACTCTGCTTCTTACTGTCTCTGAGCCCTTATGCTGATTTACTCAGCACTCTCTATTCTTCCAATCTCTCAACCACAGAACTAGACAGCAATTCCTGTGCAGAGGGTCAGTCCTGCCACCTAACCCACAAGAGGCATGTGAGAAGTGCCCCCAGCTATGTTCTGTCTCTCAGTTGTTACCTCATCAAGTGCCTCTGTTATTCCCATGAGAGGCAGAGAGCTGCCCTGGAGATGTTGCAATCTAACAGAAGGGAAGCAGAATGAGCAAAGTTACAGACGGACCAGCAAAGATACAGAGAGAGATGACTCCACCATTAAGAATACATACTGCTCTGGACCTGAGGTACATTCCCAGCATTCACATCAAGCGGCTGACAACCACCTGTAACCCCAGATGCAGGGGTTCTAATGCCCTCTTCTGGCTTCCATGGGCACCTGCACCCATGTGCACATACCCACACACCGACAAATGTATATTTTAAATTTTAAATAAAGTCCTAAAAGAAAGATAACTAAGTCAGAGGAGGACATCAAGGGTCACCATAGGCCGCACAAAGCAGTTGTCATGCATAGATCAAGCATGGACCCTAGAAGTGCATGATGCAAGCATTCCAGCTGACAAACCACAAAGGTGCAGAGAGATTCCTAAGCTCTCCTGAGCTCACATACAGTGAGAAGCACAGCCCAGGCTCTGACCACCATCTTGTCCTGTGGTATAGTCTGCACCCTTCTTATTCATGCACAGACTATGTTGTCTGACACGAGCTACACTGCTAGCTGGCGTGTGACAGAACTTGCAATGACCTCCACCAAAATACCAGCATTCCTCAGTGCTGACTTCACCAAGTCCAATACATCCCCACTGTGTGTGCTAAGCAGTCACTAATTTAATTACTTAATTAGACAGCAGATTTGTAATGCACTAACAAGCCAGTTATACCCAATTATTCCTATTAATAGCAGCATAAGAATAGCACGAGGCAGGAAATAATCCCAGTCTGAAGTCCTCTCCCTGGCTCCTAGAACACAGCCTAACCCGGAGCATGCATTTAGTAAGTTCACCCTCAACAAGCTTACTTCTGGTTTACACTCGTATTGTTCAAATATCCTTTATGCTATTTGTTGTTGTTGTTTTGCTTTGTATTTGTTTGCTTTGGGTTTCTTTGTGTAATCATGGCTCTGTAGACCAGGCTGGCCTCAAACTCACAGAGATCCATTTACCTCTGCCTCTCGAGAGCTGGGATTAAAGGCGTGTACCACCATGCTCAGCTGTCCTTGATGTTATTATTTGTGTTGTATATCTTCAGGTGCCTGACCTCACAATGAGCTGCCAGTCTCTAACAGTGATGGGATATCAGCTCCTTCCTAACCCTGTCATCTATGAAAGAAAACCAAGGATCATGAGAAAAGTGTATATATTGTGCAACGTAACCAAAAACCTTAGAAAACACCCATCCTAGGCAAGGAATGTGGGGAACAGAGGCAGGGATGGGGTATAACATGATGAGCTCAAGGCTGGTTGATATCCATGGGAGGCCTCCCCTTTTTCTGAAGACAAAGGGAGGAGGAGTGGATGAGGGATCATCAGGGAGGACTGGGTAGAGAGAGGGAGGGGAGACTGTAGTCAGGACATAAAGTTAATTAATTAATTTATTTATTCATTCATTCATTAAAAGGTGATGGGCCCAGCAGCCTAATTAATAAAAGTAGACCAGGAATTAGAGATGAAACGACCTGTTAAAGGAGATGTTAGAACACGTCTGAAACCAGTGACCCACTTTACCAGGCTAGGATTGCTCGCTAGTCGGTGAAGCTATAAATGCAGCCTTGTTCTTTTAAGCTGGAACACGCTAGAAGAAACTGTGCTAGCAGATCTTTCCCTGAAATACAGCCTGGCTCCTCTGTCTTGCAAGGAAGGACCTAGTCTCTTTGTAACCGTCAGTCCTGGTAAGAAACTGATGGTAATACAAACCAGGTCACCAAGGACAGACACAAAGAGGCAATTCATAAAGCCATTGGAAAGATTAGAAAAAAAAATTAGCAAGGGATGATGTGGTACCCAGGCCTGCCCTCATCAGTGACACATTGCCACTTCTGTATCCAAAGGAACATGGGAAGCTACTGGCTGCTAGACCCTGAAGAAATCGCTATTTGAAGGTAGAGTGTTTCCTAACAAGAAGAGCTACAGCCTTTAGGTCCTTTGGTCCAGACTGCAGCAGGCAGCGAGGGAGCTGGGAAAATAAAGACCCTGTCACTCCCCCTGGTGGTACCTCCTGGTGGCCAAACTTAAGCCCGGGGATAAGGATGGTCCTGAAGTACAAGAGAACAGAGGACGGAAGACAGAAGGCAGATGAAGAGAAAAAATTCACCCACACATTGGCCTCTCTGCAGCCTGCTGTCTACTTCTCCCGACCGCATGGGGGCTTCCCACAGTATCTGGTTACGTAATAACTGGGGTTAACCAGGGGCAAAGATAAGAATGGGGTTGAGGCATTTGGGGGGTTGTCTCTAGCTGCTTGTGCCCCTCCAATGCAGGCAGGCTGACGACTTGACTACCTGTGCATCTCTTAGTGGCTGTTTCCCCCAATCCCATCCTGTTATCACACGATGATGTCTATAAGAGGACATGTTTCATCTGTGATGAATTTTCCCAAGCTGACATAGTCTCCATTTTTAATGGAGATTACTGTGAAACAGGAGCTTTGTCTGTTTGTTTATTCTGTGGCAGTGGGAATTGAACCTAGAACCCTGCACTTGCTGTCCACAAGGTTAGATCCTCAGACATTCTTTCACTTTTTATTTTGAGATAAAGTTCTTACTAAGTTGCCCAGGCTGGTCTTGAACCTGATATCTTCCTGCCTCGGCCCCTCCCAAGTGGTTAGTATTACAGGCCTATGCCACCAGGCTTGACTCAAAACTAGAGTTCACTCATAAAATCCATGTTTTTACGTTTTGCAAAGGTTGTTGGAATGCAGATGTTCTTGTGTAAGTGATGCTGTGCATATCATGTTAATGGAAAAAAAACGTGAGTCAGGGAGACTGCTATTCTCCAAGGCTCTGGGACTCTACCTCTCATCAACTCCCAGTGCCAAGCTTACGGGAATGTTTCCTGAGGCAAAGTTGAAAGCAAACTGCTCATTCAGTAAGTAGGGTTAGAGGGAACATCAGAGTGAGCACAGCTCATTCTATAAGAACTGAAGGGACATCAGTGTGAATGCTCCTCATCCAGTATGAACTGTGGGGACATCAGTGTGAACATTAGTCATTCAGTATGAACTGAAAGGGTGTCAACATGAAGAGCTAGAAATTTTATCATGTTCTCTGCACCTTTAAAAAAGAATTATCACCAACCATGGTGGCACATGCCTTTAACCCTAGCACTCGGGAGGCAGAGGCAGACAGATCTCTGTGAGATGGAGACCAGCCTGGTGTACAGAGACAGTTCCAGAACAGCCAAGGGTACATAGAAAAACCCTGTCTTGAAAAAATCAATCAATCAATCAATCAATAAGATTGTCATGGCTCCTCACACCTAAATTCCAGGTTCTCTGAGGTGCATCTCCAATCAGCTCTGTCTTCCCTCACTTCCCTCCAAATGAACACTCTGGACTTCACTGTCCCTTGTCCGTGTCCTGGTCCTTCCTCCTCTGTAACCCTGTACATCTAAAACATGCTTATATTTCTGTTTGAATTCTACTTGACAGCCAAAGACTTCACAGCATGTTAATTTTTAATATCCACAAACTGTAGGCAACCCAAATGGCCATCATTGGGGAAATGGTAACATAGCCATACTCAGCAACAAAGAGCATGCACCATGGAATCAAGGGACAACATAGATAAAACCCAAATCTTATTTTGAGTTTAGAAGTCAAATTTTTAAAAAAAGAGCACATACTGTCAGCTTTGCCTAGGGAAATCCAGAAAACAGAAGTGAATTATGGTAGCAGAAAGGAAATCACAGATTGTTTTGCTGAGGGCAGAATTAACAGGGGATGACTAAGAAGTTCAAGGGATCTGTGCAGGATGTGAATGTGGTAGTGATTATGATATTGTCATCAGTACATATATTCTTAACTCATAAACTTGAATATCTCAACTATGGGTAGTTTATTGTGTATTAACTATACTGTATTGTGTATTATATATTATATATGCATATATATATATATAATCAGACATGAATAGTAAAAATTATTGCAGCAATCCAACAAAGGTTAAGATGTATGAGATCATAAGAAACCAAGAAAAAGCACAAATAAGCCAGTAGAAAATAGGCACAGAGCACAGAGAGGTAGCACATGATACAAATGATAAGCAAGCTTGACTAAAGTTTTTCCACCTCAACAAAGTGTAAACAGGCATTCTGTTCACAGCGAAGCTACAACACCAGTGGAAGGGTGATCCACTGGGAATCACCCTTCAGACCAGGGATGCTCTCCCGAACATAAGAACCATACCCCAGCATCCCAGTCAACCACACCCAGCACTTAAACCCTCATCCCTCTCGCTTCAGCATCCCAGGTGCTCCCTGTTATGTCAGGGCATCAGAGGCTGTGTGTACAACTGAAGTCCCATCCCACACATATGCTGGAAAGTTTGCATATCTCATCCATTACATTTAAATTACTCTAGTCCAGGCAAAGAGAGTGCTATTCTAATGTTGTTCCTGGACCAGAACAGAGCTCAGAGATGGGACTGATCGCTCCACAAGCAGCATACCTGACTTTCTCCCTCAGCACACATCCCTGAAGGCCTGCAGGCTGCTGTTTGTGCCTGCCTTCTCAGCAGTTCCACTGCAGTTCAATGATACATGCTTATTCCCTTCTAACAAACACCCTAGGCTGTAATGAGACCCTGTCTCAAAAAATCATAAGATGGTATCACTATCTGAACTCTGATGACCCACATTGCAAATGTACAAAAGCTGACTCTTGCAGTAGGGTCCCTGGCTGAGAGGCTGAGTTCATCACAGAGGCAGCAGAGCCTCTTGCCTCTGTCCCCCCACTTCCCACAAACATACAACCCACCTACTCTGGCACTGAGAGCTGCAGACCCACTGAACTCCCTCCGGAATTTCCTTTCCTAGACCTCTACCTGGCTGGTGTTTGTCTATAGCAGACCAAAATGCTCAGTCTCCAGCTCAAGGGGAGAACCAGAGGAAGGCAGGACCTGGAGATAGAGAGGGCAAGCTGAGGGAGGGCCAGGCCTGTGGAGAAAACCATGGGGGGGGGGGGGGGGAGGGAAAAGAGGGAAGCCCCAAGACACACAGAACATATCTTCATACACTGATGTGAACAAGTACCCACTGGGTGGGAAATAATGATTTCCCCAGAAAGCAAATAATGCCCCGCATGAATTCCTATGCATTGACTTTCCTATCAATCTATCACTGCCTACTGCCTGTGCATCCCTCTATTCCACCAACCTCTTCTTCACTGAGAGCTTGCAAAAGGACCCTGAATAGAGCCAGGAGCAATAAGTCACCTCCCCAAGCCCTGAAAGGCCTCAGGGAAGAAGTTCCGTGTGCTTGACCCTGCAGCACTGAAACCATGCATAACTGAGGCTTCAGAGTCAAGAAGGACCAACCCTCTTGCTTTATATATGTAGCCTTTAGGGACCTTTGAGACATGTTAGCCTGTTATAAATTAAATATAGAAGGTCCCCATGGGTTCATGTTTTAAATGTTTAGTCTTCCAGTTGGGAGCACTATTTAGAAAGACTATGGGCACTTTAAGAGGTAAGGCTCAGTGGAGGAAGTTGACCATGGAGGAAGTGGAGCTGGACATGGAGGATACTGGGGGTGGGGGTGGGGCGTGAATAACACTTCCTGGCTTGCTCTCTACTTCCCAGATGTCCATGAAGTGATTGACTCTCTTACACTATAGGTCCCTATCAGGATAATGTTCCACCCAAGTGAAAGAAATGCTTTTCCTCCCCTCCTCCCCTCTCCCGAGATAGGGACACCTAGCTAGCAGATATTTCCTATGGGACATAAGAAAGGGGCATTCCTCCCCTCCTCCCCTCCCTAGAGATAAGGCCAACTGGCCAGCAAATATTCTCTGTCAACATAGGCTCTCCCAAACAACAATGGCCCTGGGGTAAAGAATAACCACAGTGACACTCACTAAGAATCCCCTAATTGTGTGAAAGGTCAACAACCAACTCAGGCTGTGACCAGAATCTGCCTCAAGAATGTATAAAAAGTGTGAGCTTTGAGAATTGGGGGTCGCCTCTGCCTCATGTGCAGGATGACCCCAATGCATTGGAAATAATAAACCTCTTGCTGATTGCATCGCTCTCGATCTCTGTGTCTTTGTGAGGGGAAACTACTGGTAGTTGCGACCTTCGGGGGTCCAACAGAGGCATATGGGAGCCAAGTGATGAGCAGTTTAACTTTCTGAAACTATGTGCCAAAATAAAACCCCCACTTTATGTCATCGGTATTGGGTATTTTAGACACAGTAATAGAAACAGGCAGAGGTCTTTCTGAAGTATACGGAGAGTTCTTGAATGCCTCTTTCACACTGTCTCTAACACGTAGAGACTCTAGAGATGAGCTGGTGGTCCAACCCAGAAAAGCATCTGGAGGTAGAACCTGTACTGGGGCCTAAGTTTCTGTGTCCTCCTCTCCCTTCCCTTCTCTTTGGACTCTTTCTTCTCCAGTCTTAGAGCCAGAACTCCCCAGTCTCCTGTCCCCAGCAAGAGGTGCAGTGTCTGTCCCTGAACCCAGAGAGTGAAGCTCTAGTTGGAACATGTTGACCAAGGAGGCATTGTCAACAGGATTTCCATTCTTGGAGAGCTGCATGGAAAGACATTTTTCAGGCAAAGATAACTTTATCCAGACTCTGAAAGGCATTTTATTTTGTTTTCTGTTCTCAGAGAGCCACCTGCCTTTTAAACCCAAAGGACAAAGTGAAAGTCTGAAGTCAGAGAGGAAGACAATGGATGGCTCAGGGTGTATCTGTGCCCCAGGGATGCAGAGACCTACTTCTCTGGTCCCAGGCTGCCTGTTGAAAATGTTTTCTTCCCTCTGTAGTATCGCATTCTTTTTTTTCATTTTTTTTTCCCCAGTGGAGACTGAACTCATGGCTTCATGCATGCTGGGTAAGTGTTCTACCACTGAGCTAGATGACTGGTCCTTCATATTATTGCATCCTAAGAAGAAATGGATACAACAGAGAAACTTTTAGACTGGTTTTCTCAAAATCTTCCCAACCTAAGAAAACTTAAGCTGCAGGAGTTTGTTCTGGCCCACACTCTTACAGACCAATGAACTCACAAGCAGAAGCTGTTATGGGACAACCTAGAATGCTTGCTAAAATGGACCACAAGCATAGACAACACTCTCAAGTTCACCCTATGGTATAAGTCACATACCTACAATATGGACTCAGTGAGGTTAAGTGACTTGCCAAGTATCACGCAGCTAGTAAGTATGGAAGACATTCTTCACGCCAGGCACAACATGGCTCCAGAGCCTATGGTTTGGTCCCTTAAATCCTGGCTGCTATGAGAGAGGTAGGGATGGAGGAAGAGCCGGGATGGGGGTGGGGGATGACTGCCCCTGCCACAAAAGCTGCCAACTCCAGCCCACATTTCAGTGTTAAGTTTTCCACAGCTCCCGTTGCCATGGCAATAGGAGCTCTTGTCACCATCTGAAAACCCAGAAGAGGAAAATAAGAGGATTCAGCTCTTTGACTCAAGAGCTGACCAGTTCTGCAAGATAAACTCAGTCTGGCCCTTGAATCAGGATTAGAAATTGGAGACAGATAATGGCCCTCGTAGGCCACAGAATCATTAGCTTCTTGCTCCAAGAAGTTCAGCTCACTCTATAGACATGATCTCATTCTCCTCCACAGGCTTTCTGTAAGAAGTCAGAAAAGGGATGGGGATCATCCCTGTAGAGTCAGCCCAGGAGCTGGGAGACCACACACACACAGAGAGAGAGAGAGAGAGAGAGAGATCTGAATACCCCTCCAACTCCTGCTTGGCCTCGAAAGTAAACAGGAATTTAACTGAGAGTCTTGATCTGATTCATCAAGTTTACAGGATGGAGAAACAATGATACAAGTAGAGACCAGGGGGGCAACTCTGCTCCAAGACCCATTCCCAGCAGAGCACAGAACATCTATGTGGTCAGACAAGTCCAAGAAATTAAGTAAATGGAAGAGAGAAAGATGGTAATACTCTCACCTATGAGAGTGTCAGGGCTACCCGCCCTGCTATCAGTGAGGGACAGTTTTCACGCATACCTATACAATGCTCAACGTGCCTTTTCTTTAGTGCTTTAATGTGAACCCTCTGGAAAGTGATTCAGTCATGGGGGTGGGACCTCCTCAATGGAATTAGCACCCTCCTTTAAAAGGCCCCTAGACTAGCTGAGATGAGGTATGCTTATAATCTGAGCACTTGGGAGCCTAGACAGGACAGTCACAAGTTCTAAGCAACCTGGGCTACATAGTAAGGCTCTAAATAATAATAATAATAATAATAATAATAATAATAATAATAATAATAACAATAATAACAATAATAACAATAATAATAATGATAGAGCCTTGTATGGTAATACATGCCTAATAATCCCAGCACTTGGAAGGAGGGTAAGATCAAGGCAATCTTTAGCTAATTCAAGGTTACATGAGACCCTATCTCACAAGTAAATAAATAAAAGTGGAAGAGTTGGCTCAGTGGTTAAGAGCACGTGTTGCTCTTGCAGAGGACCCAGGTTCTATTCCCAGCACTCACATGACAGCTCACAACCATCCACAACTCCAGTGCCAGGGAATCTGATATCTTCCTCTGACCTTGGCTGGAAACCAGGCATGCACATGGTACACAGACATATGTGCAGGCAAAACACTCATACACATAAAATAATAACTCTTTAACATTTTTAATAAAATAGATAAATATACAAACAAGAGGCTCCAGAAAGCTCATCTGCTCCCTTTGCCATGTTAGGACCCAGAAAGAAACCATTATATGAGCCAGGAAACCTTCACCAGATAAGGAATCTGTTGGCATTTCTCATCCTCCCCATCCATGATAAATAAATGTCTAGTGCTATAAGCTACCTGCTTTACAGTGCTTCATTACACCAGCCCAAATGGACAGACGTTCAATGAGTCCATCACCCTTAAAGCACAGGCATACTAGAAAGAAAATGGCCATTTGAATCAAGGACTCCCCTGAATAGCTCTGTGCTTTCAGGCAAGTTAGTTAATGTTCTCCTCACTTTGGGGTTTTTACACAATATAGGGTAATACCCTTTACTAGTGCTTGTATTATTGTTCAGGGTTTTTTATTTGGTTGTTTGGTTGGTTGGTTAGTTTTTTGTTTGTTTGGGGTGGTTTTTTGGGGGGATTGGGGTTTTTGTTGTTGTTGTTTTGTGGTTTTTTGTTTTGTTTTTTGAGACAGAGTTTCACTGTGTAGTCCTGGCTATCCTAGAACTCACCCTGTAGCTCAGGCTGGCCTTGAGCTCACAGAGATCTGCCTCCTGAGTACTGAGATTAAAGGTATGCACCACCACTGCCAGGCTGCATCCTTAACATGTGGCTTTGGAGTCCACAGCTATGGCTCACCTGGTTCTTGGACTTAGGGACATGGCTTAAATCTTATTGGCAGGGAGGCCTAAAGAGTATTCCCTAACAGGACCACATATCTTCTTGCAGTGTGACTGGCCCAAGCGGCCATGAAAGGAAACCACAGAGTCCTCATTTTGCCAGTGTGCTGTATAGCAACCAGCCTCCCAGTCTAGAGATGGGGCCAAGGAGGACAGTGTTGTTTGACCATCTGTAAATCAGCACTCTCGGCCCAAACTGCATAGGAAATTTAATTTGAAATTTCCAATAAGCCCAGCCTTAGGCAGCCTAGAAACAGTCTGGGAATGCAATTCTGGAGCTTCCTAGCCTAATCAGTATACTAAAAAAATTAAGCACAAATGCATTAGAGAGATGGTTCCGTGGGTAAATTGATTCTCACACAAGCCCAAAGAACTAAGTCCAGATCCTAAGAATCCATGGAAAACCAGACATGTTTGCCTGTGTCTGTAAAACCCAGTTCTCCTAAGGCAATCTTGGGTGGGGGAAGAGACAGGGGAGTCTCCAGGAGTTTACAGGCCATCCATAGCTAGCTCATACAGTAAGCAGCAAATGTTTTTTGTCTCAAACAAGATGAAGACAAATCAATACTAGAGGTTATCTTCTGACAACACACAAACTTGCACATACACACAGATGCAACACACAAAAACAAAACAATTAAGCATAATTGTGGTGGTTTGAATGCTTGGCCCACAGGAACTGGCACTATGAGGAGGTGTGGCCTTGTTGGAGGTGGTACATCACTGTGAAGGCGGGGCTTTATGGTCTCTTCCTGTGCTTAGATTCTTCCCAGTGTAAACAGAGCCTCCTGCTGGCTGCCTGCAGAAGACAGTCTCCTTCTGGCTACCTTCAGATCAAGACATACAACTCTCTGCTCCTCCTTTATGTCTGCCCTCATGCTACCATGCGTCCCACCTTGATGATAACAGACTAAACTTCTGAAACTGTAACCCAGCCCCAAGTCAATGTTTTCCTTTATACTAGTTGCCTTGGTCATGGTGTCTCTTTACAGCAATGAAACCTTAACTAAAATAACGATAGACATCAACTAATAAGGAATCGCATGCATAAATAATAAACTATCTGTCTCATCAGAATTAATCTGAAAGCTAGGAGCACTCAAGGTCCTGAATGACAGTTGAATTTCTTTTTTCTTTTTCTTTTTTCTTTTTTTCTTCGAGACAGGGTTTCTCTGTGCAGCCCTGGCTGTCCTGGAACTCACTCTGTAGACCAGGCTGGCCTCAAACTCAGAAATCATTCTGCCTCTGCCTCCCAAGTGCTGGGATTATAGGCGTGTGCCACCACTGACCGGCGACAGTCGAATTTCTAAGGCTGCCGCTTTTCACACTTAACAAGTCCTCTAGTGCCCAACAGTGGGGGCACAAGGGTTTTGGGGAAGAAATGTGACTAATGGATTTAGGATGGGGAAGGTGTCCAGAGAACATCTACCCTGCCATCCTAAGGTCCCTGTAATGAAACAAAGTATAATTCTACCAAAGTTCCCCTGGGACAACCCATGAGTTTTATTGGAGTGACTTACAGAGTAGAGGTGATCCCAAAATAGCACACCAGAAGGTCTTCATCCTGCATGAATGGAGAACTTCTCCACAAGGTATAGAAGGAGCTTTGCCTTAGCCTTCTGACCTACATACTCTAGTGCCTCCCCAAGGCCCAGAGTCAGTTATGGCAGAATTGAACACAAAAAGTTCAGAGGAGAGGCTAGAATGTTAAGTGAGGATGCAGTGACCCTCCATACCCCTCCTTCTATGGGGCAATGTTAATGTCCGACCTGGCCACTGTGAGTCTTTTACAAGCAGGCACAGCTGATGTGATGAAGATGGCACCCCCTCCCCTTGGAGGGTCTCATTCGACAGCAGGAGAGGTCCTGGAAATGTTCTGCTGTTGACTGTGGTGCAGGTTTTGTCCAACTCAATGACTAAACAAGAACCCTTGGAATGAAAGGGTGCATTGCTACTGTCTTCACAAAATGGCAATGGCTGTGGGAGACAAGCATCTAACAGAACTATTACTGAGCCAGAGAGATGGCTCAATGGCTAGAATGCTTAGGGCACAAGCCTGATGGTCTGAATTCTATCCCTCAGCCCCTACATAATGGTAGGAGAGCGCTACTCCATGAAGTTGTCTCTGACTTCCACGAGTGCGCACACACATGCACATGCACACGCACACACCAGGTGCATAATAATGACAAATAATTTTTCAGTAATCTGTACTGCTAGGGTAACTCTTATAATATCGCCAATGACAGAGACAGAATCTAAACCCTCTCCATCCATTGTTGCTCCCAAATTTCCTTTCTTTTTTAGGTTGGCTTTATGGCTAAATTATGATTCTGAAAAAAACAATAGCCTAACCTGACAGATCTTCCCTTGTTGTCCAAAGAATTATTAACACCTCCCATGAGCTGGTTTCATAGTTAAAAGTGACTTTTGCTTTTCTGTGGACTTCCCCCAACCCAAGGACAGGCAAAGTGTCTCAGTACTTGTATTTGGGATGTGCTCAATATGATTTGTGAGTGTGTGTGTATGTGTGTGTGTTTCATGAACAGAGGACCACTGTAAGAGCCACTCTTCAGGCAAAATACACCTATTGCTGCTGCTGTTGCTGCTTTTCCTCCTCCTCCTCCTCCTCCTCCTCCTCC
>JADRCH010000013.1:7244058-7378307 GCA_019843965.1 Rhynchomys soricoides
TTCTTCTTCTTCTTCTTCTTCTTCTTCTTCTTCTTCTTCTTCTTCTTCTTCTTCTTCTTCTTCTTCTTCTTCTTCTTCTTCAGACAGGAACTCTCACTAGCTTGAGATTCATCAACTAGAGTAAGCTGGCTGGCCAGTGAGCCCCATAGATCTTGTCTCTGTCTTCCAGAGCTGAGTTACAAGCATGTGACCACCATAACACTTAGCTTTTTTCCCCACATGGTTTCTGGGGTTTGCAGGTTCTTGTGCTTGTAAAGCACATGACAAGCTGAACCATGTCCCCTCATTTTATTTTTTAAGCAAAATTTTATTACGTACACGTGTGTGTGTGTGTGTGTGTGTGTAAGTGGGTGTGCATTTGACATGTCATGTGTGTGAAGATCAGAAGACAACATGAGAGAATCAGTTCTCTTTTTATACCATATGGATCCCCAAGGATCAAACCCAGGCTTTCTGGCTTGTCAGAGGCACATTTACCCACTGAATCATCTCACCAGCTTCAGTATGATTTACTGGATTTTCACTAGATCTATTAGGAGTATGAAGGTGTCTTCCTGCAGCTTCTCTTGACTTCAGTTTCAATATCTGTCCTTTCTACCTAGCAATGTATCAGTTGTTTAAGAGTATGAAGAATCAAGCAGCTTCTAAACATGGCTTCCTTTACTTTCTACCACCCCTGGGAGGCAGTCAATGCTCTGGAGACAAAAAGAGGAAGACATAATTACAGCTAACTGAGCATCGATCAGAAGATCTTGCAGAGAAGGCTAGACATCCCACCTCTCTGTGTGCCCCAAGGGGACAATTAATAACTGTAGTCCCAACAAAACCTTGTATATGTATTACCTCATTCCCCAAAGATGGATTCCAAGCAGTGAAAAGGTGACCCTCCTTGACAAAGACCTCTTCTTGTAGGAGCTTGGTTCTAGGAAACTAAAGAGTGTCTTTCTTAGCCGGGCAGTGGTGGTTCACGCCTTTAATCCCAGCACTTGGGAGGCAGAGACAGGTGGATTTCTGAGTTCAAGGCCAGCCTGATCTTCAGAGTGAGTTCCAGGACAGCCAGGGCTACACAGAGAAACCTTATCTCGGGAAAAAAAAAAAAAGTGTCTTTCTTCCCAAAACAAACAAAACTACACTAGTAAGAAGTTCCCATTTGCATCTGTTAGTGACACAGAGGAGAAATGCCACAAAACGTGGCTAAAATAAATCTGAACTAGACACAGTGATTTGGGACTGGAATCTAGCATTTGAGAGATGGAGGCAGGAAGGAACAAGGAGTGCAAGGCCATCCTTAGTGAATAATGAATTCAAGGCTAACCTGGGAGACATGGGACCCTGTCTCAAAAATGAATGAGGATGGGGGCTGCTGAGATGGCTTAGTGGTTAAGAACACATCTTGGTCTTGCGGAGGACCCCAGTTCAGTTCCTAGCACCCATATCTGACAGCTTACAACTATATGAAACTCTAGCTCCAGGGGACCAATGTCATTTCCTTGCCTTCTCAGGAACCTCCACTCACATACACAAAAATAATGTCGATTTTTAGATGATGATTCTGTGTATCTAATTATAGTCCCAAGCGAGCAGGTTTTACCTTCTAACCATCACTACTCAGTGTGACCTCACACATATGTCGGAGAATGCCAGGAATGAGTAGACGCACTACCGTGCTCAGAGGATGAGTAGATTATTTGGGGGCACACATGGGGTTACATAACAATTCCAGCTTTCACTGTATCTTTGACAAATGATGCAATCCAATCTCCTGAGAGGCATGTTGGTGATGGAATGCTTTTTTCCTCTCTCGGGGGCTGGAAAGATGGCTGACTTAGTGTTTGAAAGCATTTTCTGCTCTAGCCGAAGATTGGGATTCAGATTCCAGCACCTACCAGGTAGCTTACAACCATCTGTAACTCCAGTTCCAGGGACTCTGATACTTTCTTCTGGCTTCCTCCAGTATCAAGCGCACAGATACACATGCAGGCAAAATACTCGAACATATAAAAAATAAAAGTGAGAAACCTCCGTTCCATCAGTCAAGAACTCTATTATCTCACAGACCAGGAATCCCATAAGAAATCCACATTCCAAAACATGCCCATACTGTAGCTTAGCAGGGCCACAGGGGGCCCAGGCTCCTTTCAGCAACCTGCCCTATATCTTCAGTGTTGACTCATCTTAGACTAGCACCAGGAGTTCTTGACCTCTCATTCAGATCCATCCCCATCTCTCAGCCCTTGCCAGAGACCTCTCAGCACCAACACCAGCAAATGGGAAAGACTGTACCATTCTGGAAATGAAGGTGAGTCAGGTTCTAGAGGCCGTATGGTAATGGAAGACGTATGAACAAAACCGAGGTCCCTTCAGGAAAGAAGAGACAATAAAGTGACTAGTACAGAGCTGGGTAGGGCACAATAGGATGCCTGTCACAGAGTGATCTGCCTGTGTGGACACTGTCTGCTGACAAGCTGTGCTAAGACTTCCACTCCCTTGAGGACTAAACAATGCCATCTTCCCTGAGAGCTCCGAAGGAGAGATCCCCTCATCTGAAAGATGTGGTGGTGATGCATGGAAGGAACATGAAGGTAACTGGAGGATGGATGGAGATTCTTCACACAGCTCCATGGGCTTCTGCAACTTTCTGAGATGTCCATCTGGTGCAGAAGGGTGTGGAGTCACCAGCTATTTCCTACAGCACTGTGGCCATCTGAAAAACCAAGGATGTCACTATGAGTATCCCTAACTTGTTATGTTGGTGGAAGAAAAAAATAAAAGTCATAATTTTAAAAAGGAAAAAAAGAAAAATAAAGAAAATGGCACAAAAAATAGTGGAAGAAGAAGAAAAATGGGGCTTTCCATATGCAGAAAGAACCAAAGCCACATTCGCTGGCAACCATTGGCCTGGCACCACTATCTGCTTCATCCCATGGCAGACAGAGCTTGACACTCCACAGTGTCAGGGAAACAGAAATGCTGGCTCCTTTCCATCCGAGACTTAGTAGGGGCTGATTTTAATTATCTTGTCCTACTTCAGTTAGATAATTTCCTGTAAGGATGTCCATTTGTATGTAACATATGCTCCCCTGAGACTTGAAAAAGTTACATGACCTGCACAAGATGACACAGTTGGTGAAGAACTAGAACTACACCCACATGGCCTTCTGTGGGTGTATGCTCAATTTTTCTTTACTGTTGTATTATTTAGGGTTTTACTGCTGTGGAGACACCATGAGCAAGGCAGCTCTTACAAAGGAAAACATTTAATTGGGGCTGGCTTACAGGTTGAGAGGTTTAGTCCATTTCCTTGGGACTACAGTTATTAATTGTCCCCTTGGGACATGCAGAGAAGTGGTATGTCCAGCCCTCTCTGCTAAGTTTTCTGACTGATGCACTGTTAGCTAGGACAATGTCTTCCTCTTTTTGGCTCTGGAGTATTGTCAGCTTTGTGTGGAAATCAGAGATCTTGGGTTCCACAAGGAGAAAGAGCATGCTTAGACCTAAAGAAATAGATTAGGACTGGGCAGTGGTGGTGCACCTTTTAAATTTCACTTGGGTGGCAGAGGCAGGCAGATCTCTGTGAGTTCAAGGCCAGCCTGGTCTACACAGCAAGTTCCAGGACAGCTAGCCCTACATACAGAGAAACGCTGTCTATAAAAGCCAAAAGGGGGTGGGAGAGAGAGAGAGAGAAAGAGAGAGAGAGAGAGAGAGAGAGAGAGAGAGAGAGAGAGAGAGAGAGAGAGAGAGGAGAGAGAGAGAGAGAGAGGAGAGAGAGAGAGAGAGAATTGGTATAGGATGTGGAAGGGGCAGAAAGCCTGCACGATTCTACTCTCTGTCTTATAGAATAGGGCAGAACGGGCTGGAGAAAGAAAATACTTATTCCAAGCCTGTGGGGAAACCCCCCCCCAAAAAAACAGAGGAGTATGGGTGAGATGCCTGGGTGCTGAACCTCTTTAACACTCGTGTTCCCATCTTCCTGCATGATTTGCCAAGGACGCAGCCTCAAAGATTCAGGACTCCCCAGTGTAAACAGCGACAGGCAGCCTCCAGGGTGCTGTCTTCGGTGCTGAAGTGGCGCAGCTTGGCGCTCGCCCGGAACAGGCAGACGCAGCAAGGACACTCCCAAGCTACTCCGTGCCCCACTTCCAATTTAGCTTTGGAGTCAGAGCCATGCTCTGCGTTGGAACTTGGCTGCTATTTTTCAGAATTGGGGCAAATTCCCTTACATCCCCTCTTATTCCTCTACTCCCGCAACTCAGCTCTCAAAGACACAGGAAGGAGATTTTTGAAGCTTCAAGGACTATATCAGGGACAGGGCGATGGCTCAGAAGCTAATGGTACCTGCTGCCAAGCCTGACACTCTGGGCTTGATTTCTAGAAACCACATTGTAGAAGAGAGAAAGAACCTTCCCAAATTGTGTTCTGACTTCTACATAGGCACCACACTGTGGCCCACACAAGTACACACACACACACACACACACACACACACACACATCCCACAAACTTTAAGGTCTACAAAAAAATTTTAAGAACCATATTAGCCAAGCTACCATGACAGATGACTGGCCATTCACATCCCAAAAATCCACTCTCTATGTCTTCTTTTTTCTCCTGGTGATTCCTCGGACCCCTTGCCTCCAGTGCAACTCTCCTACACCAAGTGTCTTAAACAGCTCACTTTCCAGGCCCACTCCTAGTAGAAAGTCTAGGAGAAGACCTTTATGAAGACCAGCCTTCATGGAATTGAAGGGGATGCTGCCACTTGAGACAATAAAGGGGAGAAGGTTTCTCAAGGTCGGTAACATCACACTTGTAGGCAGCTTCCTATTGTCCTTCACATGATAGGGCTGGTTACCATCATCATCATGATGCAGTGTTATGGGAATTGGTAAAAGGAAAGTACACTTAATTTATCACAAGCCAAGATTAAATGATCTTAATGAGAATGAATCACAAGGATTATCAAGACATAGATCCTAGTCTGAAAATATCCCCAATCTGGTTTGGGACATGCAAACTAACCATCTGCATGCCAAGAGTCCAGCTAGGTTTCCTGGGAGCCCAGAGACTGTCTCAAGGACCTAGGAGTGGATCTTAGAAGTTTGTTGGGCGAACAAAGAGGAAATTAAAAGCTCGAGATATTTCCATGTGTCTGTTGCTTTTGTTTTGAAGTTCTGAGGCTTGACCCACAAAGTGTGTTCATCATGAACAACTTCCCATGAGTTACAGTCCCAGACAAAAGCAGAGGTTTTGAGACTAGAAGACCATGCTCTAAGTCCTGCTCCTACTCTGCCTTATGTCACATAATTTGCATGGGAAGTGGGCCCCACAGATTTATATGTCTGAATACTTGACCCACCATGGGTGGCACTTTGGGGGGTAGGATGTCTAGGACTGTGACCAAGGTATCAGAAATCAATTGTAGAGGGTGGGCCTTAAGGCAGATAGGCACTTCTGGTTCTGGTCTAGCTGTCTACTTCCTGATCCACCAAGACAGTGGTTCTCAACACTTAGGTCATGACCCTTTGGAGGCCACATATCAGATATTTATATTATGATTTTTAACAGTAGCAAAATTAGTTATTAAGTAGCAACAAAAATAATTTTATGGTTGGGGATCACCACAACATGAGGAGCTGTACTAAAGGGTTGCAGCTTTAGGAAGGTTGAGAACCACTATACCAAGACAAGACTAAGCTTCCACAGTCCCAGCCGCCATGTTAACCCTGACATGATGGAGTTTATCAACTGAAACTACAAGCCAGAACAAACCCTTCTTTGCTTCCATCAAGTAAGTATCCTGGTACAAACAGGAAGGAAGGAATGAATACAGTGTACTCTTAGAAGAGTCACCTTTAACTTCATGTTCCTTTTCCTATAGTGAGAATAACATGCACATCAAACTTGGCTACTTTGCAGATGTATTGGTAGGATATAAAAGTGCACTCTACCAATGCAAACCATAGTTAAACAAAGGGGAAGAATTTTCTGACTGTCCAGTTGCAATGACTACACTCGGATGTAAGAGCCATGAGGGCAGCCCAGGTCCTCCTGGCAGGCAACCAGTGCCAACCACAGAATCATATCCCTGGAGACAGGTATCCAGAGCACTCAGATTCCAGAAGAGATCTGTCTTCAGGGAGAAAAACAAATACACCAAGTTTGACCTCAGAGGGCGATTCTGTCCAAGCCACCCCTAGGGTGCGGGGCTGAGAGGCACAAAGGAAGAAGATGGCTTTCACAGGAGGAGTTGGCCCAGCACATTGGCTCCAGATGGGATTTCAGCTGGAAGCACACAGAAGCAGCTGAGCTCAAAGAACACTGAGGTTTTCTGGACCTGCTCTCTGGCTGGCGGATGAACCGCATCAAGGGGAAATGGAGGACAGGTGGTGCGGACAGAAGGCAAAGGAGACAGGATTAGAAGAAACAAGGGAGAGGTCACAATGGAGGGTCACATTCCAAATCTTTCACTTGGGTGGAAATTTTCAACAAATACAACTGCCACAGGATGCCACTAGATCTTCATTAATAGGAAAAAATTCAGACCAAGGAACATAATAGACTGTTAAATTGGATGAGACCTTTCAAATGACTGACACCCCATACCCCATCTTCATTTTACAGATAAAAGGATGGCCAGGAGAAATGAAGTTCAAAGTCAGCAAATGAGTCTCTTGAAGAAACAGAACAGAGACTCATATCACCTGATTTTCAGGTCAGTGAGTTCCTTACTATCAATAATTGAATGGATCCTAGGACAGTACAGTGAGTCAAGGTTTTTTGTCACTTGCTTTGCAAGTGTGAGAATGAGGCCAATTGCCAGAACCCATGTTTGTTGATGGTGGCAGTGGTGGTGGGTGGTTGGTTGGTTGGTTGGTTTTTGAAGGGGAGTTAGAGAGATGGCTCAATAGTTAAGAGCACAGTTCTTCTACCAGAGAACCCAGATTCAGTCCCCAGTACCTACAAGGCAGCTTACAATCTTCTGTAACTCCAGTTCCAGATGATCCATGCCTCTGCAGGTACTGCACACAAGCAGTGAACTTCCATACATTCTGGCAGACACTCGTGCACATAAAATAAAAATAATAAATAAAAATGTTTTAGAAGGGTGGTTATGGTAACACACAGTTGTAATCCAAGATCTGGAGAGGCAAGGATCCCAAGGGCTCACTGGCCTTGCTGTTAAAAAGACTCTCTTTAGGGAGATAAAACACACCCAGAGAGGAAGCTCATCACAGACCAAAGTATGGATGCCAGCAAAGTCCAACTTGGTGCACCAATGAGCCTTATTGGGGTTAAGTATAGGAGTGTGGGATGAGAGGATACTTACAGGAGCAGAAAACTCAAAGACAACCCATCACCAAAACCTACCCCAACAAAAGTTAGTTTTCAAAAGCTGATAACCTGGAGCATACTGCACAGCCTATAAGCAGCTGAACAGGTTGGGAGTGCCCTTTCCAAGTGACTCTAGTCTAAACCTCTTTCAGGCATCTCAGCTGATGATCTCTTTCTTCTTCCAGGGAGCTGCTTTGGTCTCAGACTCTTCTTTGCATCTTGGTTTGTCTGAGAATGACTCTCACCCCCTTCAGTACTTATTCTGTAAGGGAAAGACCTAGTGAATTTGGTCAGTTTCAGGGACTTCCTGAAGCTACTTTGAGTTGTTTATCTCACTGCTAAAAGCCCTTCCCTACAGGATGGAATGCTTGAATCTCACAGGAAACTGTTCACAACACTGGCCAGGTAGTCTTGTCTACTTGGTGAATTATTTTATTCCAGGACAATGAGAGACCTCATTTCAAGAATGAGAGAGCGAAAGAGAAGGAGGAGGAAGAGGAGGAAAGGAAGGAGGAAGGGAAGGAGGGAGGGAGGAAAGGAAGAAAGAAAGAAAGAAAAGGTGAACAGCACCTGAGGAACACAACAGCTGAGGTTGTCCTATGGCCTCCACATACATATGCACATAGGGTACACATACATGCACCCACATATATGTACACAAAAATGATAACAACTGAATGGAGATAATAGTAATGCTACTGTAACAACTAAATACAACACTGCAGAACAGAATAAAAATGTTCTTTCCCTTTCCATTCATGTAAGTCACTATATGAATACCACATGAGTTGGGTTCTCTGGAACATGGCCTGAGGGGGAAACTTGCACTCTGGAAGGTTGTAGATGTGTACATTTGGAGAAACATCTGGGCAGAAGGGTTGTCAGAGTCACAATAAAAGCTTTAGACAAGCTGGGCAGTGGTGGCACACGCCTTTAATCCCGGCACTCGGGAGGCAGAGGCAGGTGGATCCCTGAGTTCGAGGCCAGCCTGGTCTACAGAGTGAGTTCCAGGACAGCCAGGGCTACACAGAGAAACCCTGTCTCGGAAAAACAAACAAACAAACAAAAAAAAGCTTCAGACAAACTTCCATTCCTCAGGGCTGTAATCCTAGCACTTAGGAGGCTGAGGCAAGAGGCTCATGAGCTCAAGCTAGGCTGTTTAAAGAATCTTTATGGGGACGAAGCACAGAAAATGTTTTAGCTACAAGAGATTTTGCCATCCCTTCAGAGAGATCCGGCCTTTTGACCTAGCAGTGACATCATTGGATGTGGAGTGGAGCTTCAAATGTGGCATCTCTCCTTAGATAAAAGCCATTCCTAAAGAATTAAATCTGGCCCTCAGCAGCCATGCAGCAGAAGCTAGAAGAATGGAAGCTATGGAGCAAAAAGAGATCTTAGCAACACACCAACAGCATCCCCTATGGTAGTCCAGGTTTGGGATGAGATGGGGCCAGGCCCTTTGTCACTTGAGGCAAGTTTGGCTTCAGGAAGCTTATCAGGTAGGATAGACTCAAAGAGCACACAGCTCCCAGCCTGTAGCAGGCTTTTCATCTTGGGCCTTCAATCCATAGAATAAGGAGCCCCATGTTCAAAATGTTTCTAACAGCCATGCAGGGTTCTCACTGCGGCTAATGAAGCCACGTGATCCACCTACCCTGCTCTGGGCTCCAATAATAAACTAGGCATAGCCCATTTGTTATTCTTGTGGGAGCTCGTGAGAGTGATTCACCCTCTTTAGTGTGGACTATTACACAAGAAACTGATTTTATTTGCTCATATTCAGACACATGCCCATGACTCTGTTTTTTAGGTTTTTATTTTATTTTTAGGGGTGTGCGTGAGTGTGTGTGTGTGTGTGTGTGTGTGTGTAGAAAAACTGACCACATTTCACAAGCTTGTAATTCTAGCACTTGGGAAGGTAGAGACAGTATGATCTTTGGGGTTCATTGTCTAGCCAGCTTACCCAAATCACTGAGACCCTGTCTCAAAAAATAAGGTGATGAAGAACAACAGCCAAACATGTACTCTGCCATGCACACACATGCACACACACACCTGAACACAGATACACAGACACATACATTCACACAGAGAGACATACAGACACACACAAAGACAAGCACACACAGACACACAGAAACAGAGACACAGACACATACATACATACACATAGAGATACACACAGAGAAACAGACACATACATACATACACACACAGACACACAAATACACACACACAGAGAGAGAGCGAGAGCGAGAGAGAGAGAGAGAGAGAGAGAGAGAGAGAGAAAGAGACATATATTGGGAGGAGACCATCTGTTACCATAAGCCACATAAATAAATCCTATGATCACCCTGTGGTACTTTTTTTTTTTTTTTTTTTTTTTTTTAAGAAAATGGAGACTCGGGAAGGCAAAGGTGCCCAAAGACCATAAGCTGTGGAGTGGATGGATAAATAAGCACCAGCTAGCTGTGACACTTGACTGAGCAATCCAGGAAGACATCTGGAAACTGAAAGGCAAATTCCAGCCCCATCACTCCTGAGTCATGAGCTCTGCCCCCATTCTATCCCCAGAAGATTATGTCAGGAAAGCCCGCCCCAAAGCAGCACTCAGCCCATCAGACTAAATGAAGGTGCCTGGATTCTAAGAGCAGAAACATCACCCCTGAGGAAAAAAGACCAGCATCAGCCACAAGACATTCTAAAGATGCTGCTGCCATTGTCACCAACAAACACACACATCACCTTCACGAGTAAGTCTAAAATGGGCAGCAAGCCCCCAGTTCAAGCTTATTAACTCTGACTACACAAAAGAGGTCTGATGCTGGCCAAAGCTAAGGTATTTTAAGTCTGTGACTTTGCAGGCTGCAGTGTTTAAAAATAAACTTACCCTGGCTGTACACACACATACTAATACATAATGGAGAGAACTAGCCATTGGAAGAATGGAAACCTATTTCACTCTGCAGCGATCTGGTCTGCCTCCCCCAGCTCAGAAATGTGCTGTGCTCAGCGTTTCTGTGCGGCTGCTGCATCCCTAGTAGAAAAAGCAGGGGCCGCTGCAGCAGCAGCAACAGTAGCAGACACAGCACAGACTCCAGGGGTTGGGAATCAGAGTGCACCATTTCTACCTCTTTGGCGGCAGAAGCACCAAGTCACAAGGAAGGTGAGGATGTAGTCCAGAGGCTGCTGGGCTATGTCACTGTGAAGGTGGTGAGTAACATCCTATTCACTGGGGACATCAACCAAGTAAAGATTCTAGGTCCTGACAGAGGGGTGTGTGTGTATGTGTGTGTGTGTGTGTGTGTGTGTGTGTGTGTGTGTGTTTGTAAGAGAGGGAGGAGGTGTGGGGGAGCACATGGTGGGCACTTACATTTTCATGTGCAGAAATACATATGTATCTGTGAATGCAGTAAATAAATAGAGCACAGTGTTTTTGAGCAAGACAGTCAGAGCAGCCTTGTGTTCTGAGGTTCAGAGAGACGCAACCCTAAAATTACAGAGCTACTAAGGGACAGGTCTTGAACCTAGGGTCAGGATCCCCAGCACAAGATTCTTTTATTCTACATTGGGATAAAATAGGTGTCCTTGGGCCAAGTGACTCAATACCCCTGGGTATGAAGCCAAAGACTGCAGTGTGAATGTCACTGGGACACATCTCTCTGTTTGCAGTGAAAATAAGGAGCTATTTTGGACTGTAACTTGGGGCACAACAGCAAACAACAGTCCGAGTTGGCCATAAATTGTCCAACCCTCATGGCTATCTTCTCCCTTGAGATTTTTCTCTGGGTCACAATATCAAGTACTTCCATCACCTGGAGATGTTTGCCATAGCAACATTGCCTCACACGATCCATGGACTGCATGTTTGCTGAACGTTATCCATATACCAGGCGTGATGCAAGTGACCCCTGGGTTTGTGGTTTATTTTATGGACATGCCAGAGATCTCACATGCAGACTGAAATGCACTCGCCAAACCCAATGCTCACATTCAATATCTCAATGCTCACCCCAGCACAGCATCCTAAGGCCTTACTGCCCCATTATCCATGCCCGACAACAAGTCAGGAAGACTGAGGCTGGGTAAGGTTAAAAAGTGTGAGCTTCTTATACCTTTTTAAAAATCCTATTTTCCTTAAAAATCATAGTTCTAAAAAAGTTAATTTCTCTGATTCCCACAACCAGTGTGATCTTTGCCTCTAAAATGGAAGAGAATACACTCTCCTCAATAAAAAAGCAATTACTTATAGCACTGTGGTTCAAACGTGCAAACAGAGCAGAACACTGGAAAAGTGGACTCTCAAGTAGGCATTGCATGCACCATGGGGGCATTCTCTGGTCTGCCTCATCTTTTTCTGGGTTGTTTTAAGTTAACAGGATGAGATATATTTCAGAAAGTTGACTGCATCTATCAGCCAGGTCTATGGCCATAGGAGCTAGATATGCCATTTTCTTTCTTGGTGCCTCTGTCTTTTCTCGTTGATAAACTGATGGCTAGGACTTTATGATTTCCGTCCTCCCTCCGAACACTGAAATGTCCGAGTGTACATTCTCTCCTTCCTTATTCAAGCACGTCTCGAGTTTCTGTGGTGTCAGGTGTGATGCTGATGCTGGCAGCGAGTTTCTTAAACCTGGAGATGTTATTTGCCGGCAGCAATGGTTCCTGTCGGGCCCCCTCCATGCAGAGCATCTTCAGTCACTGTTTCCTGTCATGTACACCTACAAGACTGTCCCCACGCTAAGAGGTCCGTGTGTCCTTCTCTCTTGCTCTTTTCTAGAGTAGCTCTGAGCGTGTACTCAATAAACCACAGTTCCAGGCACAGTGCTAAGCAGCTTTAGTGCATGACGTCATTTGACCCTGACAATCATCCTATTCAGTAGATAAGATGATTAGCCCAACTTACAGATGAAGAAGCTGGCAACTTACCCAAAATGGCATGGGTGAAAATAAAGAGAACAGAGTTCCTGTTTGGGATGATGGAGACTTCTAGAGATGGAGAGAAGTGATGGTTAAATGACATTGGGGGTGTATTTAACGCTACTCTTTTGAAGGGTGCTGGCTTTGGTGGCTAATGTGGGGAGGCTGAGTAAGGAGAGGGGCCAAAAATTCAAAGCCAGCCTAGGCTAGAGAATGAGTTCCAGGCCAGCCTAGACTGCAGAGTGAGACCCTGTCTCAAAATAAAACAAAGTAAAAGGCTAAAATGTTAAATTCATGTTACATATATTTTACCACAATAAAAGAATGAAGGTAGGATCAGGGGTATCGCTTAGCGGTAGAATGTCTGTCTAGCTCTCAACCCATGTTCAAGCCCCAGAGCCACACAAAACTAGGAATGGAGGCACATGCCAGAAATCTCAGCGCTCAAGAGGTAGAGGCAGAAGAACCAGTAGTCCAAGGTCATCTTGGCTGTATATTGAAGCCAGCCTGGGCTACATGAGATTTGTCTTAAAGAAAGGAGAGGAGGAAAGAAAGAAGAGAGGGGGAGGAGAAGAAAGGAAAGGGACAAGGGAGGGAGAGAAAAAAGTAAGGGAGGAGAGGGAGGAGAGAGGAAGGGAGGCAGGACAAAAGTGAGCACCATGAGTCATCTGTTGCTGCTGACAAATATGACTCAGAAACGGAGCTGATAGGTAGAACATGAGCGAGGTTGTACAGAAAATGTCCCAGGTATGAGATTTTTTTCTAATAAATAGTAAGAGGTTTTCTAAACCCGTGTGTTAAAATAAAATGTGTATGGGGTGGGGGGTCCCATGTAGCCCTCTTCGGCTTCAAACTGGCTTGTAGCCAAGGATGAAGTGAAATTGATCTTGCCTCTCCGCTCCCAGTGATGGAATTATAGGTGTGCCTCACCACACCCAGTTTGTGTGGTACCTGATATTGACCCTGGGGTCTCACGAATGTTAGACAAGCAATATACAACTGACCTATGTCCCCAGCCCTTAAAATGAGATTGTCCCATTGTTCCAAGATTGCATAGCCTTTCTATGTTGTTGGTGTTTTAAATTGATGACCAAGAGAAGGAAATTCAAAATTTCTGGATTGTCTTCCCAGTTCTTTTCCTATAAGGACTCTCTTTATTCGTGTTGTTTCTTTGGCTTTTGTGGATTTGGGGTTTGGGGGTGGCTATTTTCTTTTATATGTTGGAGCTCAGTTTCTAAGAGCACACAAGTTTAGAATTGTCATTCTACTCAGTCTTCCTCCAGTGGTTGCCGAGGATAGCCCACCTTTATCAATACATTCAGTCTCCCAGGCTGCTTTAGTCTGACATCTACAAACATTGTCTGTTTTTCTTAGGTTAAAATGTGCTGCTTGCCAGGCATGGTAGTACACACCTTTAATCCCAACACTCAGGGGGCAGAGGCAGAGGGATCTCGGTGAGTTTGAGGCCAGCCTGGTCTAGAAAGAAACTCCCAGGACAGCCAGGGTTACACAGAGAAACCCTGTCTCAAAACAAAAAACAACACAGCAAAAAAAGATTTATCTGCCATTCTTTCTCCACCTTTTGCATTTTATATTTTTTACATGCTCCTTACAAACACACATAGGTAGGTTTTAGTCTGACTCCAGATAGATAGATAGATAGATAGATAGGAATCTATATGTGTTTATATATAGTATATAAATATATATAATATATAGATATATGATACAATGATGAGAACTCATTTCCAGATTTTGTTTTCCTCATTAAAAGGTCTCCACGAGCATGTTCTTCACATATCCCTTACAGCATGTTTAAAAAGAAAAGAAAAAGAGGCTTCCCCTCAGCATGTGTCACTCCATCACACTTGATAAGCCTTGAAAGGCATCTTGGCTCTCTCAGACATCCCCCAAAAATTCACAACCACAGCAGTTTCTTCAGTCTCTGCTCCCATGCTGGCCATGCTTACCTATTGTGCCAGCAGTGCATTGTGCAGAATGTGATTTCCCTGAAAACAGACCTAGATTTTAAACCCAAGTCTCCAAGAGGGAGACTGCCTTAGATCCTTGACGATGTTGCTAGAGTTATCCTCCTTTGCTACCTGTTTCCCACAATATTGGGAAACTACTCTGGCCTTCACCCCAGACAAAGCCAAGGATGTTCTGGTGGTGGTTGCCAGCAGCTTCCTTTCTTCCTTTGGCAGACATGCTTGTGATGCTAAACTGGAGTCAGCAGGCATACTAGTCAGGCGTTCTGCTACTGAATCATATCCCCACCCTTTGGGGGTCCTTCCTTCCTTTTCTTTCTTTTCTCTTCCTCTTCTTCCTCCTCCTCCCCCCTCCTCCTCCTTCCTAGACATAAATGTCTTCCTTCAGCTAACACTTATTGAGTACTTGCTAAAACATATTTTGTACTTTATCATTTTATCCTGACAACTCTATCATAAGTGTATAAGTATTATTTCCCTAAAAAAAGGGATCTCTGAAAACTTGAAGTTCTAACAAAGCTAGGCTGTGGACTGATGAGGAAGTAAGCAAACAAGAACCCCCAATATATAATGAAATGAATTTTAAAGGAGGTGCTGGAGAGGTGGCTCAGTGGTTGAGGAAATTAGTTCCTCTTGCAGATGGCCCAGATTTGATTCTCAGCACCCACATGGTGGCTCACAATCATCTATAACTCCAGTTTCAGAGGATTCAATAACTTATTCTGGTGTGGAGGGCACTTCTTGCACATGGTGCCCTTACATACATGCAGGCAAAACACGCACACAAAATAATAATATAAAAAATTATAAAAAGAACAACATCGGATTCCCCCTCTCCTCAGCTAACCCTTTTCTGGCTTCCCACACAAGCAGGCCACCTAGCAAACAACTGTGCTGAGCAAGGCACACCACTCCTAAGAGCCCTGCGCTCATCTTGAGCCTCGATCTTATCTTGAACCTGCAGAACTCTCCCTAGTCCTTGCACACAACAGTTCCAAGATCGTGCTCATGGGGGAAGCACTCTCTTCCTGCTCTCCAAACTCCAGGTGTACAAGGTTTCTGAAAGCCTCAATATTCAACTCCTGTTCTCCCAGATTCCAGGCATTGACTGCTGCGAGGCTCTATCTCTCTGTGTACTCTGTCTGTGGTACTTGTTCATTCTCTGAGACTCCTAAGAGTAACCATGAAGTGTTCTTTCTCCAGACTCCCCTTCTGCTGGGAAGACCAAAGACAGGGATGGTGAGGCCTGGGGGCAATGTTCACTTGCTGGCTTTCTTGGAAGAGTGAGTTGTGAGAAGCTATGGCCCTCGGGGAACACCTTTGTTCATCTTTTTTATATATATTACTTCTTCTTACTTTGTTTATTTCTACATGTGTGTACTTGCGCATATGTACCACAGCACACATATTTGTACATGTGTGTACTTGCACATATGTACCACAGTACACATGTGGAGGTCATGTGGGTCCTAAGGGCTGAGTTCAGGTTGTTCTGCTCAGCAACAGTGCCTCTATCCACTGAGCCATCTCTCTGGCCCCTGGGTTATCCTTTAAAGAGAATACAAGGAAGTAGCAAAGCATTCACTGGTTCTTAATCAATAAATTCCTTGGTCTGACCTCCATCACCAATGGTTCACACAGAAAACCAGATGGAACTGGAATGTCTTGTCTCCAGAGTCCATGGCTGTTTTATAGAGCCATCAGCTGTGGGGGAAGAAGACAAGAGCCAGGATCAAGCCAGCACCTTTCCATCAGGTGCTCTCCCACCATCCATCACTCACGTGCTGAGGAGTTCCCAAGATGCTCACTGATACTGAGGCTTTTTAAAGCTTCCTTTAAGAGAACAAACAGAAGGTGCCAGTTGATCAGATGAGATCCCGAACAGCAAGTAGTTCTGATGAGAAATCAAGAGAAATCCTCATAAGGGGAAACAGAGAAGAAAACAAAAGGTCAGGATGGCAGACAAGTGGAAGGCAGCCACTGGCCTCTATTTACCTGTGAGGGAGGGCCTAAGCATCTGAAGGGGGGAAGGAAAGACCCAAGGTCACAGCCAAACCTAAAACTTGAACCCAGGCTCCTACCTACCTCCTCCCTGTCCAGAAACCCCACACCATTGGGTGCACAGGCTTCTTTATTAGATAGGGAAGATATCTTGGTAAGATTCTGATTGCTGCTTTATTAGTAAAGAATTGGATTAACTGCCACAGTTCTTGTCCCAGGCAGCGAATAATTTAAATCTTAATACTGGGACTGAGGTGGAGCTCAGTGATGGAGTATGTGCTTAGCGTGAGGACCCAAGTTCACAGCACGAAACCAAAAAGTAAACAGAGAAAGGAATCACATAAAGACAAACATTTCTAGTTTCTATTTATTAGTTGTGTCTGTGTGCATGAAGGGTGGGGTGAGGGGTGCCACAGCACATGTGTGAAGGTCAGAGGTCAGCTTTGAGGAGTCTGATCTCTCTACCATGGTGGAATGGAACCCAGGTTATAAGGCTTGTGCGACCTTCCTCATCTTTCCCCACCCCACCCGACTTGTTTTTTAATTCCCACTTCTTTCTTTCTTTCTTTCTTTGTTTCTTTCTTTCTTTCTTTCTTTCTTTCTGATCAGTCCTTCATTTCATTTTGCATTGTATGGGACCAACTCTGGTGTCTGACCAGGCACCAAAAGAGTGTCAGCCAAACAAGGGACCTTGCATTACCAGGCCTGTCTTGGGGTAGCCTGAAGCAGGAGTTCACCCAGAAGGAAGTATGCACCCTAATTGACAGCCTGCCACCCCCAGAATTTCCCCAGGGGAACTCTACCCTCGGAAAGGATTGCTAAATTCTCTGATATCCCTCCCCTTCCCCACCCCAGGTGGTGAAACACTGCTACTGCCCTTAAAAGACTGTTTAAATGCACAGCGTTACTGTCACTCTAGATCATTGCCTTCGGCTTCCCAGGTCGTAGGGAGGATGGCAGAATGATGCACACCAGCAGTTCTATTATTTAGGATACAGTATGTGCGGTTTATGTTGATTGCCCCGAGCATCATCTCTGAAACACAACTAGCATCAAAGGGTTAGTAACAACCTACCCTTTGCAATCCCATTTGCACAGTGTACAACACTGTTTAGCAGTGGAAAAAAACAGTCTTAAGTGACATTTCTCCTCTGCTGATCTGCTGTCACCTCACCCTGCTTGCATGCTGCAGTACAAATGATGTTTGGGTTGGTTTGGTTTGATTGGTTTGTTTTTTGTAAATATCAGCTTTGCATTATGTAGCAGCATCCATGTTCTAGAAGGCTGTGGAATGTTGTTATGATAGAGAGAGAGGAATCCTCGGGACTGGCTGACTTGTACCCCAGTCCCAGTTTACCACACTTCACCAAGTCATTTAAAGCACTCTGCAGTGTCTCCTCTTTGTAAAATGGGGTTCTCCTAGCTATGAGACTGTGGATCATGTAAGAAAGAAACCCCCAAATAGCAGTGTGCCTGACTCAGAGTGGGTATGCATGGCCCCCTTTGTTTTATGCAGTGTTTGGAACTGCCCATTTACTGTGCTTTGCAATTCAAGATTGTGAGCAAGCCCTCCACCTTCCCAACCCTGTATTTTGCTCAACAGTCCCTTGGCCTCCCCGGCAATGTTATATATGCAGATGATCTGTTTGAAGCTGCCGAACACAGAAGGGACAGTGATTTTATTTTATGAACAATGGTTAAGTGTCTCCTGAGTGCTGGCTACTGGGAAATAAATATTCTAGATTTCATCTATTCATTCATTCATTATAAAAAAGCAATCCTCCAACGACCCCCCTTCGCCCTTCTTCCTCTCTCTCTCTCTCTCTCTCTCTCTCTCTCTCTCTCTCTCTCTCTCCAATCCCAGAGGCCTAGCAGTCTTTTTGCCCAATTGGACGTTATTTTTCATTTTCTTCTTGTCACTATCTAATGTCCAAATTTATTTAAATCATCCTCAGACACAATCCTACAAGATATGAATCACATCTAAAGCAGGCTTTTTCCCCCCTTCGAACTTGTCAGCCGTCTCACCTATGATTGACAAGATTTCCATTCCTGTCGTTTCTACTAATTCTGCTTCAAATCTGTATATTTAATGAACACACCAATTGGTCCCTCGTTATCGGTCAGAGCCTTTTTTTTCTCAGGGCTAATGCACTGATTTTATAATTTATTGTGCATGGTGGCTGCCTCTAAATGAAATTCGGTGAAGGCCTTGTCCGGTTCATGTTAAAACAATATCTGGCACATGAATTCGATCATGAGATCCCCCACCCCGCGGTCCCCTCTGTGCAGATAAACAGTTTTCATGTTCCTGTCAGACCTAAAGTATGTTGAATGTTATAACTCTGCACAAAAGAAAAACAAGGGATGACTTACAAAATAAAAAAAAATTCTCCAATGCAAACACAATCTGACACATGCTAAAAAATTGCCCGAAGCACTGGTGAGTTATGGTTCCTCTCCCGAGGCCGATAATTCATTAGGAAATAATCTCATGCCCTATGTAACAATTGAACAAAAATATTTATTTGTGGTACTTTCAGATGATGAGGAGAACGGGGTTTCCTTGGGAGCGAGGGGGGAGGGGAAGCCTGTAGTAGCTGCCCACCATAAGCATTGCAAATGAATCATTAGCCTTCATCCTGCAATCTAGGTCAGGATGGAGCGATGGGACGATGGGATGGCTTTTAAATCTGCTGTAGGCTCCAGTCAATCTGCTTAGAAGGCACAGGAGGCCCAGTTACCCTGGACTGGAACATTCCAAGGGGAATAGAGATACTCTCACCTGCTGTAGGGACCATTACCTGACTCACAAAGCCATCAAAAATAAAGAAGGCTGTACCATCAGATGAATTACATTTAAACATACATAGAGTTTAAGCTTTCCCTTGTTCTGCTTTTTAAGACCTGAGCAGGATTTGCCAGACAGATCTTTAAAAGAGAAATGCTATCTTCCAGCCTACTGGCTAGAAAAGGCTCCTACACCCAGGGTGTGGACAAGGACTTTGCAAATCACCTTCCCATGTTGCAAAAGAAGATAGGGGGAAAAAGGTGTCCTCCAGAGAGCCATGGTTTGTTTTTCTTTTGTCTTTCTTTAAAAATTAGGGGGGTTGTACACTATGAATAATTCATCAAATAAAACAGAAGCAAAATAAATTGACCAGTGACTGCCATCTGATAAACTAAACTTATACCAAACACCCTTGTCAAGGGCCTTATTCTTCCCTCAAAATGAGTTTGGAAGGGTGCTAATTCCAGGAGCTCAGGCTTTGTGAGTCCCACCTCAAACGGGTTTGTGCCAGCTTTAATGTGATTACTTCCTGAACGTGGTATAGACTTAGTACACTAGGTCAAAGTCCCTGAACTGTCCCTGCAGGCTCTCTTCCCTCAACACACACAAGGTGGCTCTGTGTATTTTTCTAAACATGTCCCAAAATACAGCTAAAACTAGAGAAATGTACTTAGGAACATCTGAATCTCAAAATTCATTCTAAGCAAAACGAACCAAACGAAACAGACAGAACAGGCTACTCCTTTTAGCTTTCTGTGAATGTTTTTATTTGCTTATTTTAATTGTCACATCATACCACAATTGTGTCTATTTATGGGATGGCCTGTGGTAATTCAACATGCATTCACAATGGGCAACTATCAATTCAGAGTAATTAGTAATTCCAGGTCCTCAGAATGTTATCATGTGTTGAAAAACCTTCATGCTCTTCTTTGCCAGTTACTTTGAAAAATAGCATACATTGCTATAGATTAAGGTTACTCTAAGCTACTTACTTCCTTTATTTGACAAAAATCATAAGAAAAAATTTTTAAGTACAAATATGATATAGGAGAAAATATGCAACAATAACAACAACAAAAATGACCCAGGTTTTGTCCTAAACCTCTGGGCTAACTAGGAATCAACCTCATGGTTCTAGAAGGGATTTTTCCACCTCTTTGGGCCTTGCTTTTTTCTTTTATGTGCATTAGAAAGAGTCAAGTCAAACAGCTCCCAGGTTCTATCATTAGCAGTCCAAATGCCACCTCCAAATTTGTTTTCTGCTGTGTTTTGTTTTTGGAAAGACAAGGTAACTGCAGAAGTATCTGCAGTTATTTCCAAAGATGTGAGCTGACGTTCACAGAAAACAAATACTCTGAATCTGCTGAAATTGATATAAAGCTTACAAATGAGGGGGCTCACTGTAAAAATTTTTTTCCAAAACAGAGTTGAATGACTTTAGATGAAGATTCTTATAAACCTCGAAGCAGTATTTTGTTTGGATTAGATCTCTCTCTCTCTCTCTCTCTCTCCTCTCTCTCCTCTCTCAACATTAATGAAAAGGCCTGAAGAAAACTGGTATCAGACACACAGATAGATAAGAACAAACTTAGCTTATTTTTCTGAGTATTTTACTAAAGATGGAGTTTTGTGTTCCAAAACTAGAAGGTGATGGTAGAATATTCTATTTCAGGACATTTTTTAAAAAGCCATTTAAAAGATTTCTGCCACAGGATAAAGGACTCCTCCTGAATGCAAACAACAAGCAAAGAATGTGCTAGAGGCTCCACCACCATATTAAAAATTAAACCCGGCTGCATTTCATAATGGGTGCTCTCTCTCTCTCTCTCTCTCTCTCTCTCTCTCTCTCTCTCTGTATGTGTGTGTGTGTGTGTGTGTCTATGTGTCTGTCTGTCTGTCTGTGTGCACACGCGCGCAGCACACACAGCTTTCATCTTTTTCTCATCGTGGAAATCTCACCCGACGCTGTTCTTCATGGTTAACATTGGAACATCAGCTGAGGGAGATCTGAACTCTGCTTCTCTGAACAGGGAACCACAAATGTCACTGACACATGCCACGGCCTGGCAAATAATCTATTTCTTTCCAATCTCCTGCCCCTTTCGTTTACCCACCCTCATGCATGTGCTCAGCTGAAGGGCACCTCTCACTCAGTCTTCCTTCCTTCCTACGGTGGGACCAGCAGGAGGTACGCCATTCACAATGAATTCAAAAGTACTCCCCTTTTGATTTCTGTTGTCTTTATTTTAACCTCACGAAGGGGGAGAGATTTAACTCAGTCTTCACCCCAGGCTACGCTAATACTTAGGTCATGTCTGAGCTCTCTGGGGAAGCCCTGCTTTATCCCATCCGAGGGGCAGTGGTGTCTTTTCAGTGGAGCTGTCCAGCTGTCCAGCCATATGGGCCCCAAACAGCCCAGTCAATCCGATTTGGGGAGGTTTTACAATGTAATTTCTTAACGTGTTAGTATTTGGGGTGAGTTTGATCAGGCGCATAAACAACCCTTTAAACCCAAGGGTTTAGGTTTTAAGAAGCCATTACAAATGGCCCAGAATCCATCCGCCCAGACTGGTTAAAAACAGATATGAAATCTGTGGCTGGGGGAGGGGCAAGGACTCCTGACCCCCTGGTTGGAGAAAGTCCCAGGGGTATTCTCTAACTATTAATTCAGTATCAGCTGCCGTATCTGCCCCCCACCCCCTTTCTCCTTTTCTTTTTTAACCCTGGGCTCATCATTTAAGGCGTTCCCACTCGGGCCTGCAGAGCCTGTTACAAAACCAGGTCTCCGCTCCCCCACTCCACCCCCACCCCCGTGCGCGCGCCCCACTCAGCAAGATGAGAGAGCCAGCGTCCCGCAGTGCCGCAACGGCGCAGGAGAATTGCATTGAAAACGTCCTCAAGCTAAACAAAACCAGGCCTATCTGACAATCTAGCAAAGGACAGTAGCCTCCATGTCCCATTGCTCTTCAGTCAAAACCTACTGGACCTCAAGTCACAGCCCCACCCTTCCCCGGTGCAGAGGTTCGAAACTGTCTGCTAAGGAATGCTTTCTAGACAGAACACTGAACAGTCCTAAATCTAAAAACCTTGATCAAAACGGTGGAAAGACCAAGTTACCGCTTACAGAGAAGTGCGATTTGGTGGGGACTATTATTAAAATGGTCAGTGTTCCCAGAAAGATTGCCTAGTGAGGTCCTTTGCCAACTAGCTACATTTCTTTTTATTAAAATCTGTTACAAGGCTCTTTTCTAGTTCTTATCCAGCCCTTCCAAGATTCTCAATTCTAGAAATTTACAAAGAAAAACAAAACAAAACAACCAAACAAAAAAAAAACCCTGCTTATTTCCTAAGCTTCTAGCCACACGTTGTTGAAGAAAAAAAAAAAAAACAGCAAATGAGGGAGGTTTTGTTACATCCATTCTTCTGTTAGGACCCTTACCTAACAATTGACAGAAACAGAAATGGCCTTGCATCCAGGGGGTCATCCCTGGAGATCCATCCCGGCTAGGTAGGTTCCTCGGCCACCACCCCCTGCACTGGCCATTGACAGCCACCACACTTAAGGCAGCTTTTAGCTTTCCGAGTTTGTTCTCCCCAAGTCTAGATGTCTTGAATTCAACACAGCCCAAGAAACAGTTGAGACTTTTTGTTTGTTTGTTTCTTTTTACTTTTAAGTCATCAAAGAAAAGCAGGCGTAGGGAAAGCAGATGGGCCTGTGTGTGCAGGTCCGGGCTGCCTCGCGGCTGCCGCAGTAGCCCTTTGGGAAGACAGATTTCTCATCGCAGGCGCGGGGGCTCGAGTGGGGGAAGGTCTTTTTAGTTCGCTCTTATGGGGACATTCATTCTGGGTCCTTCTTTAAGCCACAGCTAACTCTGCTCTTGGAAAAAAACAGTTGCACAGCCACACAACTACAACAAAAGGCGCCTCCCCAAAGTGGCTCTCCACGTCCGCAGGACGGGTGGCTGGACGTGTAGTCGCACTTTTGTGCCTCTATAATCTCGGACGTCCATCTGGCCCCGGCGGGCGAGGGCGGGCTGGAGGGCGCGGGCAGGGGAGGAGCGCGAGCACGCAACTAGAGGAGCGAGCACGCGCGCCCGCTCTCCTTCACTTTCACCTTGACTGCGGGGGGGGGGGGATGTGGAGGGGGGAGGACAAGAGACTATGGTCCTCCATCCCCCCACCTTCCGCCATTCGTCTTCCCACCCCCAGCACTGTCCTGCCCAGACGCCAGCCTAGGGAGGGGTGAGGAGGAGGCTGCACTGGCGCTCGGGTCGCCGCACCGCCCCGCAGCCGCGCGCTCTCCGCAGTGACAGCAACCGCAACCGCAGCAGCACCCCGCTCCATCCTCACCAGCCTGGCCCGAACCGCAGTCCCGCAATTCTGGCTGAGGGCGACAAGCAGAAGGTGTGCAGGCGCCCCGAGCTCCCCACTCCATTGACCGAAACGCAAGAAACCCGGAGTGGGCTAGCCGCGGTATTGCACCGAGGGGACTAAGAAAAAGAAGACTGGAGAACATGAAGCGATTCGGGCAGGGATAGGATGGAGCCCCCGAGTCCGCTCAGAGGACTTTGGCAGGGCCCAGGTTGGCCAGGGTGGCTTCAAGGGATCGGAGGGCTCTGACCACTGCAGATGCGGCGCGTGTGGGTGCGGCGAAAGCACCCCCTTCTCCCAGGATCTAAACGGATAAACGGAAGCGAGTGTAAGTGTGGGGGTGCGAATCGCCACCTCCGGCCTTGGCTTTCCCGTTCGTGAGAGCACCCCCACTTCTCACTTTCCCCAAATCCGCATTTTTCTTGGCACAGCCCTCCCGAACACAGAGCGAGGAGAGGGAGGTGCCCGGGGGCAGTGAGAGTGACGTGTGCTGGTGCAGAGGGGGGTGGGGGGCTGCGGGCCAGGCTCTGTGGACCGACTCCTAATCCTCTTGTTTTCGGAACCGTCAGCAGATGTGGCTTCTCTTAGCTGAATAATCCGTTAAAGGAATAATAATTTTTAAAAAGGACCTCGGCCTCACCCAACGAGGACAGTGAAGGAGATCAGCTCTTGGTAAGACTAAAAGAAAAGGCACTAAATTTTCTGCGTCCCTCTGTCTTCCTCTCAATCCCCTCAGCCCCTCCTCCTCTCTCCTCCCCCCCCCTTCTCCCCCATCCCCTGCAATCCGCACTCGACGCGAGTTCACGCGCAGGGCTGGATTTCCAAGCTGCACTGCAACTTCTCAGCGCGTTATTATTATTCATCTGAGGGTGCAGCCTCTGCAACCTTCGCCTCTGCGCTAGCATCTTTCCCCCTCGGCCGCGGCCACCAGCAGTGCAGTTTCTTCTGCACGCATGCTCTGGTTCACCAGAGGAGGATTCTGGTTTTTTTTTTTTTTTTTTTGGTTTGGTTTGGTTTTTGGTTTTGTGTCTTAGTTCTTTTCAGGGTCATCGCCAGGATGCCGGGTTTAACCGTTAGCTTTTCCTCCGGCCAGGTGGAGCAACCACTAGTGCCTGCTAGCAGCAGTTCCCTTCAGTAGCCAAGGAAGCGCTTGGGGCTTGGCCAGGGAGGCCGCTCCCTGCTTGCGGGGCTGCCTTTAGCCTCCACTGCTCTCCTGCATCCTTCTGCGTGTATATTATCCCCATCCCTTTTTATTCCAATAGATCTGCCTTGGGTTTAGACTGGCTGAAACGCTGCGGACTGCAACCAGTGTCTTTTAAAGGAGAACAAAAAGATAAGGATCTTGTGCAGGGCTCCGGGACAAAGCGTCTTGGGCCCCGTGACAAGGAACGCGTGGAACTCTGACTCCCCGATTGGAGAGATCAACGCTGCCCAACGGTACCCGGCAGAACCTGCGGACCTCTGAGGGTATTCGGACTCAATTTTATTGATTTTTTGTGGCATGGTTTAAGAGGGTCAGTGTTAGGTAAAGACTGTATCCCCCAAACCTGTGGGATGGATGGGAAACTAAACGGAACCGATCCAGTTGGATTTAACTTGTCCTATATGCCCTCTACCTGGCCTTTTTGAGCCATTCGGAAGGAGAATGGGGAAGACTTAGAAAAGAGAAACAGTGCGGGGGGGGGGGGGCTGCCTGAAAGGCTAAGGCACAAGTGGGGAGTGGGATGGACTAGGTGAGAGAGGGCTGTAGGTTAGGAAGCATCTTCCTCACTCTGGTACACTGGGTGGGTTTGTTCAGGGAATGGCAACGTGGGTGTCTGTTGAAAGCAGTCTTGAGATATTGACATGTACACGCATAAGGTTACTGGACTTGTGTGTAAACAGAGTGGTGGAGCGCAGAGAGGGAGGGGTCTTAAAATAATGTTTTATTGTCCCCATGGGTTTGGGGATCTCTCTCCCACCCCATCCAGCTACATTCTATAGGGGTGACCTTTTAAATCTACGCCCACCCTTTACCGCTGTAAAACCGGTTGACGGGTGGGGTGGGGAACGTGTAGGGGTGCTCTCTCTCTCTCTCTCTCTTTCCCCCTCCCCCTTCCCAGTCTCCCTCCTCCCTCTGTCTCCCCCTCCCTCTCCCTTCACTCCTCCCTCCCTCGCTCTCCCTTCGCTCCCCCTCCTTCTCCGTCCCTCCCTGCTGCATTTTGCATGAGCTATCTAGGTCATTAGCATTTTAGCGTATGCAAGACTTGACAAGGCTGATGAGGGGCCAGATGGGCCTCGCTCTTATTTATTTATTATTTTTTTTTTCTTTTCCTTTTTCCCATCCACCACTTGGGACCTAAGCGAGAGGACCGCAGCAGGAGAGTTCCGGAAGGCTGATTCCCACAGATCCTGGTAAGGGATCGCTGCAGTTCTGCCCTGCGGCACGCCCGGCCATCCTGCACCAGGATTCTACACTAGAGGTAAAGGCGGCGGCCACCCGCCCTGCCCAGGCAGCGGTAGCTGTGCCCCTGCTTCCCATCCCTTTTCTCGCAGTCTTCTCCCTCCTCCTAGCCCCCCCCCCTCAGTTTCCTAGGCGAAGCTGAGAGCGAACTGGGTGGGTAGGATTCACTGCGGTGGAGCGAGGTGGGGTTGATGTTTTTTCATTGTCTGGAACTGCAGGGGAGGCAAAGCGCGAGGAGAGGAGTGAGGGAGTCGGGGTAATTAACACGGGGGAGGCACCCCTCCGTCTCCCACTTCCACCCACACCCCGAACCCTCCACCCCCTCCCCTTTGCAGGAAAAAGCTTGGAAACGAAAGGATGCGGGAGAACAAAGAGCCTACGGAGGACGTGGCTGTTATCTCATTGTCTGTGACTGGGGGAGCTGCGGTAGGAAGGATGCGGTGGTCCTTAGCTCATCGCGTTCCCCAACCCCACACCCTCCCTGCTGTCAGTGCGCACGCACACGCACGCGTCGCCAGCTTTTTCTTTCTCGTCCCTCGTTTTTTCATTTCATCTCCCCATCCCCTCCCTTTCTTTCCACCTTTCCTTCCTTTCTCCCTCCCTCCTCCCTTTCTCCCATCCTCCCTCCCTTCCTTCCTTCCTTCTTTTCCATCCTTCCTTCTTTCTTTCCTTCCTTCCTTCCTTCCTTCTTCCTTCCTCAGGAGAAAGGCCTCTCTCTCCGTGTTCACAGCGGACCTTGATTTAAATGTCCATACAATTAAGGCACGCGGTGAATGCCAAGAATGGGGCTGTCTGAGCACCTTAGGTCCACGAGGGCCTGCCACGGAAGGATCAATCCAGCACAACGCCCTGGGCAGATCTCCGCGCTGCATCTGCAGGCGCCCACAGTAGGGGTAGCAGGCTTCTAAGTGCCTCTCAATGTAGCCCTTAGGGTGGGGAGGTGTGCAGCTACGACAGAGAGGGGTTTGTGCAGATGCAAATAGAATCTAGGAAGCAAACAACTCATTCTGTGACAGAAACACGGATCAATGCAAGCGGGGTGGTGGTGGCGGTGGCAGCGGCGGAGGCGGCGGCGGCGGCGGCGGCGGTGGAAAATAGCCTGGGGGCAGCTGGAGAGTAAAACCTACACCTTAGCACCTGGGACCCTGCCCATTGTAGAAGGCCGACACCTTCATCCCTATCCTTTTAGCTCCAGATTTCAATTTACCCTTAAACAAATAATAATCAAGTACCCATGCGACTGGCAAACCACCCCAAAGCCTGGACTGCAGCTACCTTGTGTTCTGCTTGGGATTGCTGGGGTAATCTTCAGGGGAACCTGTTTGTCACCCTTTGGAGGAGAGCTATGGGCATTTGACAAGCCTAAGCAGATCTCTGGGGTGAAGGCAATCAGCAAATTTGTTCGTGGACAGCGCACAGACTCCATCAAAACTGACAGCTAGCCCACTGCTCAAAGCGGGGCCTCCCAGCCTCCTTGGGGCTGTGACTGAAGTTTCAGGCAGAGATCCAGAAGCTACAGGAGAAAGAGGCGCAGTACTCTGCATACCCCCCCCCCCCGAGTGAGGGTTGCTCCCCGTTGCTCTTAAATCCCCCGGACAGAAGGAAGAACAGCATGTGTAAGGTGGGGGCCTGAGGAAAGTCTGTTTTGAAGCAGGCTGTCCAGTAACAGAAAGGGTTAAGCCTCCCTCATCCTGAAGCACCTGCTTCCCAAATCAGCCCCCAGCAGCAGCTGGTCCTGGAGGCCCCCCGACACAGTTTCATCCCATCTCCATCTCAGTGTTCCGCCAACCTGCAGTGGATGGATGGTGGCCTGGTGGCCGACCTAAACTCATTAATTTCCAGGTGGAGAAAATGGAGGAGGGGCAGGACCGAGCAGCAGAGGGAGGGAAAGGAGGCCAAGAGCTGGCCTCCCCCCTACTCACACACACACCCCAGGAAGCAGGCTGTAGCCCTCCCCCCTGCTGTCATGCCAGAGGCCTGCCTTTGCAAGGCCAAGCCCATAAAGGATGTTTAGGAGTTTAATCTGATTCCTAACACAGTAATCAGGGTCTAAAAGAGCATCCGTTGAAGTTAATGGAGGACTTTTGTCTCAAAAAGCCTCAGCCTCATCTAGTCTAGTAAATTAATATTTGAGGGTATTATAGATCAGTACCTCTCTGGCCTAGTTTCCTCAAGAGTATTCATTATTTCTTGAGTATCTACTGTGTGTCCTTCTTTACGATTATTTCAACTTCTGAATTTCCTCACAGAAGAGAGTGTTAAAGCTAGCCAGGCTGAGATTAAATTCACCACATTCCACCTAGGCATTCCCAGAACCTTCTCTGCTCTGCAAAAATGAGCCACCGCCTGCTCACTCTTGCAGGCAGAAAGCTGCAGTGCACACATCCTAAGGGCTTCTCTGGTGAGCCCTACAAGGCAAGCTGGGCCTGCTCTGAGGCAGAGAGGAAAAGACTCAGCGATGGCGGTCCTAAGAGATACCACAGCCATTGCCTTCAAAATCTACCTCCCTTGAAATAAGAATTGCCCCTGTCCTGGGATGCTCCCCCACTTTACAAATAGGTTAGAAGAGCTAGTGTGCTGGGCCATTTTGGGGGTCACCCATTTGCCCTCCCCCCTCCATGCTCATTGAGATGTTATTTTGCCTTCAAGCAATGGTCTAAGCTGCTGATGGCCCAACCCTCCTGGACCACAAATGTCCCCATTAGCAATCCTCTGCTCAGTAATTGCTTCCCCATGATTCCTTCAAATGTCCCCTCGTCCTTCACCGATATTTCATCTTACGTAACCTCCAGATGCTTCCCCAAGTAAGGTCCTTTTAGATAGAAACCCAATATGCTTTTTCTCTGAGAGCTCCAACCTCAGGCACCATCCATAAGGCCTGCCTGGGATCTGCTACAGAGGGTCCGTGTTGGGAGAGGTGCATTTTTATTTTATTGCTTACGTAGACTCTTGTTCCAGAAAGCATTTTTGGTGTGTGGGGATGTTCTGGGCTGGCCAGTCTGTGTGAACCAGTGTTAGTATGTGTCTGCCAGATCCCCTTCTCAGAAGAAGTTTGTGTGTAGGACTCTAAGGACCTGCTCAGCTCCAGGTATAATTGCAAGCCCCCTTTTGTTTCCACCAAATGAAGAATCAGAGCCAAAGTCAGCCTGAGCCACCTCCTTCCTCTACATTTGCTGCCCTTTTCTGCCCATCAGTAATTATGCTGAGAACCCAAAGCTTTCTGCTCTCTCAAGGCACCTCTTGTATTCTCAACATCATCTCCGTGCCTGTTTGAACCTTTTAATTACATCTTACGGCTAAAATCAAGGGAGAAATTCGGGATCTAACAGTAGGCTGAGGCCATACTTTGATGACTGAATATGTTTTCTTTTCCCCTTGGATTTGTTCGCACCCACTATTGCTTTAGTCCCCATGGGTTACAATCTCTTGTGTTTCTTAAGGAACCTGGTACCTGGACTAGATTTAGTAATGTATCAAAAGACTAATTACAATTGCTATGTTTCTCTCCACTGCCAGAGACAGCCCAGATCTGTCTCAGTGGGAAGCTAAGATGTGGGGAGAGGAGTGTCCCCAGCTAGTATAGCTCCGTGCACACGTATCAAGCACAACAGTATGGATACTCACACAACAGTATCCATCGCTGATGTGGAAGGCAGTTGGCCACAAAAGAAAGTGCACCCGTCCACACCAGCTCTATAAGAAAAATTTCTCTCCCACTATTGAACTTACATAATACCCACCCCCATTCCGACCTTAGAGTGCCATCTGGGGGCAGCTGCAGAATTCCTGCCTGGGACAGATGGAGCCTCCCCTTCCTCAGCTACTCTGTGGGTGGTTTTTGAGCCCATGAGTCAACATGGGCAGACTGTAGTGTGTGCTGGTGGTGTGTGTGTGTGTATGTGTGTGTGTCTGAGGTTTGGCGGACTGATTCACACTGAGGATATCGACAGCAATGTTGAGAATTATGGTACCTAATAAAGATTTTTTTCTTTCAAGACCCATCTATAGTTCTTTCGTTGGGTATTTTTGCCAAATCCTAACCAAATCAATTCAAATTTTTAATATTTAATTGCACCACACAAGCAAACATGGTGCGGGGGGGGGGGCAGGGGGAAGACTTTTAAGCTGAATTTGTTGGAAGCAGTCTTTGTGCCTAGAGATTTTGAAGTACCAAATTTAGATGGGGGCGGGGCAGCAGACCTTCTGGAGAACAAGGAAAGTTCCAGGTCAGAGAGGTCCATCTTTTCATTTTTTCTCCTTTGTCTTAAAATGGAAACTCGACCGAGCAGCAAGGCCTGCCTGGGGTCATAGCCATAGAAGTCCCCAAATAAATCCAAGGGTCATTAGGAGATTTTACTGGAGTTGGGGTCATTTTAAATTCAAATCAAATCTCTTTGCTGCTTCAACATATGACAAAATTTCCAGACCTGGGACTCGGGAGGCAAGATGACTGTATTTTGAAGCTTCGTGCTGCGTTTTCAAGGCGGCCTACTTCGCCATATGCTGGTTCTGATAGCCCAGCGCAGACTGGATGCTACTGGGGCCCAAACTGTGCTGCTTCTAAGAGCAGACTTGTTTTCTGCTCTTCTGCTCCGGGTGCATAGCGACATGTGCTCGAACCAGTACCGTTTTCATCTTTTTGTGCTCCCAGATTTTCTGTGATGCAGATTTGGGATCCTGGAGATTTGAGTTGTCGCCCGATTTTTTTGTTTGTTTGTTTGTTTGTTCGTTCGTTCGTTTTAAACACTGGCCGATCTGAGGTTCACAAAATTAGTGGGTTTATTTCAATCCAGTCCCAAGATGCACTCAAAGCCAAAATCTTAATTTCCACTCTGGTCAACCAACTGCAGAGGCAGTCCCTGCGCCCACACATTGCTCCTACTTCAACTCCCACCCATCCCACCCCCTCAGTTTCTCTCTGGAGCCAGCCCACCCTCAGGGTGGTTACAAACTTCAGGACAGGATCAGGACAAGTGGGTACACCTTCAAAGAACAGGCTACACCAAGCCCATGACCTCAGCTAAGTGCATTGTCTCCTTAATCACTCCCAGACAACCCAGACAACGGCAGCCATCACCACCCCACCCTACCCTGCTTCTGAGCTGCAGACCTTGCCCAAGGCCAGCCTGTCCTTTATAATCTGCCAGTCTCTCAGTCTCAGTCGAGACCTGTGATCTGGATAGCACTATCCAGTAAGCCAAAAAAGACTCACAGAGTGCAGGAAAGGCTGGCTGTGTGGCCTAGAGGCGACTATAGCTAAGGGGAGGAAGGGGAGGACCCTCCCAGGGAAAGCCACTTTGTTGTCAGTTGCTTGCACCAGCAGGACCCTCCAGTAAAACTGTTTTCCGGGAGGGGGGAGTGGCCTTTTCATAACCCCACCCCCAACCTACTCCACCTTTGGTACACGGGATGATGGGGCCAAGGCTGAGGCATCTCCCCCCATCATCCCTGAACCCCCTTACACAACCCTTCCACACCCAAAACTCTAAATAAAGTAAAACAACAAAAATCCTACACCTCCCTAGTCAGCGCTAGTCCCAGATCACAGCCACTGAACTGAATCAGCCAGAGAGGAGAGAAGTCCAATCTTCTTAAACTGCCCTGCAGGGACAGAAGAAGGTTTCTGTTTATACAAAGAACTAAATTCCTAATGTTCCTCTTTTGTTGGGCCTACCTGGGCTCCATTAATGAGGTAAGCAGCCCTCCTAAGGGTCAATAAGCCAGGTAAATGAAATAACCTTGAGACTCTGGTTTCAAGGTCATATATTACCTACTTGGCCTGTCAAGGTCATATGTCAGGCCTAGAAGTCAACTGACTGAGGCTGAGCCTGCAAAAGCTTACCCATAGGCAGGAAAGTGGCCCTGAGATTTACAGGGGTCTCCTCTTCAGTCCCGTCCCACACCAACATAGATTCATATGGCAGTATTTATTCCCATTTAATTGAGACACTAGTTTAATTTCAAATTGCTTGGGTTTGAGGCCCAGTGGGCTTTTCTGCAGCTCTTTTCCCCAGTGCTTCTATGGAAACTAATTGCTGTTAATATCCAATTTTGGCATTATTATTTGTTAGCCAATTATGGATCCCATAGCCTAGGCTTTGCTGCTCCTGCCTCTGCTGACTCCTGTGGCTCTGCCCAACTGTGCCTTGCATTGCAGCTGGCTCCTGCCCACATGAGGCAGTGTGCACAATCACTCCCTACAGATTCCAGCCTGGCTGTCCGCGTGGGGTTTGGGGAGTTATTCGTGGCTTTTACCCCGTTGAGGGTAATTTCTGCTCTTGAAATATATGATTTCCTTCCTTCCTTCTTTCCTTCCTTCCTTCCTTCCTTCCTTTCTTGCTTGCTTGCTTTCTTATTTGTTTGTTTGCTTTTCAAGACAGGGTTTCTCTGTGTAACCCTGGCTGTCTTGGAACTCTGTAAACCAGACTAGCCTCAAACTCAGAAGTCCACCTGCCTCTGCCTCTGCCTCTGCCTCTGCCTCCTGAATGCTGGACTAAAGGCATATGTCACCACCACCTGATTTTTCTTTATTTTTCAAGAAATTAGAAACTTATGGCAGATGTGATGGTGCACACCTTAATCTCAACACTCGGGAAGCAGAGGTAGGCTAATCTTTTTGAGTTCAGGGCAAATCTGATCTACATAGCAAGTTCCAGGACAGCCAGAACTACATAGTGAGACTCTATTTAAAATCTCAAATAAAATTTAAATAATAATGTTTATTTAATTAAATAATTATAATCATAATGTATGTATGTGTATATATATATATACCCACACACATATGAGAGAGTGAGTCTCTGACTGTCTGGCTGTTCTGGAACTTAGTATGTAGACCACGATAGCCTTGAACTCACAGAAACAACTGCCTCCTCTACCTCCTGAGCACTGTGATTAAAGGTATGCACCACAGTGCTTGACTAAAGTTTTTTAAAAGGAAACTTAGAACCAGGTATGGTAATGCACACCTATAATCCCAGAACTGAGAAAATGAGAGAGGAAAAGAACAGACCAGCCTGAGCTACAAGAGACCCTATTTCGAAGAAAATGAATGAAATTAAATGCTTACGTTTTCCCCACTGTCTTTCACTTTGTAACCCAAGCTGTACTCAAACTCTAGATTACACACACACACCCTACACACACACACACACACACACACACACACACACACACACACCTCAACTTCCCAAATGCTGAGATTATAGGCATGGGCTGCCACTCTTGGTTCTGAAGCCATTTTGAAGTATCATTTTTTACAGCAAATGAAGGGAAGATACAGCCTGATAGGATGGCACATGCTTGTGGTACTACTCAAGAGGCTCGAGGCAGGAGGATTTTGAGTTTGACTTTCCCGTCTTACTTTCCCAGTATCCCTGCCTGACTCAAAGCCACTGCAGACATTACACCCCCACAGATTCAGAATGCTCTGAGGACATCATTGGACATCCAGGGAGGGAATGTGGGAAAGGAGAAGGCAGTATGTTCAAGATGAGGAAGACAGCCACCCTCCCCACCTCACCCAGGTTCCCACTAACACCCTGGGAATATGCTGACTTTCATCACAGGATTCTGCTTTTGGGGACCTGATGTAGGAGAGGGGCACAAGCTTTGGAAAACCAAGTATCCTTCTGCCTTGTCACCTCTGAGAGTTGCAAGCTCATAGGCCCATGGGAGGAAGCAGGCATTTCCTATCAACCTCTGGAAACAGGAAAAGGAATGCAGGATCCCTGAGATCATCGAATTTCTTCTTTGTCTGCCTTCTTTCTTCCCCAGTTTGGAAACAACACTTTCCTGCCAGCTTGTACCCTTCCATGGCTCCCTAGGAGTTGAAGCCTCCTCCCAGGCCACCTGGAGGATTGGGCTTTTCTGAGGCAGCTGGCTGGAAGCTTCCACTGCCTGGGAATCCGGTGATTAGAGTTTTCATAGTGGGGGGAGTGGGTGGTGAGTGTTGGGGGGGGGGTTGGGACATTGTGAAGAAGTCCCTTACACATAAGGCTCAATAAATACCACCCAAATTGGATGTCATTAAATCAGCAGCAGCTGTTCGCCTTTTCCTACAGAAAGGCTACAATTATGCACAGGGCCTCTTAGGCTGAGTCTACACAGAATGGTCTCTTAGGGCAGGAAGGACTTCAAAACATTTTCTGGGGCTGGGGACATAGCTCAGCAGGTAAAGGAAAGGTTTTGCCCCTACTGAGTGCACCCCCTTTCCCAATCTTGAATGGAGTTCAATCTTTGGGACCCACATGGTAGAGGGAAACACACACACAAGCGCACAAGCACACACACACATTTTTATAAATAGAATTTTGATTTTTTTTTTAAATGTCTGGTTCTTTTATGTCCTCAGCCTGCCTCTGCTTGGCCAGGTGTGTGGCACTGTGATGTCAAACACTCCATGCATGATAAATAGACTACATGCTATGTTCTGTCTGTCTCAGAAGGAATTATTAAGAGGGAAAATCATCTTTCCCATCCTGTCATCTTCTCTACAGAGAACAATGTTCCTTCTGTTCAAATCTCACTGGTCCAAAAAAAAAAAAAACAAAATTCAACAATAATAAACTTCTGAGCCCCATTCCCCTCCCCCAACCCCTTCAAAATGTGCATGCTCTCTTCATTCAAAAACTATGAGGAGGTGCTTGAAAGATGGCTCAGTGGTTAAGAGCACTAGCCATTCTTTTAGAGGACCCTAGCTTGATTCCCAGCATCCACATGATATTCACAACCATGTGTACTACAGCTCCAGAGGATCCAACAACTCCTTCTGGCTTCTGTAAGCACAGGCACCCATACAGGACCCAGTCATGCATGCCAGCAAAACACTCATACAGATCAAAATAACATAAGCATTAGGAAGAAAGTCTCCAGGGCAGACGACTCACACGACCTTGTGAATTGCTGGAAATCTCTTCATTTTGTCAATGATATTTTTCAGCCTAGAAGAGGTCCTTGCTTGCCAAGGGAACTCTAACTACAGTGGTTTCTTCTTTTCACTTTACTATGAATTGTTAAAACCATTAGAGGCCCAGGAGTTAAGAGCACTGACTGCTTTTGTAGAGGACTTGTGTTCAATTCCCATCACCCACATGGCGATTAACAATCACCAGTAATCCCCATTCCTGAGATCCAACACTCTAGCTTCCATGGGTCCTTCACATATATGATACATGTGCATGCATGTAGGCATAACACTCATACACATAAAATAAAAATAAAGAATCTTTTAACAAGCTACCACACAAGGTGATAGCTTTCCTCAGGGCATCCATCCAAACTTGTGGTTGTACTTTGTTTTTATCCATCTGCCTCTTCCAATGCCCTGCCTTTTGCCAAGTATTCAATCCCCTCAAAGTCACTGATAGGCAGTGAGGAGCCCCCAGGCCTTTAACACAAACTCCCATGATTTTGACTCCATGATGGGTAGACTCCCCTCTAGATTAAGGCTGCTGAGACTTTAAAGATGCAAAGCCAACCCTTTCCGGTTATTTTTGCATAGCTGTGAATTCTGTTTGTGTTATCTCCATGAAGCATGTATAATTAATTGATAAATAGGAGACCATGTGACCCTGAAAGCCTACTTCACCCTATCAGCCCAAAGTAGGCCAGGAGTAGTTGAGGAGGAGAATTCAACTCTAGTACTTTGCACTCTTGGCTTGGTTTCTTCCTCCTCTCCTGTGCTTCCTCCTCTCCTGTGCTAACACCTCCTTGGCTGAACCTGAGCCCTTTTCTCTCCCTGACTGTCCAAGCAGAATAAGTCCACCCTGTGTTCCAGGCACACAATGCATTAGAATTTCAGAACCCAACAAGACCAGACCCAGGAACAAGTCTTTAGAGCAAGCAGCAGAGGATACCAGAATTTTGTAGTGATTAACTGGCATCCCAGTCACAGAAAAGTTTGCCCTACAAAGAATCACTTACCTCTTCCCCTCTCCCCTTCCCATCTTCCCCTCTACCTGGGGCTCCTGCTGGAGTGAAATATCCACCAATGGCAATAGCCCAGCATGGGAGGTGACAGAGGCAGATCTTCCACCAGCTCATCTAAGCCAGCCCATCCTGAGCTCCGCCTGTCAGGCCTGTCAGATCTAATTTCTGAATTACCCTTCACACTGTTGACTAAGATCCATCCAAGGCAGCATTTGGGCACAGCTAGAAAATTATTTAATATGATCCCAGGGCCTCTCAGAAACCTATTAGGATTGGCCTTCCTTCCTTCCTTCCTTCCTTCCTTTCTTCCTTCCTTCTTCCTTCCTTCTTCCTTCCTTCCTTTTTTTTTCTCCCAACTTATTAAGAAGCAAAGACCTTGCAAGGCAGCGCAAAAACCTGTGCTCCACTACATCTCCTGGAAGTTCTGTCTAAGCCACTAGACTATGTGGAGAGCACCTTCCAAACACGTTACTTAAATTATTTTATGTAGACTGTGGGAGGCACCTTCCAAACGCATTATTTAAATGATTTTATGTAGACTAGGCTGGCCTTAAACTCACAAAGATCTATCTGTCTCTGTCTCCTGGGTGCTGGGATTAAAGGCTTGTACCACCAGGTCAGGCCAAAGAGATACCAATGCTGTTTCCACCTGGTTCAGTAAGGGAGCACTTTTCATTTGTGAGACAAACATGGTAACAAATACACTACAGAAACTCCCTCCTTTTTCCCACTATTTATTTATTTATTCATTCATTCATTTATTTATTTTTGAGACAGGATCTCACTAAATTCCTCAGGCTGGCCTTAAAACTCTCTCTATAGCCAAGACTGACTTTGAACTTGTGATCCTCCTGCTCCTCAGCCTTCTGAGTAACTAGGATTATAGGCCTATACCTCTAGGCCCTGATGAACCCTGTTGTTCAAAATGTCTATGTCTTCTTCCGGTCTTGAATCCAAGTTCCTGTATGCTTCGGCATCCAAAATTAGCTTATGACAAAAGCTGGAGTGGTGTGTGCATGTGTGCATGTATGCATGTTTATCTGTATGTATCTATGTGTGTGCCTGTGTGGTGCCTCTGTGTGTTTGTGTATGTGTGTGTTCTACCAACTACACAGCATGGGTTTCTTTGCATACTGCCCTGTTCCATCCCAGGGTACTGTTTTGATCCCTAGCCAGCCACCAGAATTTCCTCTCCCTTTATAAAAGAAGAAACAAAAATTAAAATGAGCAGCAGGTATCACTAGACTCTACTCTCCCAGGGATTCCTTGTCAATGAGCAATTGAGGACCTGAAGAAAATTCCCATGGGGAGTCCTTGTTCCCATGTGTCACTAATTCTGGCTTGAATCCCTCCTCTATGCCAGGTATCAAACTAATGACCTCCCATACCTTCTGTTTGCTATTGTCTTGGCTAATAAAGGTTCCAGATCTGAGTATCTCTGAGACCCTAACCCTAATCCAATTAAACCCTGCTAAAGCAACTGGACTGGGGAAAGACAATGAGGTGGAGAGGTTAATTGCAGACAGAGGCTCCTCTGTCAAGCTAAATTAGCCTTGCCCACCTCAAGAGAAATGTTAAAACTAGATTACTGACGTTACTGCTGGTGATTGACATTTGTTCAAAATTCTAAGTAGCGGCCCCTGCTCCTCCCCCCATGTTAAATGTTAACCTGTAGAAGAACAGTAGCTACAGGGAGGAGTGTGAAGGAATGGGAATATGAGAAGTGACTCTCATTCTCCTTTCTCACATAGGGGAGGGTGGGGCTGTCCAAGAGAGGAGCTAGACACCAGGGTGAGACAGAAGAGGAAAAGAGAATTTCACACCTGACCTGGGGGACCAAAACAGGAAGCAGCGTAGACAGGGGGACAAAAATGGGAGCTACCTAGTGACCATCCAGGTTTATATTTCCTGTGACTAGATCAGAGGATAAGTGTGTCCCAATGCCACAGTAACTGACACTAGGTATATTGGCTAGGGTTCTATTGCTGTGAAGAGACACCATAACCATAGCAACTCTTATAAACACATTTAGTTAGGGCTTACAGTTTCAGAGGTTTAGTCCATTGTCATGGCAGGAAGCATGGCAGCCTGCAGGCAGACACTGATCTAGAGAGGGAGCTGAGAGTTCTACATCTTGATCCACAGGCAGCAGGCAGAGAACTAAGACACACTTCCTTCAACAAGTAGGCCACACCTACTCCAACAAGGCCACACCTCCTAATAATGCCTCTCCCATATGGACCTATGGAGCCATTTTTATCCAAACCACCACACTGAGAAAGCACCACCTCCACACAATATCTTTGAACGCTTTAACATAATGGGACAATCTTCTGGATGCAAGTAAACATTTGGATCTTCCTCAATAGCTTTTGGTGGAGGATTCATTTACCATGAGCAAAAGTAGAAGGCTTATAACACCAGGCTGGGGATACAGGATACTTATCCTTTATGCTTATCCAGTATACACAAGGAAGGCCTAGATTTCATACCCCAGCACCAAATAAAACTAGGAATGGTGGCATGTGCTATAATATCAGTACGTGGGAGGTAGAGGCAGGAGGATCATAAATTCAAAGTCATCTGTAGTGGTTTGAATGAAAATGGCCCCCGTAGGCCCATAGGGAGTGACACAATTAGGAGATGTGACCTTATTAAAGGAAGTGTGTCACTGGGGTTGGGCTTTGAGGTCTCAGATGATCAAGCCAGTCCCAGTGTCTCTCTTTCTTTCTGCTGCCTGCTTGCCAACCCAGACATAGAACTCTCAGCTACCTCTGCAGCACGATATCTGCCTGGATGCCATCAGGATGACAATGGAAAAAACTCTGAACTGTAAGCCAGCCCCAGTTAAATATTTTTCCTTAGAAGAGTTGCTGTGGTCACCCGGGCAGTGGTGGCGCATGCCTTTAATCCCAGCACTTGGGAGGCAGAGGCAGGTGGATTTCTGAGTTCCAGGCCAGCCTGGTCTACAGAGTGAGTTCCAGGACAGCCAGGGCTACACAGAGAAACCCTGTCTCGAAACACCTCCCCTCCCCAAAAAAAGAAGAGTTGCTGTGGTCATGGTGTCTCTTCACTGCAATAGAAATCCTAACTAAGACATCATCCTTGGGTTCATAGTGAGTCTGAGGCCAACAAAAGCAAAACAAAAAAGTTTGCAAAGAGAATGTGTGCATGTGAGCGTGTGTGTGTGTGTATATGTGTGCACGTGTGTGTGCACGTGTATATGTGTGTGCATGTATGTATGTGCATGTTGTCGTGTGTGTGTGTGTATTTGTGTGTGTGTGTGTGTGTGTGTGTGTGTGTGTGTGTGTGTGTGTATTAGCTTGTTGGTAGATGTCAGTGTGGAATTTGGTCTGTGAGGCACATCAGCAAGGGGCCAAATATCAGTAACACAGTCTTAAGTCACTAATCTAGAGATGGGGGACAGAACAGTGGCATGGATTTTACCTTTAAGAAATTTACAGTACAACAAAAGCAAAACTTGAATAAAACAGCTAAGCACATGCTGGGAAGTGATAACTAACACAGACTGTCTTTTAAAGGTCATGTGGTTTTGGAACTATTAAATGACACAGCCTCTGTGGGGACCAGTATGTAGAGGCTTCTCAGAAAGTTAAACACAGAATAATCACATGATCTAGCATCCCACTTCTGCATATATATTCAAGGGAAGCAGGAATGCCAGCAGATAATACTATGCCTATGTTTGCCACAGCAGTCTTCTCAAACCATCAGAGTGCAAAGCAACCCGAGTATCCATCATTAGAGGAAGGACTGGAGAGATGGCCCAGTGGTTAAGAGCACTTGCTCTTCAGAGGACCTGAGTTCAGTTCCCATGTCAGGCTGCTCACAACAGACTGTAACCCCAGCTTCCAGGGATCTAATGCCCTCTTCTGGTCTCCAGGGGTACCTGTACATTTGTGCAGGAACACACACACACACACACACACACAGAAAGAGAGAGAGAGAAGTAAAATTAAACAAATCTTAGGTAAATATGTGAACAAATGTGATAAATACACGTATTACCCAGCTTTCAGTAAGAACAAAATTCTTTTTTAAGAGATTTTTTGTATTAGTTCTAATTATGTGTATGTATGTGTGGGTATGGGCACGTTGAGTGTGGTGCCCATGGAGGAGAGTGGGAAGATACAGTTAGATTCCCTGGAACTGGAGTTACAGGAAATTGTGAACCACCCATTGTGGGCCGTGGAAACTGAACTTCCTTTTTCTGTTTTTTGTTTTTTGTTTGTTTGTTTGTTTGTTTCCGAGACAGGGTTTCTCTGTGTAGCGCTGGCTGTCCTGGAACTCACTCTGTAGACCAGGCTGGCCTCGAACTCAGAAATCCGCCTGCCTCTGCCTCCCAAGTGCTGGAATTAAAGGCGGGCGCCACCACTGCCCGGCTCTTTTTCTGAAAAACAAACAAACAAACAAACAAAAAACCAAACAGTAATCGCTCTCTCTTTTTTTTAAAACATCTTTATTCTTTATTGACTACCATAATTTTGTATTGACTCATTGTGGATTTCACATCATGCATCCCAACTCCACTCTTTTCCCACTCCTTCCATATCCACTCTCCACTTTTAAAACTTTCCCCACAAAAGAAAATTAAAACATAAAAATTAAATTAAAAACCAAAACAAATAAGCAAACAAATCTTGCCTAGAAGCTCCAGTCTGTCACTGTGTGTCCCACAGTACAACCCATTACTCAAACAACTTTATTTGCAAGTGTTTGTTGCAGTGAGTTGTTAGTCTAGTTCAAGGTCTCTGCCTTCGATACCCCACCAACACTGGACCCTTACTGAGACTCCTCTAGGGTAGCCTGCTGTTGCCCTGAGTCATGGAGATTCTACAGCTTTGGATTTGTAGGACCCAGTAGCTCATAAATGGGGTAGTTATTGAGGTGGGCTAACTCGGAACCCTGGAACTGGGCTTGAGTGGTAGCTGAATTGGTCAGCCTGCCAGCTTTCCTGCACCCATGCCACCAAGGTCGGCTCACCTGAGCTACCCATGCAAGGGGCAGGTCCAACTCTCCCACACCCACATCACTGCTGGCACCACCATGCAGTGGCCAGTGAGGCTCAGAGCCAGCTCAGAGAGGCCCTTGGACATCAACATGGATTCAAGTGGTAACCCAGACCACAGATGTCCAAATGGTCTTCGGTGGTAACACGGGCCACGGACAACCACACAGACCCCTGCTTCGGTAGGACCATGGACCTCTGGGTCCATGCAGCAGCACTGCCTGGACATCACCATGGCCTCAGGTAGCATGCAGGCATCTCACATCAGGCTGTTCCTCTCCATCCCATCTCCAGTTCTGCCTCTCTTCATAGCACACAAACCCTTTGGCTTCTCTTTCTTCCCCATCTCTCCACCCTATACTTGCTCGTCACAGTGGTACCTGCCTGCCCTGGCCTCCAGGTTGTGGCCTCTGGCTCCAGTGGTCACTCTTTTTAAAAAAATTAAAAAAAAAAAAAATATATATATATATATATATATATATATATATATATATTATGTATGTGAGTACACAGTCATTCTCTTCAGGCACACCAGAAGAGGGTATCAGATTCCATTACAGATAGTTGTGAGCCACCGTATGGTTTCTGGGAATTGAACTCAGTATCCCTGGAAGGGCAATCAGTGCAGTGCTCTTAACTGCTGAGCCATCTCTCCAGCCCCCATGAGTCACTCTTAATTGCTGAGACACCTATCCATCCCAGACAAGGAAATCCTAATTCTGATATGTGCTAAAACATGAATGGATTTCGAGAAGATTCTGCTGGGTGAAATAAGCCAAAAAAAACAAACCAGGCAGTGGTGGCACGGCTTTTAGTCCCAGCACTTGGGAGGCAGAGGCGGGCAGATCTCTATGAGTGTGGTCTACAGAGCAAATTCCAGGACATCCAGGGTAACACAGAAAAAACCTGCCTCAAAAAGAAAGAACGAGAGAGAGAGAGAGAGAGAGAGAGAGAGAGAGAGAGAGAGAGGCAGGCCTGGAGAGACAAAGACTGCATGATTCTAGTAATGTGAGAAACAGGGTATCTTAGTCAATGTTCTATTGCTGTGAGCAGACACCATGATCATGGCAACTCTTATTTTAAAAAATCATTTAATTGGGTCTGGCTACAGTTTCAGAGGTTCAGTCATCATGACAGGAAATGTGGTGGCACACAGGCAGGCATGGGGCTGGAGAAGTAGCTACAACCTGCAGGCAGCAGGAAGGGAGGGCCACTGGGACCAGCTTGGGCTTCTGAAACCCCAAAAAACCCACCTCCACTGACATACTTCCTCCAACAAGCCCACACCTCCTAAGCCTTTCAAATAGTGACATTCCCTGAGCATTTAAATATATGGACCTGCAGGGGTCATCCTTACTTAAACCACCACACAGGGGTTGTCTGGGGTGTCTGGTAAAGCAGTGTGCAAAGCTGGCCCTTAATGAGATGAGAACACTCTGGAAGTGATAGGAACTGTCGCTGGAAATGTGAATGTACTAAGTGCCTCAGAACTACACCGTTAAAAGTGGTCAAGATGACAAGTTTCCTGTTAAAGGTAGCTTATCACAAGTTCTTAAACTCTTATTGAAGAGAAACGCTGAGCTGGGCCTCAAAGCATCACTGAGTTTCAATGTGTCAAGAAGAGGAGGGCAGATGGTAGAGCTGGAGGAAGCCAGGAGGAAGGGAGTCAAAAGTGCAGAAGCCTCCATAAGCTGACCCACCGAGTGCTTTGAGTTTTGTCCAATGTAAGGTTCAGGAAGATGGTCGGGTATGGTTGCATACGACCTTTAATACCAGTGTTTGGGAAACAGAGGCAGGCAGATCTCTGAGTTTGAGGCTAGCTTAATCTACATAGAGAGTTTTGGGCAAGCCAGGGCTACATAGTGAGACTCTGTTTCAAGGGTTCTCAGGAGGATTAAGGCCAGGCTGCTGTTGAACATAGGCAATGAGGACCTTGAAGGGGGGGTAAAGGAGTTTGGCTCTCGTTCGCCCAGCATTTCCAGTGTCCCACAGAGCACTAGTTTTTAAGAGTTGCTTTGCAAAGACAAAGTGAGAACCATACAGAATAAGTTTGTCAAAGGCAAACTAGCCCTCACTGTGGGATATTTGCCATGAACATTTGCTTATCACAGAAAAGCCCAGGCATGACAAAACCTGCCCTGTTTTGTTTAAACTAATGTTACCCTAATTTTTAAAATACCTATTAGCACCCTCCATTGTGACAAACGCCTCTCTAGGGAAGGGGGGCTGTTGAATAGGTTTTGTTTTGTTGTTAAAGATTTATGTGCATGAGGGTTTGCATCTATATATACCATGTGCATGCAGTGTCTCTTGAGACCAGAGGAGGGCACTCGATCCCCTGGAACTAAAGGTACAGATTGTTGTGAGGAGCCACCTATGTTCTAGGAAAGGAATCCTGGTCCTCTGGAAGAGCAGCCAGTGCTCCTAAATGCTGATCCATCTTCTCAGCCCCTAGATATGATTTTTAATATGACATTTTTGCACACTGATAAGTTTTATAAAGATGTATAACTTAATTTGTGTCTATGAGCGAAACACTTGAGGACACATTTGTTTGAGCATGCCCACACCACTGAACACATATCGAAGTCAAAGGATAACTTGAGCATACATGAAGTCCTGGGTCAAAGGACACAGAAAAGAGACACACTCTGACACATTTTATGTCACCACCACAGAGAAGGGGTTGGCTTAGCTCAGCATTCTGGAAGTTGGAGAACATGAAGCTGACATCTGGCCAGCTTTAGTGATGGCCTCAGTGCATATGGCACCATAAAACCAGTCAAGAAGACCATTTGAGGGAGAAGCTAGACTTGCCCATTACAACCCATTTCTGTCAGAACTAATCCATTCCCAGGAGACCTGGCTGACAGCACAAATCTATTCATGAGCAGGAAGCACCATGGCCTAATTACAGTCTTTGTAAAGTTTTTCTCTTGATTTGGTTTCATATTTTTGAGACAAGCTATCAATATGTAGCCCTGGCTGTCTTGGAACTTGTAGCAATCCACCTGCCTTTACTTCCCAAGTGCTGGAATTATAAGCATGAGCCACCATGCCCCTCCTAAACTTTATATCTTGATCACTACACTGATGACCCTGCTTCTAGCATAGGAACCCTCGAGGAACATAGCACATCCAAACCATGGCACCATCCTACAGAGATCAAACACTGACGGTCAATTTCTCCACTCCCTCCAATTTTGACTCATCTACCCTGAAGCACACAGCACAGTCACTTACAGGTTCCTCTGCTTGTGTGGGTCCCCATTCTCATACCCCCCAAAGGCAGGTGAAGTTGTATACTGAAATGGCTTATGCCAGAGCCTGGGAGCTGTTTGGGAATTATGGGAGAATCATGAGTCCTATGATGAGACCCTGCCAGGGACAATACAACAAATGTATTTGGCTTTGGAAGCTCAGTTTTCCTACACACAGTTGAGTAAGTGCAGAGACAGAATTAAACCTGTCAGGGTTGTTAAGGAAAGCATGGGTGAGAGCAGAACAACAGGAAGGGAAACAGGCTGTCAGACAGTAAAGCAGGGATGGGGAAACCACAGAAGGAAGAAAGGTTAGACGGAAGTATCTTTGACTTGGGGCTGAGGATGCAACTCAGTTGGTAGACAGCTTGCCTAGCGTGCACAGGCTCTGGCTTCACTCCCCAGCATCAGTGGGATAACAAGGGTTTCTCAGGCTGGGCGTAGTGGCCACACCTTCTATCCCAGCACTTGGGAAGCAGAGGCAGGTAGATCTCTATGAGTTTGAGGCCAGCCTGGTCTAAGAATCTAGTCCAGGACAGCCAGGGCTCTGTTACAAAGGAGAAACCCTATCTTGAAAAACAAAACAAGCGGGCAGTGGGGGCGAACGCCTTTAATCCCAGTGCTTGGGAGGCAGAGGCAGGTGGATTTCTGAGTTCGAAGCCAGCTTGGTCTACAGAGTTAGTTCCAGGACAGCCAGGGCTACACAGAGAAACCCTGTCTTGAAAAACCAAATAAATAAATAAATAAATAAATAAATATAAAATAAAATAAAAAAATAAAAGGCAGAGCTGGAACAATGAACATCTCTGGGATTAGAAGTGCTTACTGCACTTCCTGTTCCCTCTGAGCTAGCATTGCAGTTTCTCCTTTCAAAGCCACTTCAAGAGACTGGAGAGAGATGGCTCAGCAGTTAAGAGCACTTGTTCTTGTAGATAGAGGCTCTGGGTTCCATTCCCAGACCCCACTCGGCAGCTCACATACATTAGTAACTGCAGTTCCAGGAGATCTGGCACCCTCTTCTGACTGCCACAGGCACCAGGAACACATGTGATGCATGTACACACCTGCAGACAAAACAACATAAATAGATCTCCCCCCCCCCAAAAAAAATGAAAACTTAAAAAATCTACTTCAGAACTCAGCACAGCCAGCTGCCACAAAATGGTACAGTATGTGACAGAATTGGTGAATCTCTGTCGTGGCTGTGATGAACCCTGAAACACATACTTAGGTCTCTTCAGACGACTTTAGGACCAAGGGCAGTAGTGTTAGTATAGAATCAAAACAGACTGTAAGTGAACATTGTCCATATCACAAAATACACATCTTCCTTCCTTCTTCCTTCCTTCCTTCCTTCCTTCTTCCTTCCTTCTTCCTTCCTTCCTTCCTTCTTCCTTCCTTCCTTCTTCCTTCCTCCCTTCCTTCCTTCCTTTCTTCTTCCTTCCTTCCTTCTTCCTTCCCTCTTCCTTCCTTTTTCCTCCCTTCCACCTTCCTTCCTTCCTTCCTTTCTTCCTTTCCTCTTCTTTTCTTTCTTCATCCTTTTCCTCCTTCTTCCCTTCCTCCCTTCCTTCCCTCTTTCCTCCCTTCCTTCTTTTTGAGACAGGGTGTCATGTAGCCCAGGCTGGCCTCAGACTCACTACATGACCTTGAACTTCTGACCCTCCCTTCCTCCATGTCCCAAGTTCTGGGCCCACAGGTGTACTCCATCACACCTGTATCTGTGGTGCTAGGTCTCAAAGCCAAGGCAAATTCTTCCCACTGAGCTGTTTCTGTCCCTCTCCTCTCACTGGACTGGGGAAGAGTGCCTTCACATGCCGTAGAGACATAGCTTCATCAGTCTGCTCTGTACAAGAGCTGAAAGTGAAGCTATTCTTGGCCTAAGTCTGAAGCAATTTCTGGTCACCATCCAGCATCGAAAGTGTGCTATAATTGGATTCCACAGTCTGGGTAATTTATAAAAAATAGAGGCTTAGTGGCTCAGTGATAGAGTGAATGCTTAGTATCTGTGACTCCCTGGATTCAATTCCTAGAGAGAGACAGAGACAGAGAGACAGAGATTTCAATCAAGGGGTTGGCATCTGGTGGTGTTTCTCATGGTTCCTCATAATCCGATAGAAGACAGAAATGGCTTTTTATACCTGTTCTTCTTTAATTAATTAGGTAATTAATTTGGGTGTGTATATATGTATGTTTGGGGGTCAGAGAGCAATATTTAAGTGTTATCTCCCTCCTTCTACCATATGGAATAAAACTAGAGTCATCAGACTTGGTGACAAGCACCTTCACCTGCTGAGCCGACTTGACAACCCTACTATCATTAAAAAAAAAAAAAAAAAAAAGCTGTCAATTGGATATGTTTGTGCATGCCCTTAACCCCGACTCTCGGCAGGCAGAAACAGGTGGATCACTTTGAGCTCTAGGCTAGCCTGGTCAACATAGTAAATTCCAGGACAGCCAGACTACATAGACAGACCCTGTTTCAAAACAAACAAACAATCAAAGGCTATGTGTGTATTGTTGTGTGCGCACATGTGACAAACTTGTGAGATCAGAGAACAACTTGTGTAGTCAGCTCTCTCCTTGCATGAATCGGTGAGCACTTTTATTTACCTTCAGAGCTATCTTGCCAGTCCCCCTTTCTTTCACTTTTTTTTTTTTTCTTTTTTGTTTTTTCGAGACAGGGTTTCTCTGTGTAGCCCTGGCTGTCCTGGAACTCACTCTGTAGACCAGGCTGGCCTCGAACTCAGAAATCTGCCTGCCTCTGCCTCCCGAGTGCTGGGATTAAAGGCTTGCACCACCACTGCCCAGCTCTTTTACTTTTTTTAAAAAAGATTTATTTATTTTATGTATATGAGTACACTGTCAATGTCTTCAGACACATCAGAAGAGGGCAGCAGATCCCATTACAGATGGTTGTAAGCCACCGTGTGGTTGCTGGGAATTGAACTCAGGACCTCTGGAAGAGCAGTCAGTGCTCTTAACCACTGAGCCATCTCTCCAGCCCCAGGCCCCCTTTCTTTCCTTTTATTTTATAACCCAGCCCAGCTCCCCCTGACCCTAGTCAAAAATCACTTTCTAGTTACTAATGGCAGTGTCCCATAAGCTCCATCTGGTCCAAACTCATATAAATTAAGAGCAAGAAAGCCATTCAGATGGTAGGTTCAGCTTTCCCTTGTTGAGGTCTAGCTACCTGTGAGGCAACAGACATCCCCGGGTTGCAGAAAGCCACACCCCAGCTCTCCTTTCCAACAGTTCCCTAGGCTTTTTCACAGTTCACTCCTGCTGCTTTCAGTGCTGGGGTCTAAATTATTCACAGAGGATAAAACATCTATTTTAGGGTAATTCCTATCACATTTCATGGTGACTGCTTCCATTTTTAAAATAGCCTCAAGTGTGACTATTAATCAGGGTATCATTAAAAATAATATGTGTCAGGATGACATTCACTCTGCCCCACAAATGATGTCACCAGCATTGAATTCCTGAACAATAGGACATTCACCAGCTACAGCAGGACTCCAGGTAAGGGGCTTCCAGAGCATGGAGTGTGTCCTTCATCTCTCCAACACTGAGCTGTTGGGACGGTGTGTGACATGAGAGAAGTCAGTGACTATCTGTGGGATTTGCTTTAAAATGCACACATCCCCATATTTGGGACCCTGTCGTGGAAGAGTGTGGCTCTCTATGACACTATAGTCCAAGTTAGAAATATTGAGGGTTAGAAGATGGCTTGGTAGGTAAAGCTGCTTGCGGTGAATCCAAGAGGACCTGAGTTCAAATCCCTAGCATCCAAGTAAAAGCTATGCATGGACACACATGCTCATAACCCTAACATTTTGGGGAGTAGATCCTGGAAATTCACTGGCTGGCAAACCTAGTTGAAAGGTAAGAAATACTGTACCAAGAATTAAGATGAGGGCTGGAGAGATGGCTCAGCGGTTAAGAGCATTTTGGGTGCTCTTCCCAGAGGTCCTGAATTCAATTCCCAGCAACCACATGGTGGCTCACAACCATCTGTAATGGGATCCAATGCCCTCTTCTGCTATGTCTGAAGACAGTGACAATGTATTCATATACATCAAATAAATAAATACATAAATACACAAATAAATAAGTCCTCCTCTGACCTCTGTATGTACCTGTGAGCACACACCCCCACACACACATACACAAGAAATGCTTCCTAGTATCTTAAGTGTGTCTTTAGAAATCCATTATTTTTTTAACTTTTTAGAAATATTTGCTTAGTTTATACATATGAGTATGTCGCCTTCAGGTGTGTGTGTGTGTACTGTGTGCATGCTTGGTGCTTATGGAAGTCCAAGGAAGTCAGATCTCCCGGAACTGGCATTACAGATGATCGTGAGCCACCTTGTGAATGCTGGGAACCAAACCCAATCCTCTGCAAGAGCAACAAGTGCTCTTAACCACTGAGCCATCTTTTCAGCCCCCTATTATTGTGTTTTAAGCATGTATATTCCTGTGATTACCCTCATGAAGTTCAGGGACTCGTCCGTTTCAGACATTCATGATCAAGGCATGAAAGGCACCTGTTTCCAGCGGTTTTAAATCTGCTTTCGTTGGAGTTGGAGCTGCCGCCTTTCAGACTTGGAAAAAATCAGTGTCCATGTGGCTTGTCCGTTTCTACGTTTCCCAGACACCAACATGTTTGTTTGTTTGTTTGTTTGTTTGTTTTTCAAGACAGGGTTTCTATGTGTAGCCCGGGCTGTCCTGGAATTCACTCTGTAGACCAGGCTGGCCTTGAACTCAGAAATCCGCCTGCCTCTGCCTCCCAAGTGCTGGGATTAAAGGAGTGTACCACCACTGCCTGGCGACACCAACATCTTTTAAGTTGGATTTTTAAAAAGATTCTCATGCCGTTTTAAGAAAAAAGACTTTTTTTTTTTATTTCTTACTGAGTATCTCCAGCAAATGAATTGATTTCTGCAGTTCTATCTAAAAATTAAATAATTAATCTTTCTTTTGGTGTGTGCTTCTCTCCCCCTCCCCCTCTCTCCTCTCCCCTTGTCGGATGTGTGTGTGTGTGTGTGTGTGTGTGTGTGTGTGTGTGTGATCTGTCTGTGCTGTGTGTGTGTGTGCTGTGTGCCTCTGTGCTCACATAATGGAAGCCAGAAGTTCACGGTTTCTTTCTCTATTCTTTCCACCTTATTCTTTGAGTCAGGCTTTCTCACTGAACCTCACACTCACTAATTGGCTAGTCTGACTAGTCATGGAGCCCCAGGACATTCCTCTCTCTGCTCTTCCCAGCAGGACTTGAGATACCAATATTTGCACACCTCAGATCCTCAAGCTTGAGCAGTGAGCATTGACCTACAGAGCCATCTCTCTAGGCCCCCAAGGCAGTGCCTCTGCACTGTGCCATCCTGGAGATCCATAAGCATGCCACTAACTGTCCAAGAGGTTCAAAGTATACTTGAAAATCTTTAAGTCATAAAACTTCGGAGGTAGGCTGGAGAGATGGCTCAGTGGTTAAGAGCACTGGCTGCTCCTCCAGGGGTTCTGAGTTCAGTTCTCAACCACCACATAGTGGCTCACAACCATCTGTAATGAGATCTGATGTCTTCTTCTGGTGTGTCTGAGGACAATGAGGGTGTACTCACATAGGTAAAACAAATAAATAAAATGTTTTTTTTAAAAAAACAAAACAAAACAAACATCGGAGGCATCACAGCATACAAACAAAGTCCAAAGCCTTGGAGTTGGAAAAACTAGATTTAGCCCCCTTTCTGGTACCTAACCATGGTGACATGGCTGAGTTCTTTTTCTTACCAGCTAAACTCCAATGATAATTCCAAATTCAAGGTTGCTGGAGGTCAAATGCAGTGATGTGTATAGAGGAAGGGTTGGACTATAATTAGTATTTAATAGCTCTAGGTTTTTTTTTAAAGGCGGTTAAGTATGGTGTGTATGATGTGTGTGTGTGTGTGTGTGTGTGTGTGTGTGAGTGTGGTATGTGTGTGGTGCAGTGGAGATATGGGTGTGCATGGGGTGTGTTATGTATGTGTATATGATGTGTGTGTATGCTGTATGTGATATGTGGGGGGGGTATGTGTGTATAGGATATGTGAGTGTGGTGGTGTATGTGTGTGTTGTCTATGTGTGGGTAGTATTAGTAGTAGAAAGATTTACTCTGAAACTTACATTTATATTGAACAGAATTACTTTCATTGAAAAGCATCTCCCAATAATGCCAGGTTGCAGACCAACAACGTACACTGGCACAAACTTGGAGTGTTGCAAGCATCATTTTTTAGTATCCATATGCCACCAAAAATATGTGTTATCTAAATTATAGCTTCAGACTAAGATCTCTGCAAGTTATCCACAGTGTACAAAAACAGGTTGGCAGCCCACGGATGCTCCTGGCCACACTTGCCAGAGCTTGAGGACAAATAGAGTATCTCAGAACACCAGATGACTCCCAGATCGCCTGCCTCTTGTGCTGGTGTAAGCCCCAGAGGCTTCTTGTAATCTCTGGGCTAGGAAACAGCACCCTTGGGTCTGCTCTTGAGCATGGACCACAGTAACTTTAAATATAAGACAATCAAACAAACCCAGATGGACAGCTCACCCCAAGCCAGCTCTACACCCAGGACATAGATTTCTAAAGGAAAAGACAGCCTAGGCAGCTACAAAAAACGAAAACAACCAGAGAACAAAGAGTCCCAGGCACTAGAAAGTCATCTATCATTCTGCTACCCATTAAGCAGCGCATGCGCGGTGGGATGGCAGATACCGGCTGGGGAAGGACTGTGACCTGAAAGCCAAAGACGGAGATGCTTCCTGTAAGTGGATCAACAGAAGGCAGTCCACAGTGGAGAGGACTGTGCTCCCTCACAGCCCACTCCATCTTTCCTCTGTTCTTCAAACACATCTAAGGACCCATGATGTCCCCTTTTACCTATAAAGCAGGGCAAGTGCAGACATAGGCTGTCTGAGAAGTTCATTCTACTGAAACACCACAGCTCTTGTCCGTCTGGTCCTGGTAGGCCTTCTACCTGTCTGACTTGCAAAGCTCTCACTGTTAAACCACGTGTCTGTGGTCTTTCACTACAGCCAAGGGTAACTCTACCTCCTGAGTGCAGCAATTACAACTTGTGCTCTTCCAGAGGACCCAGTTTCAATTCCTAGCACCCACAAAGTGGATCACAACCAACAGTAAACCCAATCCCAGAGGCTCTAATGCCCTCCTCTGGTGACCAAAGACTCATGGTGCAAAAACATATATGCAGGCAATACACATAAAATAATTTAAAAAAAAATACTTAAGGGCTGGAGAGATAGCTCAGCAGTGAAGAGCACTGGCTGCTCTTCCAGAGGTCCTGAGTTCGATTCCTAGCACCCATATTGTGGCTCACAACCATCTATAAAGGGGTCTAATGCCCTCTTCTGGCATGCAGGTATACATGCAGACAAAATACTCATACAACAAAAAAGTACATAAATAAAAATATTTTTAAAAGTTAAATAGCTAAGAGGTGGGAGCAGCCCAGTGTGGTGGCAGACTTGTTTGTTTGTTTGTTTGTTTGTTTTTGAAACAGGGTCTCTCTACATAGTCCTGGCTGTCCTTGAACTCATTATGTACACCAGATTAGCCTAGAACTCATGGAGATCTACCTACATCTGCCTCTGAATGCTGAGATTAGAGGCATACATTGCCAAGCCTAGGCTGGTGGTCCACCCTTTTAATCCCAGCACTCGGAGGTAGAGGCAGGTTGATCTTGCATTCATGACCAGCCTGGTCTACATATCAAGTTCTGGGGTTTCCTTGTAAGACCCTGTCTCAAAAAAAGGGGGGAAGGAAGGAAAGAAAAGAAAAGAAAGAAAAATGCAGAGCCCCATGGTACCCTTGAGTAGCAAAGGCATTTTTTTGGTGGTGTTCTCTAACACATTCTTTGACACATGTTACAGGGGAGAGATGAAGTGGTTTTCAGCAAGACAACATGTGTTAGGGAAATGGAAATGCTGGCTCAGACCAACAACAGAGGGGGGTTAATGTCATTTTCCCCATCAACCAGATTGTATGCCCTTCTATAGGGTAGGGACCCTGTCATACAGTCTATGAATCCCAATACTGACTAACATTTCTGCTGCTCTTTAATTCCAAACTTAATTGACACCCCAAATCCAACCATGTGGAATGAACCCCCTCTTCCTCGCTCTCTTACCCACGTCCTGCTAATTACAGGACGTGGGTAAGTGCTATCATGAAACAATGATCCAACCCAGTCTCCATACCCAGCCAGCTCCTGGTCACCCCTACCTGGATTATTACAACACTCTCTTCTCTTCCTCAGGGAATTCTGGAGGGGGAGCCTTTCGAATCTTCCCGGACCTTCCAGGATACACCACTTACCCTGTTGTTCGGACTTATTCCATTGTATGGACACGAGCTATAAATCCCTTTTGGCCTCCCATGGTTCTGCCCTCGAAGGTGCAGTGTCTTTTTCCTGCTCTTATCTCTCTGTCTACACTGGGTCCAGAACACAACAAATGTCAGGAATGGTGTACTAAAGGACCCTTACAAATTTTAAAATGTGTATTAAAAAAGAAACCCATAGCCAGGTGTGTAGTGCACCTTTAATCTCAGCACTTGGGAAGCAGGTGGATCGTTGTGAGTTGAGCAACCACAAGGTGGCTCACAACCATCTGTAATGGGATCCAACGCTTTCTTCTGGTGTGTCTGAAGACAGTGATGGTATACTCACATACATAAAGTAAACAAATCTTTTTAAATTTTTTAAAAAGAAAGGGAAAAAAACCATGGTCTGTGGAGATGGCTCAGTGGATCAGAGCTTTGAAAGGCTGAGGGTCCCTGATGAGACCAGCTGCTTCAAGTTCCCTGACCTCTCTAATGATGGAATGTACACCAGAAGTGCTAGCCGAATTAACCCTTTCTGTCAAGTTGCTTTTGTCAGGATGTTTCCATCACAGAAACAGAAAAGGAATTTAAAATAGATATTCAAGTAAAATAGATGTCTGGATATTTCCCCTTCTGAGTTATAATAATGTATTACTGAACTTACCTTGAAGTCTCTTTTTGACATTTTGTTTTAAATAAGTAACATGACTCAAAACTTCAATGTATGGGCTGGGCAGATGGCTGTGGATAGTGGAAGTGATTTTAACTACTAAGCCATCACTGCATCCCTTTATTTTCTTAGTCTTAATTTTAATTTTTTGCCACAGGATCTCACTATGTAGCGCTGGCTAGCCTGAACTCTCTATGCAGACCAGACTAGCCTCAAACTCACTACCATCTACCTGCCTCTGCCTCCAGAGCGCTGACATGGGCAGTGTACATCACCGTGAATGTATTTTTTAAACGAATGCTGTCAAATTGTTCCTCACAAAGGTTGTGCTAGGCCAGACCTGGTGTGTACTCTTATTCCCAGAACTCCAAAGGCAGAGGCAGGCCAATCTCTGTTCCAGGCCATCCAGGGCTACACAGGGAGACCATGTGGGGGTGGGGGGAGTAGCCTGTGCTGCTATAATTGGGACTTAACAACTGATCCTTTACACTCCTGCCAAAAGCAGCTACTTCTATGTATTTTTCCACACCAACACCACACTAGCTGTTTTCAAGTCAATCAGTTACGTAAGGAGAAGTGTGTCTGTTGCTGTGATCCCATTTGTGATTTTGAGTGAACACTACTGTTTGAATTTGGTTTTGTATGAACTATCTTTTCATGTGTCTAATTTTTTTTTTCTGTAGATTCCTGTATGTTTTTCTAGCATAACATCTGTAAAGCTTCCCCCCTGATAAGACATTGGTGATTAAAGTCACACAATTTAAATTTTAAGTTGTCCTCCTGCTCAGGAGTCACTTTTGTCTTTCCAGACTTAGGACAAATACCTTGAAGACAGAGCCTAACCTCCTGTAACCCCATGCACAGTTCACCCCTTGTCTTCAGAGTAAACACAGGAGGGCAGCCTCACCCTCCATTCAGAATGCCTGACCCCCAGTCCTCTGGGGAAGAATTTCCTTTCTGTAGTTACAGCAGGAAATGAGATTTGCTGTCCTGGGTCAGACCCTCCATGGATTCTGTCCAGCTTCCCAGCTGACAGCCACAACAGGAAACACGCTGTAGAGAATCTCATTATCCTCTTTGCCATAAGCCTCCAAGGTGAGGGCTCTGTCCGTGGACCCCCACCTGAGATCTAGCCTTCTTAACCTACTTCACTGTGGGACACAGTCCCAGGCCCAGTGCTGGGTGATGAATGCTTTGGGGTGAGGTGTGGGGAGCAGCGCCCAGCTTCCAGGTCAGGAGAACAAGAGATGTGAGCATACAGAATTCATTCTTCCTGATTCTCTTCTCATATCATGTTACATATGTCCTAGATTAGTTAACTAGACACCGTTTAAAATAGTAACACAGTGTTCCCCTTTTACTTCCAAAATTTCCATGGGTTTTTGTTGTTGATGTTGTTTGGTTGTTTATTTGTTTGGGGCTTTGTTTGTTTGTTGGTTGGTTGGTCATTTATTTTTATTTGTGTGTGTGCACACTTGTGAACACAGAAGTAGAAAACAACTTACAGATAACCATTCTCTCTCTATGTGGGCACAAGGGATTGAATTCAGGATGTCAGGCTTGGTGGTAAGTGTCTTTCCCTGCTGAGCCATCCTGCTGACCACCATATTAACTACAACTTCTGATAGTATTGGGGACTGGACCCATGCTTCACACATGCTAGCAAGTACTGAGCTACAGCTTATTTTTCCTTTCTTTGACACAGGGTTTCACTATGTAACTAAGGCCAGCTTCAAATTCAGAGTAATTCCCCTGTCTCAACCTCCCAAGTACTGGAATTACACATATAAACTACAACTCTGAGCTTACAAAATTTACAAACTTTTCTTTAAGACTTTTAAAAAATTGTGTATGATTACAGTAAAAAAGAAAAAGTCAGTCAGGCAGTGGTGGCGCACACCTTTAATCCCAGCACTTGGGAGGCAGAGGCAGGTGGATTTCTGAGTTCGAGGCCAGCCTGGTCTACAGAGTGAGTTCCAGGACAGCCAGGGCTACACAGAGAAACCCTGTCTCGAAAAACCAAAAGAAAAGAGAACATCAAGTATGACAACGATGTCTGGTATCCCATCATTCAAACGGCTGAAAAAAGCTGGAGAATGAATCTTAAGTTCAGGCGCAGCCCATCTCAAAGTACACAAAACAAGCAAACGAAACCTACTGTCTATCTGCAATTCAGTGACTCTTTCGAAGATGGAAGCTACTCACCCACACATTCAGTCACAGGGAAGATCCACGAGCCACACTGTGGGACCCTCTCCTCAAGGAGTGCATACCATCCTGACCAAGCTTAGGTTTTTGTTTTGGTCTGGTTTTTTGAGACACAGTCTTGCTGTGTAACCCAGTGTGACCTCAAACTCACAACCCTCCTGCTTCAGCCTTCTGAATAGAATGTGAGGGGTTGGTAGAAACGTGCCCAGTTACCCTTCTGAGGAACTAGGTAGTAATGTTAGAATTCTAGGTTGTCTTGGACCTGGGGACAGTGGGGGTTGGGCTGGGCTGGGCTTGCAGTAAAAGAGGGGGAAACTAAAGCCACTGCAGGCCTGCTTATCAGCTCCATTCAGAGAGAGCTGCAGCAAGACATGGACTGACTTCAGGGAGATAAAGCTATAGAGTCTGTAGCAGTGGCTCTCAACCTTCCTAATGCTGCAACCCTTTAATACAGTTCCCCATTGTTAAGGCTTAGGTGAAACGTTAAGGCCTAGGTAACTGTTACCTGGCTAGCCTGCCATTCTGTGCTGTTACTAATGTCATAAGGAAACTTTCTCATATACTGTTACTGCTGTTACTGGGACGTTGTGTGCTTTGGTGTTCTTGAAAACCAATCACAATAGAAGTTGGAACTGCTTTGTATAGTTAACCACAATAAGCTTGGTCTTGAACCATCCACCCAGCAGCACTTCCTGCACCTATGTATGAGCTTCTATGGTTTCTTGCCTTTATAAGCTGCTCCTGGGATAGATCCCCAACATAAAAGAGACATCTGCACCAATATAAGAAACTATCTGGAATAAGACTTCCATTTTAATTAGAGGTCAAATAAAGTTTGGGTTCCCAAGACCTCCCTGGAACTGACATCCTGCTTGGCAGAAAGAGACATGTTCTGGGTAACTGACATCTTGGTTGGCAAGTTAGGATATGAATGTTAGACAAGGCAAGTCCCCTACCACAGTTGAACACCCCAACCCATGGGAACAGGATAAGTGTACAACACAGACATGCTTCTAAAGAAATCCTCTGTCCCTAAATCCTGATTGGTGGAATAATGTGGCACAGATGTTTGTTGATTTTAGGCTTAAAAGCCCTATATGAGATTAGCTCAATGCCACAGATCACAAGTCTGGTGTGCGTCCCTTATCAGTCTTGGGGTATAGCATTCAATAAACCGTTCCTATATGACTGAGATCAGTGTCTGAGTGGTTTGTGCAATGATTCCCAGACCCCAATTCATGTTTCTTAAAGTTATTGTTGTTGCTACTTCATAACTTCAATTTGCTACTGTTATGAATTGTAATGTAAATATTTTTGGAGGTAGAGGTTTGCCAAAGCAGTCACAGCTCACAGGTTAAGAACTGATAGTCTATACCCTAGTGCAGGGTACAGATATTACAGACAGACAGAAGCCACCAAGCCCAGCCTTGTCCTGGTTTTGTCTGTTTGTTTTGCTTTTTGTTTATTTATTTATTTTTGGTTTTTTGAGACAGGGTTTCTCTGTATAGCCTTGGCTGTCCTGGAACTCATTCTGTAGACCAGGCTGGCCTCGAACTCAGAAATCCTCCTGCCTCTGCCTCCCGAGTGCTGGGATTAAAGGCGGGTGCCACCATCGTTTTGCTTTTTGTTTGACAATCGATTTCTTATTCTTTTATCTATCGATTTACTCTCATTAAATTGCTTTTGCATTCTCTGTATTTTAATTGTGGATGATTTTGAACTTTACCAAAAGAATTAACACTGTGTTAACTATGCTGTGTCATGTTTCTTGACCTTAAACAGGAAGTTTCTAGATTCACCCTCCTTCCTTCCTTGAGACTAGGTCTGCTTCACTCACTCACAGTGATCTTCAGTCATTGTGTAATGTGTAGGCCTGCGTAGTAGCTTAATTACACTTTCTGCTGATGGTAGACACCTGTGTTGCTTCTACCCTGCATTACTGCTCCCTTGTAAATGCACCCTTGCTACCCATGTGTGCAGGTTTCCCCGAGGAACGAATCCAGGACAGAAACTGCTTTACCTGTTACACGTTGCCAGCATCTTTCCAAGGTAGTTATGCTAACTCGTACCCCACCAGCAGAGTCTCCTGTGCTCCTTGTCCTTGGCAATGAAGGGTGGTTTCAGACTTTTTAAAGAAGCTTTATTAAGAGATACTAAACTGATGAGGACAGAAGATGGAAAAGAGCAAGCAGTTTAGGGATGAGGACCTCGATTTTGTGTCCTGGGCCATAAGCTGGAAATGTCCCTTGGTCTAGACCTGGCTAGAGGCCAGAAATTCCAGAAAATATTTGGGGGATCTGATCCCTGGTCCGGTTCCTTAATTTTAGGTTCTCAATTCTATTTTTGTTTGTTTTCCCGAGACAGGGTTTCTCTGTGTAGCCCTGGCTATCCTGGAACTCACTCTGTAGACCAGGCTGGCCTCGAACTCAGAAATCCACCTGCCTCTGCCTCCCGAGTGCTGGGATTAAAGGCGTGGGCCACCACTGCCCGGCTAGGTTCTCAATTCTTAAGGCAATTTTATTATAGGGATTTACAGCCTTGGAGGCTCTTGAGGATGGACCCCTCCCTCATAATCAACTTTGGAACCCACCTTGGTTTCCCTGGCAACAGTCTCTTCTTAAGCTTTAAATTACCATATAAATGATAACGGATGCACATCTTTAATGTCAACAGAGGCAGGTGGATCTCTGTGACTTCCAGGCCAGTCAGGGTTACATTGTGAGCCTTTTCCTTAGTGCCAAGGGTCAGGGCGGGAGTGGGATGGGATGGGAGGTATTTTTGGCAAGGAGGGGGAATCTTAGTATCCCACGGCATTTGGGTAGATCATGAGTAGAACTGTGTATTTCTCCTTCTTGCTCTCTGAATCTTCCTTCATATTTGGTGGAAAATACTACCCCCTTGATGTTCTTTGCTAAAGCATGACACATCCTTGTACAGTGTCCAGGGACTGTCCAGACTTGGAGCATCGAGAAAATGAAGAAAAGACACAGCCATCCTGGGATCAGGCAGGTGAACTGGGCTTTCTGATGGAGAAGCCAAAGGGCCCCAAAGCTCAGCATGTTTATTGTATAGAACTGAACAGCAGTGAGATTATTGCATACAACTGAATGAGGAGGCAGGGTTATCACACACAGAAAAACAAAGAGGCGGGGTTATGGTGTACAGCTGGGTCAAATGGACAGGTTTAGCTATTCCCAGCGAGAGCTGTCTCCGTAGGGGAGCAGTCTTCAGGTAGTAAATACTAGGGTGTGGGGAAGAGAGCTATAGAGTACATTTTCTGCACACACTATCAACACCCCCACTCAAAGGCCCTCAAGGCCATGGCCGTGCTCATGGCAACTGTACACATTCACTCAGTACTCCACACACTCAGGGCTTCCTCTGCTCTCCACAAAAGCGCTCTGCATAAATGCCTGTACATGTTATTTTTTAACAAGTAACTTGGTGCAGAGATACAAAAGCAAGGACATATTGCCTTTGTAGGTCACACTAAAGGACAGTGGCTAGAGGCTGGGGATGTAGCTCAGTTGGTAGAATACTTGCCCAGGGTACACAAAGCCCTGGGTTCCAGCCATAGCTCAACAGAACAACAACAGAATGAAAGGGGCTACAGGAATTCTGGATACTGGGTGGTCTGGATACTACGTGAAGGAGATACAGGAGATCAGGGATCCTGAAATTAGATCATGCTTAGCTAGTTATGAGCTTCAGAGGAAGTCTGATCAGATAAAGCACTGAAGACAGTATGCACTCCTGCAGTGTGGAAGGTGGGTCAGAAGCTGTAGGAGAAAATTTCAGTGTCCCGAGAGCCAATGAGATGGCTCAGCTGGTAAAGGTGTTTGGCACCAAAGCCTAAGGACCTGAATTCAATCCCTGAGACGTCATCCTTGATGGAGGGAGAAAGCTGACTCTACAGGTTGTCATCTGACTTCCAAAGGCGCACACACACACACACACACCCCACACACACCCCCATATGCATACGCATACACATACACACAAAAAATAAATAAAACAGACCATTCAAGAGCTTTCATAGGCTGTAGTGTCGCATGTACCCATTAGAGGGCAGTGCTTACTCCATGCAAAACAGGCTCTGGCTTTTTCTTCTGAAGGCCCACAGGGATACAGGCTGCCTGCCAAAAGAACTGATTTTTTTTTTCTTTAAGAAACAACCAAATTAGGCGTTCAGTTTATGTTTGTTTGGGATACGGATGATAAACACATTAAGTTTCTGAGCACTCAGAATGACCAGTGTTACAAAATCCCAATAGCTCCTAATGGGTTTTTTAATTAAAAGGTAATTACATCATTTTACCATCCCATGTCCCCTCCCTCTAGCTCCTCCTATGCCTCCATTTATTCCCTCTCAGATTCATGACCTCCTTTTCTTGTGTGTGTGTGTGTGTGATGCATAAATAAAACCTGATGAGTCCATATAGTGTTTCTTCTATGCGTGGATTTCAGGGTTGACAATCAAGGGGCTGATTCCTGGGAGAGCCCAATTCTCCTCTTAAGAGTCATTAGTTGCCCTCCCCCAGCCCCCCCCCCCCCGAGACATCTGCCTTCCCCATTTGCATGTCTATTGCTATTGTCATAGCTCAGGTCTTGTTTCATTAGCCCTAATGCAGAGGTATCATGGATGTAGATTCCCTGTCATTTCTAGGAGGCACAACCTCATAGTAGATTTTATGGTCGGTTGTTTGGCTCTTACAAGTGTTCTGACCCCTCTTCTACAATCTTCCCTGAGCCTAGGTGCAGGAGTTGTGTTGTAGATACAGCTGTTGGGGCTGGGCACCCCCCACTCCATTGTTTCTCTGTATTTTAACCAGTTGTGGCTTTCAGTGATGGTCTCCATCCAGTGCAAACGGCAGCTTCCTTGAGGAGGGGTGAAAGCTCCACTTGTCTGTGGGTACAAGAACAAGTATTTAGCATATGGTTGGGTAGTATGTTGTTCTTGCAAAATGGCAGGCATAAGCTCTCCTCTAAGATCCATGACATCACTAGCCCTAGGTAATTGGCTAGGTTTCCCATACCCGGCAAGAGGTCCCTCCTTTGAGCAGTCTGTTAACTGCCTAGATCTGAGTGTCACTGTTGCACCTTTAGGAATGCCTTGCCAAGCTAGGTTGTGACTGTGGTTCATAGATGTTACATCTGGGCAGGACTGTTGATTGCTTTTCTCCTTTGGCATCTTGCACAGAACCCTCTAGTGTTACAAAAGATAGTCAGCTCCTTAGTTTTTAAAATGTAGACTTCGGGTAGAAAGATGTAAACGCTTCATAGGCTTTTAAAGTGTTAAAAGTTTACGAAGAAAGTAAGAGGAAGGAAATGAGGGCATGCAAAGTGCCCTAAACGTGTGTGTGTGTTTACATATAGTACATATTTAATGATCAAGACTAACAACCAACAAAGCTCAGGAGGTTTGGAAGTCAACACTGCAAGCTCCATTGATGAAGGACCAAGGTTAAGACCTGTCGTGGTCAGAAAACATGTTAGTCACAAGGTGGCGATGTTGGTTTAGTGTTGATTTTTTTTCCTCTTTGAAGCTAGACAAACTTGAATCCCAACCTATCAGGAAAAATAAAACAAGCAAACCGTAAAAGTCTCTGTATTTAGTTAATAAATTTGAGAAAGCCACAGGTGATGGTTCACTCCTGTAATCCCTGAACTGGGGAGGCTAAGACCAGAGTTCAAAGCCACTCTAAGCTACAAGTAAGACCCTGTCTATAAATAAATAAACCTGAACCTTAAAAAATCTGGGCAGAAAAATAAAAGTGCAGCTAGACACAGCCCGTGCAGTCCAAGATGGTCTCAAACTTGCTACATAACCAAGGCTGACCTTAAACTCCTGAATCTCCCACCTGTGCCTCTCCAGGGGCTTACAGACATTTGAGTTCCTGTTGCATGCACTCCTGAGGGTCAAGTCTATGAATGCATGCTGCTAGGCAAGCCCTGAGCTACATTACAGATGCTGGGATGAGTCGCCAAGCACCTTGATCAGCTGTGGACTGTTTTCATCAAATCTAGCCTAACGGTATTTACCAGCTGTCAAGGCTATCTTTAATCTTCTCACCCTTGACAATCTTGCAAGAAGTAAAGACTTCCTCCTGCCCCTCGGGCCATACTGTTTTCTCAGGCTATATCTGAATTAACAGCAAAACATCCTGCATGGAACTATAATTACTTCTGCAAGAAAATCCTACAGAGAATGTACTTAACGCCACTGTGCATCTGCTTGATTTGTCTCCATGCTCTGTTGAGTTGGCCACTGTGAGTGAGTGGTATAAATACCCCACCTGTGTCAGGTTTTCATAACTCCTGTGACCTTTTCAGGGAAGAAATCCCCAATCCTTGTTCAAAAGTTCCTATTCTATTCTTATCCCTATCCTAAAGCTGCCTTCAGGTTCATCTTTGCCAGCTCAACTACAAAAGCTAAAATATAACGAAGTGGGTTCTTTCCCCATCCACCATTCCTTTTAGTAGGAAGTAATTCAGGGACAAGATTCTGCATACGGCCTCAAGGGGGCGCTCACAGTCCTCAGAAAAAGGTGCACCCTGCAGTCGCTGCCTTTGCAAATTACCTCCAAGAAGCCCACCACCAGGAGAAGTGCACCTTGGGAGAACCTGAAAGATGATGTTGGGCTAAATTAAGTCAGTCACGGGAGCAAATTCTATATGACTCCTTTTATAGAGGCCCCCAAGGCAGTGAAATTCATAGAGAGGAGGTAGACTATAATGACCCAGGACAAAGGAAAGGGAGAATTAGTTGTGGTTTGTGTATAATTTTTTGCTTTGTTTTTCATTTGGGTCTTTCTTTCTTTCTTTGTTTCTTTCTTTCTTTCTTTCTTTCCTTCCTTCCTTCCTTCCTTCCTTCCTCCTTCCTTCCTTCCTTCCTTCCTTTCTTTTTCTTTCTTTCTTTTGTTGGACAGCTCTGGCTGTCCTGGAACTTATTATGTAGACCAGGCTGATCACAGAGATCCATCTGCCTCTGCCTCCTGAGCACTGGCGTGTGCCATCATGACTGGTGTGTGTTTCATTTTTAATTGCTGTATGTATGAGTGGAAGTGCACACATGCCAGAGTGTACTGGGTAGAGGTCAGAGAACAACCTTTTGAAGCTTGCTCTCCCCTTCTGTTACGTGGGTAACGAACACACACAATGAACATACCCACATACGTGGGTATGACACAGGTCATAGAACTGTACAGCAAGTGCCTTTACCTCTGGGCCATCTCACAAGTCTGGGAATTGAGTTTAAAGGGGGTGCCGTTCCGGTTTTATAACTGGGACAAGGATTGAAGATTTCTTCCCTGAATGTCAAGGTCACGGGAGTTATGAAAACCCAGCTCAGATGGAGTATCATCATACATACACATCACTTGGCTCCATGGATACTCATGCTAAGTATGGCAGCACCTACCTGTAACTGATGAGAATCTGAGGTCAGTCTGGGCTACATGAAAGATCCAGTCACACACACACACACACACACACACACACACACACACACGTACTCTATGCCCCACTGGACTGAGCACTGGGTAAAGATGGTGGGTGCCTCCTTTATCCCATGCCCAACAGGAAATCCTCTCAGCTCTACATTCCCAGCAGAGTCTGGGTGTGACCACCCTGTCCATCCCCCCTCTCCCCATTACTCTGCCAGGCATGGCTGCCCTCCCACTCTTCCCTGTGCTCCCACCCTGTACAACAGAGTGGCCTCCCTCCCCAGCACCACTCCACTCCGTCTAGAACAGCTCACATTTCTTGTTGTGGCTCCCTCTCTGTGTTTTCCTTGGTTTGGACAAGGCTGGCCCCTTTACTCCACATGGATAAGCACTTCAAGGTCACCTTGGCTGAGTGCCCTTCCTGTCTGCCGACCTCCCCTGATTGGCCAAAGCAGGGCTCACCTACTTTTCTGGCTCAGAGTATATGACATACAGCTATGATGATGAATTGGGGGTCTTCCCGCCTCTTACCTGGTCCACCAGGGTCCTCTCTCACCCCACTGACCCCAATACAACACCCGGAGAAGGGTGGCTTTCCCCTCCTAAAATGCTGAATAAACACCCTAGCTAGAGAATAAACACAGGTTGACCCTGGGAAAGATAGCCAATTTCTAATCCTGACCTTTCAGGAACTGGACGATTAGACCTGTACCAGTCAGGAGAGCATTTGTTTTGTTTGTTGGTTACTATTTACTTATTTAATAGATTAGTCATAGATTTATTTATTTTAATATTTTATGCTTATGTGTATTTTTGCCTGTGTGTATATGTATGCACCATGTATGTACCTGATGTCTGTGGAGGTCAGACAAAGGTATTAGATTCCCTGGAACTGGACCTGCAGCCAGTTATGAGCCTCCATGGGGGTGCTTGGAACAGAACCCAGGTCTTTGGCAAGAGCAGCAAATGCTCTACACTGCTGAGCTGTCTCTCCAGCCACTCACCTGAGTTTCCTTTGAAGTCACACAAGAAAGTCTGGAGGGTCTGGGTTTTGTTTTGTAGACAGAGTCTCATCAAGCCTAATTTGGTGTCAAAATCACTATGTCACTGAGGGCAACTTTGGACTTCTAATCCTCTACCTTCACAGGAAGTGCTGGTTGGTTAACAGCACCATGCCCAGTTTATATGACACTACAGACATAAACCAGGCTTCAAGCGTTCGAAGAAAGTGTTCCACCTACCAAGCTATATCCCCAGCTCCCTATTTTTGGTTTTGTTGTTGTTTTGAAACAGAATCTCACTACATAGTCCAGGCTGGCCTCAAGTTCTCAGACTTCCTGACTTGGCCTCCTGAGTGCTGGGGTTACAGGCAGGCAAAATCAGCTGTGTTTAAATATGCTTATCCTTCAGCAACCCCTGGGTTGGAAGTCTGGCCTCTACTGTGGCTGTGTGACAGTGGGACCTTTAATAGTCTTCCTGAGCTGGAGAAAAGGCTCAGAGGTCAAAAGCACTGATTGGTCTTCTAGAGGACCTGGATTCAGTTCCCAGCACCCACAGGGTGTGGCTCAGAATTGGCTGTAATTCCAGTTATAAAAGATCCAATGCCCTCGTCTGGCCTTTGCTGGTACTACATGTCAGTGGTCAGGGCAAAACATAAAACTGAAATAAGTAAATCTTTAGAAAGAAAGAAACCCAATCCCAAAAATCCTTAGAAAGAAAAAAGAAAGGAAGGAAAGAAGGGAGGGAGGGAGGAAGAAGAGTTGGGTCCTCGCAGAAGGCGAGTAGCTCACTGGGACTTCATCCTGAGAAGGGGTTGGTTGTGATGAAGTGAGTTGGAAAGCCTAGGTGGCATTCTAGTTTCCCCTCGCCCTTCTAAGTGTCCTGCTCCTGCTACCAAACAACACAGCCAAGGAGGCTGAAATGAGGGCATGGTGCAATCTTAGTCTTTCAGCCTCTAAAGCAGTAAGCTAAACAAACCTTTTTTCTTTGTAAAGTATCCAGCTTCAGGTAATTTGCTAGAATTGAGGAAACTGGATAAACAGGAGTCTGTAAACATTTCCCTTAAGGCCTTCCTTGCCCTTTTGATTGGCCTTACCTAGGGTCAGACCTACCACCTCCTACTGTCCCCAATCCCCGAGCCCTCACTAGGCTGACTGCCTTAAGGCTCTGGCCACTCCCAGGCAACTACTACCTAGCTCTTAACTACACCAGCACTGATAAGAGACACTCCATTTTGAACTGGGCCCTCCATTTAGTTTGGAAGATTGCTGGAAATAGTTTGTTTCCCAAATGGAAATAGACTTTGACTCCATAGATTTTTTTTTTCTTATCATCTCCAGTTATGAAGATTCAGGGAAAATCAGGAAGGTAAGAGGGGCTGGAATGTGACTCAGTCAGTAGGGTGCTCACCTAGCAAAGAGGAGGCCCTGGGGCCAATCTGCAGCACTCCATAAACTGAGTTTGGTGAGTCACACCTGTGTCCTAAAGTAAAGCAGGGTGATCAGAAAGAAGTTACACAGTGGGTTCGAGGCTAGCCTGGGCTAGATTAGACATCGTTAGAGAGAGCAGAGAGAGGGAAGGAGGGAAGGATGGAGGGAAAGGAAAAGAGATCATAAGTGCTGATGTTTTTATAAAAAGATAAAGAGAGGAAAGGATTGTTCAATGTCGGTGTGGTGAGGTGTGGGGGAGGGGGGGCCTCCACAGGCCCACAGGCCCACGCTGAGGCTTCCCTTCCCCTGAGGGACCAGCCACATGACGGTATAGTATAGAAATGAGACAGAGAGAGAGACAGAGAGGAGGGGCAAACAGCCCCTTTTACAGTGAGTCGGGCATACCTGGCTGTTGCCAGGTAACTGTGGGGCGGAGCTTAGACAGAATACTAACAAGTGCCATTGCAGAAATGCCTGTGCTTAGAGAGAATGTGGCAGATGTCATAGCATGAGTCACGGAGACTTCAGACATTCAAGATGGTGTAAAACACGAAGGGACGAAACTGAATCCCAGTTTAGAAAGGAAAATTACTTCCATGGCCGGTGTCAGTTGAGTACCCAGCCATGTGGACATTTTCCGTTTTCTTCTGCCCTTTGGTGAGACAGGAAGGCAAAAGGGCAGCGTTCCAGGTGGGGAGCAGAGAGGAAGACAGGGTGTGTCCACGAGCAGCACAGGAGGAGACTTTCTCTTGGAATTCATTATCCTTTTTTTTTTTAATTTTTTTTTCCTTTTTGGTTTTTCTGAACAGGATTTCTCTGTATAGCCTTGGCTGTCTTGGCATTCACTCTGAAAACTCCTCCTACCTCTGCCTCCTGAGTGTGCTGGGATTAAAGGCATGAGCCACCAGGAGGTTTGGGGGATTTGTTTTGGTGGTTTTGGTGGTCTCGGGAGTTCAGGCTGGCCTCATACTAGCTGTGTGCCCAAGAATGACCTTAGATTTCTGATCCTCTGGCCTCTACCTCTCCAACAGTGAAGCTATAGGTGATGACAGCACTCCTGTTTATGCGCCTGCTCTGGGGACCAGATCCAGGGTTTCAGGCACACTAGGGAAGTACCTTACCAACTGAGCCTATTACCAGTCTCTTCCCACCCCCAGAATCCTACACTGGGCTCTAACTTGTGACAATCCTCCTGCATCAACCTACTGAGTGCTGTGATTACAGGTGTGGACCTTCATACCCAGCTTCATTGTGTTTGAACATGGAGACAACAGTCCATCTCTTTTTTTTTTGGTTTTCGAGACAGGGTTTCTCTGTGTAGCCCTGGCTGTCCTGGAACTCACTCTGTAGACCAGACTGGCCTCAAACTCAGAAATCCACCTGCCTCTGCCTCCAAAGTGCTGGGATTAATGGCGTGCGCCACCACTGCCCGACAATCGTCCATCTCTTAAGGGCAAGAACTGACCAGATCTCTCTGTGTATTCAGAGCCCAATCATTCAGTGGAGGGCAGTCAAGTCGGCAGAGAGGCTATAAAGGGCAGTTTGTATCAGAAATCCTGGAGTACATCTGACTCTGTGTTCATCTGTGACCTTGGGAAGCCATTTCACCTTCTGTTTTTTAGACTCTGCACCTGCAAAGCTAGGCCATTCACTGCTGGCCTCATAGTGCCTTGGGCAACACTGAGTAAGACGGTGTTCACTGAGGTGGATCACAACTGTGTTAGTAAATGTGTGCTGAGGGAGACTGGCCTGCACGTCAGGGGCCTGTCACTCCCCACAGTACCACTATGCCTTTGGAAGTCTCTGATCAAAACCATCCAGGACCAGGTTAGGGTCAATTAATAGAGTGCCTGCCTGGTATGTACAAAGTCCTCGATCCCATCCCCTGTGCCAGTAACTAAACATATTGGTGCACCCTTGTAATCCCAACACTTGGGAGGCTGAGCCAGGAGTTCTTCTGTGAGTTGAGGCCAGCCTGGACTAGCCTGGACTACTTAGTTCCAGACCAGCCAGAGCTACACTGTAAGGCCGTGTCCCAATAAAATAATAGAAATACTCCCATATATTTATGATGGCTTAAGTATTTCTTTAGACACTTTTTTTTTTTTTTACAAAGTTTGTTTTGTAATTACTGGCTGGTCACTTGATCCCCCACCTGCACCCTCTTAAGGAGCAGGTCTGAGATCTCGCCAGGTTCTCTGTCTGAACTTTTAAATCATCAAGGAAACATTAACAACTGACTCTGAGCCCAACCCCCAGACATTCCAATATAATTGGCCTGGGGTGTGGCCGAACTCTGGGATTTATTTAAAAGCTCCCTGCAATAAGTCTAGCCCCGTAGTGCCGGTTCAGTGGCACTGCCTGCACTCCCTGTCCCTCATGCCTAGGACCCACCCACAGCCATGTAGTTCTCCACAATTGCTCCCTAGCTGCTCTCTGGGTGCCGGGGACAGCTGGGATAGCTCATGATCCCAGTTGCTACCCTGAAGGATTCAGAAAGGCAAACAAGCCTTGTCTTCAAATCAGGTCAGAAACACACCTTGACTCACACCCCTGACTTCCTGGGTTCCTAATCTGGTTTATGGCTTACTGATAACATCCTGGAAGGAGAACCAGTTTCAGACTCGCTGTGACCTCCTGGCCCCTGACTCTTGCAGTAGTTTCTTTTCTGATCTTTGCTACTGACTGCCCCAACCAGCCAGTCATCTTCCATTAGCCCTTGGCTGTCAGTGCTTACCATCCAGGCTGTCCCCAGGAAGGGCTCTAGCCTTTGAACTTTTGAGCCTGAACCGTGCACCTTGCCAGCCCCAGTCCCACCCCAGCCTCCACGCCCGTGCCTTTTATGGTCATCATTTTCAATTTCTGCTCTAATAAGGAAGCTGATAACATTCACAAGATCGAAGGAAGAGAATTGGAATAAATCCAAGAAAATGGGAGGTTGTCTTGCCGTAGCCCACACGCAGTCAACATAAGCTTACAACTCTCACTGTTCAGTACTTGGTTTCTGCCCTTTCTGCCCTTTATTTTCTCCTCCTGGGATGTGTGTGTGTGTGTGTGTGTGTAAGAGAAGGGGATAAATTTATGCAGTTAGCTCTTTACACCTTCACACGGGTTTCTGGGATTGAACTCAGGTTGGCCAGGCCTTTACCTTCAGAGTGTCTCATTAACTTCCTCATTGTTTCTTTAAGATAAGACTCTGAGAAGTGGAATTACCAGATTGAAAGGAATAAACATGTGTAAGACTCCTCTTGAAATTCACATACAAGATTCTCTCTAAAAGAGTTACACAAGCATCCGCCTCTACCAGAATGATCTGAAGGTCTCCTTTTCATGGCGGTTGTTACACAGGTTTAGTGCCAAATGTTTCACATTTTAGGAGAACCCCCTTTTCCCCCAGGACACTAGGAAGCCCTAGTTTATATTGAGGAATATGGAGGACCATGGGACAAGTACAAACCCTACAGAGTGACTAACATACAGGGTTAAAGCAACCGTGCCTTTAGTGTCCCATGGACAGTGCCTAGATGGTCTGTTGTCCATGTCAGCAGCTATAGATGTTGGCTCTCTGGCTCTTCCCCAGTAATAGATTGCCCACTGCTACTGCCACCGAGTAGGATATGACCCAAGGACACAGCTCAAAAGGCCTTTCGACTGCAAGTGTTATCTGTCAGTCTTTGACTTTGCCTGTGGACTCACTAGCCGCCTTTGTTTGTACTTGGATAGCACTTGTTTAATTTTTAACATTGGGAATATTCTGACTGGTTTTGAAGGGTTCAGATTCAGTTGTTACTAAAAAGGAAGGCTATGTGCCTGTCCTATCTTAATGACAGTTGGAAGGACACAGGGACTCAATTAGGAAGACCAATAACCAAAGCAGAGTATCACATGGACCATAATTTTGTTTTAGGCTTGGTGGAGATGGAGGTTAAGACCACATATAGATGCCGGGCAGTGGTGGCGCACGCCTTTAATCCCAGCACTTGGGATGCAGAGGCAGGCGGATTTCTGAGTTTGAGGCCAGTCTGGTCTACAGAGTGAGTTCCAGGACAGCCAGGGCTACACAGAGAAACCCTGTCTTGAAAAACCAAAAACCAAAAAAAAAAAAAGACCACATATATATGGAGGCGGGCTCTCACAAACCCCAGACTAGACAGCCAAGTGTTTCTCAATCAATCGGCAGGAATGTAGTTTCTCTAAAGAAGCCTCTAATCCCATTTGGGGAGTGGGCAGGGATGGCAGGAGCAAGCAGATCAAGAGTTCAAGACCAGTCTTCTGTACAGAGTAAGTTTGAGATCAGTTGAGGTATATGAGACCAAGTTTTTTTTGTTTTTGTTTTAAAGCTGTCCTGACAGAGCACACCTGAAATCCCAGTGATTAAGAGGCTAAGAGAGGGGAATTGCTGTGAGTTTGAGGCCAGCCTGGGCTACATAGTGAGTTTATTAATTCAGAGGTTAAAACCAATGTGTTTTGTGACAAAACTACTTAAGACATTTTGCTAATAGATGTGCTAGAGCCTTAGAAGTGAAGCTGATTTTTTTCAGAACTTACCAGTCTATCAACTGATGGGTTAAGTCACAGCAACAGCAATTACAACGAAGGGTCTAGAATATACCACCTCAAAGGATGTCATTTTTGTGTATTGGTTATTTTGAGCAAAAGACAATTGAGAAATGGTGGGTGCAGGAGGAGCTCTGTGTTCACCATACCCAAGAACAGGGCATGTATTTTCTCCTGAGAAAGGCATCCCTATCTAATGGCCAGCTGGGAGGTTTGAACATACACAATTAAACTCTGCTGGAGCCAGTACACTTTTATTTTATATTTATATATTTTTATATCTATTATACTTATATAGTGAAAGTCTCTCTCACTATGTAGTCTGACTGGTCTGGAACTCACTATACAGACCAAGCTACTCACAGAGATCTGCCTGGCTGCTGTTTCCCAAGTTTTAGGATTAAAAGTGAGCTACAACAAGCTAGAGACTTTTGTGTGTGTGTGTGTGTGTGTGTGTGTGTGTTTATATGCATGTTTGTGTGCCTGAATGAGTTTCCCCTGAAAATGGAGTTACAGGTAGTTATGAACTACCATGTAGGTGCTAGAAACTGAACATATGTCCTATTCAAGAACAACTAGACTTCTAATGGCTGAGCCATTTCTCCAGTGCCCCAGTAAACACTTTGCTGCTGTCACTGACTGTGGACATCTGGCTCCAGATTCTCTAGTCTCTGAACACTGACTTGCTCTAACATCAATCCAGGGGCTTTGAGGCACTGAGCCCATAAGCCTGAATCACTGGTCCTTGGATAAGCGGTGTTGGCTTCTGGTTTCTCGATGGTACAATCAGCCATTGTGGGACTACTTAGAGTCTGATCCTGTAAGCTGTTTAATAAATCCCTCTTATAATTTTGTGTATGCTGCTGGAGAAAGCTGATTAATGCAAGGAGCTAGGAAACATACAGTGAAACAAATGTAAATGAAGGTTATTTTAGTAAAGTTGGATTCTGCAAACACTTCCACATCTCAGCTCCCTTCCCTGGTGACATAAATGACCTTTTCTGTCTGGTGCAAGAAGAGAGTAAAATATCCCACAATATCATGGGACAGAATGGAACATGCCGTTTTTATTAAACGCCAGTTAATGTTTATCAGTCCTATCATACTTATGCTGTCTTTTGAAAACATATTACAGTCATGTATCTCAAAAATGTATAATGGGCTGGAGAGATGGCTCAACACTATGCTCTTGCAGAGGACCCAAGTTCATTTCTCAGTCCAAGGTAGTTCTCAACCACCTGTGGGTATGGGAGAGCATATCCCAGTTCCAGGGGATATGGTGCCTTTTTCTGACCTCTGAGGGCATCAAACATACGTGTGGTACACAGACATGCATGTAGCCAAAACACTCATATACATAAAATAAAACAAATAAATCTAAAGTAATGTAAAATAATATAAGCCCATAAGCAACATTTAAGTTTCCGACAAAGAGCTTTTGAAAAAAATGATGGTGTCAGGGCTGAGAGAAGGCTCAGCAGTTGGGGGTGTGTACTTCTTTAGCTTCTCTAGCAGAGGACTCAAGATCAGGTCCCAGCACCCACTTTGTCATCTCACAACTACCTGTGACTTCAGCTCCATGGGATCTGATACCCTCTTTTAGACTTCTCTAAAAAATATGCCTGTACTTGTGCTCTTGCACTCTCAAGTACACACATACACACACACACACACAAAATCTCCAGTAGCACAAGATAAGTAGGTAGGTAGGTAGATAGATAGATAGACAGACAGATAGATAGGTAGAGGTTATGGAATGTAGCTCAGAGATAAAGCATGTGTTTACTATGTACAGGCTCTGGGTTCAATCACCAGCATAAAAGGGGAATTGATTTTTAAATTATTTATATGTTCATTTATTTGTGCCGGTGGGGGCAGGTATGCATGGAGCCCACAAGTGTGGAAGGAAGAGAACAAACTTTCAGAAGTCAGTGCTCTCCTTCTACCATGTAAGGCTTTGGGGAAAAATTCAGGTCCTCAGGCTTGGCAGAAGTTCCTTAACCTGCTCAGTCAACTCACTGGCACAAAATTTATTGCCTGAATACATTGGTTTGCAGTGCTGGGGAGCTGCACCCAGGTCCTCACATGTGCTAGGCAAGTCCTGTAGCATTGAGCTACATCCTAACCCATAAAAAACAAATGTATTGTTATCTTACATTTTTGTTGTAGTTTTTGGTAGTTTTGTTGTTGGTTTTTGTTTTGTTGAGAGCAGGTCTTGCTTTGTAGCTTGGCTGACCTGGCACTGGCTATGTGGACCAGGCCTCAAACTCATAGACATCCACCTGCCTCTGCCTCTGAGTGCTGGGATTAAAGGCAAGTGCTATGATAACCAGTCTATGTTATGTTTTCTTAAGACAAAGTCTCACTCTGTGGTTCAGGCTGACCTAGAACTCATTGTATAGCCCACGCCTGGCCTTGAACTTGTAGCCTCCTGCCTTTATACCCCTCTTCCAATGGCTGTGACTCTATGTAGGCAGATGACCCCCAGCTTTACAAGCTATTTTAAAATTACTTACCTTATTAATTGCCTCTGTCAACTAGCTGTATGTGCCTTTGTTTAATAAGCAGTAGTATGTATGTAACAGAAAAATAAATAACAGAACGAAAATAACAGTATTTTTCATGTTTTATATTTAGCAATAACTTATATATAATTGTTATAGATTATATGTATAGCTTTTGTCTAATACAATTGTGTCCTGGTTGTCCCTCTAAAAAAAAAAAAAAAACAGTCACCTTACTCAAACTAAAGCCAAGGCATTAAAACTTAAATACTTGCCAAGTTGGCTGTGAGATGGCTTGTGAGGAAAGGTACTTTGCCTTTGCCAGCAAGCCAGAGGTCATGAGTTCGATCCCCTGGTGGAAAAGAACTGACTCCCACAAATTGTCTGACCTCCATGTCTGATCTCCCCAAATTAATGAATGTAAAATAACTTTTTAAAAAGTTATTTTTAAAAGTTGTTCGATGGAAAAAAATGCCATGTCAAAGTTGTGTCTAAACCATGGCTTTGGTAAGTCGTGTTGAGCAAGATTTGAAGAGGCTGCCTGCTGCTGAGTGTGCCTTTCTTGGGGAGGCTGATCGTTCTCACATGCTTAGTGGCCAGCACAGTACTTCCGTTGGAAACAGTTTGTGAGTAACCTCTGCCAAAATTCCTCTTGACCTCTGTGTGGGTTTTTGATTTGTTAAGACTCCTTTCGGACTTTAACCCTGAGTGTCGCACTAACTGCAGATTTGTCTCAGTTTGTAGATTATGATAGTATACGGACATTGGCAAAGTTGTTTTGTGCTTGTTTTCTTTCCTTTCCTTTGAGACAGGGATTCACGTAACACAGGCTGGTCTTGAACACAGCAGCCAGCTATGGCCTCAAACTTCCAATTCTCCTGCCTCCACATTGAGAGGACAGAAGCATGTCACCCATGTCCGGCTAAAGGTCTATGTTTTCTGAATGCCATTTTCAATTTGTTCTGCAGGAGTCGGTTTCACACAGAGTTAAAGAGAAAAGTCTGTCCTGGCCAGATGACTCGGTGGATAAAGATGTTTGTTACCAAGCCTGGTGACCCAAATTCCACCCTGAAGTCCCACGTGGTGGAAGAAGAGAACTGACTCCTGAAAGGGTCCACTGACCTCCACATGCATGTATGTTGTGGCATGTATGCAACACCCCACCCCACCAATGAGAGAATGAATAAATAAATACATACACGTTTTATTTTGGAAATAGGGGTTACAATGTAGCCCAGCTGGCCTCAAACTCACAAAGATTCACCTGTCTCTGCCTCTCAAGTGCTGGGATTAAAGTGGGCCGTTCTTTGTTACCTGCTACCTGTGGCATTGGGTGAGCTAGCCAGGGCAGTGCTGAAGAACTTGACCTGGTGGTATGGGTGCAGGAGAGTTGGCCAGTTGACCAACTCAGTTCCTACTCCAGGCCCAGATCCAGGGCTTAGAGTTGGCCCACACCAACATCTACCCCATCTATGAACTATTGGAACATGTGAAGGTGCTAGTTCAACAGATCCAAAGCTCCAGGATCTCTATGACACTGGGCAACAACAGAATATCTGAGAGGAGTCCCAGTGAGGATCCAATATTGATGGGGTAGCAGAAGCCAGAGGCCTCCAACCAGACCAATGACTCATTGCAATGAGCATTTGCAAATAAAGAAGCATGGACGAAAGGTGTGGGACACACTGGGACACACTACAGCTTCCACAGTGAGATTTTTTTTCCTTTGGTGGTAGGGTGCAGGTTGCAAGGGGGGAGGGTGGGTATGAAGGGACAGGGAGATGAGTGGGATTGGGGTATATGATCCAAAATTCACAACGAATCAATAAAAAGTTAAATATAAAAGAAGAAGAAGGCCGGGCAGTGGTGGCGCACGCCTTTAATCCCAGCACTTGGGAGGCAGAGGTGGATTTCTGAGTTCGAGGCCAGCCTGGTCTACAGAGTGAGTTCCAGGACAGCCAGGGCTACACAGAGAAACCCTGTCTCAAAAAACCAAAAAAAAAAAAAAAAAGAAGAAGTAGAAGAAGAAGAAGAAGAAGGAGAAGGAGAAGGAGAAGGAGAAGGAGGAGAAGAAGGAGAAGAAGGAGAAGAAAGCCACTAGGCTTGGCTCAAATAAATAAATGGAATTTAAAAATAAAGTAAGTATGGGCAGAGGTGGCACAGCCTTTAATCCCAGCACTTGGGAGGCAGAGGCAGGCGAATTTCTGAGTTCAAGGTCAGCCTGGTCTACAGAGTGAGTTCCAGGACAGCCAGAGCTACACAGAGAAACCCTGTCTCAAAACAACAACAACAAAAACAAAAAAAACAAAACAAAAAACCAAAACACCAATAAATAAATTAATTAATTAAATAAAATAAAATAAAATAAAATAAGTAATGCCTGGTCTCTATCTGTTCCTGGGTTGAGACCTTGCTCTCCCAGCACAGACTTTGGGCAAGTTTCTCAAAACTTACTGTATCAGTGAAGATTTCTTTGCTTGAGATCAGTTCAAGATTCACTTGTCTTTTTCTCTAGTTTTCTACACAAGCCTTGTGTTTGCCTAGACTGGTGATTCCTGGTTTACTCTGTCTCTCTTTCTGAGTTGTTGTTCCCTCCCCTGAAGACGCAGGGCATGGAAGATGCAGGTTATGAACAGGACACAGCTGCACCTCTGTTTCTGGCCTGCCTCAGCTGCCTGGGAATGAGTCATGAGCGGCCCAGGGAGGTTCCCTGGCTCCTGGTTTTCTGCTAGGGAGAACAGCTTGCAGGCTGTGGTCCAGCTGAAACCAGTCTTCCTTCGTGGCACAGACAGACGAAGCCTGTGACACTTCCTGTGTGTGGCTATTACACAGCCCCTGGCCTCAGCTGTCTTGGTTTTTTTCTTTAACTGTTTCATGTCCCCTGGTTAGAAAACTCTTTTGCCCTTAAGTAGCTTCTGGCCTGGCCTGGGCCATTTCCTCTGTCTTCCCTGTGCTTTGTACCAAGGCTCTGGAACCCTACCCTCAAGCTTCCCGATGACACCTAGTCTATCAGGGTGACTCAGAATGGATCTTCTTTCTCCCTCCTAAGTTCAGGCCTCACCCCTACCTACCTTCCACCAAAGGTGACACAGTCCTGGGAAAACAGGCTGTACATTACTGGCCTAGTATCATGGGAAAGATTCTGTGTGCTTCTTTTTAGAGGCATAATTATCTTGAAACAACAACAGCACTTTATTTTCTATATTTTGAAACGGGGATCTTGCTTTGTAGCCCAGGCTGGCGTTAAACTTCTGTTCTTCTACTTCTACCTCTTAAATACTGGGATTAAAATGTGCTAAAGCCTAGCCTGGTTTTATTTGATATGGGTATCCAATCCAGGTTTTTGTACATGCTAGGCAAGCACTCTGCCAAATGAGCCTCCCCAGACCCAATCTTCTAAATGTCTGTTTTTGTTTGTTGTTTGTTGGTTGGTTTTGTTTGTTCCTTTTCTGGGCCTCACACCTAAGGCTTCACACATGCTAGGCTCGTATTGTATCACTGATTTACTGTGTGGGGCGCTTGCATGCCGCAGATTGATGGTAGAGGTCAGAGTATGATTTACAGAAGTCAGTTCTTTCTTCCCACTGTGTGGGTTCCAGGGGTCAAGCTCAGGTCATCGGGCTTGGCAGCAAGGGCCTTTATCACTGAGCCACCTCATTCTAGAATGTAGAACATGACATGTTTGTTTGTGGTTCTTGGTTGAGCAAAAAACTTTACGTTGATTAATTATATATGCAACCAATACTGACTAGATTGACTATATTTGTCAAAAATGTCAGTAGTGAATCCAGGGGTGATTGTCTTCATTGACAGGGATTTCTTTCAGACCTCCCTCTCTCTGTCCCTGCCCTCCCCCCTATCTTTTTGGAGGAGACAGGGTTTCTCTGCGTAGCCTTGGCTGTCCTGGAACTGATTCTGTAGACCAGGCTGACCTGGAACTCAGAGATCTGCCTGCTTTTGCCTCCTGAGTGCTGGGCTTAAAGGTGTGTGCCACCATGGTTGAACTATTCATCCAGAATTTTGCCATTTTCCCCCTCTCCACCGTTGACTTTTTCTTTGGTGGTCAGGATTGACCCAGTTTCAAGGGTTTTTGACTCTTATTCAAGGAATTGAAATCAAAGCTCAGGAAGATTTTTCAAAAGGATTAAGGAAACTTTAAAGCAAAACACTAGAAAAGATCAAAACATACCGCAATGGAGCAGTGGCCACATGAGAGTACTCAAGGGCCCTAATTATGGTTTGGGGCTTCCTTTTATGGGGTTCAAGAGAAGGAGGAGCTTCATTACTAAGGGACCTAGAGATGGTAATTCTCTGTCTTGACAGATAGATTATAAGAGCATCTTTTATCTGCTGTGCATGTCTTTTCCCACAATCCTGGATTTTAATTATATGCACACCCAATTATGCATAGGCATAAGATGGCAAATAGATTCCCCCTAAAAGTTTACTTGAGCGCAAGGTTTTATTTTACTGTACGTATGACCAAAAGCAGTTCAGGCTGGCTCATACCCTCCACCCACATGTGTTTGAATGAATAGAAACTGTCCAAGTTTGACGGCTACAAAGAGGCGAAATATATCCCACTGTTCAGAAAGGGGTGTGTGATTAGCCCAGGGTAGGTGGTGTCGGAGGTTGCTAGATGTGTTGTTCAGAGAGCGGCAGCATGTTCATAGCTTGGAAGGTGGAGGATACACACTGCTAAAAGCATTGTTTGAAGAGTGGTGTGAACATAACCCAACCCATAGAGTGCTAAGATACTAAACTCTTTCTCAGGCTTGTTGGTTTCAGCTTGAGCCAGTATTTCTAGGCAAGCATCCTACCACTGAACTACATCTCCAGCCTTTAGTCATCCAGCATCTCTCTAAATGGTGGTCCTTGGGGAGCAATGCTCATGGCTTCTCATTAGGGTGTGAGCCCTGGTTCCACAGTTCACGCCCATCTTACCTCACCCTTTTGCCTGAGGTTTCAATAAATCCCTGTAAATTCTAAATAAGATTTGCAGATGAACTACAGAAACCTCTGGGCTTAAGGGGATTCTGGGCAACCGAAGCCCCTTCCAATCTAATCCCTCAGGGGGAGAGTCCCAAGGGCTGTCAGTGCATTTGTGCCGAAACCCATGAATACTTTATGGATGTCTCTTTGTGCTTGCTAATGGGGCCTGAAATGTACAATCTGCCTTGAGTAACAGGGAAAGGGTCTCCCGACCTCAGCCTCGGTCCCTGAGTGATTTATGGAGGAAGGCCAGACCCACTGGAGATTCATTACTGACGTTTTTCATGAGGTTTTTCTCCAAGGGGAGAAAGTTGTATGCTGTGATGCCTGTATTTGGAGAAATTTTTTCAAAGTTTTGTCCACAAGGATGCTCTGGTTCTTCAGAGGTTAAGAGTCTTAAAGTCTCTCAATAAAGAGGATGAGTTTGTTGTGGTGCACACTTGTGGGATACGATAAGCCTCCACTACACATTTTGGCAGGGTGTGGTGGTACCCTCCTTTAATCCTGGTATTAGGGAGACAGAGGCAGGCAGATCTTTGTGAGTTCAAGATCAGCTTGGTCCACATTGAGAGTTCTAGTTCCAGGCCAGCTAGGGCGCAAGCATATGTGTGTGTGTGTGTGTGTGTGTGTGTGTGAGAGAGAGAGAGAGAGAGAGAGAGAGAGAGAGAGAGAGAGAGATTGTCTTAAAAAAGAAGGGAGATTGTCTCTCAGACTAAAAAAAAAAAAAAAGAAAAAAGAAAGGAAGGGAGATTGCCTTCTAATGTCAGGGTTTTCTTCTCTGGCGTCTAGTCATTACAGATGGTGAAGTAAAACAGTTAACTTAAAGCCTTCTCATTCTCTCCTGGTTGTCCTGTTTTGCTTTGGTTTGAGACAGAGTCTCATACATTCCAGGCCACTGTGTATCCAAGGCTAGCCTTGGGCTTCTGACCCTCTTGCTCTCATCTCTCAACACTGGAATGACAGGCCGGTGCCACAACACCTGTTCTTTTCTGTGTTTATTACTGTTGTTAATACTATTTTTTATTTGAGTGTGTGTCTGCCATTGTGCTATATGTGTTCTGGTGCCCAAAAGGCCAGGAAAGGATGTTGGATCTATTGAAGCCTACCACTTCTTAGGTTTCTAAAATCATATTATTAGTCTGTATGAACCCACGTTGAGGTGGGCTCATGTATGTCACAACTTTAGGGGTTTGGTTCTCTGCTTCCACTGTGCATGGGACTCAGATCACCTCAGGCTTAGACAAGGCCACAATTCATTAACTCAGTGTTTTTCTGGAGAGCTGGGTGCTCTTCATGGAATGTTACTGAAGAACAGAAGACCCCAACCCTGCTAGTAAGTCCTGAGTCTAACAGGAGACAGCAAAACCTACATATACTGGCAGAGGAAAAACCCCCTAGGGAGAGTGGAACTTGAGTCCAAGCAGCCAAAGCCAGCACGTAGGAGAACAGAGACAGTGCCAGATAAGAAAAGAGAACAAATGTGCTTGGGAGACTCCAGAAAGTACCACCGTCCTTAACTTGGGTGAAACCAGAGCCACAGGGCCAGCCTGGAGGGAGACCATTGCTGACACCCAACATGGTTTTTTAAATTTCTTTTGATTTGGTGCAGGGTGCTGTTTCTCTCCAGGTCTCTATGTCTGCCCACCATCTCCATCCAGACCATGCCCATCACCTTCACCACTCTGGTTCAGAGGCTGGACTTCTTCCTTTTTCAACATTTGTCACCAGCATAGACAAAAGTCCCTTCTTTGGTTTTCTCTTAGCATCAGTCAAATAAACAGAAATTTAAGAAAAGTTAGCAGGTATGGTAGTTCATGCCTGTCGTATCAGCACTTGGGAGGCAGAGGCAGGAGGATTGCTTAGAGTTCCACTTGCATATGTATGTGTATAGCATCCTGGTGTGGTGGCTGACACTTGTAATACCAGAACTCTGGAGGCTGAGGCAGGGGGATTATAGAGAGTTCCAACTTGCTGGGCTACTGAGTGAAACTACCTCAAACATTAATGACAACACAAAATGAAGAAAGACAAAACAAAACAAAGCACTCCCCTTACCCCCACCCCCATCATTCCACCTTTCCACCCCCCAAAAGAAATGTTTACAAAACACAGAGAACCATAAAGTAGTTTTCAAGGAACACCTTGTTCTTTGGGGCTTGTAAACCCTGGCTCTTTCCAAGTGAGATTCCAGAAAAAAGAGGTCATTGCTGGGGTCCACCCTACCTAGCCCATTTCAGGAGATATCCAAGACCCAGGAGGATCCTTAGAACTCTTAATCCTTTCAAATAGAAGCCAGTTCTACTCAGTGGCCTAACCCACAGCCTGGTGGCTTTATCATTTCAGGAAATACACAGCTGGATAATCCCCAAGGGACACCCATACTCAACAAAGGGCAATGCTTTCTGCTGAAGGCTGTTACTGTGGGAGCAATTATGTAGAAGCTTTAAAGCAGACACTAAAGGCCTAGAAAAGGATGGTGGGGGGCTAGAAGGCGCAGCTTCCTGGGGACCTTGGTTTTGACCCCTAGGAACTCAGTGTTGTTCTCTGGCACAGATGGTCTCTCTTCTCTTCCTGCTTTCTCTTAGCTGCCCCCTCTTTCACTTGAGATCTAGCCGAAAAGCCTCCGCTTTCTTTGACTCCTACGATGTTTCCAAAGCCCCGCCCATCCAAACTTCCAGTTCTAGGGCAGTGTTCTGGTTTGGTTTGGTTTGGTTGCTTGGTTTGTTTTTGTTTTGTTTGTTTGTCTTGGTTTTTTGGAGACAGTGATTCTCTGTGTAGTCAAGGCTGTCCTGGAACTCACTCTTTACAGCTGGCTGGCCTCAAACTCAGAAATCTGCCTGCCTCTGCATCCCAAGTGCTGGGATTAAAGGCATGTGCCACCACTGCCAGGTGTGGATAGTGTTCTTTTTTGTTTGTTTGTTTGTTTTTGAAGACCGGGTTTCTCTGTGTAGCCCTGGCTGTCCTGGAACTCACTCTGTAGACCAGGCTGGCCTCAAACTCAGAAATCCGCCTGCCTCTGCCTCCTGAGTGCTGAGATTAAAGGCGTGCGCTACCACTGCCCAGCATGGACAGTGTTCTTAAAAGGGAATTCTCTATACAGAACTGAGAGAACAAAGAGGCTCAAAAAGAAATTACAAGATGCTACAAAATACCCAGAAATCGATTCAAACCTCCCAGTGCTTAGAGACATGACAAATGATCTTTTCTTTTTTTTTTTCTTGAGTCAGTCTCTAGTGGAGGAGGTTGGCCTTGAACTAGCTTTGCAGCTGAATATAACCTTGAACTTTGAAAAGTGTGTGTGTGTGTGTGTGTGTGTGTGTGGTGTGTGCATTCTCGAGAGTGTGTTCATCTGTGAAGGGGCCCACAGTGGACTAAAGAGCCCCTCAAGCTAGAGTTATATAGAAGGTTGTGAGCCGCCCAAGTTGGATCCTGAGAACTGAATTTGGGTCCTCTGGAAAATCAGGAATAGGAAGTGTTCTTAAGAGCTAAGTCATCTCTATAGCCCCTAAGGAAGTTTGAAACTTTAAACATTTTTATTTTATTTTTAGATAGGCAGAATCTTACCATGTCACCTTGCGTGGACTGGAACTCTTGATGTAGATCACCAGGGTGATCTCCAACTCGCAGAGATCCACCTGACTCTGCTCCCAGCACTGGGATTGAAGTCATACACCACCATGCCTGCTCAGGTTTGGGAATTTTTTTATATTTTAAATTAGTTAATTTATTTTAAAATATTTTATTATTGTATTTTATGTGCCTGTTTTGTCTACATGTATGTCTGTGTACTATATGTATGCCTGATGCCTGTGGAGACCAGATGAGGGCATTGTATCCCCTGAAACTATTTACAGATGGTTGTGAACCATTATGTGGGTACTGGGAATTGAGCCTGGATCCTCTATAAAAATAGCCATTGCTCCTAACTACTGAGCCATCTCCCCTGCTCAAAGTTTAGGAATTAACAAATTTAAAAGTTTTTTTTTTTTTTTGAACTAGGGTCTCAGGCTTGGCTTGAATCTCCTATGTAGCCAAGGATGACCTTAAACATCTGATCTTCCTGCCTCTACCTCCTGAGTGCTGGGATTACAGACATGTGCTATTATGCCCATAAAGGTGCTGGTGAATGAACCAAGGGCTTTGTGCATGGTAGGCGAGCATTCTGACAACTGGGCCATATATCTACCCTCCAATTCTGAACTTCTGATCCTCCAGCCACCATCTTACAAATGCTGGGACTACAGACATGAGCCACCACAATCAGCTTATAAAGCACTAGGAGGATCAAACACAGGACCTTACCATTGCTAGGAAAGCACTCTCATTAGAGTTGTAATGAGAAGGTCAATTGTACATGTTACCACGATGGCTTTATTGGACAGTTGAAGACAGGTGAAAGCATGATTAAATTAACAGTTGGTTGGCTAATGACAGGGAGGGAGGGAAGACACGGAAGACTATTATTTGGGTAGCTTGGTTGTGCAGGACACAGGAAGGCAGGTAACCAGATGTGGACTCATGGCTAAAGGAAATGGCCCTTTGATTTTTAGTCAAGAATTATTCTTTGGTCATAGGACTTGGAGAAATCAAATTGGTACTGACTGGAAGATCCTCCTCCCTGAGAGCTAGCTCTCAAAATGTTGGAAGATGCTCGGCAAACTGCTGGTGGGTATGGGGCAGTTATCAACAGTCCTACCCAGATGTAAATCCTGCAAATTACAACAACAGCTTGCTGGGCCATGGTGGCACTAATATCATGAAGGTAACCAAGAACTATGAGATTGCACTTAAGGTCCACTCAGTAGGAGGGAACTCGCATCTCCTACTTCAAAACTAGCCAAGAACTGGAGAGCTCATAGACCCTAGGAGAGAATCTATGGCTACCATTTTGCTAAACAGATATAAATATAAACTTCTAAATATTTATCCTTACACCCATAGATAAGTATAGACCTTGACTCTCATCAAAGCTTTTTTTTTTTTTTTTCCAGCAGACAGAGGCTACTCCAGAGATCCACAACTTATCAAAGCATAGAAAATAAGTGTGAAATGCCCATCCACAAATGGAACATCTGTGACATGACATCTATACCCAAGGGTTTCAGAAGCGGGGGTGAGACTACTTTGAGAGCCAGAGGATCAGGAGGATCAGGAGGACTGCCTAAGATAGTATCTCTGTATGTGAACTCTCAACAGTAGGGTTACCTGCATGTAATCACATGTGGAGCAGGAAGCGAATGCTTACATCTTGAACTGCAAGCATGAAGCAGAGAGGCAAAAAACAAAACAAAACAAAACAAAAAACAGAAAATGACATGAGTTTTAAAGCCTGCCTCCAGTGACACACATCCTCCAACAAGACCATATCACCAAAAGTTCCCCGAACAGCAACTGGACACCAAGTGTTTAAATACCTGAGCCTACAAGGGACATTGTCATTTATACCCCTGCGTTTGTCCAAGTGATTAATTCCACACCCAAGTATACACAGACAACCCTACCACACACACACACACACACACACACACACACACACGTGGGGGAAGGGGTGGATACGAGGTAAATACACTGTAGTTACGTATGAAATTCTAAAAACTTAATAGAAGATTACGTTGTTATTGTTTGTTCTCATTTTTCTCTGTGAGATCTGAAGCTGTTAGGAGGGGTCTCCAGATGGAGGGGCTGTTGAGTGGGCTGCACAGGGGCCAGCTAGCAGAACTGCTATGAAGTGAGAGGAAGTGAAAGAGAATCTGAAGATGTCCGTGAACCTGCGACTCTTGAGTAGGGAACTGTGACTGGAGACAGACAAGTAATCCTGTAGGTACAATTAGCAACAGGAATTTTCATGGCAGAGTTGTGACTCGTTCTCACAGGAGCTTACTATGTAGACCAGGCTAGCCTTGAACTCATTGAGCTTTGATTTTTTTTTTTTTTTAAGATTTATTTGTAATAAGACACTGTAGCTGTATTCAGACATTTTTTTCTTTTCACTCCAGCCCTGCTCGCTGTAGCTGTCTTCAGACACACTAGAAGAGGGCATCAGATCTCATTATGGATGGTTGTGAGCCATGATGTGGTTGCTAGGATTTGAACTCATGACCTTCGGAAGAGCAGTCGGCACTCTTAACCACTGAGCCATCTCTCCAGCCCCTGAGCTTTGATTCTTGAAAGAATGCAGGAACAGGTGATTAGGGAAAGTGGCTTTTCAGGTTGAATGTTGATGAATTAAAAAAAAAAAAAAAAAAGCCAGGTGGTGCACACCATGAATTCCAGCACTCTGGAGGCAGAGGCAGGTGTATCTCTGAATTCGAGGCCAGCCTGCCAGGTCTACAGATTGCATTCCAAGACATCTAGGGTGACACACAGAACCCCTGTCTCAGGGGGCAGAAAATGGAATGCAAAACAGAGCTGTTTGGAATTTCTGAGGACTGAACAATTTGTATGCAGACTTTGTTTCTGTTCCGAGAGGTTGCAGAAAACATCGGGTGGTTGCTAACAGCATGACTTCACCCTGAATAAGTTACTGTGCTTCACACCCTCAGTGTAGAGACAATAACATTAACTGCTTCACCCAGGCTGTGTGAGGGTTAAACAGACTCAGAGGTGTAAAGGGCTTAGGGTAGTGTCTGGCACGAAGTAGGCATTCCATTAGTACTACCAGGTCAAAGATGACCATAAAGAGACAGGCCGGGCAGTGGTGGCGCACGCCTTTAATCCCAGCACTTGGGAGGCAGAGGCAGGCAATTTCTGAGCTCAAGGCCAGCCTGGTCTACAGAGTGAGTTCCAGGACAGCCAGGGCTACACAGAGAAACCCTGTTTCGAAAAACCGAAAAAAAAAAAAAAAAAAAAAAAGAAACAGACAGGGAGCATAGTGAGGTAAGCCTTTAATCCTAGCAGTTGGGAGCCACTGGGAGGTGGATTGCTATGTGTTCAAGGCCTGGTCTACATAGTGAGTTCTAGGACAGCCAGAGCCACATAGTGAGACCCTGTCTCAAAAGCAAAACAAAGCAAAACAAACAAGTAAACAACCCCCCCCCCCAAAAAAAAGAAAAAAAGAAAGAAAGAAAGAAACAGAAAGGGTAAGGGGGAAGTTCCTTAGCATCAGAAACTGCCAAATCAATGGAATAAATAGAAAACAAGAAATCAGTTTCAAAATAGATAGGTTTGCAAAATGCTAGGGGGTAAAATGAGGCTCTCTTGGACCAAGTTAACTGATAATACCTCAGATCTATTTTGAACCTCTGCAGAACACCTATACTATCCATGGTTGTCCATTTACAAAACAAAGTCACAGAGTGTTTTTCTTTCCTCTCTTCCCATTCCCCTCATAGGTGACTAGACAGAAACCAGGGCTTTCCTCCTCTTGGCAACCCACTGCACCCCAGAGCATGCTGACTTGACCAGCTCCAGTTTCGGTTTATCTGGCTGTGGAGCCCTTGGGCCTCTCCGGGCTGCAGGTTACAACTTGCAGCTAGCTGTCTTTCTTCTCTCACCTGTCACTGGATGACTTGTAGGCCTTAAGAATCCTTTTCTGCATCTTCACTGAGGAGTCAGAAGAGACCTTGAGTCCAAAGGGAGACTATGCATAATTCCTTAGGGCTTCTGTCCTAAATTTACATGTAAATAAAATTTCCAATTGAAACTGCATAACCTTTTTTTTCTTATTTCGCTGCCCCCGTTTAAGAAGCTAGAGTGGGGCTGGGCATTGAAGCTCACATCTGCAATCCTAGTAGTTGGAAGGACGAGGCAGGAGCTTATAGCCTAGACTTGTCTCAATTTATGGCAATCTTTCTTGCTTCAGTTTGCTGAGTGCTGGGATTATAGTGTTATTCATGTCTGACCTAGTGATCCTAACATATAGTAAGGGTCATTGATGCACCCCCAAATCTGACTTTTGTGTTGGCTAAACAGAACATGTTTGCAGGGTAGACTTGGCACACAAACCACCAACCGTCTCTGTGAGGCTGATTAGCAGTATTTATACTTTGGTTTCATTGACTCACACGATAAATGTACCAGGGGTTTTCACTGCAGGTTGGGTGACACAGGGTCTTCATTTTACACATTAAAAAAGATGAAATTTGAGCCACCAAATAACTTGACCATGACCACAGGTTGGCAAATGAGTGGGATTTGAGTTAAGTTTGTTTCCACAACCCAGGGTTATGACTCAGAGAGTGCAGAGGCTGTGGTCAAGGTTGAATGCATCCATTTACCCAGAAGGATAAGTCAGCAAAGAAACAGGGTGGGGGGCAAGTCAGTCAGAGAAAATCATCAAATCCCCGATCAAACCCAGAGGTTTTAAAAACGAGAGGAAGAGGTTTACAGATGAAGGGTCAGCTCTGCACATCTTGGTCTCAATACAAATTGCTGGAGATTAAGAGTCATGCAGAATTCAGGTGAGGTGAGGTGAGGTGCAGACCTTCAGCTCCAGCACTTAGAAGGCAGAGGCAGGTGGATCTCTGAGTTGGAGACTAGCCTGTCTACTGAGTGAGTTTACAGACAAGCTAGGGTTAGATACAGAGGCAGGCCAGAGGCCTTGGGCCTGTTATTCCAGCTACTCAAGAGGGTGAGACAGGAAGATTGCAAGTACAAGGCCAATTTGAGCAACTCTGTGTGGACCTGAATAAAAACCCCAAGCACAGGGGCTAGAGAGATGGTTCACTGGGTTCTATTCTCAGTACTTACGTGGTGATTGTAACTCCAGGTCCAGGGTATCTGAGCTCGGCACAGGCATACATACATTCAGGCAAACATCCATACAAAACAACAACAACGAAGTCAAAAAAACCCACCCACCCACCAAATGAACAACTATTACAAAACTCTAACCACAGCCATTGAGATGGTTCAGTGGGTAAAAGTTCTGGCTGACAACCCCGATACCCTGAATTCCATCCTTAGGATCCACAGGATAGATAGAAGGAGAGAACTGACTCCTGAAAGTTGTCTTTTGACACATGCTCCCACATGTGTACACACACACACACACATACACACACTAAATAAATAATACATAAATAAACAAATAAATGAATACAATTACATAGAAGGGGAAAAAAAGCCCAACACTAACAAGACAGTGTATGTATTTTCCCAGCTCACTAGCCTATTCCTATTCTTGGAAATCCTTTTCTTTCTTTTCTTTTCTTTTCTTTTCTTTTCTTTTCTTTTCTTTTCTTTTCTTTTCTTTTCTTTTCTTTTTGAGACAGGGTTTCTCTGTATATTCCTGGCATTCTGGAACTCATGCTATAAACTAGGCTGGCCTCAAACTCAACAGCGATCAGCCTATTTCTGCCTCCCAAGTGTTGGGGTCAAAGGCGTGCTACACTATGCCCGGATGGCGCTCCCTTCCTTCCTTCCTTCCTTCCTTCCTTCCTTCCTTCCTTCCTTCCTTTGAGACAGGGTTTCTTTGTGTAGCCCTGGCTGTCCTGGAACTCACTCTGTAGACCAGGCTGGCCTCGAACTCAGAAATCCATCTGCCTCTGCCTCCCAAGTGCTGGGATTAAAGGTGTGCGCCACCACTGCCCGGCGGCTTTCTCTTTCTTAATAAACTATCTTATATTATCTCAAAAATAATAAGAGGAAGGCTGGGAATATAACTCAAGGGTAGAGCGTTTGCCTAACATTCATAAAGCCCTAATTTTAACTTCCAGAAAACGCTTCTCACACACCCAAAAAGAATGATAAGAAGGAAGAAAGAAAGATGAAATGAAAGAGGAAGAAGAAAGAGAAGGAAAGGAAAGGAGAGGACGTGCAGGAACAGTGGCACAGTGGCGACAGATGACTACAAGTTCCAGAGAGCGACGCGCGAATTTTCCCGCCAGCGTCTCGGCACGCCTTGTGGGAACTACAAATCCCGGCACGACCCGGGACGCACCGGTCCTCGCCCCTCGTCGGTCCCGCCCCCTTTTCCCCACAGCCCCCGCCCGCCGGGTTGGCCACAGAGAGTTTGTCCGGTGGCCGTGGTAGTCGGAGGTGCAGTGAGAACTCCGGCAGCAGCATGATGGGCGACTCCAAAGTGAAAGTGGCGGTTCGGGTCCGGCCAATGAACCGACGAGGTGAGCGCTTGTCCCGGGCCGGGGGCGACAGGTGCCTGTGTTGGTAGAGCCTCGGCGTCCCGGGGGTCTCGGCGGGTTCCCCTCAGCGCGCGTGCGCCCTCGACGGCGCGGTCGGGCCCTCAGCCCTCCGCCCCGCCAGCTGTCACCGAGCTCGTCAGGCCTGGGGCAGCTCCGGCCTCGCAGCCCTCCTGTGTACGCAGCTCACTGGGCGGACAGCCCCACTTTTCGATTTTCCACGTTTCATCCCTTGAACCTGCACCTTGTGGCTGTTTGCAGAAAAGGAAGGACATGCCTTCTTAGTTCTTTCTGGTTTATGATTGTCGAGAGGTTTCTTTCTTTCTTTCTTTCTTTTTTTTTTTTTTGCTTGAAGTGATAGTCATCATCTCAACAATAAATAGTCTTGGTGCCAAGATTCTTGGGAAATTGTATCTTTCAGACATGCTCTGAAGACTCTAGGGAGGGTAGAGAAAGTAGATAAACCCAGGACACGTAAATCATCTATCCAAGTTGGAAGGACTGAAGCTTAACTTGAGTCCGAAGAGTAGCTAGCTGGTTTTTACCTTTGCGGCTTCACCAGAGGGTGACTGGGCAGGGTACTTAAAATGAGGTGATGTGTTTGAAAACACTTTATATACAAGTCTTGTTATTGAGGTGGCTGCTGCGCTCCCAGGAGATGGAATTGCAGTTATTGATTTAGACTACTGACTAGCTAGAATCATTTTTAAGTGCAGGACTCATTTTCTAAGGTTTCTAGTTTGTTTTACTGTGTTCAAAATCAAGCGTGTAGGAAATAGTTTTTCTGTCTCCTTGTCCTTTTGTGTATATATTGAGGTAAACAGGTGGAACAGTTGACAAAGATTTCTCTGGTTGGTTGTTCTGTGGGAAGTTGGTTTCTGTTTTCTTGGCGTTGGTTTACCTACTTGAACCTGCTTTAAGTCTATGAAGCAAGTTTTCCCCTGAAGACTTAACTTTTTAAGCTCTCAGCTAATTGCCTCCTTGCATCCAGGTTATCACAAAACAGTGAGTAGCTTAGAAGTCTGAAAGGTTTCAATTCTTCCATTTTTGAGTATCCAGATATCTTTATTTTAGATCACTTCAAGCTCAAATTGTGATCATTATCTCTATTAAAAAAAAGAAAGAAAGAAAGAAAGAAAGAAAGAAAACAGCCAAATGAAATCCGACTTCTCTGGGAATGATTCGGAAAGGATGGGTTCAGCACATTCTTAAAATTTCCTTTTTGCAAAACACTTGGAAATGTCAGTGCTGAAGGAGGCCTCTAAGCAGCCACCACAGCAGGGCTTGGCACAGATAGTTAGAGCCCAACTCTTCCTTGTTTTCTCTTACTGGGAGGAAGCTACCGTCTTTAATTTGCTATGCTTGTAATTCTGACAGTGGCTGTTACTAATGCTCAAAGTTTTGAGACGTTCGTTGAATGATTTTAGCTGTAGAGTACGTGTTAGTTGTTCCTTGTATTGAACATTGTCTTCCTTCCTCTCTCCTTCTCTCCCTCCTTCCTTTCTTTTTTTGAGACTGGGTCTCTCCACCTAGCCCTGGCTGCCCTGGAACTCATTATGTAGAACAGGCTGGCCTCAAATTAATAGAAATCCGCCTGCCTCTGCCCAGATCTTTGGTGCTGGGATTAAAGGCATTCGCCACAATACCTGATACTTCTTTTCTTTTTAAAACATAGGTACTAAGGATCTGAACTCTGGTCCTCACTTATATTTTATCCACTGAACCACCATCTGAGCTCAGCCAACCACCCAGGCATCTCCCCGGTCCTATTTTTTTTCCTCATTTATTTATTTAGAAGCAGTCTCCTTGTGTAGACCAAGGTGGTCTGGAACTTGCAGTCATCTTCCTCCCTCAGTCTCCTGAGTGCATCGTAGGGGTGCACCAACCAACCACTTCTGGCTGAACTCACTTTAAAATGAATGTTTACGGTTTGGCCCCATTGTCCAATGACAACTGCCCCCTAGTCTCTTCGCTTACTCTGTCTTCTGTTTCCCATGTTCATCACAGATAATGTCTGCATCTACAGGTTGTTATGCAATATAATAGAGAGGAATCTTGAATTCCTATGAAAAGGCAGTAACAAAATTGAGCTCCTTTTTTGCTGAGTTTAAAAAGAATCCTACTTAAACATTACTTCTGGGGACTGTAGTGTTTTAAGTGATAGCATATGGCTGTCAAGTAGTTTGGTCTAGTCCTGGGTGCTCCTGAATTAGTGTGTATGTGCGGAAAGCATCCTGAAGATTGACATGGAGACAGGCTGAGACTGGGTCACTGGGTTGTACTTCTGATCGTAGACTCTGTTGTTTGAGTGACTCAGTAGCTGGTTGTGCTTAAGGGGCTTCAGCTTTTCTGTTCTACTGTCTGTGGGTTTGGGAAACTTAATTGAATATCAAACAGTAGTTTCTAATTTAATGATAACTAGAGTTGTAGTGGCCAATTTGTCAAGATAAAGAAAGGAAGTTGTGTGTGTCTGCGTGTCTGTAAGTAATCTTAGAACTTGGTAGAGGCAGAAGGATCTTAGTTTGAGGGGAGTCTGGCTGTGTACATAGTAAAATGGCTTTTTTAAAGAAGCAACAAATTCCCTGCATCCTTATCTACTAACCTACTCACCTTCCTTCCTCCTGGCCTCTACTTTCCACCTTTTTTCCTTTGGTGATACTGGGGACTTAACCAGGGCCTCGCATGCACTAATGTTTTCATCCCAGTGTTATGTGCACATGTATGTGTAATCTTCTATAGCCTTAACATTACAGCTTCTAGTCATCTGAAATAAGAAGCTAACCTGCTAAGAAAGGGTAAACGTTTCTTAAAAGATCTTGAACTTGTATTTGCAGATGATGTCCCTTTTATTTTTATTTTTTGTATTGTTTTGAGATTGGGTCTCAGGTGGCTCAGGCTAGCCTCAGACTTGCTGTGTAATTGAGGCTCTCCTTCCTCTACCTCCTGAGTGCTGGGATTACAGTCTTGTTCTATCATGCTTAGTTTTTGTCTGTTCTTTTAGACTCAGCAGATACATTTACATTCTTCCACGTACTGCACAGAAGACCGTTTCATATCTTATTAATCTGTCAAATCATTAAGTAATCTGAGAGGCCTTTATTTTATTTTATTTTATTTTTTTTATGTGCATGAGTTTTTTTCCCTGCATACATGTATATGCACCATATGTGTACATTATCCAAAGAGGCCAGAAGAGGGTATTGGATCCCCTTGACCTGGAGTGATAGGCTTTGTGAGTTGCCATATGGATTCTGGGAACTGAATCTTGGGTCTTCTGCTAAAGCAGCTCGTGCTTGTTAACCACTGGACCATCTTCTCAGCCTCTCTGAAGATTTTCTAAGCATAATTTCCATTAGATCAGGGACAGTCTCCTTCTCAGGAATTTGATATTTTACATTGGGTAGTTTAAAACAATATTTAATAGGTAAATGAATATTGACTACTTGCCAGGTTTATAGCTCATACTAGATTGTATGAGAGCTTCAATCAAGGAACTGCCAATTTCAAAGTAATGTGCAAGATTAGCCAGGAAAAAAAAATACATTAAAAAGTGTTTGGAAAATACTTTCCCTAAGGGAATGGAACAGAAAATTATGCCAGAAGTTGAGCTAGAAGGATTATGTCAGGTGTTCCTGAGCATGTGTGATAACTCTATTTCAGAAGGTATTTCCAGTAAGTTTAAAGTTTGCATTCTGCAGTGTTTGAAGGTAAAACAAAAAAGTCAGAAACGATGTCTAAAAAAGTCATCACTTCCAGAAGTCCCAGTCTTGGTGGTAAAGTGGAGGGATCATGATGTAGGCATTGAAAGCAGTGCCAGCCCAGACAGACATGCTATGGGGGAGGGCAAAATTTGAACCCCTGTGTGTAATTAAGAATGACTCTATTAGTGTGGCCATTGGTGAATAGGAGCCATGTAGTGCAGGGGGCCAGGGCTAGAAGAAGCTGTGAAAGGAAATGGATTGCTCTTGTGGAGAGGATTTTGGCAAAGACCTTGTTTGTGTTGCCCAGTGTTGTCTGTGTCTTCAAGTGTGCTGTATGGTCTCTATACTAGGAAATGACTGCCATGTGAGGAGAGATGATGAAAAGATAAACAGGTAAAGCTCACTGCTACTTATTAAGTGTCAGGTGAGTGACGGGGACACATAGGAATTTAAAGGCGTGAAAGACCTCTGTATGCCTGGTGATTAGGGAAGACTTCAGTGAGGAGGGCAGATCTGGGTTACAAAACATTCCCAGCAGGAGGCCTATGATTTCGGGTGGGAGGGGACTACCTTGGTTCTCTGAGGAGGAAGCCAAGCACAAAGGCTAGAATGAGCAAGGCCTGTTTAGGCGGCAGAGACTAGATTGGCCTGTCCCAAAGGAGGATTCTTCATGGTTGACTGGAGGAAGGGGTGAGGAGGACTGGGAGTAGCAGGGGACTCCTGCTGACAGCTAGGCCAGAAGTCAGCTTAGGTGACTGGTCTGGAGCTCTCTTTAGACGTTTAGAACTTCATGTGGCCACAGGCATGAAGGAGAAAGATTGCTGGGTTGCAAGGCAAGGTCAGAAAACTAGATAGATGGCTGACTCCCTGCCATAGCTGAGCAGGTCTAAAACCTACTTGATAGACATGAAACCAGGAGGCTGGCCACACTCACGTAGTAAGTAGCCTTGATTCAGAAGACTTGGGGCAACTTCAGAAATGGGAAACTTGGAAGGCCCTGCCCATCAAGGAGGAAATAGGTAGAGTTCTCTAGGCAGTGAGGGTCCAAGCAAGGTGGTTTTGACCTTGGAGTTGATCACAGAGAGGCTTTGGATCTTTCAGAAAGTTGTCTGGCAAATGTGGAACCACAGGTGGCTGAGGCTGGAACTTTCTGACAGTGTTTACTGAAACAGAAAGTAATTGTTTGCTGACATCTGCTTGGTGTGCCAATATCCAGTGAGACACCCCACCTATTACAACACTGTTCCTGCTGTCCACGCAGGGACTGAAACTTGGGTCTGTCTGTATACAGAGGACTAGAGCCCTTTGCTGAAGGTGCATGCTTGTAACAGGCAACTTTGTTACAACCTGTGTGTTAACATTTTCCTGTCACCTCCATAAAACCATGACTAATCCCTCACTACTTCTCTACTTTTTCAGTTCTGAATGTGGGAGAAAGCACAGATAAAGCTATTACTTACGGAGATGAATTGAGGCATTTATTGAGTGGAAATGGATTTATTGATCTCTGCTTACTGATGGCAGGACATGTTCTCTGAACAAACTTGGCAGAGATGAGCAGTGCCTCATGGGGAAGCATATGAAGATCTGTGACGAATGGTGTCCTGCTTTCACTCATTCAAGTTGTAGGAAACCTTAGAAAATGGTATTCATGAACCTATCCAGTTCAAGTACTGGTTGAAAAAAAAAAACTATAATAACTACTTTTTCTATTTTTCTTCTGGAGTGCTGGAGCTTGTAGAAGTTGATTGTCTCTATTCATTGTGTAGGTTCCGGGACTCAAACTCTGACAGGTTTTGAAGTAAGCACTTTTTTTGGACTGGATCATCTTGCTGGTCCTCTGATAGTGATCTTCCAAAGACTTGCTCCAGTAGCTGTGCTGAGTTCCTGTTTGTTGCTGGGGCCCTAACCCAGGCCTTTTCATGTTGTGTGTTGCTTTATCATTAGCCCAATTCCAGGGCTTTCTATTTTCTGTTGTGAGTTACAGAGTTTACTGTTTTTGTTTTTTGTTTTATTCCCCTGCAAGACAAAACTCCCACTAAGTTTTCCCAGCTGGTTGCAAACTTGCCATTTTCTTGCTTCAGCTTCCCAAGTGCTGGCGTGTACTGTTAAGTTATTCTGCACCAGTGAAATGAGCCAGTTGAAGCCAGACTAGAGTATATATAAGCAGGTTTATTGGGAAACTGCTCTCTGGTAGGCGAATTCCCTGGGCCGGAAGAAGGAGACCAGGGAAGTCAACATGGGAGGGAGATAGAAGGGAGAGGAGGAGGAGAAAGAGGGAGAGAAAGCCTTAGGCAGAGAGGGAGGAAGAAGGGCCATAGACCAAAATGTCTGGATTATCTAGGGAAGAGCAGCCCAGCCCCTGGGCTGGAATGGAAAGTTAGGGTAAAGGGCTAGGTGTGCCAGGTAGGGACTGAGGGATGCTGGGAGAACCTGGAGGCCAGGTCTGCTCTGGTATGTAAAATATGCACCGCAGTTGCTTGTTCTGGGGCCTGAAACTAAACACGCACTATCAGTGGCGCACAGTTCTAGCTTTGTTGTTTGTTTGTTTAAACAGAATCTTAGTTTGTAGCCCTGGTTGTTCTGGTACTTGTTTTGTAGACCAGGCTGGCCTTTAGCGAGCTCACAGAGATCTGACAGCTTTTGCCTCTCATTTGATGGGATTAAATGTGTGCACTGCCACACCTGGCCCACCTCTAGTTTTTAGAAAATACACACGTTTACTGTATTCTTTAAGCTGAACTTTGAAGTATCTTTGTAGAATTTCTATACTTCACAATCCCAGAGAAGGGGATTAGCCTTGTACGATAGTCAAACTAGTATTTTGGGAGCCTGCTATCAAAGCTTGTGCTTTTACTGGGCCTCACAGGAACCAGGCAGACTTGAAGACAGATGGTAGGCAGAGGAACCTGGCAATTCTGAGAGGCGTGGTCTTTTTTTTCCCTTTACACAGGGTGTCACTGTACAACCTAATCAGTCAGGCTGGCATCAAACTTACAACAGTTCTACCTCAGCATCCTTAGTGATAAGAGTAAACACAGGCACAAGTCACTATGCTGGTAAGTCACTATCTTTGACCAAAGGAACTTAGGTATCAGTATGTGGCACAGGCTAGTTCATGATCAGGCCATAGATGATTGTGCAGTATTGACAGTTGTAGAGCAGTAGGGCTTGGGTTTGAGGACATCCTGCTAGCAGTTCTGGCTGTCTTCCTTGCCCCAAGGCCCATGGTGATGATGTAGAGGGATTCAAATGAAGTGAGTTCAGATGGTGTTCATCTTGTGGAGCACTGAGCCTACAGAAGCCCCCTCAGGTCTGCTTTAGATGACTGGGTACATGCTGGTGGCTCTAGCCAAGAAGTGCAGGAGAGTCAGGTTTTAGGGGGAGTTGTTCCAGACTATGAACCCTACTCTGAGTCATTAGCTAGCTTGAGTCAATGGTGATGTGCCAGGTACTCTATCTGTACCTGTAGAGTTAGCTGTTGCAGGTGCCAGGAAGAAACTCAGTTGTTGCCTGTAGTTAAATAGACAAAGGCAGTTGTGTAAGAGAGACTCAAATTCAAGGACTAAGAATCTGTAGAGTCCTGGAGTCATTACTGTAGAAGAGAGAATTTATGTTAGGTCCTTTGTGAAGGAGGAGGTCACAGAGGCCAAGACGGACCCAGAAGAACCAAGGTGGCAGTAATGCTGTGTAAGACAGTAGAGATAAAGTATATCACAGAATAATTGGCTTGCAGTCAGATGTCACAGGAGTGGCCATTTGTTTTGGCCTCGTGGTATTGATGGTAATTTTCAGAATAACATAACCTAAATAGATGGATGATTTGGTGATGGAGTAGGGTGTAGGCAGTGTGTTGAGCATACCAATTGGGCATGCCAATATTGAGACTTGAGGGTTTACACGAATATTCTATCAGCTCCTCAGGGACAGGAAGGCAAAGGAGTGGTCTAGAGGACCAGGCAGCCAGCACTAGGCCTCTCCAGCCTCTTAATTTTTTAGCTTCTTCTTAAAGTCTGGGAGATGTTTAGGTCAGGTTTACACAGAAAGCCAATGGAGAGGGAAAGCTTTGAAGTGTGGGGGGAGGAGGAGGACTCCTTAATGGGAAGGTCCCAGAGAGCTTCATTTTCTTGGAAAGATTAAAAGATTGAAAGTGAGAAGAATTGTGTGAGCAGAAACAATCAGAGACTGTGTAGAAAATGTAGAAGCTTGAAGAGGGCTGTGGATGTAGTTCTGTTGGTAGGGCCTGCTTAGCATGCATAGAGCCTAGCTCCCACCCAGTACCATATAAAATGGGTGTGGTGGTGCACGCCTGTAGTCCCCACTGGAGGAGGAGTTCAAGGTTATTCTTGGCAGCCACCTGGAACACAATAAATCCTGTCTGCAAGGAACTGTAAAGCATTTGAAGGATTCCAGCAATATTTTATATCTATTAAGGGTTGTAGGGTTAGGGGCTTTCTAAGTTTCCTTCCCTCCACTTCTCTCTCCCTTCTTACCCCTTCTTATCCTGTCCTGGCTGGCCTTACTTAGCCTCTTGAATAGTTTCATGTACCTGGCTCTTCCTCTTCCTTTTAAAAATTAGATACCTTTATGTACCAAAATTATATCCTTCAGTGTTTTAGGACATTCAGATCTGTGCAGCTGTCACTGCTCAGAAGTCCCAGGGTGTTTACTCCATCCAAAAAGCAGTCACTTCCCATTCTCTGATCCCATCTTGTCTCTAAGGATTTTCCTGTCCTGGTGTTTCATAGAGATGAAATCATACAACATGGAACAGGCTTCTTCCAGTTGGGATAATGAATTTAGGGCTTACCCATGCTATATAGCACAAATCAAAACTCTATTCTTTTTTGACTGAATACTATTTGATTGTGCCTATCTGATTTTGTTTATTCACTGACCAGTTGATGGGCATTTGGTTTGTTCCCATCTTTTGGCTATTATGAGTCAAGCTGCTGTGAACATGCAGTATAAGTTTAGGGTTTTTCTTTTTGATTTTGTTTGTGTGGTTGTGTGTGTGTGTGTTTTGTTGTTGTTGTTTGTTTGTTTGCTTTGAGATGTAGGTTCACTGTATAGCTCTGTCTTACCTGGAACTCACTTTGTAGACTAGGCTACCTTGAACCTACAGAGCTCCTGCTCCTGCCTCCAGAATGCTGGGATTAAAGGTGTGTGCCACCATGCTTGAGGTAAGTTCAGCTTTTTGATTCTGGTTCTTCTGTGGCCCATCTCCATTTCTGCATCTCTTCTCTTGTGGTGCTGACATTGCAGGCTGTGTTCCCTTGCCCAGCTGGTGTACAGGTTTTTGTATGGAATGTATATTATTTTGCATATGCATGAACACAGGAATGGAGTTGCTCTGGCATACCTCAGTTCTAACTTTTGAGAAACTGTTGAGCTATATTGTAAAGAACTTGAATCACTCCACATTCCTGCATCAGTGCATGGAGGCTCCAGTTTCTCTCTAGCGATGCTCACATGTGCTGTGTGCACCTTTTTCTTTGACAGGGCCAAAGGATTGAACCCAGGGCTTTGCACAGCTGTGCTGGTGCTCTGCTATTGAGATGTACCCATTTCCAAATCTTGAGGTTTGATTGTGGTTTGAGTGTGTATATTTTGTGTTTGTGGCCAAACAAAATTACTGAACCTTTTCATGCTGTCCCCTCTTTTCCTTGACCCACATCATCTCTTACTTCATCTCCTCACTGTTTACCCAGAGGAGAGCTCAACCCATTGCCATCATTTATTAGTTAAGTAGATTGTGATATTCACTAATATATGAAGGTAGAGATTACTTCTAATATGTATTTATATGTCTTACATATGGAAGGCCTCTTTGCTTTCCTTAAAAAGTATTATATGTATTTATTGGAGCAGCACATGTGCCACAGCATATGCAGAGATCAGAGGACAACTTGTAGGGATCAGTTTTCTTCTTCTACCATGTGCATCCTGGGGATCAAACTCAGGGGTTCTGATTAGGTGGCAGGTGCCTTTACCCTCTGAGCCATCTTGCCAACTCCCAGTTTGCTTTTTACTTACATGGTATTGCCAGTTTTTAGCCCCTGATCTGAAACATTGGACCACAGTCAGAGGAGTTCAGAAACCGGCAAATAAAAAGTATAAACCGCTTCCATAATCAGATACATGAAGGGTTGGGACTTGAAAACAGGACCACACATTGCCTGCAGATTTTAAAATTAAAAAATGAATCTCATAAGTAATTTATTATCTTCTTTTACAAAATGGGCACTAGAGGTGTTGAAGAGTCACTTAGGGCTAGCTTTTTTAGTGACATGCCTGGTAAGAAGAGGGAGGTCTCTGTGTTTGGGTGTGGGCCATCTGGTTTGGAAATCAGAAAGGCAGATTACCAAGTGGGTATCTTTGATACTTCACTCATAAGTGAAAGATCCATTTCTTCAGACGGAACATGAGTTACATAAGGGGAGTGTCTCAGGCCCTGCCCGTGTTTTAATATGAAGTCATTGGGGGTATAAACCACAGCTGATTTGTACATCGAAGAAAGACTTGTTTCAAATGATTGCTCACTCTTACAGAGTGACTAATACACTGGCTGAATAAGCAGAGGTGTCAGCTGTTGGTAGTTAATATCATGAATAATTTGATGTGGAAAGCAATCCTGTTTGGGAATACTGACCTACAGTAGTTTGGGGACCTTTAATGCTAATACAGTGTATTTCCCCCCCCCCCCCCTTAAAGGCTTAGGACTATATTAAAGTACCCATGGTCCTGAGGATTATAAAAGTCTGCTTAGTCATAACACAAACTTAATGTATTACTAAAGGTTTCTAATTGGTTGTCAGACAGTGTTAATTAAATCTCAATCTTGTTACTTTAGGCTTCATTATGAGTAAATGTGCCTATATTATTTATTGTAATGATTAGTGTTGGGGCTGGAGAGATGGCTCAGTGGTTAAGAGCACTGACTACCCTTCCAGAGGACCTGGGTTCAATTCCCAGCAACCACATGGTGGCTCACAACCATCTCTAATGGGATCAGATGCCCTCTTCTGGTGTGTTTGAAGACAGTGTCAGTGTACTCATATAAATAAAATAAATCTTTTTTTTTTAAAAAATAATGATTAGTATTTTGTAATGTTTGAACCATTTTAAGTGTACTGGTTGGAGACATTAAGGACATTTTACATTGAGTTACCATTACCACCATCCAGGAGCAGAGAGAGCCTTTTCACATTGTAAAATCAGGTGTGGTGATGTTTAACTAATCCTAGCAATTGGGAGGTGGAGAGCAGAGGCAGAGGCTGGAGGATTGCTGCAAATGTTTTGGCCAGTTTGGGCTACAGTGTGAGGCCCTGCCTCTCTTCCTGCCCTCCCCAAACAAAACAAAACACCCCACCCCACCCCCTGAAACTGTATACCTATTAACTGCTTAACTCCTATCCAGCTTGCTGACCCTGTCATTCTCCTTTCTGTCTCTGTGAATCTGACTCTGGGACCTCATGTAAGTGGAATCTTCTGCTACTTTTCCTTCTGTGACTGCTTCATTCGTTTCACTTTACATAGTAACCTCAAGGTTCAACTCTGCAGTGGGTATGGTGTCCCACACCTGTGGTCACAGCACTTAGGAGTAGAGACAGGAGGATTGGGAGTTCAAGGACAGCCTCAGCTACATATATAGCCTAGGTTACATGGGATTCTGTTTCAAAAACAAATATAACAAATTTGTTTGTTTTTAAAGGCTGTATAATGTTACTCGTGTGTGTGTGTGTGTGTGTGTGTGTGTGTACATGTTGTTTATCCAGCCATTCAGTAACATATTCTCTGGCTTCTTCCACTTTTGGAGAGTATGAATAATGCTGCTATGAATGAATGCTCTAGCTTTGTTTTCACAGGGGTAGTACATAGCCCTTTTCTCCACTGTGTTCTCTATGTACATGTCCCGTGTGTCAGTGCGCGAGAGTAGAGGCTAGAGGATGAGGCTAGAGGATGACGGCAGGCATCTTCCTCAGTCACTCCCTACCTTATTTTTTGAGATGCAGTCCATCATCGAACCCAGAGCATGCCATTTTGTTGCAGACATGCTAAGCTTTTTAGGTAGGTGTTAGGAATCAAACTCAGATTCTCATGTTGAATAAAGTGCTTTTACACATTGAGCCTTTTCTTCATCCCCTAAAATGTTTTCTTGGATAACCAGCCTTCAAGCTCTTCAGACCTCACTGGTTGTTTGGGTGTGTGTCCTAGACTGTAAGCTCTGACACATTCTAAACACTCTTGTGAAAAGGCTCTCTCAATGTCTGTTCACCAGTTGACAGAATTGGGGTGGGACTTTTATTTGTTAAATACTGAGCTATGGGTGTGGCTTCTCACTCTGGTAATCCCAACATTCCAGAGGCACAAAACAGGAGGATGGGCCTGGCTGTGGTGGCGCACGCCTTTAATCCCAGCATTTGGAAGGCAGAGACAGGCGGATTTCTGAGTTCGAGGCCAGCCTGGTCTACAGAGTGAGTTCCAGGACAGCCAGGGCTACACAGAAACCCTGTGGGGGGAAGGAAAAAAAAAAAAAAAAAAAAAAGAAAGAAACAAACAAAAACAGGAGGATGGTTTTGCTGTTTAGTCTGGGCTTCAGGGTAAAATGTGGTTTCAAGAAAACCACTCCCAACAAAAAAATAAATGAATAAACAAAAAGCCCTGAGCCAATAAAGAATTGCAGATAGCTAATTATTTGTTAAAGGCAGCCTTTGAGTGTCATGTAGGGGTATTTATAAATGTCAATGTCTTTAGGATAAAGTGAATTTATGTTCAGTGTTTTAATGACTAGTGATACTTGGTGATAACGATTTCCAGCTTCCTAATCATACCATTTAATACTTCCAAATTATTAATCGGATTTGATGACCTACATGGTGTATGTGTGTGCTGCAGAGGGAGAAGCTGTCAAGAGAGTGGGACTTGCTAGGAGTTTAAGCACATACCTGTATCCCAACACATGGCAAACTGAGGTAAGAGGATCATGAGTTTGATTCTAGCCTGGGTGAAAGTAATATTCTGTCTGAAAAAAAAAGTGGGGGCAAGCAGGGCAGAAGCATACAGTGTATGGGTGTTGAAGGGAAACGTTTAGTTTCCTTGAATCCTCTCCCAACTCAGGATAGTTTGGTTGTACATTCTTAGTGAAAACCCAGTTTTGCAGGTAGGCCAGGAGGCATTCTTAGCAAACAAAGCTACACTGACTTTGTGGTGGGCGGTGAGATTGTGGGTTCTGAGTCAGTGCTTCCGGAGTTTTAGTGATAAATTTGTGTAATAGGGATCTGTGTGAGGGGCCAGCTCATGCAGTGTGGTCAGATACCACTGGGCACGCCTATTAGCGAATCTCTGTGGCTGTACATGCTCTGGCTCAACCCACAGAAGCAAGGCACACTCTAGTGTTTGCAAAGTTCCCCCCCAGTGCTGAGCCATTCTTGCCTCCTTTTGGGGACTCTCTAGAGCTGGTTGAAGCCCAAAGCATTGGAAGTAGATGCCAAGACTAACTGGCCACCACAGAGCAAAACCTCCCTTTTTGGAATTAGTCTTTCACATCTAGGTAAAACTGGAGAGAAATCAAATAGTAGATATGCAAAAGTTAACTTAGGGCTAGCAGAGGAGGAACTCATCTTATTTTTTGCAGTTGCTATGTAAGTTAAAATGAATAAAAATTGGCTTCTCTGACCTGGAAATACTTTATCAGAACTGTGACATAGACATTTGGCCAAGCTTATTTGGGAACTACAACTGAGTCCACAGGGCACAGCCCCTTTCCTGAGAGCTTATCTTTTGGCAGTGGGGAGTAAGGCAGGCGGAAGCAGTTTCATTCTTTGGGTCAGGCAAAAGAACATAAAAACTAGAGAACATAAACACTAGGCAGACTATTCTTTTTTAAGCAGCTATGTTCAGACACAATTCCTATCCAAACAATATAGCCAACTTTGTGGTTTGTAGTTAGTGGTTGTAGTCACCTGTATACTCGGGAACACATTTGGTCACCCTCAGAGGAAAACTAGACCTGTAACAGTCGTTTCTTTGCACCAGACACCCCTCATCTGCTTTTTCTTTTGTACATTTCTTCACTTAGGTGTTTAGATTGAATGGAATCTTAGACTATGTGGTTCTTTGTGACTGTCAATTACACTTTTTGTATTATTACTATTATTATTGGTGGTGGTGTGTGTATGTATGATGTGTGTGTGCAGGTGTGTGCATGCCATGGTGCATGTTTGGAGGTCAAACTGGTTCTCTCCTTCCACCTTTACAGGGGCAATAGTGAAGGAATCCAGGTTGCAGGTTTGCATTTTTTGTTTGTTTATTTGTTTGTTTGTTTTGTTTTTCGAGACAGGGTTTCTCTGTATAGCCCTGGTTGTCCTGGAACTCACTCTGTAGACCAGGCTGGCCTTGAACTCAGAAATCTGCCTGCCTCTGCCTCCCGAGTGCTGGGATTAAAGGCGTGCGCCGCCACTGCCTGGCTGCAGGTTTGCATTTTAAGTGCCTTTGCCAATTAACTATCTTACTGGCCTTTGACTTTCTTTTTTAGCTCACTGTAAGCCTCAGCCAAGGAGTGGCTTGTATAAGGAGTTCATTCATTTTATTACTTTAACACTTATTGTTGTGTGTACTAACCTGAATGTGTGGAGATTAGAGGACAGCTTTGTGGAGCTGATTCTTTCCTTCCACTCTGGGTTGTTCCAAGGCTGGAATGCAGGTCATCAGGCTTGCCCATCAAGCCCTTTTCCTGCTGAGCCATCTCACTGGCCCTGCTCATTTTAATTATTGAATAATGTTCCATTCTGTGGCAATTCACATTATCTGTGTTTTGCTTGGTGGACTTTTGGGGTTGTTTCTTTTTCTCCTTTATGCAAAATACACTGCCATAAACATTTTGTCTAGTAATTTCTGTGTGGATGCTGGTTTCTGTGTTTCTCTTGGCCATGTATCTAGAGTTGCCGAGTTGTATGGTGACCTTGCTTCGCCCTTTTAGGAACTGTTGAGTTGTTTTCCCAAGTGACTGGCCCACTTATATGCCAGTCATGTGCCTTCTGCACATCCTTGCCAACCTTTGTTTTTGTCTTGTTGGTTATTGTTCTCTGAGTGGGTGTCAGGGGGCATCTCATTGTGGTTTAATTTGCCTTTCTTTGGTGTCTAGTGACACCATGTACACCACATGTGTGCTCACTGGGCATTTTTGTACCTGTTATGAGAGGTGTCCTGTAATTTGGCCATTTGAAAATTGGATTATTGATTGTTATTATTGAAGTGTAAGTGTAAGACTTTGTTGCTGTTGTTTGAGACTATTTCTTGACTAAGCTGGTCTCCACATCCCTATTCATCTGAGGGTTGTCTTGGACTCCTGCTCTGTCTGCCTCTTCCTCCTAAGTGCTTGATTACCTCCTGCACTTCCACGTGCAGCTGAGTTCTCTATATATTGTAGTGCAGGTCCCTTAGTATATAGATGTGGTTGGCAAACTTTTTTTTTTCTTTAGTTTTGTATGGTCCTTTCTCTGTCTCATTCCTACCCCTGCCCATGTTGCTAAGGATCTAGGGATTTGCTCAGTGTTTCCTGAGCTCTTGCCACTATAGCCCCAGACCCTGCCGTGAACCTTGTGCTGGGGGAGTTATTGCTGTCTTAGCAGTGTGAAGATTTTATTTGTGAATGTAGAATGTCTTCCCACTTATTTAATAAGTCCTTAACTCTTTTCAACTGTATTTTAGAGTTTTCATTATATAAATCTTGAATTTATTTTCAATTTATTCCTAATTTAAAATTTTTGATGCTATTTTAAGTGAAATTTTTGAAAAATTTCATTTTCATATTTCCATTGCTGGTGTATAGAAACATAATGGGTACATCTATATTCAAAAGTATATTATGTACACATGCAGTGTATATACACACACACACTACACACACATACACATACACACATTGCTTGATCTTTTTTTAGTGGGTCCTATAGGACTTTTCAGTACACAAGGTGGAACCATCTGCAAATAGAGAATTCAGACCTTCCTTCCTTCCCAGTCTGGATGTCTGTATTAGGTTTTCTTGCCTGACTGCCCTGACTAGAATGTCCAGTGCAGAGCTGAGTAGAATTTGAGCAGTAAACATCTTTGTGCTGATGTTGGAGGTTAAGCTGTCTAGTCCTTCACCATCAAGTATAATGTTAGCTTTAGTAGACTGAGGAAGTTCCTGTCTAGTCTTAGTATAGGTTTCACAGAACACTGTGGGATTTCTGTTAAATACTTTCCCAGAAATTATTTATTTCTTAAGCATGATGGCTTTTTTCTTACTTTTTTTCTGCAGAAATTGACTTACATACCAAATGTGTGGTGGATGTTGAAGCCAACAAAGTTATTCTGAATCCTGTAAATACAAATCTTTCCAAAGGAGACGCCCGGTAAGTTATGAAGCAATACCATGTTCACTGAAATCATTAGTGGTTACTGGACAAATGAGGGTATTCCTAAAGACACATGGCTGCCTACCAGGAGGCTGTCCCCAGGCTGAAGGTGAGTGAGGGGATGTTAGGAATGCTGCAGACAGCCAGGCGGACAGTGGGAACTCAGAGCCATGTGGGCACTAAGGGCTGAAGTGATGAGGCAGGCTTCAAGCAGGTGGTGCTGGCTGATGGACCAGGCAGATGGGCAGCAGGAGAGGGCAGAAAGGGAGCCTGTGCACTGACTTATCCTGGTGGCTTTTACTTCAGCCATTCCAGGGGCTGCCTTTCCTACAGCATTCAGAGGGTTGTTTCCTCTAAATGCAGGAGGGCTGGAGACCATCTAAGTTGATTACTGTGCTCTGTTAACTCTTTGAGGCACACCCTGACTGTCAGGCTGAGGATGGATATTTCAGTATCACTTGTGGATTTGGGCGAATATGTGAACAAAAGAGAAAGGGACAAAGTGAATTGGGAGAGAGTGATGAGATTATGTTTTTCTCAAAAAAAAAAAAATTGGAGTGAAATTAATTAGGTCAAATAAGCTGGGCTCAGATTATAGACATGGGGGGAAGTAGACAAGGAGATTTACGTTATAGCCCAGGCTAGCCTTGAATTTACAGTTTTCTGCTGCCAGTCTCTCGAGTGCTGGAATTATAGGTGTATGTCACCACACCTATCTCTGCCTTGTAGTTTCTGTTAGGCAGTTTTTGATAATTGTTAGGTGAATTAGGAAAAAAATGGCAGTGTAGACAGCAGAGTAAAGTAGGAAAGAAGGGTTTTATGGGGGGCATCTGTATGGGGGTGCTATTGTGCTGACCCTTGACTTAGATCAGGAGAGGGGGACATTCTGCTCTGGTGCCCCATGCAAATATTGTGATAATGTGGCTGTGGCACTTGGTGGTGGTCTTTGGCTTGAGTTCTAATGAGTGCTGGACTTGGCTTTAGAGATTCTGAATTGAATCCTTCCATAGTGGTAACTGTATAGTCTCCTCCTCTTCCCTCGCTTATGGCTTTGCTTTGCAGTCAAAGCTATCCTGGAACTCAAAGAAATCTTCTTGCCTTAGCCTCCTGCGTGGTTAGATTACAGGTGTTAGCCATCACGCCTGCTCTGTAGCTAGTTATTTTTAACTTATTTGAGCCAAATCTCAATGATGCCATATTTACCTATCTCATAGAATTGTTTTCCTTCAAAGATCAAATTAGTGTTTGGTTAAGCATTTTATAGTGTTCTGCAAATGTTTATTGCTACTGATGGTGAAGATATCACTTAATGTCTTATTGATAAGGATTAAGTTTATGTTTTGTATTGTTACCTTACCAGTTACCTCTGAAGCACAGCAGCTTCAAATAGCAGTCATCAGTTTCTGTAGTCCAGGAGACCAGTCAGGGCACAGTGGGATGGTTTGCTCTGATCCGTGCTATGTGGGATCTGGCTAGAAGACTTGAACATAGGGTTTGGAATCATCTGGAAGTGCTTGGTCACCAGGCCTGGTAGTTCATATCCTCTGTTGACTGGAGGTGTCTCTGAGGATATATGCAGGACAGCAACTCATAATCTGGTGACTAGTTCTGAGATACATGTCACAAAGGAGACCAAGCCAGAAGGAAGCAAGTCTGCCTTGTATGTCCATTGTGTGGGTCATACAGGTCAGTTCTATCACATTTTCCTGCTCAAAGCTAGTGTAAGGCTCTAAAGCCCATTAAGTTATTATGTATTTATTTATGGTGTGTGTGGGTGTATGTAGGTGTGCATGCACATAGAGGTCAGAAGTCAACAACCAGCAGAAGTTGGTTCTTTCCTTCTTCCATGTGGTTCCCAGGGATTGAACCCAGGTTACCAGGTTTGGTGGTAGGTGCTCCTACCCAGTAGCATCTCTGGTTTAAAGAAGCATTCAGCTCTGAAGCCTTAGTTTGGTATGGGACAGATAGATACAGTCACTGTCTTTTGGGTCTGTCAGATTATGGGATGTAGCTGCCCGAGAAGGTGACTAAAAATGGAGTGAGCACACAGAACTTAAAACAGCGTGTTCCTGTCCCCTGAGAGCTTCCATTCTTGGAGGTCTGTAAAAGAAGCAGCACTTTCTGATTATATAGATTATTTTGGATGATTCTTTTCTCTCAAATAGTAAGAATAGAAACTGGATATTACTTACTGTTGTAAGAAGGATTAAATATGATTATATGTAATGGTTTTTAGGCAAGTAAAAGTTAAGAAACTTGACTTTTGAGATGGTATTCCTATATCACTATGTAGCCCAGGCTGCCCTTGGAAGTAATTAATGATCTTCCTGCCCCTTCTTTCAGAGTGCTGAGACTGTAGGCATATGCCATCACACCCAGCTTTGAAACATAGACTTTAAAATAAATTTTTTTTTAAAAAAAGACTTATTTATTTTTAGGTATTTGAGTACATTGTAGCTGTCTTCAGACACACCAGAAGAGGGCATCAGATCCCATTACAGATGGTTGTGAGCCACCATGTGGTTGCTGGGAATTGAACTCAGGACCTCTGGAAGAGCAGTCAGTGCTCTTAACCACTGAGCCATTTCTCCAGGCCTAAATAACAAATTTTCACTGAAGTATATACATGCACAGAAAAGTGCACAGCTTGGTGAGTTTTTATAAATTGGATATCCTTCTACAACTGGCATCATGTAAAGGAAAAAAGCCAGGGTATTGCTCATCTAATGAAAATGCTTGCTACCAAGCCTGGTGACCTGAAGCCATGGTGGAAGGAGAGAACTGACTCCTGAAAGATGTTCCCTGACCTTCACCTGTGCAAGAACAGTAAATTAAGTAAAAATGAGAAAAAGAAACAGAACATTGCTAGTGTGCAAGAGACTACTTAGTGAGACCTCACCCCCCCTCCCTTTCTTCCACAGGATCTCACTATTCCTTTCCCAGAACTTAATAGCTAGACCAGGCTGGCCTTGAACTTGTAGTGATCCTCCTTCCTCCTGCCTCTTTCTGCTTGCTGGACATGTTCCACCACAGTTTCTCTCTCTCTCTCTCTCTCTCTCTCTCTCTCTCTCTCTCTCTGGACATGTTCCACCACAGTTTCTTTCTCTCTCTCTCTCTCTCTCTCTCTCTCTCTCTCTCTCTTTTGCTTTTGTTCTTGTTCTCTCTCTCTCCTTCCTTTCTGTCTTTCTTTCCCTGTTTTTTCTTTCTTTCTCTCTCTTTTGTAATATCAGGTTGAAAAGAAAAAGAAAAAAAATTTTCTAATGTAGCAGTCAGTTGTATAAACTAACTTTATAAATTTGAAAAGAGCCGGGCAGTGGTGGTAGATGCCTTTAATCTCAGCACTTGGGATGCAGAAGCAGGTGGGTTTCTGAGTTCGAGGCCAGCCTGGTCTACAAAGTGAGTTCCAGGACAGCCAGGGCTACACAGAGAAACCCTGTCTCGAAAAACCAAAATAAATAAATAAATAAATCTGAAAAGAAATAGGAAATCATATGTTAAGAGATTAAAATTTAATTTTGAATACAAAATTTTTTTCTTTAAAAATTTTTTTTCTTAAAGATATGTTTTTATTTTCCTATGTGTGTCTATGTCTGCTATATGTGTGCAAGTGGCTGTTGAGGCCAGAAGAGAGTGTCAGACCCCTTGGAACTGGAGTTACAGGTGGCTGTGAACCACCCTGTGTAGGTACTGGGAACTGAGCTCTGGTCCTCTGGAAGAACAGCAATGCTGTTAACCACGAGCCATCTCTCTAACCCTACCTTAAACTTTTACTAGTTTATTATCTTGCAGAGTGCTGAGTAATGAATGACAACTTTACAGGATCTGTACTTAAAACTAGAAAACATGGAAGTGTTTGCATTAGTGTTCCTAGCATTTGGGAGGCTGAGGCAGGCAAGAAGATTGCCAGCCTGGACTACATAGTAAGTTTAGAGTCTAACCTGGGTTTCAAGTACGTTTTAAGTACACAGTGAATTCTCTAGAAATGTCAGCTGTTACTCTTAGTATTGCTATTATTTTTATACTGTATTCAAGTTGAAGTCCGTGCTGTATTCAGTGAATTATAATAGAGCTTAATAAAGGTGATAAATACTTAAAAATCAAAATATATTTTGTTTAGTACTTAAGTATCTATGGCTGTCAAGAAGTTACCTAGGATCTAGAAAATTTGTAGCCTTTTCAGGATCAGAAATTTAGAAATAAAGATTACTAGTGATAGAGAGATGTTTCAGTGGGTGTTCTTGTTCCTGTAGAAGACCCAGGTTTGTTTCCAGCACTACATGATGAATCACAGCTGCACACAGCTCAGTTCAGGGTTCTGACGTCTTGGCACCACAGACTCCTTCATATACGTGGTGGCACATGAACACACAGAAGTATACTCACGTATAAATAAGAATAATAAATTTTTTTTTAAAAAGTGTGTGTGTGTGTGTTCTGAGGGTAACTTTGTGGTTTGTTCTCTCCTTCTACCTTTATTGGGGGGGGGGGGGGTCAGAGGATCAAATTCAGGTCATCAGGCTTCCCAGCAAGTGCTTTTGCCCACTGAATCATTTCACTGGCTTAGGATCTGAAAGCTTTATTGAGTTTTCCCATGTTGATTGGGCACTTAATGACTAATTTGCCTTCTCTTAACAAGACAGCTGCTCTGGGCAGGAGAGTGAGCTCAGTAAAGTGCTTGCCATGCACTGGTGAAGACCTGAATTCAGTCCTAAGAATTCATATAAAAAAGGTGGGGCTGATGTCACACATTGGCAATCCCATTACTGGGGAGGCAGTGATGGGTAGATCTCTGGGGCTGATCAAGCTCCAGGTCAGGTATAAGGTTTTTCCCATGTAGACTCATTGTGCTTATATTTTAGTTTAATCAAATATCTTTTTGAGATTATCTTCTTACCTAGAACCAATTGGACTTTCTAAATCCATCCTTGGGGCTTTCCAAATCTTCATCAGCAACTTAATTATGAGTCATTTAAGGACTAATGAATGACTAATTCTTTACCTTGTGTAGATTTTTTTTTTTAAACTAGTAACATTTTCATTGTGTAATTTAACTTAGCATTTTAGATACCAGGTGTGTTGGTGCATACCTGTTACATAGAACATGGGATTGCTGTGAGTCCAGCCAGGACAGCACAGGAAGATATACTGTCTTAACATTCCCCATCCATATTTTGGAGCACTGCACTATAACTACTTAGGATAACGTGATGTAGCATGCTCCATTCTTAAACATCTGAAATAATCTTTAGTCATATTTAGTTTTTAGTGCCTGTGACCATGGTAGGTAAGCAGGTTTCTAGGGCATCATTTGCCTTGAGGGTGGCTTCTCATGGAAAATGGCAGGCTCTGCGTTCATGTGTGATCACAGCTGATGCTCATTATCACACAGGAACTGGTGTCGTGTCTGAACAACTGCATTCTGAGAAAGTTCAACCCTCAGTTCCCAGAGTTGGTTTTGTATTTGGTTCTTCAATCAAGTGCTTTGTCCTTTCTGTTCCACTAGCTTAACAAAAACAAGGAGTCTGTTCAGGGGTGGGACGAACTCCATAAATACTGTTGATAGTTTATCCAGGACGTTCTTACCTGGAAAAGACTCTTTTTCCTGTGGTTTTATGATGGTGATGAACACAGCAACTAGTAGGGGCATTGTTTGTAAGGTGCCAGCATTGGGCCGCCTGGAGCTCACCCAGCCCAGGCTCAGACTCCTGTTAGTTCTGCCAGTTCTGGCTTTTCTATCAACACAGTTAAATGGTCAAAGTCTAAGCATTATCATGAAAATAATTTTGACCTCCAGACCCTCTGGAAAGCTGGGAGCTGCCCAGGAATCCTTAAGCCACAAGGGACAACTTCTGCTTTAGGGATTTAGCAAAAATTTTTTGTTTGTTTTCTGTTGTTTTGAGACAGGGTTTCTCTGTGTAGCCCTGGCTGTCATGGAACTCACTCTGTAGACCTGTCTGACCTCGAACTCAGATATCCACTTGCCTCTTGTCTCCAGAGTGCTGGGATTAAAGGCGTATGCTACCAACCTCCTGTCCTGGGATTTAGCAGTTTTACAAACTCTTAAAAAACTAGTGGTTGCCTTTCATTTGCCAATTTAATTTCTACTTTAATGTTTAGATTTTATTTGAATAGGGAATTGTGTTGCACAGATTCATGTATTATGAATTAGTCTACATTAGTCAGGTTCTCTAGAACAGAACTGATACAATTTGAAAGGGAGTTGGTTAGTTGGCTCACATGGCACACTGTAGGTGGTCCAACAGTGACTGTCTTCACGTTGCTGTGGCCAACAACTTGGAGCTGCTCAGCTTTCCTCCTCACACTGCTCTTTATTTGGCCACCACTGGAAGGGTGACACCCACATTTAGGCTGGAACTTCCCACTTCAAGTAACCTGTTAAGAAAATCCCTCAGGACTGGTGAGATGGCTCATTGGGTAAAAACACCTTCATCCAAACCTGATGAGTTCAATCCAGGACCTAAGTAATGAAGGAACTCACCCCCAAGGCGTCTTCTTACCTCCATACACATTGTGGTAGCGGAGTCCCATTTTTCCAATAAATATACTTTAAGAAAAAAAAAAAGAAGAAGATCCGTTAGGGGTTTTCTAATGGCTTATCTCCAGTTGGTTTCAGTTCTAGTCAAATTGGCAATCTAGCTTGGCAACCACCCCTCTCTCTCTCTCTCTCTCACACACACACACACACAGGTTTATACACAATATGTACTAACATATAATGCATGTATTTAATCAATTGTTCCAGACATAGTTGTCTAAAATGTAACCTTTTACCCCCTATGTTTTCCAGTGGTTTACAGTCTGGAACAGTGAGTCTCTGAAGTCTGCTAGGCCAATAATGTTACTAGGCAGCCTTTTCCTGTTTCTCTGCTTTGCTATTTCTTAGACTGGCATTCTGAGATATCCACAGTGTGAGAAATGTGTCCTGTGTATCTGAGGACTATAGGCAGTGGTTCCGTCTTGAGCATTTTAGAGATGTACATTTATATGTGAATGGACTCATGAGGCCCTGCAGTGAAGAACTCTGCCACAGTGTTTAGTCTGTTACTTCCCAATTTATTGGAGCATGGCATACTTTCTCTTCAGACATAGGTAGTAACAGCTCACGGCATAGTGTTCCTTTGAACAAAGTTTGAGGACATCTATACTTGCCCTTTCTCAGTTCTCCAAAGTGACTGACACCTCCACTGTTTCAGCACAAGCCCCTAACCCTGCATACGTATCTCAGCTTAATTTGCAAACTCAATTTATTTCACTGAAAAAAAAAATGCTATCTTATCCTTTCTCAGTATCCTCCAGTCTTTTTTCTTGTCTAGATTTTGTGCTATGATAAAGAAGACAGCACTGCGTTTGTTCATTGTGTGTCCCTGTTATTAAGCATGACTCCTTCTTGAGCTCACCTTTCTTTCCTTCTAGGGGCCCTCCCCCACAACCACCTCCTCTGCTTGACCCATAGCTGAGTGTCCCTTGCTCAGTTCTTACAGTGATCATCTAGTCAGCATAGACTCTACAGGTGAAAGGCCACAGTCCTTCACAAGATTGCATAACACACTAGCTTAACTGGGTCCCTGGCTGTATCCACTTTTCATGTGGATATAGATCTGTAGCTTCCTCATCCCTTTTTGGTTTGATGATTCTGTTCACAGAATGCAGGAAAACAGTCCATTTAATACTGCTCTTTGGTGCTGGGAGTAGCTCAGAGGGAAAATGTGTGCAGAGACACTGGGGTTCAATCTTTGGAGCTAGAGCATAAGGACACACTGTGTAAAGGGTACAAATCAGAAGGACCAGTCTGAAGAGACTCAGGACAAGGTCTGGGTGGAAATGGGGAACTTCTGTGCATGTCACATGCAGTCAATGTATGCCATCACCCCAGTACACCTATATATTCGCCAGGCAGGGAAGGTCCAGTGAGCTTCTGTGCCAGAGTTTGTAAACACTTTAATTTATTACCATGTGTGTATGTGTACACACTGTGTGTGTGTGTGTGTGTGTGTGTGTGTGTGTGTGTGTGTGTGTGTACACCTGAGCCATGGTGTGTATGGAGGTCAGAGAACAACCTTGAGGTGTCAGTTCTCTTCTTCCAGCTTTATGTGGGTTCCAGGTATTGAACTCAGGTTGTCAGGTTTATGCAACAAGTGCTTTTACCTGTTGAACCATCTTGCTGGCTCAATCCAGGTTTTTTAAAATCAGGGTTTTAAGTACAAAGGCATAGTTATTATCAAATGGTTGAACTGTCCCTAATCCTTGACCTTTCATCAAAAGTGGAAAGGCAGTATGTGACTAAAATCCCAACCTCTAGTTAAGAGGCTAATTCTCAAAGGCATTCATCTGTAAATGAATTGCCTACTGCATGATCTGTAATTGGCTTCTTTTCCTTAGGTGTTGTTTATCCCTGCCATAGCTTTGACTAGTACTTCTTTTTTAAAATGGATTCCATCTTGTATACCTGTTCAGCTGTTGATGGGCATCAGGTTGTTTTCTGTTCTGTGGCTTTATGACTAATGCTGCCTGTGTACATGGTTTATGTGGACATGTGTTTTCATTTCTCGTGGGTGGGTATCTAGGTATAGAATTGCTTGGTAATCTGGAAACTCTGCTTAACCTTTCAGGAACTGCCAAAGCCCTTGTACCATTTCACGTTCTCAACAGTTTAGGAGGGGTGCTTTCTTTGGGTCACCATGAGGATGATGGTGGTACCGAGGCTAATTGAGATGTGTGTGTCTTGCCCAAAGCTACAATGAAAAAGCAAAATAAAACATTGTGCTGTTCAAACAAAACAAGTTTGGTCAGCTTTAGCCCTTGGCTACCAATCTGGATCCCATGTTCTTAAAAACTGGAACCCAGTTATGTTTATTAAGTAGGACTTTTTGCAAAGGGTTTTAAAAGTTGAGCGAAATTTGAAGACTATAGCATGAGAAAGGGTCTAAAGAACGAAAGGTTTATTGTGTACCTGTCCTCGGTTCAGCAAGTCCTCCTCTCTGTGCTTTAAACTTGCCTGATTGGTCCCTCACCTGCACCTTGCTTTCCTGAGGGTTTTTTTTTTTAATCTTCACTTTCTATTTCTTTACTGTTTCACTGTGTGTGTGTTTGTAGATCATGTCCACAATATCAGGTGTACATGAATGCCTTTTTTTTCCCCATGAAAAACCAGAAGCTTAACTTGGAAAAGATCAGCCACCTTGTAAAAGCTAATGTCTGATTTTTAAAGGCAAAAGGGTTGAAAGGAGATAAGCATGATATTACCATCTACTTTAGAGAGGAAAGTGACACTTGGTATTATTTTAGCAAATCCTGTTTGTCTTCTTTTTTCTCTTAAAAGATTAAGAGTCCAGAAGCTTTCCCCTCCTGTGTGTTGTTGGCAGTGGATTGTTTTCATGTACCTCTGACTCTTTGAAGAGATTGCATCTCTGAGAGTGACTACTTTAAGCATCAACCCCAAAACTTGAAATGAAAAGAGCTCCCTCATATCAGCCGCGCTTCCCAGCTGCCTGCCCAGTTACTCTGGTTTCTTGTTTAGCACTCTGCTTTCTGCTCCAGCTATGCTGTGTGTGTGTGTGTGTGACTCTGTGTGAGTCTGTTTGTTAACACCATGCTCAGTATGTTAATGTGGAATTTCCTCTATGATTTTTCCTTTTGTGACTCTTCCACACCAAGGGTAGGATCTTGAGAGTAGAACTTTTTGAGGTTGAAAGCATTTGGAGATTTAGATGTCCCGATTTTGAGCCAGGTGTGGTGGTGCACACCTGCAGTAGGATGAGGAGTTCAGGGACAGCCTTAGTTCCATGTTGACTCTGAGATAAACCTGGTAATTCATGAGACTAGCCTCAAATATATTAACAGATAAATAGTGCCCCCACCCCAGCAATTTTTTAAGATCTTGATTCACTCAGACACTGATTTCTCTAGGGTCCTGTGTGATGAACGGTTCTTACACATTGGTGCAGACTCCAACAAGAATGTCATGGGGTGTCTCAGCTCTTATAGTAGACATAGGGTGCTGTCCCTATCCTCCTTGCTTGAATTTAATAGTCCGAGAACAGTATGGAGGTGAGGATTGCTAGCCTATTGAGTGTGTCTGAGATGTGGATCTCAGCCCCACTTAGTCAAGGCACTAGAAGCCTCTTTGTGCCTTCTGATGTGCTAAGAGGCATCAATTTAGTCAAGCTCATTAGATAATTAATGAATGTCTAATACAAGCAAAGTAAACCCAACCCCCTTTCACCCTGATCCTGGTGGGTGTGCAGATTGGAGCTTGTAAAACACACTGGGAAGTGAGGTGACTGTGTTTGTTTTCTCTTGCACAACATATTGGTTAGGGCTTATGCTGGTAATTTCTTTGAAACATATGAAGTAATTTTCCAACTAATATCTTATTAGTGGAAGGCGTCATTAGGTCATATTAGATAATGACTTTTAAAAATTTCTCTATTGCTAGATGGATGCTCATTTAAATGAAGATTTTAATTGAAGGAAGTCATGCAAAATGTAATTATGGCATGCACAATGGACATGCCTGTTCTCTCTGCTGTGAAATGACCCACATGAGGCTAACAGTTCTGCCTGCATAGAAAGTGCTTCTCTGGAGACTTGTGCATGTCTGATTTAATTTCACAAGAGACTTTCCCCCAGGAGCTTGTCTACCCTAATTATGTGAGAGGGCTGGAGCGTGATTTTTTGCTCAGTGGTTGAGGATGGCTCTGTACATCCTCCCATTTATGGAAGTACTGTGATGACTGATTGTGTAAATCATGTATGCTTAACCATGGTTATGAAAACGAGTCAGGGAAAATTGTAAAGAAAATATTTGTGGTTGAATGTAGCTCATTGTATAGTTAATAGAAACAGATGATCAAATTGTAGTAAGTATAGATTTGGCCAAGTTTGACCAGCACAGTCTAGCAGGTTGCTAAACTGATCTGTTTGATAGCTTGTTAATAAGGTTGTCTGAATAAAGATTATGAAGGATGGCTGGCACAGAATCAGTATTTGATGTATGTATATACATTTATGTTTGAGACTGGGTGTCATGTAGGATTCAGTGTGTAGCTGAGGAGAGCCTTGTACTTCTGATGCTCCTGCATCTATCTCTTAAGTGCTAGGAACGTAAGTGTGTGCCTTAGGCTGGGCTCAAAATTTATATCTTATCATTGTCATTGATATATGAGTATTGTCCTGCTTATGCTTTTATGATTTTCATTGGTAATAAAAAGGAATAAACTTTAGAAAATGCTGCATGGATACTTACATTTGATAAAACAAGGAATCTACATTATGCCAGCAGATAGTAAGTCTAGAACAAGTAAGTTACAGCTGATGGGAATCTCCCTGAATTCTGAATTCAGTATCAATTTGTCAGTATATGATCTATTAGAGAAAATATCTTACTATAAATAAATTTGGGCAGCTCCTAAGTGCTGGCATTGGAGACCTTCCTAAAGAGATCTGCTTTGCTTTGTTCCTTTTTGGCATCTGTATCAATTACTTTTCTTGATGCTCTGATAGAAACAACTTAAGGGAGAATGGGCTTAATTTGGCTTACTATTTGTGGGCACAGTCTGTTATAGCAGGGAAGGTGTGGGCAACATGGCTCTGCTATGAGAGCATGAGGCAGCTCTTCCACTGTACCCTCATGAGGCAGAGAGAGAAATGCTGGTGCTCAGCTGGCTTCCTTTTTTTCCTTTTAATTTAGTCTCCCACAAAATTACAAGTCCAGCCACTGGAGATTAATCATCACGGCATAGTTCCCTTCCAAAGCTCTTTGTTCTGTCAAAGGCTCCAGAGTAGCTGGACTATTGGACTACCCCTGACACACTTATAAGACAAGGCAGTGTGGCACTTGTGAGGAAGTGTGGTGTAGAAATGCAACCAGCTCACGGCATGTTGGGGAGGTTTCTGATCAGCTCAACTTTTGTGCACCCAGTGTCACACTCATCAAGCTAAGAGTCAGGACAATTTGTTAATCTTTAGTTGTGTTTATCCTGGTATCAATCATTGGACAACATGTCTAAGAAGAACAGACCCCAAATGCCAAAGCTAGAAAGTGGAGAGGAATTACACAACTCTTCCATGGATTTTTCAGATTCAAGAGTTGAAGTAGTTTGGCTTTATTCTGAGCATTGTCTGTTTTCCTAGAAGTTTCTTTTGTGAATTAGTATTTTAGAGGCTTGGAGTCCTTAACTTTTATACAAAGAATCCTTTTAAAAAACACAGTATCTTGTGGTAAATTTTACCTATATCAAACCTAATTTACATAAGCTTGTAATAAATAAAATCTTTTGTCTTGTGGTACTAGGAATTGAACTCAGGGCCAAGACTGCCACTCTACCCTCAACCCAGCTAAAAACTTAAAGAGTGAGGCATAGTTATGAAGAGTAAAGATGCATGTGTTTTCATGTCTGACCAATATATAAAGCCAGTAATGCTTCGTCCTACCTTTAAGAATGGAATGGAATTTACGTAAGGATCACAAAGGATGTAGAAGTTACATTTGTCATTTAATTTTAAGAATTTTGTTATGGAAAACTTGAAAGATAAAAAAACCAAAAAAACAAAACCAAAAAAACCATTATCCTTGGCTAACAATGTCCTGCCATCTCTTCCTCCCTTTCTTCATATATTGTTTTGAGGAAAACTCCATTTACTTAGCAACATTTGAATGCTGTTAAACTTAATCATACTGTAAATTTGCCTTAAAGTTAGTTACTAATGGCGCGTTTCACTGATCTGCTACTCTGGAATGGAACTGCTCCAACAGTCTCAGAACCCCATGTGTATGGGTGTGATGCCCCAGGTAGAGTGTTCACCTGACTGCATGTGACAGTTGCAGTCAAGTACAGGCACACTTAACATCCCATGTGGTTTGTGGGTTGTGAGTAGGTTGGGTAGTTGATAGCTGCATGTTTGGACCCGAATCTGCCCTCACAATGCCTGCTAGTTACCGTTGTTCTGCCTGGACTTATTCTCAAAGCCCCTGTTTGATGTTGCCCCTAAAACAGTGGTTTGAAGGTTGGTCTGGAGTCTTTCTAGAGAGTTTCCTTCCAATCCTTCTTGATGTGAAGAGCCAGTGTACCAATGCACTCTCTTACCTACTTAGTGTGCCAGTGTACTTTCCCAGGAGTGGACTTTCCTTGTTCACTAGGCATGTTCTTGGGGTGACAGTCTCATTATTGGAGTCATTTAGATGCCCACAGCACACAGCTTTGTTCTGCAGTCATTCTGACCGTCTATGATTTTTTTGTGTGATACTGATTATGTTTTAAATTTAAAACATAAATTTAGGGACCTGAAGTTAGGATTGTAGTTACTGGGTAAGGTCCCCGTTTCCTGAATGTGAAACGCTGCTTATGGAGCATAGACTAGATGTTACCTGTGGGGTACTATGTATGGGCTGGACTCACCCGGAAGAGTGCTTGCTTTAGCCTACAGCTTCAATATTTAAGAATTAGAAGACTTCATGTATAAACTCAAATTTGTTCTATGTTTAAGCAGCCTGTGACCAGGCCTCGACCTCCTCAGGCCCAATTCCTTTGTTATTCTCAAGGCTTTTATATGCCTTGCCCTTTCTAGCTAGCAATGTAGATTCATTTAAAAAAAATATTTATTTTTATTTTATGTGTCTGGGTGTTTTGTCTGCATGTATGTCTATGGACCATATGTGTATAGTGTGCCCTTAGAAGCCAGAAGATGCGTCAGATCCCTTGGAACTGAAGTTACAGACAATCGTGAGCCACCATATCGGTTTTGAGAACTGAACCCTCACCCTCTATAGGAGCAGCAAATTCTTGTAACTACTGAAACATCTCCCCAGTCTCAAATCAAGTCTATTCTATTCTGTTGTATTTGTTTTCTCCCCCATCTTTTCTTCCCCCCTCTTGGTTTGTTTGTTTGAGGAAGGCTCTCACTATGTAGTCCTTGCTGGCTTGGAACTCGATATGTAGATCAGGCTGGTCTTGAACTCACAAAGATCTGCCTGCTTCTGCCACTGCCTCTTAAATACTGGGATTAAACGCGTGTATTACTATGACAACCCAGCAGTACAGATTGTTTCTGGTTTCTGTGACAAAGATTGTATTCTTCCTGACTTTTGCCCTGGGCTTTGGGACTCATTGACCCCAGCCCCATTTTTTTCATCTTTTTAATTTTTTTTTTTTTTTTTTTTTTTTTGGGTTTGGTAAATACAGAATTACAGAATCTTAGCACTCACGAGCTGAGGCTAGAAGGTGAGGATTTCAAGATGATGATGGGTGAGACAAAGAGTTTGAGGCCTGCCTGGGATACATTGTGGGACTCCTCTCCTCAAAAGTACCATACTTTTCTTTATAACTAATGCCATTTAAAGGGGCATTTCTAGCTTGCTGCAGAATCTTATTCAGTCTATGATAATTCCTTTATTTATTTTACTTATTTATTTAGTGTGTGTTTTGTGTGTGCATTTGGAGGCCAGAGGCTAATCCTAAGTATCTTCTTTTTTTTAGAAGTTTTTGACCTTTGTGAGTGTGTGTGTGTGTGTGTGTGTGTGTGTGAGAGAGAGAGAGAGACAGACAGACAGACAGACAGACAGACAGGCTTTTACTGGCTGGAACTCACTGAGTAGGCTAGGCTGGCTGGCCAGTGAGCAGCTGGGATCCACCTGTCTGCCTCCCTAGTGTGGGAATTGCAGGTATATGCTACCTCCTCCAGGTGTTTCATGTGGGTTCTGGGCATCAAACTGAGGTTCTCCTGTTTGCAAGGCATGCAGTTTACTCATTGAGCCATATCTCCAGTCTCAAACTGATATTTCTGAAGGTCATGGCAATGTTCACCAAAGTGTGTTGAATGAACAGTTCTGGACATTTACTGCAGGCGTCTTGGGGCTTTGGGCAAGGATTCCCTGCTCTTGAGCCTGCCAACTCTTGCTCACAGAGAGGTGCATGGGGTCAGAAAAACTGAGAGGGGATTTTGGTGTGATGGGAGATTTTTTTTTTTTTTTTTTTGCTGCAGAGTAAGGGAATCACATGGGTGATATGAAGTCCTCTCTTTCAGTATTATAAAGAAAACAGAAAAGGGAGAAACTGAGCACACTCTGATCCTGGAAAACCAATATTCTGCTGTTGTCAAGATGGACTTATTTGATTATAAATATATCAGAAAGAGTAATTTAACAAAACATTAAAAGCATTCCCAAGTTAAAAGACAGATCACTGAGCTGGGCAGTGGTGGCGCATGCCTTTAATCCCAGCACTTGGGAGGCAGAGGCAGGTGGATTTCTGAGTTCGAGGCTAGCCTGGTCTACAGAGTGAGTTCCAGGACAGCCAGGGCTACACAGGGAAACTCTGTCTTGAAAACCAAACCAAAGTGGGGTAGGGGGGAAGACAGGTCCCTGTAGAATTTTGAATGTCATCAGAATATGGTCACTGTATACATGCTTGGTACTATTTATGGTAGCTATTCTAATTTCTTTAATTTTAACTTTTTATTTCATGTGTATGAATTTTTGCCTGCATATGTGTCACTGTACCTTGTATATACCTGGTGCCCCTGGAGGGCAGATGAGGGCATTTGGAGCCTCTGGAACTAGAGTTACAGATAGTTATGAGTGAGCCACCATGTGAACCTAGGCAGCTGAACCTAGGGCTTCTGTAGGAGCAGGAACAGGAGCAGCCAGTGTTCTTAACTGCTGAACTAGTTTTACAGTTCTATCCTTTTGTTTGATTTTTTTTTCCCCCTGAGACAGGGTTTCTCTATGTAGCCCTGGCTGTCCTGGAATTTGCTCTGTAGACCAGGCTGGCCTCCAACTCTGCGATTCACATGCCTTTGTTCCCAAGTGCTGGGATTAAAGGGATGTGCCACCACTGACTGGTTCTAATTTTATTTTTTTTAATAGATTTTATTTTACTTTTGTGGTGCTGGGTCTATCACTAAGCTATTCTCAGCCTTCGGTGTTGTCTAGGAAGACCCTTCTGGCTGGAAACCCCCACTCTGAGTATGAGATGTAGTGGCTGAACCTGTGTGCCATTCATCATCATTTTTTGTGGAGCAGGGTCCCAGGCCAGGGACATATTTCAGTGCTGAATAGGACTTTGGGCCTTGCCATTTCCAGAAGCCTCACGTGCATCGTCAGATTCACTTGTATTAGACACCTTGATACTGCTTCAAATCCTCTGCCTCACCTCTCCTCGTAGTCTTTGATCACATTTCAGCCCTGGCTGGTGCCAACTCAGCCTGAACTCTGACCAGACTCACTGAGACACAGTCATGTACTTTCTTGTGCCTCTCTCCCTCTCCTGCTATGCTCAGCTTGACTTGCAGAGGATTCAGTTTAAGGTAGCCTGTCTGTATGCCCTGTTTGTGTGCCAGGTCTTCTGCTCATGCCTCACGGGCCGTTGGTTTAGCTTCCTGTTTACCCTTGGCCTCCTAGGACTTGGTACTGATCATTACAGAGAGCCAACTTTATAGGAAGAGGTCGAGCCTGTTCTTCCTAGAGTGGTTTATTAACCCCCAAAGCTCTGGGAAGACAAGGATTGAGGTGGTGCTGCTCGAGCTAGTCATCCTCTTAGCTGTGGGTTGGGAAGAGACAGTGTTGATTGAAAAGAGTAAGGCTAAGACTCTGGGCCTCGATACCATCTGAGTAAATCTGGAGTCTCATATCACCTCCTGGAGCTTCAGTTGCTTTCTCTGTGAGGTGGAGGTGGTGGCTCTGTACATCACAGGTACACTGTAGTGGGTGTGGCCAGCTCTTTATGTAAGCACCTGGCTCATGATACTTAGTAAATGATAATGGCTATTGTGTCCTGGTAGACTTATTCTAATAATTTGTTAGACTATGTTGTCTTTTAAGAGATGTTCTTTTCGAACATGGTGCATGCTGGGCAGTGAATAAGAATTTGTTGATTGGGTTGAACATGTAGTAGCTATATCAGGTTTCTTTTCATTGACAGTATCACAAATGAGTTAAATGTGTGTATTAATCTTCAGATGACAGGATTTGGGACTTCTCTGAAGAACATCAATTGGCATAGTATTGCTTAGAATTGGTTACAGTTGCACAAAGAACTGTCATTCTCAGACTAAAAGGACTAGATTAGCAGGCTTAGGAGCTGTCAGAAGTCTAATAGATAGGCCATTCACAGTCCTTGGAAATGTTAAGTGATGAATAAAGAATGTAAGTTTTGGATTTTCCATTAATGACAAGCAGCATTTATTTATAGCTATTATTACCAGTTTTGGCCTTTTGAGACAGGGCATTCCTTAGAATCCTGCTGCCTTAGCACCCTGAGTGCTAAGACTATAGATATGTGTCTCCTCTCATGGCCTATGCTGTTGATTGACACCTAATTTTTATGATCTTGACAAGGTGCCTGATAAGGAAAAGGTAAATATGACTTGCTTTAAAATTAGAGAGAGAAAAAGAAGAGAAATCATTCTGGAGTCAGAGAAACACATCAACAGCTAAGAATATTGTTTTCACTAATGCACTCAGTGACAGTTTAGCTTGCTGTTGCTAGCACAGTAGGATGTTGTAGACTCATCTAAGCCATGTGATCATTTATAATGAGATATTATAGTAGCTTTCTATGATTAGACTTAGGCAAAAGGACATGGTCTGTCTCCCTCCCAACCACACCACCAAGAGGTAGGTTACAATATAACCTTGCTGAGTCCCGCACCATGCTTATTAGCAGACAGCTACAACATTAGTCATGCAGTGCTGTTGCTAGGGGCCAATGAGGTCACAGCTCTCAGATAAGTACCTGACTGGAAAGTTTCCATGGAGACACATGTAGCAGGTATTCTGACCAGATCAGAATTCAGGTAGGGACCCACACAAGAGCATGGCTCCTAAGGGAGCAGGATAGGAGGCAGGCTTCTCCTTGTGAATTGCCCTCCCAGAAAAGAGGTATCTGTATCCAGTTTTGGTTGATCTATGCTTAATGCTGTGCATTTTCTCAGTGAAAAGTTATTTTTAGTCGGCCAGTGGTGGTGCAAGCCTTTAATCCCAGCACTTCGGAGGCAGAGGCAGGTGGATTTCTGAGGCCAGCCTGGTCTACAGAGTGAGTTCCAGGACAGCCAGGGCTACACAGAGAAACCCTGTCTCAAAAAAACAAAAAAAAAAAAAAGAAAAGAAAAGTTATTTCTAGTATTTGCTATAACCCTTTTAATGCTGATCAGAAAAAGAAAAAAATAGCAGAAATCGTAACTTTTTTTTTTTTGTCCAGGAACCCTTTTGGCTGATAAAGCCTGCAGACTCCTCCTTAAAATGCATAGGATTATAAAGGAGACCGGATTTGTGCTGAAGTATAATTATCAGAAATGTTTTTAGAAATGTGTGGGGCTGAAGAAATGGCTCAGTAGTTAAGAGCACTGACTGTTCTTCTAGAGGTTCTGAGTTCAATTCCCAGCAACCACATGGTGGCTCACAACCATTTGTAATGGGATCTGATACCCTCTTCTGGTGTGTCTGAAGACAGCTACAATGTACTCATATAAATAAAGTAAATCTAAAGAAAAAGAAAAGAAAAAAAGAAAAAGAAATGTGTAATAGTAGTGATATGCACTTACTACTGTGCTAACCAATGTTGGGGATAATTACTTAGACTTTGAAATTGTATTGGGCATATATGATATTTAAAGATATTTGCAACAGGGCTGAGAAATGTTTCAGTTGTTGAAAGCACATACTACTCTTGCACAGGGCCTGAGTTTAGTTCCTAGAACCCATCCATGTCAGGCAGATTCTCAGCCCTTGTAACTCCAGCTCTTGGGGGATCAGTGCTTCTGCAGGCACTGTACTTAAGTGTGTTTGCATATGTGCACCCCAAAAACAAACAAACATTTGCAACAATTAGAATGTGATGGGAAAGCAGGTGGATTTGTTGGTGATAAGAGTCTCAGGCTCTGCTTAAACTACAGATCATTGCTACATCAGTAATTGAAGGGTGCATCAGTTTCTATGCTAAGGTCTTGAGAAGTGGCAGTGTAACTCTGCTCATCTGGGTTCACAGAGCCTCTTCTTCAGTCTCTGTGGTTAAGAACTCCTGCTCTAGAGAGTGGGCCTCCTTGGTTGGGATTTTGGATCACATGCCGGCCATTGTCTCTGGGTTGATCAAATGGATGACTGTGTTCCCATTACTTGATATTCGATGAAGGTGCTGTGCTTAGGGTTCAGAGGGCAAGGTCTTTAAAATGTATGACCTTGGGGTAGGGGGAGAGAAGCCCAAGAATGAGCCCCATGTGAGTAGTACAAAGTCAGAAACATGGTTGGCTATGAGCATTTCCCATGTATTGACTTTTCTAATCTCCATTATTATTTGTCTTTTGCAGATGAGAAACAGGCATGGAAAGATTAAGTAACTTGCCCAAAGTCAAAACTAGGCCTGTCTGGCTCTGTGATTCCAGACTACTCACTCAGCACAAGAGCACCCTGATGACACTGTGGAGGACAGTTAGTAGTGTGCAACTGTAGATAGGACATTAGGTCAGAGGCTGCTAACATGATACTGGCGAGAGATGGAAAGGCTCTCTGAATGCCAAGCCTTAAGAATAGGTGAAGGATTTTTCCAGCCCAGAAATCTATACATCTCAGTTTTCAACTTAGACAAATTTCATGTAATAAATAAACTCTGGTGTTTCTGAGTAGATTATTTTTCTAGCAATTTCAATTCTCTTTGTGCCTGCTTTCATCTGTTTCTGTTATGACTTCCTCCCTGACCAAAGAATGTTTTTTGAGGGGTAGGATTTTATTATCCTCTCCAGCTAATGTTTATGCTTACACCACCATAGTTACCTGATTAGATGGGGACTCTGGTGTATTTCCTGAATGCTCAGTCTGGTGACTCAGTCATGGCCATAAGATGCTAGTACAACATGAAGCAAAGGAGCCTTTTGAGATCTGGTTTATTTTCTGGCCTTGTGCATGAGAATGCATGAGAATGTAAGGTGGGAGGGGCTCTGTGAGGTCAGGTGTGCACTAACCTGCAGACAACATTCCCAGCTGCATTGCATTGACTCCACTCCCCACTCCCATGTAAATGTAGCATGCCCTGACTTCCCTGTCTAGGAAAAGAGGCTCTTGGCCACACAGTGAGCTGATAGTGAATGGCAGATCAGATTAGTATGGCCAATTCTAACTAGACATTTTGGGGTGTGTTTCCCAACCTCCTCCTGCAGTTGTGAACTATGACAGGTGAGAGTCTAAGCTGAGTAGGCATAAGAGTAACCTGAACTTTAGGAGTCTCTGTAGGTAAGTGATTGGGGTCTGGAGCTTTTCACACCCTATGCTTACATGAATCTTAGTGCTTACAGCCAGTCTTAGTAAAACATACTTAACCCACCTTTCATGGTAGGCTTGGTTAGCTATTTCCTGGTCCCAAGTGCTGATTGGCTGAGATCAGATTTAGCCTCGACCCTTGTGACATTATGGGCATTCATGAATTGCACAGAAATGTCTTAGAAGCCCATGCTAACCTTAATACTTTAACCTACACAGCCTGTGTGAAATGCCCTTATCTCAGACTATGATTTATGATCAGAATGTTTAGTTGGCTTCTTTTCATTTGCTGTAAGGCAGTGATGATTTTCTGGTTGGTAAAGAGCAAATATTGTTCACTCTCATGGTCTCTCAAAGATGTTATGTTGTGCTAGGAGGCATTTGTAAACCAAAAGACCACCAAGGAGCCGTTTCTGATGTAATTGCATTAAGGTTTCTTTATTATAATTTCGGGCTTGGGCTCTCCTCTAATCCAACATTGACACAGCAGGACAGGAAGATGGAGCAACCCCGAACCCTCAGTATGACAAGGTTTTATAGGAAATGGGAGCAAGTGAGGGTGTCTAGCCTGGCAAGCATGTAATAGAATAACTATTGTAAGTCAACAGGTGGGTGCTCTGAAGTAAAACCTTGAACAATCATAAACAGTCTGAAAGTACATCTAAAAACAATCGGACTAATCTTTGATTGACTAGGGAGTAATTTTGGCGTAAGGGCCAAGGACAAGCAAGTCATGGGGTCCTTTCTGGTACTTGGGTATAGCTTGGGTTTATCTGTAGGTCATTTCTTTCTTTCTTTCTTTCTTTCTTTCTTTCTTTCTTTCTTTCTTTCTCTCTCTCTCTCTCTCTCTCTCTCTCTCTCCCTCCCTCCCTCCCTCCCTCCCTCCCTCCTTCCTTCCTTCCTTCCTTCCTTTTTTTTAAAAAAAAGATGGAGGCCAGTCCCAAGATGGAGTAAGTTTGACCGCTCAGTTCCTTTCTGCATTCCCATGTTTTACTTCCCTATTTGAAAATTTCCTTTCATCTTACAGACCAGTAGTAGGATTCAACAGTGGCTTAAAAAAAACAGATTTATTTATTTTATATCTGTGAGTACATTATCACTGTCTTCAGACACACCAGAAGAGAGCATCAGATTTCATTACAGATGGTAGTAACCACCAGGTGGTTACTAGGAATTGAACTCAGGACCAATGGAAGAGCAGCAGCTAGTGCTCTTAACTGCTGAGCCATCTCTCCAGCCCTCAACAGTGGCTTTTTAATAAAACATGTATTCATTTTTATTTTATGTGTATGAATGTTTTGCCTACATTTATTGGAACATCCACTCTGTATACCTGGCACCTGAGGAGGTTGGAAGAGGGTGTTTTCTGGTTTCTTTGGAGACTCAGTTGTGTTATGTGATGTTTTTCTGGAAATTGTCTTATGAGAGGATGTTTTTGCTGGAGCGGACACATGGGAGGATATTTGGCTGAGAACAGACATGTGTTTTTCTGGAGGCAGCCTGGAAAAAGGGCATGTGATATTTTGCTAGAGTAGATGTTTGAGAGAACACATGATTCTTGGAAAGGGTATAAATATAACCCAACACAGTGGACAATGCTGTGTGGCATTGGTTCACCTTGCCTTCTTTGCTGATCATCAAGTGTTGTGACTTTGCAACAAGAGGCGTGCCAGAGAACTTCTGGTGGTGTTCCAGTGGATCTTTGCTGCTTCCTCGGGCTTGGGTCAATTGGCAGAGCCTTGAGGTTTCTTCTGGATTGAACTGCTGTTGTTGATTTGTGAATGGTGTTTGCAAGTGGATCTAGCTAAGGCTGCTGATTTGTGTGAACTGAACTGTTGATATCCTGACAACAAAGATCCCCAGGGAGCTATTTCTGAATAGGCCCACGTCCTCATTTGCCCCATTGACCTTTCCTTTCTACTGCCTCTGGTGGGTGGTGGGCTAGAAGGGGGTTGGAGCATTTGAGTACACTTATTGGAGTAGGTTTTGAAAAGTATAAGCCTCAGGGTCAGACCTCCTGGGACTAGAGTTACAGGTTGTAAAGCTGCCATGTGGGTGCTGGGCACCAAATACAAATCCTCTGCAAGAGCTGACAGTGCTCTTAACTACTGAGCCATCTGACTAGCTCCTCATCAGTAGTTTCCTAATAAGTAGCTTCTGCTTAACTTTATTTATTTTGATACAGTCTCATGTAGACCAGGATACCTATATCTCGTAGCAGAGACTAGCTTTAAGGTCCTCTTGCCTTCATTTTCCAAATGCTGAGGTTATAGATCAGTATCACCATGCTTAGCTCCTAGTCTCTGATTTCAATAAACATTCATCAAATACCTCAGACTTGGCAGACTTTGGGCCGGTGGTTGCCAAGGATATCAGATGAAGGAGCTGATGTAGCAGTGGCTGGCAGCAGGATCATCTGTAGTTAGTTGCTGAGTGTAGTGCTGAGTGTAGTAAAGGATTAGGGAGCTCTGCAAAATGTGTATTTTCTTTTCTTTTTAAAGATTTATTTTTATGAGTTTGTGTGCATATGCATGCATGTGTGCAGTTACTTGTGGAGGCCCGAGGAAGGCACTGGATCCCTTGGAACTAGAGTTACATGATTAAGTGTGAACCACTACGTAGGTGCTGGGAACCAAACTGGAGCCTTGTATATAAGGAGCAAAGACTTTTAACCATTGAGCTATCACTGTAGCCCCTAATTACATAATTTTAAAAGATTTATTTATGTGTGTACGTGTGTATGTGCATGTGCAGGTGACCATTGAGGTCAGAAGGGTGGAATTGATCCCTTGTAGCTGGTGTTTTAAGTGTTTGTGAGAGGCCAGACATTGACACTGAGATCCATATTTTTTTATAGATCAGTTAGCGTTCTTAACTGCTGAGCCATTTCTCTAGTCTCCTTGTTATTGGAGCCTGGAAAGGTTAAGGTAGCAGCCCTAGGTGACATAGCAAGAGGTAGACAGGATTCAGACCCAGGCTTTTAAATTCTGAAGCCCAGTCTTGGCCTCTGTGACTACCCTGTGTCACATTTATATACTGATGAAGTTATAGGAGAAGTGACTTTGGTTGTGCTTTCCAAGTAGGTTTACTCTTCAATCCCTTGTCCCTGCTGAATGAATGGACGATAGGAAGTAGCGGGCTTGGAACTACTGTGCTGTTGCTGTAGGGAGCAGAATCCCAGGTGGACTGCTTTGAGTGCTTACCCGGGGTATCTAGGCAGCAGTTCTCCTTGGAGAGTTACTTATCTGTGTGTTTGTCAGGGTCATTTCATTGCTCTGTGTACTTGGGGTTCTTTAAGGCCATCATGGAAGAGTGAACGTAGGTTGGTAAACAGGGCTACAGAAGGAGGAAGGACTGGGCTCCCTCAATAAGATTGAACTAAGAGCTCTGGAAACCTCAGCTCTGGGCTTCATGCATGCATGTCTTCACAGCTTTCCATTGAGCCTGCTTTCTTTTGCTGCACACTCTATTTAAAGATGAGAAAAAACAGTAAGGGGTAAAATCCCCAAATCCAAACCAGGTCATTTTAAATGAGCACTTTCTTCTCCACTTAGTTTTCCCACATCTTGTGGCATGGCGAGGGGACCGGATGGTCAGAGGAAGTGGGGTTTGAGAGAGGGCTGACTTCAAATGTTAAAGTGGAAAGGACATAGTTTCAAGTGGTACTCTTGGGTCTGAATCCCAACATTGTTGATGAACGAGTTATTGACTCTTTGATCTTTCTGCCTTAGTACTGTGAGACAGCTCAAGGCCTACTTTGTAGGTTATGAGAAGTAAAAATTGGCAGGCATTTGACATGTAGTAGTGACAAAAGAGCTCTCATTCATGTATGTATGTATGTATGTATGTATGTATGTATGTATGTATGTATATGCTGGGAATCAAACCCAGGCCCTCTGCATGCGAGGCAGATGTTATACCACTGATCTGTATCACCAGCTTGGGTTATGTTTTTCCTCCTCCTCCTTGACCCTTCCTCTTTCTCCTCCTCCTTTTTTTCCAAGACAGGGTTTCTCTGTGTATTCCTGGCTGTCCTGGAACTTAACTCTGTAGACCAAGCTGGCCTCCAACTTAGAGATCTGCCTGCTTCATGAGTGCTGGGATTAAAGGTTTGTGTTACCACTACCTGGCAGTTTCTATTATTATTAATAAATTAAAAAAATGGATACCTAGACTAAGTTAAACAGTGCCTCAAATACATCTTCCTTTGTCACTGCTATGAAAGGAGAATGGTAGCAGGCCAGTCTGATATGACCCTGGCTGTCCTGGTTGTGACCACCATCAAGCTCACTAGGTGACCCTGGCACTCACTGCAAATCTTGTTTGATAAACAGAGTGATTAAGAGAGTCAGTTGAACATTCATGGCCAGCTGCTGATTCCCAGTCTATTTCTTAATTGATACTTGATATATTAATAGCTTTTCTTTTTTGAGAAATTCAGGTATGTTGTGTGCCTGCAGCCATCTAAATGTAGCTTAACATAGAAGTCCCTGCTTCTGCCATGACATGAAGAGACACTTCTGTCTTGATGTTGCCAGAGATGTGCTTTGTGATAAAGTGCTGCCCAAGCTTGGGTTTGTCTGCTTCTTTCTTTGGTCTCTTGGCATTGTCTGCTTTTGGCAACAAGTTCTTACACACCAGTGTATTCTGAAATAGGAGTACTGATTAGGGAGTTTTCTGTTTGTTTGCATATAGTGCTGGCATATGAATGCTTAAAAGCAATTTTCAAACTCTTACTATTCAGCAGTGTATATTCTGGGTACAATTTAGTTTACATTTTTTTTTTTAAACTTTATTTGATGTGTATGGGAGATTTGTCTGCATGTTTGTCTGTGTATCAAGTATATGCAGTGCTCACTGAGGCCAGAAGAGGGCATTGAAGCCCCTGAAATTGGATTTATAGACAGTTATGAGTGATCATATAGATGCTGGGAATCAAACCCAATTCCTGAAAGAGCAGCCAGTCCTCTTAACCATTGAGCCATCTCTCTAGAGCCACTGATTAGTTTTAAAATAAGAATTAATGAGGTTGGAAGATGGCTGAGCAGTTAAGACCCAAGTTTTGCTTTTGCAGAGGACCCAAGTTTGGCTCCTAACATCCATGTTGGGCAGCTAACAAACACATGCAATTTCAGTTTCAAGGGGGATCCAATGAGGCCTCTTCTGGCTTCTTCAGGTGTCTACATTCTTGTGCACATACATAAATATAGACACATGTGTGTGTGTGTGTCTAACTCCAGCTAATTTTAAAAATGCCTCAAAGGCTGGGCACTCCTAAATCTTCCCCTGCTACCCCAGGCCCAATCGGGGAAGTGACCAGTGGCCACCCACCTGGATTATCACATGGCTGGTTGGCTTTATTTTCTGCAGCTCCTGCATCCCATCCTTCCTCCCCAAGTCATGGCAATTCTCTGTTCCTCTTGTGTCCTAGCCCATGCTAGGACTCTTAAGGGTCCTGCCCTGTGCCCAGCCATTGGCCATTGGCATCTTTATTGATGAATCAAAAACCAATTGGGGACAAGGACATTTAGCATTTGGACACACAGATTCCTGATTGAATCAAAGAATTAGAACCAATTTCCAATATCTAGTTCTTTCCATAGTGCTTGATGCTGTACATAATACCTTCCACTTTTAGTAATCAGGACTAACTTGTTATGTGACAAGTCTCTGTTTGAACTTTCTGTTATTGTTGTTTTTTCGAGACAGGGTTTCTCTGTGTAGCCCTGGCTGTCCTGGAACTCTCTCTGTAGACCAGGCTGGCCTCAAACTCAGATTCACCTGCCTCTGCCTCCCTAGTGCTGAAACTAAAGTCATGTGCCACCACTGCATGGTGAACTTTTTTTTTTTTTAAATTATCACATTTTTATTTATTTTGTGTGTACGTGTCTAGGCATGAATGTGTCACGGTCAGGGGCTAACTTGCAGGAGTTGGTTCTCATGTTCTACAGTGTGAGTCACAGTGTGAGTCCCAGGCATTGAACTCCAGTTATCAGGCTTGGCAAGAACTGCCTTAACCCACTGAACCAACTTGCTGCCCTGGCCTTGAATTCTTGATCATCTTGCCTCTTTGCGCAGTGCTGGGATTACACAACTTCCTTCTTAACTCTCAGTAACTCTTTTCTTGCCCACTTTTTTTTTCTCATGTTCATTCCTTTTCAGTCTGTTTTGAACATATCTTATGATAGAGACATCCATTTATAACTTACTATTACTCTGTTGATACCTTCCATTCACATTTGGGTTTTGGTAGCTTCGTTTTTTAAATCTAAAATGTAGCTGACCAGCTTCTGATTTCTAAATGAAGACCACCTACAGGAGCATAGAGGCCATCTCTTTAGGAAGTGCTATAACAGGGTGCTCAGAGTTGGGGCTGTCAGCACTGGGAAATTGGAAGCAAACTAACTAGAAGTGGGGTGTAGATGTGGTTTTCTTTTGTTGGTATTAAGTAGTAAATGGAGCAAAATTAAGGGAAGCTGGGTGTCCTTTACCAAGGCCTGACTATTCTGGGCAGATTGGTACCGAGGTTCAGGGTCAGAGTTTGTCATCAGCTGTGTTCTGTCTTATCTTTAGTCTTTCTAGCCAGACACAGGCCAGTACAGAACTCTTTTTTATTTATTTTATATTTTATTTATTTATTTATTTATTTTTACCAAAACAGTCACTTTATTTTTATGGAATGATGTTCAAGTAATTAATATAAATGTCAAAGAGTTTTTTTTTTTTTTTTACTTAATCATGTTTTAAGTAAGCATTTCAGTTTTGAAACAATTTTACTATGGTTAGTTTATTTGGATTCAAACAATTCCACCTCTGATTAATAAACTTAAATACATATAACTCATGATTTTAAGACAGAACTCTTTTTTTTTTTTTTTTTTTCCGAAACAGGGTTTCTCTGTATAGCCCTGGCTGTCCTGGAACTCACTCTGTAGAGCAGGCTGGCCTCGAACTCAGAAATCTGCCTGCCTCTGCCTCCCAAGTGCTGGGATTAAAGGTGTGTGCCACCACTGCCCAGCTGAGGACAGAACTCTTAATGAATTCCTGGTAGAGCATTGTACCCTAATCTGCTTCAGGTTGCAGATGCTAGTCTGAGAGTTTGGAAGCTAAAACTCTACTGCTTCCTTCCTCCGACAAAACGAAACAAAGGCCACGATCCATGTGACTGAGGCGAGTATTTGCTGAATGAATGACAGTGAGGAGGAATAGAGACGGTGGGCTTGAGAGACTTAACAGAGGTGGGAACTGTGCTCGCAACCTTCACTGAATTGAGTGGTGGGTTTTCCTGGGAGTCATGAAGTTGGCCTCACTTGGAAGTTGAATCTTCAGTTCAACCCAAGGAAGCTCAGGAGACTCCTGTTAAATAGTAGATTTGGGGGAGTGATTATAGAAATGAATTAGAAATTTCAAATTTTCTGTATTCACTAGTCAATTATAACTGAAGACAACATTGCATCATTAAATGAGCCATCTCCCATGTGTCAGTATGTATGCTTTTTCTTTGAGGTTCCCAGGTTTCCTGACTTCATTCTGAATTCTAGATTTGCTCATTACTTCAATTAGAGTTGATAGCAAATGGCTTTACCTCTGTGAATGTGACATTTGTGTTGGAGGTCCCTTGTTTAGTGTGGATGTGTTTTATTTTTTATTTTATTTACTTTTTTTTTGAGGAAAACTTTTATGTAGAACAGTTTGGCCTCAAACTTGCTATGCAGCTGAGGACGAACGACCTCAGCTACTGATTCCCTTGGCCTTCCCCTCCCAACTGCTGGATTTATGTGATGTTCAGAGTTGAACACAGAGCTTGGTGCATACCAGGCTGGCACGCTACCAGCTAGGCTACATCCCTAGCCAAGTTTAAAAGAGTATCAAATTATTTACTGGGCAGGTGGGAACTGTTGGGTCATCTTCTTCATGCGTTTTAACAAGTGAGTTGCTTATGCTTCTTTCCTATCTGAGCAAAAGGAAATCTATTTTTTGAGGCAGGACCTGGTGAATGCAGTAGCTGTGGCTGCTGTGGGGAATATTGGCTAGATTTTCTCAGTGTCAAGAGGATGTTGAAACCTCAATTTCCCAATGTGAAACCTTCTAATATTCCACTTGGGGTTGGTACTCTGATGGTTTGACACAGTGCATTGTGGGATATGTTGGAGACTGAGGTGCAGGATGAACTGGTTGGTTTGGAGGGTTAGTTAATGTCACTTGGTGACTTTTTTTTTCCTGGTGAGTTTAGTTCAGTGGTCCACTAAGGAGGAAATTACAGACTCAGACACTTGAACATCAGAGAATTAAGAGAACTAAAAGTCACAAGTTTCCTCTACTAGTCCGAAAAGTTGCAGGAATCTCTGTACATAAACCTTTGTCGTTTGAGTCTGTAGTTACTCAGGTGAGTGTGCATCACTCATTATATGCTTTACAAGAAGGCACTGAAGTAGATCAGTGTTCTCTGGCCGAATTTAAACCTTCTTATAATGAAGGCAGACTGGCTATTTAAAACAGTATTTTATTTTATGTATGTGTTTGTGAATATATATGCACTTATGTGTCAGTGAAGGCCAGAGGAGACCATTCACATCCCTTGGAGCTGGAGTTACAGCATTTTGTGATCCACCTGATGTGGGTACTGGGTTCTGCATTTCTGTCTTCATGGTTGAGCAGTAAGTGCTCTTGAGCCATCCCTCCAGCCCCAGGCAGTGAATTTATACTCCTGCTGGTATGCGTGTTTGACAGAGGAGAAAAATCAGGTGGTTTGTTAGTGATCAGTTGAGTTAATTCATGATTGAATGAATGACAGTTTGAAATCATGGAGTTTGTAGATCAAGGCTCACTTATGCCCAAAGTCTTACACATTACAAAGCACACCTAGCTGTCCCATAGTCATGGTCTAGGCTGTTCTCTGCTCTGAGCCAGTGTGGTTTGTGTAGGTACAAGATTGTAGTTGAAGAAGGTTGTTGAACACTTTTCTTCATTTAGAGATGTTTTATCAAAGGACTGTGTGTCAGAGGTGGTGAGTTTTTTAAAGGCAGTTGGAGCTAGGAGGGGTTTGCCTACTCCTTTCAAACAGAGTCCCTCCCCTTGCTTGCGGGTTTGTTTTTAGGATTCTTCTCCTTTGTTTCCTGGGATACCTGGTATACTCACCCCTGACCCTTTTAACTTTTTCATTTTGTTTTAAATTCTATGGATATATTTTTTTTATGTTTTCATATTGTGTCCTTCATGTTAAAAGGTTTCCTAGTTTTTTGACTATGGAATTTGCATTTTTATTTCTCACTTGTCTTATTGTTTCGGGTGGCTTGGGGAAGGAGGGATGTGGTAAAAGGTCTGTTCTGCAGAGATACTGTAATGTGTAAGAGAGTGGTATCAGGAATGTTTAAGGAAATAGTTACTACTAGAGAAAATTTAATCAAGCTGAGAAATGACAAATGAATAAGAGCCTCTCAGGTAAAGGCTGACAGAGTCTTGCTGACCTTTCCAGAGCAAGCACTAGGTGCTCTGTGTTGGGGAAGGTAAGCTGGGGGAATGGTGTAGTTTGGGTGTTGGGCAGGGGCCAGGTTGCCTACAGAGTGCAGAAGTTATTTACTGAGTAAGCAAAAGCTTGTATTGGTCTCTGATAAAAAAGAACTTCATTCTCTAGAGGTCACAGGTTGCCTAAAATGACACAGCCAGAACTGCTGTCGAGAGGATGGATGGCCAGGGTACAGTGGAGATAGTTCAGGTCATTGGTATTGAGAATGGCTCACTGTGGTGGGGGTTCTTATGGATGGATCCTTTGAGGGAGATGGTTTGGTTTCTGGTTTTCTGCTCTGCAGGAGGGCTTAAGGAAGCAGAGGGGTCAGAGGGCAGCAGCAGTGATAGCATGGCCTTGTATGGTGTGGGAATGTGGAATATGGAAGTGCTAAGGTAGCCTGTGCTGTTCAGGCTCAGCTTCTCCACCTGCCCTGGCGTCATGATAGGCCTGGGAAGCCGAAAGTGGCTGTGAACACAACCAGAACAGACAGGAAACAGCTTCAGTGAGGCAGATCCTTTAATGGGGGAAACAAGGCTACATAAACCTTTGAGGGATGGGTAGGGACTTTGTGGGTGAATGTACATCATTGGCCAGGCAGGGCCAGGGTGTTGGATGCTCCATTTGCATAAGGAGGAATCCCAAGTGCTAATGGACATGATCTTATAAGAGGGAGGAAGTTTAACCTGGCTACTGGGCTATGTGACCTCCTGCAGTGGTGGTGGGGCATAGGGCTACTTGCACTGTGACATGCAGGCCCCTGACAGGGGGTAGTAGAGATCCTACTCCTGCTGCTCTCAGAATGAGATTTTTAGAGGTTGTGAGCCTCTGGTGCTTCGCAGGTATCACTGATAGGGAGTTGTAATGGGTCTGATGGATGTTTTCTTTTCATCTTGTTGTAAATAAGTAGTGTTGTATAGGACTGGAGATGTAGCTCAGTGGTAGAATACTTGGCCTGAGAGTCATATATAAGGCCTTTAGTTCACTTCCCAGCAAAACACACACACACACACACACACACACACACACACACACACACACACA
>JADRCH010000013.1:7378317-7705286 GCA_019843965.1 Rhynchomys soricoides
ACACACACACACACACACACACACACACACACACACACACACACACATATTGAGGAGTTATACAGAACTGAGCAAGTAACCCAGTGAAGCATCTCATTCCTATAGGTTATCCTAACCAGCTTTTCTCCTCTCCCTTTCTCCTGTTGCTGGGACCAGGCTGATTGGCACAGCATTGGTTGTTTGTATATTAAAGAGAGGTCCCACTTCTTACAGTGTTCCCCAGTAGGTCCTGTGGCATTCCAGTAGTTTGGTTGTTTTGCTGGTGGTGTTTTCAAATACTGAGGCCTCTTTTGTCTCATTTTCCAAGCATGCTTTCTCAATGATGCTCGATGGAATATTCCAGATGTTGAGGAAAAAGTGGACTGGGCTTTTCATGACATAAGAACTTCTTGAGACCTGCCTGTGAAGGTTGAGAAACATCCATGATGAGTTCATTCAGTATAGGGATTTAGTCCTGTTGTTTTTTTTTTCCGTGTGTAGAAAAGAGGTTGGGGGAGGAGTGACAAGAGAAAACTCAGTTATCCTAGATTGTAGTTTGGTTGCTGGTACTGCCAGTTGAGTCCCAAAGAGGAAACAGCATCGTTCCTATGGTGGCTGGATTAAAACAAGCTCTTTGTTTTCTTTCGTTGTTTCTTCAAACTGGCTTTCATATAGGGAACTGGCCTCTAATTGGCAAAGGAGCCAAGAATGACCTTGGTCTACCTCCTGAGTACTGGGATTTTTGGCATGTGTTATCATGCCTGGCTTATGAAGGGTTATGTTAGGATAGAACCCAGGGAGTCATATATGCTAGACAAGCATTCAATGGGCTGAGTTACTTTCCAATCTCAAGCTCTTTGTGATGTTTATACTTTTTAGTGTGTGTCAGGGTGGAATCTTGTTAAGTCAGAATGTGCTTATTTTTAACTGTGATCCTTTCTGTACCTTAAAGCTTTAGAATTGAAAGAGATAATTGTTGACAGAATGGTGGTGCAGCCATTAACCTCAGCCATCGGGGGCAGGGGCAGGGGCAGGGGCAGGGGCACACACACACCCACACACCAGTGGAGGACAAAAGATGTGCTTGGGTATTATTGGTTGGCAGTGGTAATTGGTTGGTTTATAACTCATTCTGACATGTTTGTGTCTTAAGTATATATAATATTGTGTGAATTATTTTTAGATCCTACATCAATCTTATTCTTGTCATTGTCACAAGAATTAATGAAACATTCTCAGAGATTATCAACGTATATAAAATCATCATGGAACATCTTCATAACCAGTCTAGTGTATAGTGTAATTTGATTTATTTTTGTGGTATGATTTATGTTTTGAGTGAGAAGTGAATACAGGTCCCTAAACAAGATCAATAAAAAAGAGTAAGATAATAGTTTATCATAGATACCATTTTGTTTTTTCTGAAGTACTGAACCATTGTATGTCAGGGATTAGGCAATGCTTGTAGTAGAACCCAGGGCCTTGCACATGCTAGACCGGAGCTACATCATGTCTTGTTTCCAAATTGACCCTTTCCAAAGCAGCAGCACCTTCCATGTTGTTCTACCTGGATCATTAGCATTTTATTTCCAGTGTTGTGGCTGTCTCCTCACTACTTGGGAGACATTAGTCACTGCAGGCAAGAGTTACATTTGGATGCTAAAGTTCATGGTTGGGAGTGTGATGAGGTAGAGGGTCTGCGTGGTCTCAGAGCCAGCCTGTTAGACATTATCAAGGACAAAGTTAGGAATGGTAACTTTGAGTGTGGAGAGTGTCACACTCTAGCCAGCTAGGCACAATACAATGAACCCTGGACATCTCCTGTCTCCTGGTAGGATGCATGTACTTGTGCACCTGTTATTTGTGTTGATACTTGCCAAGTACTCAGGCTGACTTTGAGTCATGAGGAAGCATTATGTATCTAGTCTGAGAGATGATCTGCAGACAAAGTGGCCAGTATTCTAGGTGTCCATGATAGTCAAATTGGCCTGGATGGAGGAGACATGATGACTTCAGACAGTCCAGGACTCTGGACCAGGAAAAGTAGACCTGTGATGGTAGTTGGCCAAATTTGGATATGACTGGGTGTTGTTATTTAATAGGTTGTATGTTGATAGGTCTGTCCTGACTTTGGTCATTGTAGCTGGGCTTCTGTAAGTCATTAGCATGTGGCAAAGCTTGAGCAAGCCTGTGTGGGAATTCTTTGCACTATTTTTGTAAGTTTGAAAATACTTAAAAATGAGGTTAAGCAGTGAGAACATTAATACAGCAGAGCTAGGAAATAAAGGCTGTGGTGGACTTGCTTTGTGCCAGCACTTTGGATGGGTCAGGAACTTTGCTTCAAGAGTATCTGTAGTGGGGCTCACTGGGTAAGGGATCCTGAAACCAGTGAGTGGTGGCTACATGGGATTTCAGCTCTCTGTTGACAAAGTCTTGTTTAACTAACTAACTAACTAACTAACTAGTTAATTAATTAATTAATCTGCTTATTTTTGTATGGGGCTGTAATTATATATTAGGGTGTCCGATGACCATGTAGGTTCCCTGAGCTTTGCTTGTGGCTCCCAAACTCCCTAGCTGGAAATGTAGTCTTGTAATTAACTTAATGCTTTCTGTTTTTATTGGGTTGCTTTGAATTCAGGTGAGTCCCAGAAAAGACAAGATTTTTCATACACACACACACACACACACACACACACACACCCCAAAATTGCTTAAGTCCAGCCTGGGAGCCCTATGGTAGGTTGTCTTAGATAGCTTTCTTTTGTTGTGATAAAGACCATGGCCAAAAACAACATGTAGAGGAAAGAGTTTATTTTATCTGACAGATTACAGTTGTTGTCCATCTCTGAGGGAGGCCAGAGCAGGAACTCAAGGCAAGAACCTGGAGGCAGGAACTTAAGCAGAGGCCACAGAGTTGTGCTGCTTACATTACTGGCTCGCTTCTCATGCCATGCTCAACCTGCTTTCTTAGACAACTCAGAACTACCTGCCCTGGTTCACTGCACAGAGTGGGCTTGGCCCTCTCACATCAATTGTTAGTCAAGAAAATTCCCCTACAGATTTGTCTATAGGCCATCTGGTAGAGGCTTTTCTCAGTTGAGGGTCCTCTTCCCAGATAACTGTAGCTTCTGTTTATTGTCAAAACCCAACTAGGTCATAGGTAATAATTAGAATGGAGGGATTGGACCATTTTGACTAGCATGGAAGGAAGATTGTGGGTTTGGGAATCTTATATAAGACTCACTGCATTAGATGGTCCTTTAGCTTTTCTGGTTCTTCAACTTCTCATCTGTAAGTCTGGACTCAGTAGTAGTACATCATGTGAAGTTACCATGAGCATTGTAGAAGCAATGTGCTGTCAGTGTCCTTGGCTTGCAGACACCTCATATGCATGGCTACGGTTTTTAACCACTCTGTATACAGTTAAACATCTGCTTTGCTTACAAATGCCTGTGACAATAGTAGCATTTGTCAGTGACCTGTTTTATAGATTCAATGGCTTTAAAATGATAAAAATTTAAATGGCTTTAAATTTATCGTGTACTTATGAGGGTGCATATGTGTCATGGCACATGTGTGTGTATCAGAGAATATTTTGTGGCAGTTGGTCTTCATTCATGATGTGGGTCCTAGGGATCAAACTCAGAGCGTCAGCCAAGTACCTTTACCCTCTGAGCCATCTCACTGTCTTAAGGCTTTTTGTCAGGAGGTTTGCCCATTTCTTGTTAGTTCAGAAAAACAGATTTTCTTTCATATCTTAGCCCTGTTGGATATGTTGCCTCCAATTTACGAGATACTTGTCACCACCTACAAGACATTTATTGTGTTCGTCTCAAGCCATTTGGTACAAATAAATATCAGATTTCTTATAGAAGAAAATCTTATGAGACAAAGTGACAAGAAAGCATGTGGACAACCATTGGGGATATTTATATGTAGTATCCACTCGAGCTTAGGCTGGATGCTTGGATTCTCTGAAGAGGACCAGATCACTATTCTTGTTTCACTCCAATAATTGGAAGACTCCAAGCCAGGAGGGACTCCTGCCTTTAATGGTAGCACTCTGGGTCTAAGTCAGGAGTGTTCACATTGGAGGTCTGCTGGGTCTAAACAGTAAATTCTAGGCTAGCATGGGAATAGATAGTGAGAACTCGTCTTAAGACAAAATATAGGAGAACATACTTTCTTTTATCTTTAGGTTGGTTTTGAGTTTGCTGTGTGAACGTAAGTAAACATGACTATTATTTAGAATTCTGCACTTGCCTGCTTTCAGTTGGTCCAGGAGAAAAAGAATTATGTGTTATTAATGTCTGTGGAGAGGGAGGCCATGAAAGCAGCCTTGTTCAAAGATACCAGTTGGTGAAAAGGGGTGAAGGGTCTCGGGAGTTCTTTGTTGGAACTCAGGCCTTAGTTATTTTTCTGGCAGTTTCAGACAGACGGACCGAGGGGAGATTGAAGTGGGTGGGCAAGTGAAGAGGGTAGGTATGTACCAAGTGACCTAGAGAATAGGAGCTCACTGTCAATACATTAGTTGTTCCTTTAATGTAACCTTTTTTCCTGAGCCAGAGCAGACGTCCTACTAGATACAAAGATCTGGATAGGTAAGGTGTATAATTGGCTGCTGTGAAAACCTCAGGAACATTCTAAATGTGAAATCAGACAACAGGTAGTTTCTCTTGGAGGGAAGGTGGTTGAGACAGATTTTTAAAAGTTGTAATTATTTTTTATTTGTATAGTTATTTTGCTTGCATGTGTATCTGTGTACCACATGCCATACTAGCGCCTGAGGAGGCCAAGAGAGGGTGTCAGACTGTCTGGAGCCAGAGTTACAGACAGTTGTGAGCTGCCATGCGGGTACTAAAAAACTGAATCCCAGACCTCTGGAAGAGCAGCCGGTGCTCTTGACCACTGAGCCACCTCTTCACACAAAGACAGGATTTAATTATATAGCCCAGGCTGGCCTCAGACGTATAGTCCTCTTGGCTTGACCCCCTTTCCCCTAGCAGCTGGAATTACAGACAGATGCAGTTGCACCTGGCTCAGAAGTCAAGCTTTTGAAAAGGATGATTTATGTCTTAGAGTTTTATTAATGTGAAGAGACACCATGACCCAGGCAACTCTTATAAGGGCAAACAAACATTTAACTGGGGCTGGCTTACAGTTTCAGAGGATCAGTCTATTATCATGGTGGGAAGCTTGGCAGCATGCAGGCAGAAATGGGGCTGGAGAAGGAGCTGAGAACTCTACATCTTGATCCAAAGGCAGGCTGGAGAGTCATTCATATTGGATGGGGCTTGAGCATTAGGAGATGTTAAAGTGCACCTACACAGTGACACACTTCTTCCAACAAGGCCACACCTCCTAATAGTGCCACTTCCCATGGGCCAAGCATTCAAACCACCGCAGCTGTATACAAGGATGAAAAAAAAAAAATGCAGAGTCAAAGCCATTAGGGCCCTAAGTTCTCTCAAAGCTCAGGTCCTTCTTCCTGTTGGAGAGTCACAGGTTAGTCAGGTTAACCTGTTCCCTCCCTTCATTGGTATTAATTTACCTTTTATTTACTATTTGGTTTCAAAAGTAATATTTCCTTTCCTTTCCTTTCCTTTTCTTTCCTTTCCTTCCTTCCTTCCTTTGGTTTTTTGAGACAGGGTTTCTCTGTGTAGCCCTGGCTGTCCTGGAACTCACTCTGTAGACCAGGCTGGCCTCGAACTCAGAAATCCGCCTGCCTCTGCCTCCTGAGTGCTGGGATTAAAGGCGTGCGTCACCACTGCCCGGCTCATCCCTTTTTCTTTTTCCTTCCCTTCCCACCTCCTCTTCTTATCCTCCTTCCTTCCCCTTTGAGACAGAATCTTATGTGGCCTAGATTGATACTGAACTTGCTATGTAGCTGGACTGATCTTAAATCCTCCTTCCTCTAGCTGCTGAGTATGGGTTATAGGTGTGTGTGCCTGCTGGTACTGGTATTTGTTTTCTTATTGCAAATTTACATTCATTTATTATCTTTTGATGTTTAGAAAGAGTTTTTTAAACTACCTTTTTTTTTTTTTTTTTTTGCTAACCCTCGTTTCTTTCTTTTTTTCCCCATGTGCGTGGCAACATTGCTGTTTGGAACTCAGGGGCCAGCCGAAGGTAAGAGTTCTTCACATGATGCTTGTAGAGATTCCTGTGCATATCCCTGAAGTACTGGTCATTTTCTTATCAAAACTGAAAATTCCTTCTTTCTGCTGGTTTATAAAAGCAATATAAGCTGTGATCTGTCTTACGACTCCAGAGCTGCTTATTGGCACAGTGTGTTCTGCCTAGTCTCCTAGCAGCCCAACACAGGTTCCTTGTGTGTTGTAGGTTAGCATAAAACTGATTGTTCCAGACTGGTCACTCTGCACCAGTCCAACTCATCTTGCTCCTAGGCAATTGGGGATGCTTTGCCAGACCTATGGGGTCCTGATGGAGCCTGATGATGGGGTCCTGATGGAGCCCTGATGATAGGCTCCAGCTTCCTCTATGGACTATGCTTACAACTTACTGGAGCCAAATTCTGAGATTACTTTAAAAGCTTTTTAGTATATATATATTTAAAACAGTGAAGTCCCTTTTATTCTGTAACTATAATGAAATACCTGAAGCTGGGTTCTTTCTTTATTCTTTCTTTCTTTCTTTCTTTCTTTCTTTCTTTCTTTCTTTTATTTATATGAGTACACTGCAGCTATCTTCAGGCACACCAGAAGAGGGCATCGGAACACATTACAGATAGTTGTGAACCATCAAGTGGCTGCTGGGAATTGAACTCAGGACCTCTGTAAGCTCCATCAGTGCTCTTAACTGCGGAGCCATCTCTCCAGCTCCTAATTACTTTTTTAAATTATTTTTTTGTGTGTGTTGCATATTGTACTGGCTATTTTTGTGTGTCAACTTGACACAAGCTGGAGTTATCACAGAGAAAGGAGCTTTGGTTGAGAAAAATGCCTCCATGAGATCCAGGTGTAAGGCATTTTTTCAATTAGTGATCAAGGAGGAGGCCTCTTGTGGGTGGTACCATCTGTGGGCTGGTAGTCTTGGGTTCTATAAGAAAGCAAGCTGAGCAAGCCAGGAGAAGCAAGCCAGTAAGAAACATTCCTCCATGGCCTCTGCATCAGCTCCTGCTTCCTGACCTGCTTGAGTTCCAGTCCTGACTTCCTTTTGTGATGAACAGCAACATGGAAGTATTAACTGAATAAACCTCCCCAACTTGCTTCTTGGTCATGGTGTTTGTGCAGAAATAGAAACCCTGAGTAAGACACATAACATACTGCATATGCGCATAGGTCAGTCAAAAACTTTCAGGCATTGATTCTTTTCTTATACCACTTGGACACCAGGGATTGAACTGAGGCTTGGTGGCAGACCCCTTTATTCACTGAACTAACTTTTGTGTGGCAGTGTTGACTTCTTTGTCTTCTGAGGGTCTTAAAGTTTTCTTTTAAAGATTTATTTGTTTGATTTCATGTGTCTGAGTGTTTTGCTTTCCTGTATGTGTGTGCACCATGTGCATTCCTGGGCTCACGGAGTTGAGAAGAAGGTGTAGAATCCCCTGGGACTGGAGTTACAGATGGTTGTAAACTACCATGTAGGTGCTGGGACCCCTGTCCTTTGAAAGAGCAGCAAATACTCTTAACTGCTGAGCCCCCGTGGGTCGTATTCTTTTTTTCTTTTTTCTTTTTTTTGGTTTTTCGAGACAGGGTTCATGGGTCATATTATTGCAAGTATTCTGTCAGCAGGAATCCTGCTTCTAACTGGACAGTTACCTGAAGTTACTTAGAACTTCCAGGAAGTTCAGTCTGTCTCCATTCTTGGGCTTGTTTTTGTTTTATAGCCTGTGGCTGAATTGTATGTAACTCTCTGCTGTTACTGTTGCTGAAATATGTGTATACATGCCTTTTGGGATCCCCAGTGACCTCTTAAATGGCCCTTGAATGTAACACTGGTCTCCTTATGTTTGTGGATGTTTTTGCTATGAAAGGGTCCTGGGTTAATTTTGCTTTTTATTGTAGCAAAAGAAGATGGAGACCAGTGAAGATGTGAGGAAACCAGTTCACAATATTACAAACTTGTCATGTTTTATTATTCTGTGAACTGTTCTTACTGCTTAGAGAAAATGCTTTGCAGCCAAGAAGCCTGGAAGGGGAAGCCTACATCCTTCCAGATTGCTTCCTCTGGGGAATTGATGTAGTTGACAAGTGGGAAACCTTCATTTATTTATTATAGGATGTATTAACTTATTGTGTGTGTGCACTCCCACATGCTTACCCTGTTGTGTGCATGCTGTGTCAAGCACCTATCAGTTATAGGACAACTTTTGGGAATCAGTTCTTTTCTTTCACCACCTGAATCCTGGGGAATCAAACTCAGGTCGTCAGGCTTGGTGGCAAGCACCTTTACCCTCTAAACCATTTCACCACCCCTATTTCTAGTTTATATTTTTCCTGTGGAATTTGCTAATGTGACTATGTATTTCTACTCTGTTCATTGAAAACCTTTGTGATTTAAAAAACTAATGTTTATTTAGAAAGAAAGGAACAAGGGAGGCCAGCGGAAATGGAGAAAAGTTAAAGTAGCATATGTGTGAAATGACACAAATGCCAGAAGGAAGTCCATTGCTTTGTATGTCTACCTAATAGTTTATAATAGTAACAAAAAAGAATGGTGCTGGGCATGTCGAGCTGCACGCCTTTTACCCCAGCAATCAATAGGCAGGAGCAGGTGGATATCTGGGAGTTTGAGGCCAGCCTGGTCTCAAAACAAAACCAAACCCAAAAAAGCTCAAACTCAAGGTTTGGCATAGTATAGTACAGTACAGTACAGTACAGTTGTATTTGCTGCTTAGAATGAAAAGTCCCCCAAACATGAAAACCACTCAGATGAAAGACTTGCTTCATACCAAACCTAACTTCCAATTTTAACATCAACAAGCTAAGGTAGTTAATCTGATTGATTATTGAGGATCAAACCTGGTACCTTATACATGTTAGATAACAAGTGCTAAGCTACACTCAAGCCTATTCAGCTCACACTTCCACATTGCTGGTCATCACCAAAGGAAGTCAGGGCAGGAACTCAAGCAGGACAGGAACCTGGAGGCAGGAGTGATGCAGAGGCCATGGAGGGGTATAGCTTACAGGATTGCTTCCCCTGGCTTGCTTTCGTAGAGAACCCAGAACTAGAGCCTAGGGGTGTTCCCACCCACAATGGGCTAGGCTCCCCCCCGCCCCCCATTGATCACTAATTAAGAAAATGCCCCCACAGGCTTGTCTGCAACCCAGTTTTATGGAGGCATTTTTTCAGTTGAGGTTCCTTCTTCTCAGATGGCTCTAGCTTGTGTCAAGTTGACACAAAACCAGTTAGTACAACTGACTGTCATCTTGACACACAAAAACATCACTATTAAGCCACAACTCTTCCTTTCTTATTCACCCCCAAGATCTCACATTAAAAACATAAATAACTTAAAAAGTCCCACAGTCGCCGGGCAGTGGTGGCGCATGCTTTTAATCCCAGCCCTTAGGAGGCAGAGGCAGGCGGATTTCTGAGTTCGAGGCCAGCCTGGTCTACAGAGTGAGTTTTAGGACAGCCAGAGCTACACAGAGAAACCCTATCTTGAAAAAAAAAAAAGTCCCACAGTCTTTACAAATTCAAACACATTAAAATTTCAGGTTTTTTGGGCAGACAGTGGTGGTGCACACCTTTAATCTCAGCACTTGGGAAGCATAGGCCAGCTTGGTCTACAGAGTGAGTTCCAGGATAGACAAAGTTACACATAGAGAAAACCCTGTCTCGAAAAACAAAACAAAAGTTTTTTAAAAATATCTAAGCTCTCTAAAAATTCAAAATCTTTTTTTTAAAGTTCAAAGTCTTTCAGTTATGAGCTTCTATAAAAATCAAAATTAAATACTTTCTTACTTCAAGAAAGAACCAGGGCACAGTAACAATCAAACCAAAGCAAAACCAAGTTCCATCAGTGTAAACAACACAAAATTAAATGATTGGGATCCACTCACAATCTTCTTGGCTCCTCCAAGGGGCTTGGGTCACTTCCTATGCTCTGTCCTCAGCAGAACACACAGCTTGTCTTCTAGGCTCATGTTGGCTCCTCTCCACTGCTGCTGTCCTTGATGGTCAGCCCTTAGTACTGACATCTCCAAAATTGCTGGGGTCCTCTGCTGCAACTGGGCTGCATTTTAACCAATAGGCTTTTTTTCTTCACGGTACCAAGTCTCAACTTCTCCTCATGATCCATTCACTCCTGGGCCTTCAACTGCTACTGAGGCTGGACCTTCACTAATGGCCTCTCTTGGCTTCTCACAGTGCAAGCCTCAGCTGCTCAGTGACCCTTTCAAGACTGGTACCATTTGGGTGACTGTTATGTTACCAAGTTCTGCCAGCATAAGATACAACTTCAGCCAGTTCTGGAACACTGTTTCTCTGTGAGCTAAGGAAACACTTCCCAGAAGATTTTATCTCAGGGATGCTCGTCTTAATCACTGCTAACTTCTTAGTTCCAGGACACAAAGATTTCACTTCTGTAATGCTGGTGCCTTGTTAATTGTGGTTGACTCTTCAGCTCTTCAGCCCCAGCTGACCCAGAATAACAGAATCTTAATTCAAAACAGCAAACAGGGGTTGGGTATTTAGCTCAGTGGTAGTGTGCTTGTCCTGTCCCTAGCTCCATGGGTGAGGGGTGGGTGGGTGGGGAACAAAAATAACAAAATAGCAAACAGCCCTAATAAGAGTCTTTAAACTTCCCTCTGAAACCTTACAAGCCAGGCCTCCATCTTTTGTATTGTTCTCAATATTCTTATCTTTCAAGCTCCTAAAGAACATCCCACTAAACTCTTAACACTCAATGGCTCCTCTAGCTCAACTTTCCAAAGTCCTTCCACAACCCCCCCAAAACATGGTCAGGTGTGTCATAGCAACCCTCTACTTCTGGTACCAACTTGTCTTAGCCCACAAAGGACTGAGCTCTCCCCCATTGATCACTAATTGAGAAAATGCCTTACAGCTCCTTCCTTTCTAATGACTCTAGTTTGTGTCAAGTTGATACATAATCAGCCAGTACAGCTAGGTAAGTGCTGGCAAACTTGTGTAGCTACTTCAAGTGGAAGAGAAAGAGACAGAATGATTGAGACTATTAAGACCCTGTTTCAGAAAACCAACTAGCTAAACTGTGAAAACAAACTTTCTTTTTATAACTGCACACACATAGATGCTATTGTGTATATCCTCTCCTAAGCTTCCTTTTTGCTTACCATTGTAGATGGTTTTCCACGTAAGATGAATCTATATCACACAGTTGTCAATGTAGGACTATGTGCATCACCAACCCCCACTCACTGGCATCAAGTATTGGTGTTTTATCTGAGCGATGGGCAGCTGAAACATGATCACTGTGTAGCCTAGGCTGGCCTGAAACTTAGCTATCCTCCTGCTTCAGGCTCTCAGGTGTCATCAGGCCTGGCTAGTAAGTTGGTTAACAATGCTGTGCATTATTATAATGGCACTGTGTGATGTTAAGGTCTGTTCTTCATGCACTCTTTTTATGTTTTCTCTGTTACAGATATTTGCTTATGATCATTGTTTCTGGTCCATGGATGAATCTGTCCGAGAGAAGTATGCAGGTAATTGAGCACAGTTTCCTGTGCACTTAGTAATGTGGAGGCATTTTGGTGTGCTCTCCATCCACTATCATGACATCATTTGGTGTAACTTTTAAACAGTGCCTAGGCAGTTGCTTCCAGCATTTGCTCTGAAAGGTTTTGTGCTGTTTGGGGACCAAGAGACGCCAGTGTGATGTTCTTGGGGGTGATATGATAAATAACTGTGACTAGGATCTCACAGAGGCCCTTTCTCTTTCATCTCATGGGGCCAGGAGCTACATTTTAGACATGCAGGCTCCCATGATATCTGTGATGTGGTCTAGAGGGACCTGGCAAAAGTAGAGAGGACTCCTACACTGGAGCCCAAGTTCTAGTCCTTAAACACCTCTGTGATGCTTGCAATTCTTCAGGCTTGCCAGAAAGTCTAGTCTTTCTTTCCTCTCTACCACAATCCTGAGGTCTCAGTTTCCTTTTGCCTCTGTTCTACTACCTTCCCTAAGATAACTGTCTGTCCTCATTTCTCCATGTGGATGCTGAGAATTGAACTCAGGTCCGCTGCAAGTACAACAAGTGCTCTCAACTTACAAACTGTCTCTCTTGCCCCTATTTCCAGAATCTCACTCCCTGTTATAACTGTTATGAATTATAGGTTGTATAACTTGAAATTTTCATGAGGAAAAGAAAAGGGAGTAATTGGTGTGCATGATTTTTCTGAACTCTAGTATGCTTTGAATAAAAAGTATGGTATGTAGTTTGAGGCACATCTGGATCCTAAATTTAAATTTTAGATGTTTAGGGCCAGTGAGATGGTTCAGATAATAAAGGTGCTTGTACCAGGCCCGTGATCTGAGTTTAATCTCCAGGATCCACATAATGAATGGTGGGAACCAACTCCTAAGGTTGTTTTCTGACCTCCATACATGTGGCAACACACATACACATGACACACATACAATAAATAGAGAAGATTGTTGAGTCTTAGGTGTTGACTGTAAAATAAGCACTCTTGAGCTCTGCATTGCGTGGCCTGATGGGTATCCTTCTTCAAACATGTTTATAGGAGACTGTTTACTGACTCTTCTTACTCTTCTTACACAGAAATAGTCTGTGGGACAGAAGGTGTTGGAAGTATCTATCAACTTTAAAAACCTTCTTGGGGATAAATAACCTGATTGTATTTTTTTTTTTTTTTTTTGAGATTGTTGTTTGATTTCTTATTTGTTCATGTGTTCTTTGCCCATAAAATATCATTTTCCTCTCCTTTAGGTCAAGATGATGTTTTCAAGTGCCTTGGGGAGAACATTCTTCAGAATGCATTTGATGGCTACAATGCCTGTATCTTTGCCTATGGGCAGACAGGTAATGTGAACTAATATATTCTTGCACATTCGGGCATCCATTCATGAAGATGAAGATGAAGCCATGCTTACTGGGCCACACTGCTTACTTACTCTATGTTAGTTTCTCTCACAGGTGATCAAAGTAGGCAGTAGGATGTTTTCTGAGACAGTGCAGGAAAATTAGGATTAAAGTTGTTTGTCTTTATTTTTTTCCCATGTGAAGTTTCTTCTCTTCCTCTTCCTCTTCTTCCTCTTCCTTCTCTTTCTCCTCCTCCTCTTCCTCCTCTTCTTCCTTCTTCTCCTTTAAAATTTGTCAGAAATCCAAAAAGAAACTAGTTATGGAGGCCTAGAGTGATGGCTCAGCGGTTAAGAGCACTGACTGTTCTTCCAGAGGTCCTGAGTTCAATTCCCAGCAATCACAAGGTGGCTCACAACCATCTGTAATGGGATCTGATGCTCTTTTCTGGTGTGTCTGAGGACAACTACAGTGTACTCATATGAATAAAATAAGTAAATAGAAAAAAAAAACAAAGAAAGAAAAAGAAACCAGTTATGAGGCTAGAGAGATGGTTCAGTGGTTAAGAACACTTGCTGTTCTTCCAGAGGGTCTGGGTTAAGTTCCCAGCGCCTACATGGCAGCTAAGAACCACCTGTAACTCCAGTCCAGGGGACCTGAAACCCTCTTCTGTCTTCTGTGGGCACTAGGCATGCAAATGGTACAAAACTACCCCACATATTAACTAAAAACTAACAGAAAAAAACATTTTTAAAAGAACACACTTGTTAATATCATACTAGTCATAACTGGTAAGGACTTTAGGCATTTATACTTTAAAATTTATAAAGAAATAAAACCAATTTAAAGTAAAACTAGTTGTTTTCATAATGGTACATCATGTGATCTGTCCATTGGAACACTGTTCTTCGTAGAACAGTGTTTATGATGGGGTTGGGCATCACATGTTGTGTCCAAAGAACAGAAAGTCTGAGCCAGGCAGTGCCCACTCCTCTCTTTCTCTTGCCTTTCACCAAATGGGCCTTTCTGCCTCATCATTTCTTCATTGTAAAATGTTGAGACTTCCAACCATCCCACAGGATTGGCATGATGATTTACCCTATGTTCACTTTAGGAAGGGCTTGGAAAGGTGGGAATAGAAGTGTTAGGTATTGTGACAGGCGACACAGAAGCAACCTGTTAGGTTGAAAGCACACAAATATCACAAAGCCATTTGGTACTGGGAGGGGCAGAGTATACCTAAGTGCCATCCATATGTGAGCTCTGGGTGGTAGAGCTGTGGTAGTTTAATCTTTCCCCTTTTTGTTTGTCTGTGTTTTCTGGTCTGTCCATTCTTACCTCCCCTCCCCTCTTTTCCCCTCCCCTCCCCTTCCCTTCCTTCCTTCCTTTACTTCCTTTACTTCTTTTTTTCTTTTGATAAGATCTCCTTCTATAACCCAGCCTGCCTTTGACCTTACTATCCTCCTGCCTCAGCCTCTGGAGTGCTGGTATTACAGGTTTGTACCATCACAACTGGCTCCCTAGTCATCTTCAATGAATATTTCATTCTTGTATATTAGAGGAAGATCATTGTTCCCTGCACTATTACAAGAAGGCAGTAAGCTGATTTCCCCTGAAGCTCATGAGTATCTGTGCCTTTTGTGCTTTGATTTTAGTAGTTAGGAATATCTATATAATGGTATTGTCTATCTGTCTTGTCTGTCCATCTCCCTCCCTCCCTCCCTTCCTCCCTTCCTCCCTTCCTTCCTTTTTTCCTTCTTTTCTTTCTTTCGTTCCTGAGCCAGGGTGTCTACTGGAGGCTGGCTTTGAATTGACCTTCTTTCCTCTATCTCCTGCTGGATTAGAGGCTCGGGCCATCCTGACTGGCTGGGCTTGTTTTATTTCTAGACCATGTTTACTTTTGTTTTACACAAGTAATAGAAAGCTTCCATATGTTCCATCCCTACTGTGCATTTCTTACTTTATTCACATACATGTATATTTATTATATTTTGTGAATTTTGCTAAGTCCTAAAAAATTGATTGTAAGTAGTAGAAAGAGGGTTGGATGCTTTAAACATCTCCAAGAAGTACTTATGGTTGCTCTTTGTCTTTAGGGTCTGGAAAATCTTACACCATGATGGGAACCACCGATCAACCTGGATTAATCCCAAGACTCTGTAGTGGACTCTTTGAACGAACCCAGAAAGAGGAAAATGAAGAACAGAGTTTTAAAGTCGAAGTGTCCTACATGGAAATTTATAATGAAAAAGTCCGAGACCTTCTTGATCCCAAAGGGTAAAACTTAGATGCTTGAGTGCTGTGGCTTTCTGCAAACAGACAAAATAGGTTGTGGCTTCAGAGAAGTTTGTAATTGAACTGTAGTCGAGAGTGACCAAGCTATGCTGTTTGTGATGTATGTTTACAAGGATGAGTTTCCCACAGGCAATTCTGGGTGGTTAGAGCTGGCAGTGATGATTCAGGTCTGCACTTGTCCTCTCATCACCCAAAGCCACAGACAAACCAGGTGACACAGTGTTCATTTAGTATGAGCTCGGCTGCAGCCTTCAGTGATACAGCCTCTTTCTTTTAATGCAATACATTTTGGGTTTCCGTGGTTGGTTCCAGGCCTGAAGTGAGGGGATAGTAAATGCAGAGCTTGGAACCTGCTCTTAAAATAGTCTTAAAGACCTGTCCCTTGGGGTAGGAAGTGCTGTGACTTCATGGGGTTGACTTTGAAAGAGAACTGCTTCAGAGCACAAGGAGGCCCTCAGAATTACTCTGCTCACCCTGCAGCCAGGAGGAAAATGAGCAGAGAGAGAGAGGTAGCCGAGGAACCTGTGTACTGCCAAGCAGGGAAGGAGATGGGGCAGAGGAGAGGGAGAGTGGGAAGCAGTGACTGTTGCTGTGGCTGGCTCATGTGAAACTGCATCAACCGGGTAGAGAGCCATGGGCTTACAGCGCAGGAGGGGATAGTGAGCTGTGTTTGGACGAGGAAGGTGGTCCAGGAAAGATGATATGAGAGGCAGAGAATCCCAGTGAGGCTTAATCAAGAGCAGACAGAACTCAGTGCTTCACAGCCATCTTTCTTTGGCCAGTATGATCTTCAAGCTGGGGCTTGAATTGGTACTTGATACGGCTGTCCAGACTTTACCTACTCATTGTTTATCAAATCATTCTTACAATGCCAGGTACCGTGCTGTTCAGAGAAAGAGCCCATAGTCTGGAGAGAACGAGTTTTGCAAACAAGTTAGAGCAGCATGCTGTCTGCTTTTCACTTGTGAGGGATGCCAACACAAAATAGACTGCAAAAAGGGAAAGACAGCCTCTCCCAAAGCCCAGAGAGGATTCCATAAAGGTGCTTGGTGGCCCTGTGCTGAGGAGGAGTTTATCACTGAGAAGTGAGGTGAGAACAGTTAGTGTATAGGCAGCCTGTGCCAGCATGTGCAAGTATCTGGATGTCACCCATTTACAGGATGATAAACATTCAGTACAGCTGGAGGGTAGGGTGTGTAGATCCAGAATGTCCTAGAAGGAGGACAGAGGTGGGTTGCCATGGCTCAGGCCATATTTTGCTCCTTGTACATTTTTTTTAATTCTGCTTTCAGTGCTTTTCTTGTATTTTGACCTTTGCAAAGATGGCCACTTTCTCTGAGATCTAGCTCAGACCTACACTTCCCAGAAACAGTAAACTGGCTGGCTTCATTGCTGTTCATACTTGTATCCCCTAGTGAACTGGCGTTAAGTCTATCAGATGTGCCTAGTCTTTAGTGGTTTCTTGTTTGTTTTGTATGTGGCTTAGTGCTTAGCACATGGGCTTTGGAGTTACAGAGCTCAGGAACCAGGTTCTGTTGTTGAACAAGTTCTTTGCACCTTCTAGGAGAACTTTACAGGGAATGTATGATGTTATCACATGGTGACCCACAGGGCTTTTGTGAAGATTAAGAGCATGATATACTCCAGGTCTCAGGACTTCTGGCACACAGTAAGCACTTAACACATCCTAGCTAGCTGTGGGTTTTTCCTGTGGGACTTTCTTGAGGATTAAAGCATTTTTTTTTATTTAAAAAGTTTTATTTATATGTGTGTGTGTGTGTGTGTGTGTGTGTGTGTGTGTGTGTGTGTGTATTACATTTGCAGTGCCTGTGGAGGTCAGAGGAGGGTATGGGATCCTCTGGAGCTGGAGTTACAGGTAGTTACGAGCAGTCTGATGTGTGTACTGAGAGTTGAACTCTAGCCCCCTGCAAGAACAGCACCCTCAACAGCTGAGCCACCTCTCCGGAGTCTACAAACATTTTTATTTATAGTGTATATTTTATTTATCATGTATATTAATGTAATCTTGTTGTTTTGCTTGAGACATAATGGAGTAGATATACATTGTCTTTTAAAAAAGGGGGCCAGGAAGGCTGGAGAGATGGCTCAGTAGCTAAAAAAAAAAAGTACTGGCTGCTCTTTCAGAGAACATGGGTTCAATTCTTAGTATCTACATGGTGGCTCACATCATCTGTAACTCCAGATCCAGGGGAAGTCTGTCTTCTCTGGCCCCTGTGAATACTAGGTGTGTAAATTTTTCATAGATGTAGATGTTGAGAATATACCTATAAACATAAAAAGGGGAGACAGCTTAGGTTGAAAAGTGCTTGCTGTGCAAACGTGAGGACCTGAGTATCCCTAGAAATCGTGTGTGTGTGTGTGTGTGTGTGTGTGTGTGTGTGTGTATTTAAATTGTGTGTGATCTGTGCTTGTAATCCCAGTATTGAGGTGGTGGAGACAGGCATACCCCTGAGGCTAAAAGGCCAGCTGGCCTAGCCAGTCATCCAGTTCAGGTCCCAGTGAGAAACCCTATCTCAAAAAGTAAGCTTGAAAACATTTGGAGAATGACACCTGAGGTTGACCTCTGGCCTCCATAAGTACACCTGTTCACATACATGCCTACACATAAATGAACATGCACATAAACTCACATACATACACATACATTTTTTTTAAAAAGGGAAAACTGAAAGGCTAAAAGTTGCTAGCAGACTGAATCCTGGTGTAAGGGCTGTACAGCAATCCATTTCTTGTGCTGTGTCTGTTGGAGCTGAGATAACATAATATTACAGGATCACTTGTCATCATCTGCATTTATGCACCATTGTAAGTTGAACCCAGGATGCTAGAGATTCTGAGTCCATTAGAAATACTGAGCTGTGGTCCATATGCTGGAAGACAGTAAAGCTTTTAGGTGGCTTTAGAGCCATTTCCTGGTTTCCCCACTTTGCTAAACTGTTGGTTTACTCATCCAACACCTGTGCTCCATTCCCATATGGTGGATGAAGTGGGTATGGTACCAGATTCCCTGTGACTCAGGCTGTGTTCATGATCATTCCTTCCATCCTCCTTTGCGCTGCTCTTTGTTACCTGTACTCTGCCTCCAAGCCCATCCCTACCTATACTGTGCCTCCAAGCCCATCCCTACCTATACTGTGCCTCCAAGCCCATCCCTACCTATACTGTGCCTCCAAGCCCATCCCTATCTATACTGTGTCTCCAAGCCCACCCCTACCTGTACTGTGTCTCCAAGCCCACCCCTACCTGTACTGTGTCTCCAAGCCCACCCCTACCTATACTGTGCCTCCAAGCTCACTGCTACCTATACTGTGTCTCCAAGCTCACTGCTACCTATACTGTGTCTCCAAGCCCACCCCTACCTATACTGTGCCTCCAAGCCCACCCCTACCTGTACTGTGTCTCCAAGCCCACCCCTACCTGTACTCTGTCTCTAAGCTCTGCAGCTGATACCTTGCAAATCCTTGTTGGCACCTTACTTCTGTTTCTATTTTGTTAGCTAATGTGCTAATTCTCTGAGTGACTCTTAGGTGCCGGGGATTGTAGTAGGAACTGTGGACCCCAAAACTATTATTATTATTAATACAAGGTATTCTTCTCTTCTAGAGCCCAAAGTCTATTAGGCAAATAAATTCTGATCCATGGTAGAGCAGACTCTGAGACAAGACAATAGATGGGAACAGATTGTAAAAGAGTGTTTTAGTCAGGATTTCTATTCCTGTACAAACATCATGACCAAGATGCAAGTTGGGAAGGAAAAGGTTTATTGAGCTTGGCCGGGCCATGGTGGCGCACGCCTTTAATCCCAGCACTCGAGAGGCAGAGGCAGGCGGATTTCTGAGTTCGAGGCCAGCCTGGTCTACAGAGTGAGTTCCAGGATAGCCAGGGCTACACAGAGAAACCCTGTCTCGAAAAACAAAAAAAAAAAAAAAAAAAAAAAAAAGGTTTATTGAGCTTACACTTCCACATTGCTGTTCATCACTAAAGGAAGTCAGGACTGGGACTCAAACAGGTCAGGAAGCAGGAGCTGATACAGAGGCCATGGAGGGATATTCCTTGTTGGCTTGCTCAGCTGACTTTCTTATAGAGCCCAAGACTACCTGCCCACAGATGGTACCACACACAAGGGGCCCTCCCCTCTTAATCACTAATTGAGAAAATGCCTTACACCTGGATCTCATGGAGGTATTTTCTCAACTGAAGCTTCTTTCTCTTCGATAATTTCAGCTTGTGTCAAGTTGACACACAATACTAGCCAGTACAAAGAGCATGCGTGTTAGACTGAGTGGGGTGACTCTTACATTGTAGCACCAAACAAACAAAAAACCACCACAGAATTTTAAGCATTCTAACTCATTTATTTTGAAAAGACAGTCTCTCTTGGTGGCCAAATGAACACATAGTAGAACGTACAGATAATAAACAAACAAAAAACCTGTAATCACCTGGGATTTCACTATTAGTCAATATTCTTTTTAAAAATAACTTTGACAAATAGTGCTTTTATTTATAGAGTACAGCGGGGGTATTTTGGGATATGTAGACACTATGAGGTGGCTTCCTCTATCTAATTATCTGTTAGCGCAGTTGCCATTTTTCTATTTTTATGGTGTGGTGTGAACAAATGAGACCCACTCCCAGCAATTTTGAAATATGGTTTACACGATGATTGCTATAGTCACCATCCTATTTGTGGGTCTCAGGGTACTCTTGGCTGAAACTTGGTGCTCTTTAGCCAGTTCCTGGACAGGTGTTCCTGGTATTGGCTCAGAACACTGAGAGTGCTCCAGCTCCATGCTTCCTGGAAGGTTTGTTTTAGAAACTAATGAACGCTTACTTTTTGTTCTTTTGAAACTTTTTGCATTTATTGAAACAGTCATACTTCCCCCTTTCCTTTAGTGTTTCAGTGTGATAAAGTGTGCAGACCCCTTTGTTAGGACAACCAGACAAGTCACAGATAAGCTCTCTATTGTGTCTTTAAGTTGCTCTGAGAGCCCTTTGTTGTCTTTGTGTCTTTGTTCACAGCTGAGCTAGCACTGTGGTTTTTCTTTTGTGTAGTTAACACTTAAAGAGCTTCTGTGTTGGGGCTAGTTTTGTGATACACAAGGAGATTGCTGGTATTTATTTGACTCTGCATTCTTTGCAGTAGTAAGTAGACTTCCCACGCTTACCCTTTTGAACAATGTGGTATTTTGGCCACATTATCAAGCTTTTCTTCTCAGCAAGGATTTTAAAGTTAGGTTTAAATCTTTTCGGGATCCAGTGATCTGCTCTTCTGTATTAGGGGGTCTCTCCTGAAGTGTGTGTATATTTCTGTGATGCACAGTTGAGTCCTTCTAAAAGTCTCTAATGGACTGTGTCTCTGTCATGACAGAAGCCGTCAAACGTTGAAAGTGAGAGAGCACAGTGTCTTGGGACCCTACGTGGATGGGCTTTCTAAACTGGCTGTCACAAGCTACAAGGTAACAACATCCTTTCTGTAAGGTGCTTCAATTTACTGCCATTTTGGCTCATTACATTTCTTTATTTTTGTATAGATATTTAAAATTTTTATTATTTTTATTTTCTGTATATGGGTGTTTTGTCTACATGTATGCTTGTGTACTGTCTGTATGTCTGATGCCCCTGAGGCCAGAAGAGGGCATCGGAACTCCTGGAACTAGTGTTACAATTTTGTGAGCTGCTATATGGGTGCTGGATATCGACTCAGGTTTTCTGGAGTCATCTTTCTGACCCTGGGTTACATTTTTAAGATAAAATTTATAATACCATCATTTAATAGCTCCCTTTCTACAAAAAAAAAAAAACCAAAAAAACAAAAAAACCTTCAAAGTGATAATGGGGATTAGTCAGTAAATGTCAGCTATGTTCAATGAGGTCTCTGGAGCTTCAGAACTAATGGATCCAGAATGGGCTTGGGAAAGTTTTAGAAAATGTTTTGCCTATGCTGCTATTTTGAGAGAGTATTTGTTGTGTTGAAATTTTTACTAAATATCATTCTTTTTAATTTATATAGCAAAACTATAATTATATGACATGAAATTTTTCTATATGTTTGGTAGCTTTAACATTGCATTCAAGTATATACATCATAAAAAATAACAGGATTTAAGTCTTGTTTCTGTATGCATTATTACATGTTCTGTTATGCATCCTTTGTGTTTAGGAAGTACCTGGTTGGTATATGGTGGGTGTTTTCAGTCTACGCATGAGTGAATGAATCTAAGAGCAAGCAGTGACTTAAACAATGCTTTTCTGTTAAGGAAGTCTGAAATAGGCACTCCGAGGCTGGTGTCATGGCTCCAAGCTGTTGGGAGGGACTCAGGTCCTTCCCTACTCCATAGGGAGATGCTGTAATACATGTGCTCTGCTAATGCCTCTTATAATAGAAATGGTAGCCCCGTCTGCTTCCATTAAGGAGGATCACCCAGATGGTGTGCTTTACACTTGAGTTCATCATGTGGCCAGGCTGGGCTGCAGAGATCTGGGAAATGCAGCCTCTTGTTTCTGCCACAGCAGACTTAGTGGAAGAGAGAGCTCCTTCACTGGAAAGAACACTGAGTGGTGGGAGGCAGCTGAGTAGCACTTCACATACTCCATCTCTAATTCCTCATTTTATAAACCCCTGGAGAGGACTTTGCTATGTATGTGTATTTATTCATTATTGCTTGTGGCGCCAGGGGTTAGACCCCCGGGCCTCATGCATGCTAAGCAATTGCACTGATCTTGGGCTCCATTCCCAGCCCAGGAGATGATAATTTGTGTTGTTGTAATTAATGAAGCTAAATTCTGTTTGCTTCAGTCACTGTTTCAGAGCTTGTAGCTTTTGTGGGGTGAGGGAAAGACAGAGTCTCACTTTACCACCCTAAATGACCTGGAATTGTTACATACACTGTGCTGGCCTCAAACTCTTAGAGATCTACTTGCTTTGGTTCCTGAAAGGTGTATGCCAGCACATCTGGCCTCAGCTCATAGCATTTGGAAAAACTGAGCCTTCTGGTGGCACAGCAGTGTTATTGCTGCTCTTTAAGAGGCTGAGGCAGCAGGATGCATGGCACACCTGTGATACAATACTATAGAAGCAGAGGCAGGATGATCACAAGATTGAGGCCAACCTGGGCTACATAATGAATGTGAGGCTAGCCTGAGGTACCTTGTAAGATCCTATCTGTGGTTTGAGGGAGTCTAGCTTCTAAACTTCTTTGTGTCAAAGCTGCCATGTGTTTCTGTGTCTGCAGTGAGTAAAGCGCTTTAGTTGGCTCTTGAAAATAGTATGGGCTCTTGTGTTCTTGTGAAAAAACAAAATGTAACCTGTAAAAACTTGGGTGCTTGTGATAGTGTGAGAAAGTGGTCATGCTTATTCACAAATAATGAGTAAGTGCCTGAGACCTGTTTCCACTTAGGACATTGAGTCTCTGATGTCTGAGGGCAACAAGTCTCGGACAGTCGCTGCAACCAACATGAATGAGGAAAGTAGCCGTTCCCATGCAGTCTTCAAAATCACCCTGACACATACTCTGTATGATGTGAAGTCTGGAGTGAGTACCTTCCTGATGCTGTGACCTTTAATACAGTTCTTCATGTTGTGGTGACCCCCAACCATAATATTATTTTTGTTGTTACTTCATAACTGTAATTTTCCTACCGTTATGAATCGTAATGTAATATCTGATATGTGATCCTCAAAGGGGTTGTGACCCCCAGATTGAGAATCACTGGTTTAGCCTATTCTCTTTGCCAACTAAATTGAAAGCCTGATCCAGACCACTGGTCCTGACAGGAACAGAAGCTGCTGTAGTGTAGCTGCAGCACCATTGGAATACCCCCAAGAGGGTAGGTCTACAGAAACTCTAGCAGTCACCCCTAAAACCACAAGGGGCACACATAGCTTTAATCAGGAATAAGAAAACTGCTTCTGTCAGCGAAGCTGCCTCTTAGTACCTAGAAGTTGTAGAATGTCCTGGAAACCTTTAGGTTTCATGACTTCCCTAATGGCAGAAAAAAAGGCCAAGGAAGACACTAACTTCTGCTTTCCAGTCTTTAGCAAGAGGGTCCGCAGGAGCTTTAGTCATACCCTGCGGCCTGGCTGCAAGGGAGTCTTGGACTAGGCATAGTTCCCGCCCTCTCCAGCAAGAGGACAGTGAGGCTGAATTACACAGGCTGCTGACCTGGCCCAGCCAAACAGCTGTGCACTTTCCACCCAGATGGCTGGTTTCTGTGGAGACACCTTTGCCAGGAGGTCAAGGAACAGCTTGCACTGGGGAAGAATGCCTTAAAATTATTGAATATGTAGAGCGCTCTCTGAGCATTTGGTTGGGACTTTGTAAAGTTGCCGAGGCCTCTGGCTCGTTGAATATCTTTGCCAACTAGCTCATGTGCTTGCTCTCTCTTCATGTGAAGATTGATTTCTCATGTCCATCCCTCAGAACCTCAGTCTCAAATATGAGAGGCAAAAGTAAACTGGTGAGCTTTGCTGAAAAATCATTTTTTTCCCTCCACATCAAGGTCAATATTAAAAACAAAAAGTTCTCTGTCTTTGATTTCCTTTTTAGAGTAAAGCAAAACAAAACAAATACCATCCTTAAGATTTTATTTTATTAGTTTTATTTTAATTTATTTTATGTATGTGAGTACACTATAGCTCTCTTAATGAACACCTGAAGAGGGCATCAGATCCTATTACAGATGGTTGTGAGCCACCATGTGGTTGCTGGGAATTGAACTCAGGACCTCTGGAAGAGCAGTCAGTGCTCTTAATTGCTGAGCCATCTCTCTAGCCCTGACTTTCCTTTTTTTAAATCAGAAGTATTTTTGATTTGGGAAGCAAAATATCCTTTTGTGTAATGTTTATTTATGGAAATGTATAAATGTACTTTTGCAGTGCTGAGAGCAGAACCCAGGGCCTTCTTCATGTCAGATAAACATTTTGCCAAGAGCTTCTTTCCCAGCCAGATGAGAACATAGATTTTTAAAGGAAAGTTTCCACAGTACTTGAGTCCATAGACTCTGACATCGCTTTCTTGTGGTTGTGTTTTGCTGATGAGGTAAAACATAAAGCATGCCACATTTTTGATCTGGTGGAAGAAAACACCGTTGTCAAAGACCACAGCTGGTGTTAAAAGCTAAGCTGATCATTTGAATACAATGAAAAGGTTTAGAAAATGTTTTTGACTTTTTGAACAAATTTGTTACACAAAGGTCAGATTGTTTGTTTTTGTTTTTAATATTAGCCAAGAATGTAAGCGTTTTGTCTCAGGCTAATATTTATGAAATTTTAAGCACAGTTTCAAATCATTAAACTTTTGATCTTATAAGCACTTTTGTTTATATCTGAAAATTTTACCAGTCACTCCAAAATGTCCCATTTTATTATAGCATTTTTCCTGAGGTCATTAACTTCCTTGTTTGCTCACTTCTGGGTTAGCAAATTGTGTAAGTTTTGTGCTAGGTGGTGGTTTTCTGCAGTGTTTAGTACCAGCACAAAATAATTTTGCAGAAATGACAAATAGTTTTAGCAAAGGCCAGAGACAATGAGCTATTTGAGGGAGTCAGCCTGTTTTCAGCATTCATTAGCCATTTGCTAGCATGTGTTGATTTTCTCTGCAGACATCTGGAGAGAAAGTGGGCAAACTGAGCTTAGTGGATTTAGCTGGCAGTGAACGAGCCACGAAAACTGGAGCTGCGGGCGACAGGCTGAAGGAGGGCAGCAACATCAACAAGTAAGCGGTCCAGTATCACATTCTTGAATCGCTTTGTGGGGCTGATAGAGAAATAGGGGAACATTTGGGCTTATGGAGTAAGATGATTCTGGAACGATTGAGGCAATGATGAGTAAGCAGTTTGGACTTCTTTCTAGTGTTTTCTATGGCCCAGGCTCATTTTCTCATTTGTGGAGTTGCTTGATGGGACTGGCAAGCACAGCCCTCAGTCAGTCAGGGCTTCTCAACAATGGCCCTATTGACATTGGTGCTTAGATGACTCCTTTTCCTGTGGGTGGAGGATGTTGTACATTGTGGGATGTTTGATAGAATCCCTGGTGGATACTAACATCTCTCACTAAGTGATGTTAGTATCCACTGACTCTCTTGACCCCCAGTTGTGACAACCCAATCTCGTTCTTGTGACTTGCTGTTATCTATGAGCATAGTCATCCTCTACTGGCTCTTGGCTGTGTGAATAGACACTGTACCAGCCATATTGGGCTGTCCTCTTTAGTCTGCTGTTTCAGAAGCAAGATTTTATGAAGTAATGTTTCATTTGTCAGCCCTATCACATACATAGTTTTCCCTCAGGCTAAATTACTACCTCTTCACAGGTTCAAGTCTTCCCTCTCCTCAGCTCCCACAGCTGTGAGGTGAGGCATTAGCCAGCAGGTGGGAACTATGGAACACTTCTCCAACACTAGGGTGTGCAGATGTCAGCTTGCTAGCAACTTTTGCTCTAATCAGTATTTTACCTTGGGCACCCTTCTTAAAGGTGTCTGTTGGTTATATTATCATTTTCACCCTAGTTTTCCAGGTCACATATTTTACCTACAAAAATGAAAGATAAACAGTGCTAAGTATTTTTATTGCTTCAAGTAGCTCAGATGGACATGAGCCCTTAGGAGCTCAGTCTTCAGATCAGACAGCAAAGTGCTGACCACAGCACTTGTTACATGCAGCCAAGGGCACCTTGCTGTTCATCCTTGCAACTAACGTGTCATTTAATATGTTCTGGCTTAGATAATTGTGGTTTTTGTTCCATGCAGGTCCCTCACAACCCTGGGTCTGGTTATCTCTGCCCTGGCCGATCAGGGTGCTGGCAAAAACAAAAATAAATTTGTTCCTTATCGGGACTCAGTTCTCACATGGCTGCTCAAGGTGAGTCCTTTTCTTTGTCCTTTGTTAGTGTTTTAGTTAGTGATTCTATTGCTTCAACAAAACACCATGACCAAAAAGCGCACTGGGGAGAAAAGGGTTTATTCAGCTTATACTTCCATATTGCTGTTCATCAACAAAGGAAGTTAGGACAGCAGCGCAAACAGGGTAGGAACCTGGAGACAGGAGCTGATTCAGGGGCTTTATAGAGATGCTGCTTACTGAGTTGCTCCTCATAGCTTGCTCAGCCTACTTTTTTATAGAGCCCAGGACCACCAGCCCAGGGATGGCACTGCCCATAGTGGACTGGGCCCTCCCACATCAATCACTAATTGAAAAATGCCTTAGAAGCTGGATCTCATGGAGGCATTTCCTCGACTGAGGCTCTTTTCTCTGATGACTCTAGCTTGTGTCAAGTTGACACAAAACCAGCCGGTTTTTAGCATACTTTCAGTGACAGAAAGGAAGAACAAACAGTAGGTTAGTCTCTTCCAGGGACCTTTTCTCCATCTGTGTTCAGATGTAGCTTTTAGGCTGATTGAACAGTTTTAGTTTTCAGGAGCAAGTGTCCTTTTCTTGCTAGTGTTTGGCATTCTTGTCCTCTAAGAACCTGCATGGGAGGTGATTGTTGACCACATAGTGGCCCCTAGATATTGAGGGGGCAGAAGGACTAAGTGGTGAGGGGACAGTGTGGTTACTCACAGTGTCTCCTGCCTGGTGCCCTGCTCTGAGCTGCTCTATTCTGCTCACAGACACCTTTGATAGCTTGAGCTTATTTTCCATTTCATTCTCCCCTGAGCCTTTGGTTTTTCTGTTTTACAAAGCTTCAGCTAAGTGTAGAGTAGAAACATAGTCATTTCTAAATTATTGCAAACAAGGAACAGAGATGTGAAAGGAAAGCATTCATGAAATGTCCAAAGGGAACACAAGGAAATGGACACCCTCACCCTTGGTGAGCCAAGAGCATGGAGGGTTAGCTTATAAGTGTGTTGGTGATTTCACAGTAGACAGGTCCCCTGGGGTCTTCCTGGAGGTGGTGTGGGAAATGGACATCAGTCTGGGTATTAGAGCTTATAAACTAGGTGACAACTTTGTAAAGGTGTCAGAGTGGAACAAAAACTTTTTCTTTTCTTTTTTTTTTTTTTTTTTTTTAAGTTTTATTTATTTATCTATTTTATGGGTGTGGGTACACTGTCACTGTCTTCAGACACACCAGAAGAGGGCATCAGATTACAGATGGTTGTGAGCCACCATGTAGTTGCTGGGATTGAATTTAGGACCTCTGGAAAAGCAGTCAGTGCTCTAAACCGCTGAGCCATCTCTCCAGCCCCTGAGCAAAAACTTTTGCCTTTCTAATACTGTCCATGGCTCATTGGAAACAGAGATGCAGGCACTGGAGAGGTGGTACATGGTTAAGAAGAGCTCTGCTCTTCTAGAAGACCCGAATTCAAGTCCCAGAGTCCATGTAGCTTAGCTCACAGCTGCCTATAACTCCAGCTCCAAGGGATCTGACACCCTCTCCTGGCTCCTAAAGGTGCTGAACTCACCTGCAGAAAACCATACAGTGACACATACAATTAAGAACAAGGAAACAACCTTTTATGCCTGGTGTAGCTTAGTGATGACTCATTTTCTCATTGTTAAAAATGTACTATACTTACTATTTCTTAGTATAGTGAAACAGGGGCCTCAGGGAGCTTAGTAATGTCATTTGCCACTGTTGACTGAGTTTCTGTGTTTAGAGAGCAGCCTTTGCCAAGGGAAATACTTTCTCCTGACTATACACACTCAGGGTTTTTCTCCATGTACCCCCCAACAGGGTTTCTCTGTGCAGCCCTGGCTGCCTTGGAACTCACTCTGTAGACCAGGCTGGCCTCAAAGTCTTCAAGAAGAAAATCTGATAACATCCTTCTCCCTTGGACTTCCACAGAGCCATTCCCAGTCATGCACGGCCATTCTCTTGATGTGTCTGATTTAAAATTAGAGTCTACATGGTCACTGTGACTTTAGTTAAGATAACAGTTACTGTCCATAAAGCTGAGCCTGTTACCCCTGTTTCAAGAGAATCAGGTATCAGGCAGCCATGTCCATGTGTGGCTGGTTTATGTGGACTATGCTTTTAGTAAAGATTCATTGAGGCTTTCCATTTTACTTTGCCTGTTTTTGATTGAAAGTAAGGGGAGATGTTCATAATATGTGAAGAATGAACTAAAGATGTAATTACAGCTTTTTTATGGTGATTCAGACTTAAAAATAAGACATGTTTGTTCAGTTTCTGTTATTATTTTCCTTAAAGACTTGTATTATCTATTTTATATCATATTTGATGTTTGCACCGAGAGCCTAAGTAGGGGGATTTAAGAACTTCAGAGCTGTAATGTTTGCCCCTCCACCTCTGCACAGTGCATGACTTCTGTTCATTTGTAGGTGGGCATTAGGTTGTTGCCTATCCTTCTGTAACTCCTAGTCTACTCCTACCCCACATCTGCTGATTCCCTTTCAGTGCTGGTGTGAGATTAGCACACCCCCAGCATGACTTCCATTGAGCTCATAAAATGGATCAGCTTAAAAGAGATGAATGTGGATGTGGATGCCCCAGAGGTCATGCTTGGGTGTTATCCTCCTTGACTTTTGAGCCAGGGTCTCTCACTGGAATCTGGGGTTAGGAAGTTAGGGTAGGCTGAGTGGCCAGTGCACTCCAGAGATCTGCCTGTCTACCTTCCCACTGCTGAGGTTATGGTTGTCTGCCACTACACCAGGCTTTTTATGTAGGTGCTGGGGATCAAACTCAGGTCTTCATGCTTGGGAGTGAAGGACACTTGATGTTTATTACTTTCTGAATGTGAATCTCTTAACTCCAAGTCTGGTAATGAGTGCCCAGCTCCTACTTTGTGAGCTCTGACCTCCACTTTTATTCTTTGCTTCTTTGTTTTTGTTTTTGAGACAGGGTTTCTCTGCATAGTTTGGCTATCCTGGAACTCGCTCTGTAGACTAGGCTGGCTTTGAACTCACAGAAATCTGCCTCTGCCTCCTGAGTGCTGGGTTTAAAGGCTTGTATCACTACTGCCTGGCCCACTTTTATTCTTAATGCCGATTCTCTAGTGGACATCATACGGATCTCTCACTGAGCTGACAGCCATTTCTCTTGAGCCTCCTTTGTGTAATCCACTCTTTGTTTCTAAATTCAATGGAACTTTAAGTCTCGTCAGTAACTGTCCTCCAGGCCCTTAGAATCAAGGCCAAGTTCTTTAATGAGTGACTTCAAAGGCCCTTTACAGCTGACCTCTCCTCCTAGCTGTCACCTGTGCTCTCTGGCATAGTAGGTTTTAGGTGAGTGAAGATGGCTGTCGTGGTTAGAGCTTTGTTCTTACTTGTCACTTCCTGCTTCTCTCTCCTCTTCCTGCCATTCTGGAGTGTCTTCTCTTCTAGGTTCCTTCTGCTCTTTGTGCTTCTAGACCCTGGGTTTAGCTCTTACACAGTTGCCTCTCCCATTAGATGGCAAACCCCCCAAGAGGGGAAGAGCAACCAATCCCAGCTCTGGTGTGAATTAGCACACTGACCTTCGTTTGGTAAGTCTCTCAGTCTTTGTGGGTCTCAATTTCCTAGCAGCACAATGAAGTAATTTGATTAGATGACTTCAGAGTTCTTTCAGCTTGAAAAGAAAAATTCTGACTTCTAAAATGAAATTTCTTCCCAGTATCCATTTAATTTGCATTGCCACATTTCAAACAAAGCTTGTCTGATTTGCTTAATTAAGGAGTAAACAAGAAACTATAAATTTTCTCTTGGATGCCTGCCCATTCTTTTGTTACATTTTCTTTTTTGTTCAAGACAATGTGAACATATTGCTGCTCCATGGTCATTTGGTAAATCGGGCATGGGGTGTGCCCAGTTTCCTTTTCTTAGTCTAAGCACACAGTGGCAGCTTGCTTTCACCCCTGGTGGTTATGGTTACAAGTCCTGTTTGTCTTTCATGTTTGCTATGCCCATGGATAGACTGTGCAGTAGCCCTTAGAGGGATATGTAGCATCGCTAGTAGGTAGAACTGCAGTCCTTGAGACTTTCCAATCCCATATGAATGTGCATGGGACTCCTCATGACAAACCTGTAGGACTGACAATGTGAAATTAGCTTCTAGGAGTGAAAAGAGAATCAAGCAGTCCTGGCTTCACTTCTGAAAGTCCAGATTGGTTACATTTCTTGCCTTTCTATACATAAGGGCATATTTTCTTCAACATAATTATCCTTGTTTTTTGTTTTTATTAAATGAAAATTTCAGTAATGGATGAATAAGCATACATATATATTGTCTTTGATTGTATTGAGTTATTGATACCTTGTGAATTATTTTGTTTCTAATGTCAGGACAGAATAATTTAAAATGGTGTCAGGTAATCTGACTCAGCCTTCAGGCCTGAAGTTGTGGTTGCCAAGACCTTTTTGTGGATATCTGTGTGGGAAGGGAGGTCTGTTTGAAATTGAAGGTGGAAAACCTTGGGATGGAGTAGTGCTCAGTTTGCTAGTTCTAGGTTGTTAGGCATGTTGTTGATGGGTTTGTTTGCTTGTTTTTGTGTTTTGTGTTTTGTTTTTTAGAACAACCCTGCTTTCCTCTCTAATAGAGTGGGGTTACTGATAGTTGAATTCACAAAAGGCTGAGAAATGTATAAAACTACAAAATTCTCTAAAAAATTTATATGTATTAAAATTGGAAAAACTATATTTTTAAAATTAAGAGTTTCCTAAAGGTAAATATTGGCCAAATCTAAATCAGCTTCCTTGTGTTGTAGTGAATATCTCTCTGAATTTTGAGAATCTGTCATTCATTGAGATTGCATTTCTGAAAGGGGATATTGAGTCTTTATGTGTTCATGTATGTGGGTCTATGTATATGCGTGTGTGCATGTGAAATCCAGAGGACAACTTTAAGTGTTATTCCTCAGGCTCTGTATGCCTTTAAAAACATAATTTTAGAAGTTTTATTTGTATGTATATAATGTTTGCCCGTGTGAGTTTATATGTACCATTAGCATGTAAGAGCCACCAAAGGGCATCAGAACCCCCTGAAACTGGAGTTGTAAACCACCTTGTGGTACTGAGACCTGAACTCAGGTCCTCTGTGAGAGCAGTAAGTTCTCTGAACTGCTGAGCAATCTCTCTGGGCCCGTAGCTGTTTTTTGAGACAGTCTCTCGCTAACTTGGAGCTCATCTAGTAGGTCAGGTTTGCCAGCAAGTTCTGGGGATCTACCTTTCTCCATGTGCCCAGCACTGGGATTGCAGGCACACACTATCATGCTTAGCTTTTTATGTGTATTTGGAGCACTGAATTCAAGTTCTTGGCATTTGCAAAGAAAGCACTTTTGTGATTAAGCTTTCTCTCAGCCCTGACTATTTTTATGTGTGTGTATGTAGTGTGTGTGCACATGTGTGTAATTGGGAACACATGTATCTGGGTATGCATGCACTTTAATGGACAAAGGTTGGTGTTGGGTTTCTTCCTTTATTGCTCTCTACTTTATACGCTGGGACAGGAGCTCTCATGTGAACCCAGAACTTACTGATTTAGCTTGTTTAGTTGTCTTTCTTCAGGGACCTCTGTCTTTGTGTCCCATGCTCTGGGATTATAGGTGGGCTGCTGATCACTTGGCTTTTACATGAGTGCTGGAAATCTGTTCTGATCCTAATGCTTGTATGGCATGTGCTTTCCCATGAGCCATCACCCCAGTCCTGACTCTTTTATATAATTTAGTTTTGTTTTTTTTCTAATACTTGCATGCCTCCCATGGTATCGTAATGTCTGCAGTTATCTACTGACCTGTACCACCTTACTCCACAGGCAGTTGTAAGTGCTTGGAGCTAGGACCCTATGAGCTGTAGTTTAAGTATAAGGCAAGGGTGTAGTCATCTGGAGGCCTGAATCAGGAATGAGAGTGTTGCTCACTTCTATGATGGTAGGCAGAACTCAAGGACTTGCTTCCATTTTCACTCCTGTGGGCCTCTTCATAGGGTAATTAGCAGAGAAGAGACAGTCCAGGGTTGAGCCTCGTGAAGGTGAGCCCCTAGTTTGTCTTACGTGTGTTTGGTGTTGTGCTGTTTTATTCTTTCAGATTTTAGCTTTCTTATGTGATGCCTTCTTCCAACTTAAAAGACTCCTCACTGCTTTCTTCCTGGTAGGACAGTCTGGGAGGTAACAGCAAGACAGCCATGGTGGCCACTGTGAGCCCAGCTGCTGATAACTATGATGAAACCCTCTCAACCCTGAGGTATGCAGATCGAGCAAAGCATATCGTCAACCACGCTGTGGTGAATGAGGATCCTAATGCTCGGATTATCCGAGATCTCCGGGAAGAGGTGGAGAAGCTCCGTGAGCAGCTGACCAAGGCAGAGGTATGAGGCACAACTGGACAGGCCCTGTCGCTGAGGCCCATCTTGGCGAGCTGCTATGTGAAGTTTCTTCCCCTGATTCTGTTCTTTTCTTGAGCAGTACTCTGTGGGAACTTTTTTTTTATGGCTGTTGAAAAGGATTGCATAGGAGAGAATAAAGGGAGAAGAAAAAGTTTTTCTTTCCATTTTTATCTGAAAGCTGACAGACTAGAATATGAAGGGAGAAAGAGAAACAGTAGGGGCAAAATATGTGATTTAATTTTGTGCAGAAACTGACTGTGCTTACAGTCATGGGAAGGGAATTGGATTTTTCCCCCTCATTTGTTAGCAGTCAGAACAGAAGACATCCTCTGCTTTATAACTCACCCTTCCTGTTATGGGTGTGTTATGTTTGTGGAGCAATACTGTAAACTCTCAGGACAGAAGTAGAGAAGTAGCCAGAGCCGTGCCTCATTCTGTGGCAGGAGCTGCTTAGGTTCTGTAACGAGGTTTGAAGATCACAGCATACGCATGGAATGTCATATTCCGGGCTCCTGCTGTGGTTAGTGCCTCTGTCCCAGGGACTTGTCCATGGAGCTGGCACCATAGAGCCCTTTCCTGTCCCATTACTCTGTTATGGTAGAAGGACGAGAAGCTTTGACCTGGTTACAGCGGTTACCGTAATCATGTTTGTTTGTTTCTGACTGAATTTTACCCTGATTTTACAGTTCTTTAAGAATCTTGGGGCTGAGGTTTCTGTGTTTCCTTTATTTATGTCACCATCTGGTTGTTTCTCTGTCTTAAGACTAAGTGTTATTTATTAACACTGTACAGTTTGCAACATGCTCACATGTAACTTATGTATCTTTGAGTAAATTCTTGAAATCAACATTAGAAAGATTAAGATGAAGCATGCTTTTGAGTCTAGGTGTACAACCTATTGAAATGAAAATCATTAGTCCTCTATCAATAGCTTGGAACATCTAGCTCCTTAAATGTAGTGAAATCTTCACGGAAGGGTGGAGAAAAGTTGTCTTTCTGAATATGCCATAGTTGGTTCGGCAGGTCTGTAGTCCTCCGAGTATAGGTGCTGTGGACCATGAGGATGACCACCTTGCTGTAGATAGGTGGAGAATTCAGTGACAGGTGACAGCCTCTGTCCTCTCTCAGTCAGCTGAGATTGTTCTTTCCTGGCACTGAGAAGTTATTTCATGAGGTAACATTTTGTTTTTAGGCAATGAAATCTCCAGAGCTGAAAGATCGTCTGGAAGAATCCGAGAAACTCATCCAGGAAATGACTGTGACCTGGGAGGAGAAACTAAGGAAAACTGAGGAGATCGCGCAGGTTTGTGTTTGAGGCAGTTGGCTGTGGAACTAGGGTGGGGGTGGTCTGTATATTCCTTAGGGCTGCACTTAAGACAGTCAGTCTGAAGGTAAGATTTCATAGCTTTAGTAGCTTGTTTCCTGTGGGAGAAATGATTAGTTTTGTGCTGGAGATTGAACTTGAGACCCCATGCATGCTAAGCAAGCACTCCACTACTGAGTTATGTATTTTTATTAAGAATTCATACATGCATACAATGTATTTTGATCACAGGCACTTCCCACTCCTTCCCCCTAGCTCTGTTGTTCACATACTAGTAAATGTGTGACCATTCACTGGGGCGTGGTGACCTAACAGGCATCATACCCTTTAAGAAAACTGACTTTTCTTCCCTCAGCATCCATCAGCTGTCACTAATTTAAGGTAGGGACTCCTGAGCCCCTACAGCCTCCATTCTGGAATGTTAACTGCCTTGATCTTGTATGGAGTCAACCATAGCTCCAATGAATTCAGGACTACAGTGGTCCTGCCATGACAAGGACACTGTTTCTCCTTGCTCCTTCCCAACCCCTGGCTCTTACAGTCTTCTATCTCTTCTTCCTTGACCCTGACCCTTGTGGGGAGGGGTTTGATACAGATAGCTATTTTTATGAAGCTCTAATTTTTAACTTTTAAACTTATTTTTATGATTTAAATTTACACTGTTGTGGACCTGGTCAGTGATTCTGATGGCTGTGACCTAAGAGGAAGAAGCTTTAAACTCTGTGTAACTCTGGTGACATGGGCAGGAAAACGAGTGTGATAAGATGTGAAGGAGAAGACATAGATAGCCTGAAAGGCCTTGTGATCTTTATAGAGGTGTTCTGAGCTTCACCCTAGCAAGCTGGGACTGTTTTATACATTTTGGAAAGAAGAGAAAAATAGGATCATCTTTACATTTCTCAAGAATACTTTATTTGCAGGTAACATTGAAGTATAAAGATATGGTACAGTCTTCTGATGCTGTCAGATCCTCTGTGTCTTGCTGCCTCTGTGCTGTGAATCACCACTTCTCTGGTGTGTTTGCAGGAGAGGCAGAAGCAGCTTGAGAGCCTTGGCATATCTCTTCAGACTTCTGGAATCAAAGTTGGGGATGACAAGTGCTTCCTGGTTAACTTGAATGCTGACCCAGCTCTGAATGAACTCCTGGTGTACTACTTAAAGGTGAATGTACTGCCTTCACAGAGCTGGAGCAGTCTGTGAGATATGGGCAACCATGGTCCTTACCAGTTGCTTTTATTTCATCAATTGGCATCAAAGGCAGTCTTGGGTTTGGGGGATCAGTTATTGTCTGTCTTTTGTCTGACTACTTATATAAAAAGAATATTCTGATATTATTTTCAGCAAGTTAAATAATGTACTCACCATTATTTAACATGATTTATAGGAAATACTTTCTTAAACATAAGTGGAAATAGTTAAAGTTCTTACTTAGCGACACTTGATAGGAGATTGGTATTTCCAGTATCTTTTAGGAAAAGTTTAACAGTTAAAATATCAACCTCTTAAAAAACAAAAAGGAGAGCTGATCACCTAGACATTGGGAGGATCAGAGAATGAAACAGAAAGCAAAACATAGTGCACATTGAAATCTGAAAACCCCAGAAGACTGAAGAACCAGGAAAGACCTTGAGCCTGACCCAGCAAGATGTGAGGTCTGCCTCATATTTCCCTAGAACCTAAGTTAATTACACATAGATTCTAGTCCATGGTCAGTACATACCAGGTACAGTTTCTTCTTCTCAGATACATGATTAATGTGACTAAAAAAGTAGAGCTGGCTTTGAAGTTGCAGACAGTTGTAAAGAAAGATGTAATTTCACTTCTAAGAATGCTCACATTGGCTAGTGTCCTTTTGGTTTCTATTACTGTTATAAAAGTCCATGGCCAAAGCAACTTGGTGAGGAAAGGGTTTACTGTTACCCTCCAGTCCATCATGAAGGAAGCCAGGACAAGAACTCCAGGCAGGAACCTGGGGGCAGAAATGGAAGCAGAGACTGTGGAGGAACACTGCTTACTGGCTTGCTCCCATGGCTATCTCAGCTTGCTGCCTTAAACCATGCAAGATCACTTGCCCAGAGGTGGCTTGGCCTTTCCACATTAACCATTAGACCAGAACATGCCCCATAGACTTGCTCCTGGGCAGTTTGATGAAGGCATCTTCTCAGTTAAGAGGCTTCCTCTTCCCAAAGGGCTCTAGTTTGTTTCAAGTTGACAGCTGATAAAAACCAACAAACAGAAACAAAAACCAACCAAGCAGCACAGCTAATTTCCTGCTTTTCATTGAGGAGATGCTGGAATAATTGCTTAGTGTCATTTTGATAAGTCCCCCTTTTTACTGAGTGTCTTATATGATGTTTGGCAATGCTGTGAGTTAAATAATGTCTTTACACAAACACAAATGTGTGCAGATCTAGTGCAGAGTCAAGGCTTTTCTGGTTCTTTACACACTAGAGGAGGTTGCCTCTGGCCAGCTTCCTGGGTTCATGTGAAGATTGAATATATAGGCAAATTTTATACACAAACATTGTACAGCTCTGCTGTATTCCCTATTCTGCTTCTCCCATACACATCCTATTTTTCCTATTAAAAGTAGTGTGTTGGGTTGAAGAGAAGGCTCTTCCAGAAGATCCTGGGTTTGAGTCATAGCACCCATATGGTGGCTTACAACTGTCTGTAACCACAGCCAGAGGTGCAGGCCTTTAATATCAGCAGTTGGGAGGCAGAGACAGGAGGATCTCTGAGTTTAAGGCCCGCCTGTTCTACTTGAGAGTTCCAGGATAGTCAGAACTACATAGTGAGAGACCCTATATCAAATAAAACATAACAAAACAAACAAATCCAACTGTGTGTAACTCCAGTTCTGAGGCATCCAGTACCTGTTTTTGGCTTCCAAGGATACCAGGCATACAAGTTACTCATAGACATACTTGCAGACAAAGTATCCATATACATAAAATAAATTAAATATTAAAAATAATATGTCTTCACAGTTCTCATGGCTCTTTTGAACAGTGTTGGCAGCTTTTTAAGTGTACTGTGTTCTATGTGTATGCACATGTACACAACAGATGTTTGTGGTGTGGGTATGCATGTGAAGATCAGGGATCAACCTTGGTATGATGTTCATTAAAGACATTTACCTCCTTTGACATAGGATCTCTCGGTGGTCTGACGTTCACCAATTAGTCAGGATTGCCTGGCAGGTGAGCCTGAGGAACTCTCCTCCTGTCTCTGCCTTCTTAGGACTTAGATAGCAAGCATACCTGGCATTTTTGTAAGTGGGTTCTAGTGTCAAACTCAAGTCCTCATGTTTGCAAGGCAAGGAATGTACTCTCTCTTTCCTAGCCTAGCATCTTGAGTTAGAACAGAGGCTGCAGGCACTTGTGGACTTCAGGAATATGCACAGTAGAATGGGACTGAGGCACACTGATCTAGGTTCCCAGAGTCTGGAATTACTTCTATTTCAGAGATGATACAGTCCAAATTACAGGATGCACACAAAACCAAAACAAAATAACCCACAAGATCAACCTGGTTGATGTCTGGTCTATAAGTAAAAAGTTCAGTAAGTCAGCAGCAGCTGCTTGGAAAGGGACTTTTGGAGGAGTCAGAACATTTCTGACCCCTTGTGTGGAGGAGCTGGTTCTCTTCCAGAATGGTCAGCCCCATTTGGGCCCAGTCTGAGGCAGTGCCAGGCTTACCCGATGGCAAGACCATATTGATGACAGGGCACATTCAGAAGGGTGAGCTAAGTCCAAGAACAATCTCTTTTTAGAAAATGCCACTATGTGGGAAGGGGGAATCTGGAGGCTGCACTTTAACTTAGTTTGCATGGATGCAACTTCAGACGTGATGACCTTACCTCTAGGTGACTCTCCCCACTTCATCTTTGATGTCCTTCCTGTGTTCAGGTTATAGGAGTTTCTCTTCTACAACATGCCCTTCTGTATTCTGCTATACCTCAGCTTTTGGAATCCTTACACAGATAGAGACAGTCCCTCACTAGCTCATCCTATTTTGCTTACCCTATATTATCTTAATGCAGCTTTAGGTACTCATCAGATAATCTGTGTGTGTGTGTGTGTGTGTGGGTGGAGCATGTTTCTGAAACTGGGTCTCAGGATGACCTTGAATTTAACGATCTTCATGTCTCAGCCTCTGAGTGCTGGGATTATAGGCCTGTGTATACCTAGGAGATAGTCTCTGAGAAATTTCATCTTTTTTTCTGCTGTTGCTTAGAGTATACTGTTGACTTAAACATTGAGCAGTAGGGAGTTCACATAGTTGAGCCTTTTGAAGTTAGTGTCTGGGATCCTAATGTACCCTCCAAATCACCATAGCCTCAAATGAGAGACTGAGATTGTCCTTTAAAATATAAACTCTATCTGGAACTCTACAGTTTGTGTCTCTGGGGATCAGTGCCTTTCTGATATTTGGAGCTCAGAATATTTGTTGAAAAAATGAATTTCTTTTTTTACAACTTGGATTATACTTTTGTCTGGTAGAGTTGGTGTCTTCCGTTTCTGCTGACTTATAGTTTACTCTGTCTACAGGTACCACTGCAGACTGTGTCATATGTTGGTTGTATCAGCTGTAAGAGTCTTGGATAGGTTACAGTTCAAACAAAGAGGAAAATAGCATTTGCAAAGCAGAACTTCAGAAATGACTGGTACTGGTGCTTAAGTGTCATGAGGGCTCAGAGCGGGTAGAAGGCAAGGAGGTTTCATAGATCTTCAGCATGTAAGCCAAGAATTAGGACTGAGTCCAGGTATTATCAGAAGCTGGGCATTGGGCAGGCATGTAGGCAGATTGGCAGTATCAGAATGGAAGGTTGCATTGGCTGCAAGGAATGCAGAACTGAGCTTTTGGAGCCATTCCTTTCTTCAGTTTTTCAGTGTGGGAGGGGTTGGGAGAAGGAGGGCGGGGTTGGGAGGAGGGCAGACAGGGTTTCCCAGCATGTACAGGGGAGAACAGTGGGCTTCAGCTGAACAGGGGGCAGGAAGCCCTTTTCAGTGTCAAGGGGCAGCATGACAATGACTAGGTAGCTGGTCCAGTTCTGAAGGTTTGACACTAAAAGCTGAGATAGAGGGGTTGGAGAGATGATTCAGAGGTTAAGATCACTGGTTGCTCTTCCAGAGGACCTGGGTTCAATTCCAAGCACCCACATAGTAACTCACAATTGTCTGCAATTCCAGTCCCTCAGGATCTGAAGTCATCTTCTGTTCTCCACAGGCCCTGCCTGTCCATGGTGCAGATATACATGCAGGCAAAACACACATATGCTTGAAAATTAAAGAAAAAAATATCTTAAGGGAAAAAAGAAAAAAGGGAAAAAGGAAAAAGAAAAACTCTGAAATGAGGCACACATGTGGAGGTCAGCAGAAAACTTGTGGAAGTCGCTCTTTTTCTGCCATGCTGGTTCTGGGGATTGAACTCAGGTTGTCAGACTTGGCAGCAAGTACCCTTACCTGCTGAGCTATCTTGTTAGTCCCCATATGCTTTTTAAAACAGTTTTTAATCTTTGTAGTTGTCTCATTTTGATTGAGATCAGATAGTTTCCTTTCTTTTTCTTTCTTTCTTCTTCTTCTTCTTCTTTTTTTTTTTTTTTTTGTCTTCTGAAAGAGTCTCAGGTAGCCGTAGCTGGCTCTGAACTCACTGTGTATCTGAGGCAGCCCTCAAACTCCTGATCCTTCTTTTTCCACCTGCAAGAACCAACTCTGAAACTGCAGTTTTCATATATTAATAATAATATATTTTGATATATTATTGATACATAGCTTAAGCTCTGAAAGTGGTATAAAATATTTAGAATCAAGATGGTAACAAATAGCAAATGTAAACACACATGAATATAAACTTTTATTTTGAGCTTAAGTAAGACAGCGGCTGGAGGGATATTGTGTCTTTTAAGGAATTAGAGCTCATGTAATGAACTTCGGGGGCCACCAGCCATTTGCTTTCAGAGTGTGTGGCTGAGGCCGCTGAGCGAAGCTGATCTTAACAGTGAACTCTGTTTCTTTCTTAGGAGCACACGCTGATAGGGTCAGCCAATTCTCAGGACATCCAGCTCTGTGGGATGGGCATTCTTCCTGAGCATGGTATCATAGACATCACGCCTGAAGGCCAGGTCATGCTGACTCCTCAGAAGAATACCAGGTAACATGCTTAAGTTAGTGTGAATTACACGAGGTGCAGAAGGATTGAGGGACATTGGCCTGCTTTTATTTTCAGCTTACTAAAGTCACCCTGTTAGGTGCCACGCCCTTTCTATTTAATCTTAGCGTCTGTCACATTCCCACTGCCCACTCCCATGTTGTCATTTAAAAAAGAGATTCATGCCAGGCAGTGGTGGCGCACGTCTTTAATACCAGCACTTGGGAGGCAGAGACAGGTGGATTTCTGAGTTCAAGGCCAGCCTGGTCTACAGAGTGAGCCAGGGCTACACAGAGAAACCCTGTCTCGAAAAACTGGGGGGTGGGGGTGGGGGGGAGATTTACTTCCTTTTAATTATGTGTATTATATATGTATGGATTATGTGTATGTATATGGGGATATGCATATGGGTGCAGGTGGCTAAGGAGGCCGGAGGTGTCAGATTATGTGAAGCTGGAGTTATAGGTGTTTGTGACCACAAGTGATTATAAGCCACCTGGTGAGGGTACTGGAAATCACACTCAGGTCTTCTGGAAAAGCAATATATGTTCTTAGCCACTCCAGGCTCTTTTTCACTGTATCTTGGTGTGAAATTTTTAGGCTGCTTCCATTTCCTGCCCAGCTGGCAGGCTCGCCTCTGGTTTGGGTAGGAAGTCACTTGCCTTCTCTTCGGCCCTGCTATTCTTTTAACCTGTCAGGTTCCATTTGACCCTTAGGGCTAAGCTCTGCCAGTGTCTATGTGGCAGTTCCCTGTTAGCTATACTTTTAATGATAGAAGTAATTCCCTAACCCTCTCTTACATGGTCAAAGCCTAGTTCTACCCTAGGTCATCCTGACACCCCATCATGTCACAGGAGTCATTCCATATACTGCTCCCAAGTCTGAATGACAAATCCAAGGAGTTCAACTTAGGGTAACTTCCCAGTGGTCTTCTGGTGGAGGATTTGGACAAAAGTTTTCCAGAACTTGAAATTCTTGTTAAAGATTCAATTTTGTTGCTGCAGTAGACGCTGCCAGTTATTCTCTTTGGCAATAAGCTCCCTCTGTTCACTGCTCACCAGGAAGACTGAAGTGCTGCTTAGTGTGTGTCACAGCATCTTTGGCATAAAGAAGTGGTGCTTTCTGGAAACTTCTCATCTTATCAATTGTGATAGTAAAGGTTTTCTAATGCTTAGGGGTCAGGCTTTACTCAGGGTTTATACAATGCCATATTGCTTGATCCTAGGACAGTCCAGTGGAACATTTCTCTTTGATGAGACTGTGTGTGTGGCTTCTGCCTCACTGTGTGTGCAGCTTTAGCAGGGTGATTCAAGGTTTATGAGTGTCAGCACAGGGGACAGGCTGCTGATCAGGGTGATCTTTGAGTCTTAGACAGGACAGCAGTCAGGCTAATAACTGGTGTAGTCTGTATGAATGTCAGCTTGGCCTCCTGTGTTTCTTTCTTAACTCATTGTATTTGAAGAATAGTACCATAATGACTTAGGTGTGCTAAATTTAGGACATCACAACTCTGTATTTGAGTTTGGACTTTGAATGGCCATATAGACAGAAGCAAAAGGGTCAGTTTTAGTGTTTAAGGATTCACATGAGGAACAAGTTTTAAGTGGAAATAAGAGTTTGTGTGGTTGGAAATTCGTGGGAAATCATGGAGGCGTATAGCAAGGTAAGAGCATAGCTTAGTCAGCTGTGGTGCCTAGTACTGAGGCAGAAAGACCATGAGCTCAAGGCTTACGTAGTGAGAGCCTGTTTCAACAAACCAAACAAGGTTTATAGCTTTACAGAGCTTAGAGAAACTCAGATACTGAGTTCAGCAGGCTTTGCAGAGGAAATGGAATCCAGAATAGACTATGATTGTGACTCTAGAGGCTGGAGAGGGTGGGACCTTGTCTCTTGCAATAAACAGTTCCCCTGTGGAGGAAGAGTTGATCATGTTTAGTGTACAGAAAAAGAAATCTAGTCTCAGAGGAGCTGAATTTCACTGGAAGAGAGAGGGAGGAGAAGCAGAGAACCTCCCTGTGAAGGCCTTCCATTCAAGTTAAAGAATTTACCTTGATAGCTCACTTCTCAGCCAGTCAGTCACTTGGCAGGACCAAGGAGTGGGGCTGGTATCCCGGGACTATGCACAGGCGTAGTTTGCTGCTTGTTTACCACACTTCCAAATTCCTTCCATGCTAGTGTTCTACCCACCTTGTCTACTGTGGAAGTCTGCTATCTTGGCTGAGCTGATGGCACTGCCCTGGATTGAAAGGATGTGAAGACGGTCTCTGCCACGGGCAGAATTCCCTGGAGATCTCATGTTATATGCCTGGTCTCTGCCACTGTGTCTAGAATCTGGCAACTTGACTGACTCTTTATCCAACTGGGTTGGCTGTGCTTTGTTTCATTGCTCAGTCTTCTTCTTTTTTTTTTTTTTTAAGATTTATTTCTTTATCTGAGATAACTGTGTCTGTCTTCAGGCACACCAGAAGAGGGCATCAGACCCCATTACAGATGGTTGTGAGCCACCATGTGGTTGTTGGGGAATTGAACTCAGGACCTCTGGAAGAGCAGTGGGTGCTCTTAACCGCTGAGCCATCTCTCCAGCCCCTCAGTCTTTCACTATTACTGTCCTAGCTCCATATATACTCCTTGATACTGTCTAAAGTGGTCAGAGTTTTGAGAAACAGAGATTGATCTCTGACAGTGTCATCAGTGAATGCATAGAACTTTGAAGACTGGAATGGTAATACTTAATGTCATCAGTATTTTAGGTGAGTAAAGGTGTAACTACAAATATTTAAATTCACAAGGGCAGGTTTTCTTTGAGGAAATTTAGGGCCATGGAAGCAGAGAGTGTGGTAATCCTATTCTTGCTGTCCACTTTCCCCCATAGAACATTTGTCAACGGGTCTTCTGTCTCCAGCCCCATCCAGCTGCACCACGGGGACAGGATACTGTGGGGAAACAACCATTTCTTCAGGTATGACATTGATCACATCCCTGAAAATGGGAGACCATTGAAGACTCTGTTCTGAAACAGAAGAGTCATTTTAAGTGTGAACACCATAAAATGACACCTTATTATGTGTGTGCTCATGCTCGTATGATTATGTTGTATGCATAGCTTATATGTTTGTTCATGTATATATGAACCCTGGGGGCTTAGAATGTCAAGTCTCTCATCAAAAGTACTAAGCTTTTGTGTATTTCTTTATTTTTCTTCCCAGTGTAAGATTTTCCCCTAACCCCCCAAAATCTGGTATCAGAATTAATTCATTTTTTTCTGATGGGTTTGCTCGCTCTCTCAGTCATCTGTCTGTACACACTGCTGTTTTTCCTCTTGTCTGGTAAGCAGTAGAAAAGCTGGATGTAGTTTCCTTATTCCAAAAGGAGGTTTGGTGGTTTCTTTCAGCTTTCAGCACGTTTCAGCACACCAGACCCTGTTGGCTTTAAGCAGATTGTCTATTCTGGGACAGAATGAGAAGTCCTTGGGGAAGTGGCTGCTAGAATAAGCTGTGCCTCTTAGAAAGGCCATGGCTGTGGTGTACCATTTTCTTGGCATTTCCCCATGGCTTAACTGTGCCCCTGCAGCCATGAAAGAAGCATTTAGCTCACAGGGACAAAAGGGCCGCAAAGGAAGTAGCATCAGTCTTACAGTCCTCTCATCAGTGCACTAGAAATCTTCCTCTAGTCCCCTTGGGTGGACTCTGTCCAGTAGCTGCAAGAAAGACTGCAGAGGAAGGTTCTCACCTGTGACCACAACACTGTTTCCCAAACATGGCTGCTGTTGTGTTGCATGGTTAGGCAGACTGGCCACTGTAGAATTCAAAACTTGGTCTCTTCTCTTTGTCCTTGGCCAATGTGCTTTAGCTGTCAAATGGACTTTTCTCATAACTGTCGCTGATCCTTACCCGTTTGCTACTTGCTGTTTTAATTTATAGGAAAGGTTAGATGGATGCTAGCTTATACGGAAGGCTTTTCAGTTTTTTGCTTTTTACACACTAAAGTGTTGCTAACTGGTCTTGAAGCCCTCAGATGGTTCTGTATAGCTTTTGTGTGCACTATGGTGTGCACACAAAAGTCTCTGGAAACTTGTCACCATGTCTAGTTCTCTGTCCTGAGGTGGTCCTCGGCTTTTCTGTATCACTCAACTTGCAAAAGTTGTGTGGACTCTGCTGTAACCACATGTACACACATGATGTCTTATGTCTACTACTAGAATATGAAGCTTGGCTTCTAGCAAATGCCAGTATGTAAGGAATGGAATGGGTAAGTATCCTTGTGAATTTAAAAGTAATGTCTCTTATTTCTCCCCAAGACTCAATCTGCCAAAAAAGAAAAAGAAAGGGGAGCGAGAGGACGAGGAGCGTGAGGCATCCCTGAAAAATGACAGCAGTTCTGAGCAGCTGGATGCCGATGGCGACTCCTCCAGTGAGGTGTCCAGTGAGATCAACTTCAACTTTGAGTATGCACAGATGGAGGTGACCATGAAGGCTCTGGGCAGCAATGGTGAGCACAGGCTGTGTTTGCAGGAGGGACTGAGTGTGTTTCTGATGACACCATCTCTGGATGACCTCTGAACTCTGTGCCCTTGGCTATAATTGATTGTATTTGCAGAACATTCACCTTCTCTGCTGTGATGGACAGATCACTGCAAACTTGTCCTCATGGGTTTCAAGTGTGACTGCCATTGGTGGCTTCTTATATTTCTGGAGCAATTGCCACAACCTAAGTTTCACGCAGAACATATTGTAGCCCTGTCTTTTTTCTGCAGACAGTGTGAAATCTATCTAAAGTATGTAACACAAGTAACTGCCAGCAAGAAAGCCCAGTTGCCTCAGATGGTATTGGATTATGGCAGTTCGAATGATGGATGTCTGAAGTATGATATATTTTCCTATTTATTACGCTTCTCCCTCCCCCCCCCCCCACATGTTCAGACCCAATGCAGTCCATATTGAGCAGCCTAGAACAGCAGCATGAGGAGGAGAAGCGGTCTGCTTTGGAGCGCCAGAGGCTCATGTACGAACACGAACTGGAACAGCTTCGCAGAAGGCTGTCTCCTGAGAGGCAGAACTGCCGTGGTGGTGTGGAGCGGCTCTCCTTCCACTCGCCCAGTGCCCAGCAGCGCTTGAAACAGTGGGCTGAGGAGAGGTCAGTGTGCAGGGTGGCCTGATTTGGGTAGCTCTTGTACTCCCTACCTGGGAAAGTTCTGGATGGGAACACTAGGTGATGCTTGTAAAAGAATAACATTTCTCAGAGTGTTTAGAGCCAGGACTCACTTGCTGGTCTTCCTCCTTCCTCCTCCCCCCTTTGCTTCTTTCCCACCTCTCCCTCCTTTGTACTTCCTCTCCCTTTTTCCTCTTTCACCAATCTTTTTGTTTTTGTTATTTTGAAACAGTCTTATACATATGTATAAGTTGGCTTTGAAATCACTCTGTAGTCTAGACTGGCCTGTAACTTAGACTCCTCCTGTCTCAGCACCCTGAGCACTGTGATTGCAGGTCTCTGCTTACATTCTGCCTATCTCTTTTTTCTTCTCTCTGTGTCTCTTTAACAGCACCAAGGATTGAACTGATGGCCTAGAGTATGCTAGGCAGGCACTCTACCACCACACTGCAATCCAGCTCTTATTTTTCATTTTTGGAAAGGTGGGAATTGCTGGTACATTCAGGTTTCTTTAAAACTGCCCATGTTATCTGCATTTGTGATGCATACCCCTAATCCCTGCACTCAGGAGGTTGAGGCAGGCAGATCTCTGCAAGTTCAAGACCAGCCTGGTCTCAGGGCAAGTTCCAGGTGAGCCAGGGCTACATAGAATCTGTCTCAAGAAAACCATCACCAACAAAAATTCCATGTTAGATACTGCCCATTTTCAGTCTGTGTGGCCTTTGAATAAAGAATACTCTACCACTGTATCATTTTTAGATTCTGAAGGTTGGTAGATTTTTCTTTTTAAAGGGGGAAAGAAAGTTGATACCTGGACTGATTGAGGTGAGGTAGGCACAGCATGATGCTAATGTGATGCGAGTACCAGCTTGATCTTTTATGGCCTAATTAGCATGGCACTAAATGCTGCCTCCCATGGTTCCAGAGTGCAGCACTAACCTCCTGTTACTGTGATCTGCATACAGGCATCATCCTTGTCTGCTGGAGACTGACAGGCATGCAGAGTCTTCAGTCCTACTGCAAGGATCTTGAGTTGATCAGAATGCTTTGTGTTTCATCCGCAGTTGAGTTTGCAGAGCCCTGCACCTACCTGTGGCCAGTTTGCTATGCAAGGAATGCTGTGCTTGTGACATGGTCCAGAGACCAGTGTGTGCATGGGGCGATGGCAATACCTGTTCCTGTCTACAGAAGAGAGTTGTGAATGAGCTGTTTGTGACCATGCTCTCCATATGCTGTTTTGTGAGTTATTGCTACCTGTCGCTACCAGTCCTGTTTTTATTTTATCTTAAAGAGAAGCAACATTGAATAACAGCTTAATGCGGCTGAGGGAGCAAATTGTGAAGGCCAACCTGCTGGTACGGGAAGCTAGTTACATTGCAGAAGAGCTGGATAAACGAACCGAATATAAAGTTACCCTCCAGATTCCAGCCTCCAGCCTGGATGCCAATAGGAAGGTGAGGTATCCATCCTCTACTGAGCAGGGATGCCATCCCAGAGGCTGTACTGGGCTCTACCCTCGTGACTGGATTAGTGGGAAGCTATTTCCTTCTGTGTTCTGAGTTGTAGGTGCCTATGTGTGTACATGCTTATGTGTGTCTATTAGCTGCTAGGCATGTACTCCTTGCTCCCCTTGGACCTATCCTTTCTTCATACCTGCTTTTTGTTGTGTTTTGAGATGAGGCCTCAAATTCAAGGCAATCCTCCTGCCTCAGCCTCCCAGGTTCTGAGAGTACAGGTGTGAGCTACCATACCTTTTTGGATTTTTGAATTATAATTTATTATAGTTTAGGCTGGCCTTGAATTCTGAATCCTCCTGCCTCATCCTCCTGAGTGAAGTATTATAAGTATTTCCACCACACTGGAAACATCACTGGTCTAGAAAGAGTGCTGTAGTGGCACTCAGTACACAAGCAGTGTTGTACTGGCTCTGCCTGGTTGGTTGTCTGTCCTTTTAGTCGTTTGAAGTAGGAAACTTATGACATGTTTTGCCCTCAAATGAGTGACTGGGGCACCCTGATAATTTACTCTTGAAGACATTCCATGTGGCTACTCTTAAAAGTTTACTTTTTTTTTTCTTAAGATTTATTTTCATGCATTCAGGTGCTTTGTCTGTCTGTATGCCTGCAGCCTAGAAAAAGGCATCAGATTGTAAGCTGCCATGTGAGTGCTGGGAAGCAAACCTGGGATCTCTGGAGGAGCAACCAGTACTCTTAACCACTGAGCCATCTCTCTAGCTCAAAGTTTACTTCCGTAGCATTAAGATTCTATTTATTTCAGCAAACAGAAAAATCACCAGTTTGGGGGATGGCAGGATGGCTCATTGGGTAAAAGGTGCCTGCCACTGAGCTTGACAATCTGAATTTGAGCCACATGTTGGAAGGAGAATGCCAGCCAGCTCCTGCAAGATGCCCTCTGACTTTCATGTGTGCTATGGCGTTTGCGCACACACCCATGTATACACACACCACACACACACACACAGAGAGAGAGAGAGAGAGAGAGAGAGAGAGAGAGAGAATATATATATATAGTAAAAACCCACACTTTTGAAAATAAAAGTTTGGAGTGATGGTATACTTTTGTAATCCTAGCCTTTAGGAAGTAGAGGCAGCAAAGAACAGAGGAAGATCAGGAGATTGAGGCTAGCCTGGGCTACACGAGATTCTATTTCAAAAGAAGGAAAAAGTTTTATAATTCTCTCAGCTAACTTTGCCTTGTCAATACCTCCTGTCTGCAGCGAGGCTCTCTCCTCAGTGAACCTGCCGTCCAGGTGAGAAGAAAAGGGAAAGGAAAGCAGATCTGGTCTTTGGAAAAGCTGGAGAACAGGCTTTTGGATATGAGAGACCTCTATCAGGAGTGGAAGGAATGTGAAGAAGACAACCCGGTAAGCTGCTGAAGAATCACTTCCTGGTAGTTTGAGAAGGAGCCACACCATAGTGAATCTGCCCAGCTCTGGGGACATTGAATGCTTTCCCAAGATTGTTGTTCTAGTTTTAAAGTGAGATTTACTTTAATCCCTATGATGTTGAGCTAAGTAAGTAGTTTAATGGTTGGTCACGTGTATATTTTCCTTTGTATCTCCCCTTTTCTCTTTGGATTCCAGCAGAATTTCCCCTTTCCATCTGTTAGTGGGTGCGTCTGTCTCAGGTTGCTCTGGGGTTCTCTTTGAGGCAGGAACCAAGCCTTCTCAGCACACTGCAGACAATTACCCCACAGTTGATGGGTTCACATTCACTGATCAGTGCACCCTGGTGTTTACACTGCTAGGAAGGTCTCTGACGGCTTTGTGATCCCAAAGTAAGTGCCCCAGCTCTGTACTGGTGCTGGCTCCTTTGTTGCCAGGTTTCCTTGTTCGGGTCAGCCATGTAGTTGTACATGCTTAGAGCAGAAACACAGCCCATGTATTCTGTTGCTGGTTTCTTTTGGGACAAGGTCTCTCTGTAGCCCTGCTTGCTTTTGATCTCAGGTTCTTCCTGGCCCCACCTCCTGGGCGGGGCTATGGTGGCACACTGCCACACATACAGCGCCCCAGTCCTACTGGTCCTGTTTACTTGTGGACTTGCTTTCTTCCTTAGCTTTTTCCTTTCTTTCTTTTTAGATTAGCATCAATAGAAATGACTTTTTATGGTTAGGTGATATTTTTGCCTAAATTCATAATTTTCATCAGTATTCCTCTCCTGTTGAGTTAGAGATAGGTATAAAAATGAATGCCAAAAAGTCCAGCTGCTGTTGTTGCTGCCCTAATTAGCAGTAGTGCATTTAGTAACTGAGTAGGATCTTCTTGCCTAAAAGATCAGTGAAGAGGTTAGTGCTCTCAGCTGCTTCTTTTCAGGCACTGAGGCAGGAGAATCTGTGTGAATTCAAGACAACTGTGGTTTGCATAGTGATTTCCAGATCAACCAAGGCCGTGGAGTGAGACCCAGTCTCAAAAAAAAAAAAAAAAAAAAAATCAGGATACAATGGTAAAAGTTGTTAGTCAAATGAATTTATTTTATAAGATTATTTTTTTTTCTTTTGAATTTATATGTTCGAAATCTTTTTTAGGTTATTCGGTCCTACTTCAAGCGTGCTGACCCATTCTACGATGAGCAGGAGAATCATAGTCTCATCGGTGTGGCCAATGTCTTCCTGGAGACCCTGTTTTATGATGTGAAGTTACAGTATGCTGTGCCGATCATCAACCAGAAGGGAGAGGTTGGCTATTCCTGCCTCAGTCGGCAGACTGATCAGGGAACAATGAGGGGTGCTGACAGGACACTTGTTAATAGCTTTGCTTTTTAACCAGTCCTGACTAGTAATAAGTATTTGTCTTATGGGCACATTGTGTTTCCATAAGACCATAAGTAAGGCTTTCCTGCTTTACTCAGATTGCAAAGCAGCTGTTAGAAACTTACCCTGTAGTGTCTCATACATTGTTACCCTCTGGCTTTATCAAGGAAGGCAGGTCCTGGCGGGGAGAAAGAACTCAACTCAGAAACCAGTGTTTGCTTTGCTCCTCCTTCAGGTGGCAGGCCGACTGCATGTGGAGGTGATGCGACTCAGCGGGGCCATTGGGGAGAGGATTGCAGGAGGAGATGATCCTACAGAGGTCAGCTCTGAAAAGGAAGCCCAGGAGAACAGGCTGGTCTGCATGGTAAGCCAAAGACTTCTTTTAGAAGGAGCCCAGGTGGGACCATCAGTGAGATTGTAGGTTATACAACAAACTCATTTTCAACAACTTATAATGCCTGTCCTCAAAGAAGTCTTGTTCAGTCAGGGATTGTGTTTTCACATACTTCTGGAAAGATACTCGACACTTCCAGTACTTTGTCTCTGTGGCCTTGGACTAGTCGCCCCTTTTCTCTGCCACTCAGCAGACAGGGTGAGTGAGCTGCTTACCTGTCTGGCCCATATGAGTTTTTTATTACCGGAGCTCTCCAGTTCTGCTGAAGATCAAAGCTTGCCTCTCTGTGGTCCTGTCCCTTAGCTGTTTCATTTTCACCTGGCCCAGCTTCTCTCTACTTCTCTGGTTACTCAGTGCTATTCAAGCCAAACAATTCCCAGCCTTTTCTATCTGGTCTTCCCGTGCCATGTTGTTCATGGCAAACCATGAGTGTTATGTTGAAAACCTATGTCAGGTACCAGGGTAAAGATGAAAATGCCAAGTTCCTGCTGTCCAGTATCTAGAGATCTGTGGGTATGAGCAGAAGCCTCTAGTGTATGATCCATTGCTGTGATACAGCAGGTGCCAGATGTCCCTGTGTACAAATAGAGAAGCTGTGAATTCAGATGGTAGGTTCTGAGGGAGATTGAGGATTATTCTGGGAGAATGAGACTGTCAGAGAGGGTGTCAGGTAGCACCAAATTTACAGGCGCTGTGGTGTTTCCTGGGTGAATAGTATGGAGGGTCTCATGCTCCCTGGCACCTGCTCCCTCCTCCCTCTTTATGGTGCAGTCCTTGTCTGCATCTCCAGATGTCTCCTAGTGGGCCAGTGCTGCTAGTGGTTTAGAATCCTGACAGGATTTGGTGACAAAATCAGCAAGAGTCTATAGTATTTAAACGAGATGATTAAAAGATCTGTGAAGAAGCCTAGGTCAGCTCTTGGTTCTAAACTCATCCTAGGTCAAGCTTCTTCCTCAGTAAATATTTCTACAGTTGAGGTTGTTAAGTAAATTAGCACACAGCCATAGGAAGGGGCTGAGTCATGCACTTCGTGCTGCCTCACCCAACCCCTACCTACCCCCAGGAGTAGCTTGATACCGTCCTCGCATCACCTGGAAGTAGCATGTGTCTTCAAAATAGTGGGTACTTAAAAAAAAAAGGATCATCACACGGTCATCTGGTGAGATGATGCACGCCTTTGATCCCAGCACTGAAGGCAGAGGCTGGTGGATCACTGTGTTTTCGATGCCAGCCTGGTCTACAGAGTGATTTCTAGGACAACCAGGGCTACACAGAGAAACCCTGTCTTGAAAAAACAAAAAACAAAACAAAACAAAAAACCAACCAACCAACCAACCAACCAAAAAACATAGGAAAAAAAACCCAATCAGTCAACCAAAATAGTAATTCCTTAAGGCCACAAACTGTATAGTCAGCTTTCTTAATTGTCTTTGGTGGCCTTACCCAGGTTTCTTTTATTTCCAGATTCTGTACTCTTTCTCACTGTGAAATCTGTTTGTTGTAGCACCTGTGTTGTGCTGTTGCTCGGTTCATTATCATTGCATGGCACGCTCAGAGGCGTTAGACCCAGGTTGGGAGTAGCAAGGCATAAAGCACTGTAGAATAGGAAAGCAAGGGTGTGATATAGGTGGTGGGGTGTTTTTCTGTCAAAATTACTAGTTTTTAAAGTTGTCTTCATGTCATAATGAACTCTTAGATTTAATATATGTCTCTTTGAATCCTGGGTATTCATTACTTGTATCAAAGGTCCAATGTTCCAAAATTTGAGTGCTGGTAGTCCCTTCGGTTGGCCCTCGAGTTCTGAAGCCATGATAGGTTTTGGGTACAGTAGACATTTTGCCTCATCCTATATACATTTCATTTTCTGGACCCAGAATCCACCATTTCTTAAGAAGCAGTGTGCATTTAAGTGGGACATACTTCTTAGAGATCAGGCTCTAGCTGTAGGGGCTCGTTGTGTAAAAAGATAAGGGCAGATAAGACATAACATTGAGAGAAGCTCCTGTGGAAAGTCAAAGGCTGAGACAGTTTGGGTCCCATGAGTGAGGAAGATCACTGGCCGTACAGACGTCTGCATTTGTTCTTCCATAATGAAGGAGTCTGTCCATATTTCTGTTTTCAGAAACATTACATTGAAAGCTCCAGGTGTCATTAGTTCCTGCCAGTTCACTTTGGCTCTTTCATGTTGAGTGCTATCCTGACACCTTGTGGCGATTTCAATTTTTGTAGTAAAATTTTAAAGAACAAAAGACTGACCAAACCAAACCAACAACAACATAAAACCAGCCTATGTGCTTGGTATGTTTTGCTCATTCCTGGTGTTCTTCATTCCTAGCAGGCTCAACCCTCAGAAGCTCCTGTCAAGGGCAGGTTAGCACATCTGATCTTGCCTTTTGTTTATTCCAGCCTTAGACTGAGGTTCATTTCTGTAGGAGCTAACTGCTTTCAGCTGGAATTCCATCACAAATCAGCATGCATGCTTCGTCTGCTCAGCAGCACCTGGCCCAGCCGACATTCATCTCGGTGCTTTCAGTACTGAGGCCTCACCTCTGTAAGGGCAGACATAAATCTCTGCCTGGAGAAAGCTAAGCTTAAGCCTTTAATTTACACCACACACAGGCTAGAAAGTGTCAAGGATCCTTTTAGGTCTGTGTAATGCCACAGGTCTTGTGATCACCCCCCACAGCATATTGCCTCATTTAAGGTATGTAATAAATATTTTAAGCATGTAAAGAGTCTGAAAAAATTTCCTGGAAAGTGTGTCCTAGAATACGGATGGTCAGTTTGATGTGGAGAGAGAAAACACATCAGCCTTTCAGAGCCTGTCAGAGCCTAGCTGCATGGGTGATTCAAGCTGGTTGATATAACCGGAAGAAATGACATAAAATGACATCGATGTTCATTGTTGATCTGTTTTGTCCATGTTACACAGGAAATCTGCTTTTCATGATTTTGTGTCCTCAAAGTCCCAAAATGCCACGGTATACTTGAGGTTGTGTAACTGTAAGAACTGTATACACCACATAGTCCAGTTTATTCTTACTAAATGTATTTACTAGATGTGAAGTGACTCAGATGACTTAGGAAAAGCAAGCAGCTGGAAAGTGTTAGCTTATGACCAGCTCAGTTGTGTGAAAATCCTCCTGGTCATACTAGATTAAACGTGGATCTTTCTCCCTCAAAGATCCAGATGAGAAGTGAGTCTTTCCACTTCAAATGATTAATTAAGGAAAAAAATGCCTTACAGGTGTACCCAGGCATTTGGGTTTTAGTTCCAGATGCAGTCAAGTTGACAATCAGGAGTAGCCAGCACACATACCATTAGAATGTAGTATAACTAATAATTCTAGGATTTACTTCATAACTTTGTGGTTTTAACACCATCACCTGCCCACACATCACATTCACTTATACAGACATACAAGGTGTGTGTGTGTGTGTGTGTGTGTGTGTGTGTGTGTGTGTGTAAGTGGGGCTGGAGAGGTGGCTGAGAGTGGTAAGAGTGCTTGCTGTTTTTTAAAGGACTGGAGGTCATTTCCTAGAACCCATGTCAGGCAGCTCATGACTTCCTGTTGCTCCACCAGGCGATCAGATACCTTCTTTTGGACTTCACAAGGACCTGCACTCACTTACATGTACATACCTACACACAGTACACACGTCCGTATAGTTAAAATAATAAAAATCTTTTTAAAAAGGGGACTCTGATGCATTTTCTGGAGCATTTTCTCTGGGGTGTTACAGGTCCTATTGGGCATGTGCTGTGGCCATACTTTGTAATCAGAGACTTTAGGGTCCTCTCATTCAGAGCTTTCTTTGAGTGTTTGCTGACATTCTCCAGGGAGAGGATATCAGGGTAAAAGTCAGTGTAGAAAACAGGAACTCTGTGGTCTTCACCTCCTTTGTTCTCCTCTCCACATGCTCAGTGAAATTCCCAATAGGAGTAAAATAAAAACAAAGTGATATGATTGTAGCACACAGCATTTCTGTTTCAGAACTGAGCTCCTCCTTATACCTACCTTATGGGAGAGTAAGTACCTGTCCTCTCCTGAAAGTTTGCTGCTTATTTACTAAGATATGATTTTGTGCTTTGCTCATTGTGCTGAATGGCTTTGTGCTTTCCTTATGAAATGCTGGGTAATGTTGATTTCCAGAACCTTCTTCTGCAGTACTAATGATGGTATCCTACATTCTGACAAACTAGGATTCAAATGCTCTTGTCAGCTTCCAAGTGCTGCCCAGAATCCACCCTGGTATCTGATTGTTGTCCCCCTGTGTCAGACCTGTATCCTAGTCCTGGGCCCACACTGAATGAGATATATCTCACATACAGCTGAATGGTTGTGACAGAGTCAGAGCAGGACCTGAATTAAGTACTTCTTGGAGCCTGCTGTTCCAGACAGAAGCCTTCTTTCCTTTCAGGTTAAAATACTCCAAGCCACAGGGCTGCCGCAGCATCTGTGCCACTTTGTCTTCTGCAAATACGACTTCTGGGATCAGCAGGAGCCAGTGACTGTTGCCCCTGAAGTAGATACTTCTTCGTCTCCCACCAGCAAGGAGCCACAGTGTATGGTTGTGTTCGATCATTGCAGCGTGAGTTCTTTTCAGTCTGCCTTGGTGTTTAAGTTATTCATGCAAACACAGCTAGAGAGGGAGTGCTGGTATCTTGGATGATTGTGCCAGTATTCATGTTGGAGTGTTTTCTACTTCTAGACCAAAGTGTTAGTTCATTCAGCATGTCCACAATCAAGAGTTAACTTCTGTTCAAAGAAAAACAAGCTTGTGTAGATGTATATATGATCACTCTTCTCCAGAGGAGTCTGTTTCTTTAAAAGGTTAAGAAACTAATATTTTAGTGAAAATGAAGGTAGTAACACGACCAGAGACCACACTGCCTGGCACCCCATGTTCTGCCATGTTGGCTGGTTACTCTTTCGGCTGGTCCTGGCCTGGTATTATTAATGATGACGTTTTTGTGGGCTGAATAAACTAAAAGTAGTGACTATCACTTTGCCTTTGGTTGGATACTATCAGAGATTAGACTGGCTTTTGCTGTTTTTGACCCACAACAAAAATGAAAACAGGTTCCCAGAACATTGCTAACAAAACAAAATAATTTGCTATTTTTATAGACTAGTCTTTCAAAGTGAGCAGCTTTAAAGTTCAAAGTAATAGCTATGATTGTGTATTTTTTATTTTAAAAGATTGAGCTTTTTGAATCATGTGTTTCTTTATGGGTATGTTGTACACATGAGTGCAGGTGCCCACAGAGGCAAGTGGTGCCAATATCCTGGATCTGGAGTCAGATAGGCAGTTGAGTCACCAGATGTGAGTCCTCTGGAAGAGCAGTGCTCAGTCTTAAAGCTTGGAGCCATTTCTCCAGCCCCTTTCAGAACCATATGGTATATGAAAGCAAGAGTGTTAGTCTGTGTACACATCGCTGTTAAATGACCATCTGTTCTCTGAGGGACCCTTCCTGGTATCATTAAGGATGAGACACCTGGTTTAAGTGGTCGCAAGACCAAGCAAGTGTGTGCTGCTCTGTAATGAGCTGTTGTGTTTCAGGAGTTCAGTGTTAACATCACAGAAGACTTCATTGAATATCTCTCAGAAGGGGCCCTGGCCATTGAAGTATATGGACATAAAATGAATGATCCCTGGAAAAACTCAGCCCTGTGGGATTTGGGAATCATCCAAGCAAAAACAAGGAGTCTCCGGGACAGGTGAATCTTTTAAAATTAATTAACTAAATCATTAATTAATTTTTAATGTATCAATGCTTTGTCTGCATGCCAGAAGAGGGCATCAGATCCCTTTATAAATGGTCTTGAGCCACCATGGGGTTGCTGGGAATTGAATGCAGGACTTCTGGAAGAGCAGCCAGTGCTCTTAACCACTGAGCCGTCTCACCAGCCCCACAGGTGAATTTTTGATAGCCATTGGATTCCCATTTCTAGCTTTAAAAATACTGCTGGAGATGACCGTCATTTTTAAAAAAATTGTTTTGCTTTCCCTTGTGTATGTGTGATATGTACATGTGTGCATACATATTTGCATGAGCGGGGTATGGGTATGTGCTAGTGCCTGTGGGGTTCAAAATTGACATGGAATGTTTTCCTCAGTCACTCTTCACCTTATTCAAACTCAGAGCTCACTTAGTAGGTCTAGTCTGGTTAGCCACCTTGTTCTGGGGATCCTGTGCCTGCATGCTTAGAGCTGTAATTATAGGCAGGCATTGATCCATCCAGCAGTTATGTGTGGGTCCTCATGCTTGTGTAGCAAGCACTTTAACTCTTGAATCTGGACCACTATTTTATGAGTTAATGGTTACCTTTTCCCAAGCATCACCACTCTAGGGCAGTAAAATTTCCTTAGAGCGCCGAACTTTATAGAACAGTGGAATAAAAGCATGTGGGTGTTTAAGAAGCAACAGTGAAATAAAGTTCAGGAGAAAGGTCACTCACCACAGTGAGTTTTTCTGATTAGCCAGCTATGGAGAGGCGGATGGCAATCTTTGGTAGCATTCACGTTGACACTGTCTCTAGCTCACAGGTGTTTGTTGTTGGTTGCTTGTTTGACTTTGTGCTGCTGATATTTGAATCCAGGGTCTCTCGAATGCTAGGCAAGTGCTGCACAGTTCTGCATCCCCAGCCCTTTCCAGTTTTGAGTGCCATCAGCGATGGGAGACGGTAGTTCAGTTGATGGCATAAGCAAGTTCAAAGGGAAGGACTCAAAGAGGCCATGTTTTTGCTGCCATTTAATTATCGACGAGAACCAGATTTTCTCTTTTAGCAAATCCTAAATTTTCTTATTAACTGACCTGAGAACACATCCTTGTCAAGTCATGGATGACACCTTCCTATGTGAAGAGCATCCTGTGTTTGGCTTCTGAGTACTGACTAGAGTTTCAATCACTGGATAACCATTTTTAAATGTATTTGTCATGATACCCCCCCTCCCCCGTGAGTGTTCATTCTCCCTCCCCCCCTCTTTTTCTGTCTCTCTGTCTCTGTCTCTCTCTCTGTGTGTGCGCGCACACTCTCTCTCCAGTGACCACATGCATACATATTTATGTGGGTTTGAATTCTGAGCCATTGTTCTAACCCCACATTGTAATTTTCTAAACAAAATAAAAATTCAAGTGAGGTGTAGCTTAGTGGTAGAGCGTGTGCTTAGCATATGACAGCCACCTGAACCCAGGCCTCAAAACTGGAAACAATGCAAAAACAAGGAGCCATCCTAGATTGATGCTGTCAGTTTGACTTGAGGTTCACATTATTTGCCATTGTGTGCTGTACATTTCTTTCTCATCTAAAGATCTTTTCACTGGGCTTCTTTGTTTATAGTCATTCTCACTTTTAAGAATGGAAGTTCCTAAGCTGTCTGTGTTGAAGTAGAGAGGCATGGTTTAGGGGCTGGGGAGGTAACTCAGTCGGCTGGGTGCTTACCTAGCATGCATGAAGCCCTGGGTTTGGTTCACAGTACTGCATAAATTGAGTATGTTGGCACACACTTGGAATCTCAGAAGAAGGAGGCAGGAATATTAAAAGTTAAAGGGTACCTTTGACTGTATAGTGAGTCTGAGCACAACCTGGTATATATGGAACCCTGCCTAAAAAAAAGAAGTATAATTTCTTAAGACCTGCATATATTTCCTAGGTGGAGTGAAGTCACCAGAAAGTTAGAATTCTGGGTTCAGATCTTGGAACAGAATGAGAATGGTGATTACTGCCCTGTGGAAGTAATTGCTGCAAAAGACGTCCCAACAGGAGGGATTTTCCAGCTCCGACAGGTACCAACATTGTGATGTCAGAGTAAATTCCTTAACATTAGATGGCTTATACTGGATTCTTTTGAACAGAACTTTTGATAATAATGATGATGAAATATAAAATGGTCAAACCCATTTCTTTGAAATAGTTAAATGTATTGACATTTATTTATCTATGTATATGTTTGTGGATAGGTATATGCTACTGTGCACATGTAGAAGTCAGAGGACATGACTTGTGAGACTTAGTTTTCTCTTTTCCTTCAACATATAGTCCTGGGGTTTGAAATCAGGGTGTTAGGTGATGGTGGCAAGGCCCTGTAGCCATCTCCCTGGCCCCTTTCTAGGATTTAATCTCATTTTCAATCCCATTTCTTATATAAAAATTGTCTCATATGTGCATTTTCTTCTACTGTCAAAAGTCTTACTACTTAATGATGTTTTAAAAGTAGTTTCTAGCCAGGCATTGGTGTCGCACGCCTTTAATTCCAGCACTTGAGAGGCAGAGGCAGGCGGATTTCTGAGTTCGAGGCCAGCCTGGTCTACAGAGTGAGTTCCAGGACAGCCAGGACTATCCAGAGAAACACTGTTTAGAAAAACCAAAAAAAAAAAAAAAGGTAGTTTCTAAAAGGGTTAAAAATAAGCTTTTTGAAAATATTTTATTAATTTGTATGTATGTGTTTGTATATGTGTGAGTTTGTATGCCACAGAACACAGTGCAGGTCAGAGGACAATTTGGAAAAGTGGGTTCTCTCTGCTGTTTGGGCCTTGAGAATTGAACTCAGGTCATCAGGCTTGAAGCAAGAGCCTTTACTGACTGAGCCTTCTTGTTGGGTTGAAATCGAGACGTGTTCAAGACAAACTTAGAATTGAAGAGTGGGACTTAAGGCAGACATAGGAGGCAGCTTCGTGTGCCCATGAACATGAGAAAAACAGTTCAAAGCGGCAGGGAGCACTGAATGTGCGGGGGAGGACTGCTGGCTCTCTGCTGGTCCTAGAGTCCTAGCAGTGTACTTGTGAGCTCCTTCAGTAGCCTCCCTCCTTCACCTGGAACAGGGAGAGGAGGTTAGCACCAGCATCGTGGGTTTGCGTGAGAATTAGGAGAGTGTCCTATAAAAGCCCTGTGCTCGACACATGGCAGGTGTTAAGTGTGTGTGGCTGAGACCATGCAGCATAGACTATGGAGTCCTCACCTATCGCCCAGGTGAGTGACCATCTGTCAGTCTGTGCTGCTGACTGACAGTGACAGGGCAGATCTCCATATGTAATTAATCTTTTTTCTTAGCAAAAAGTAACAGTCTTCATTGTGAAGGGTTTCTGTGTATACCCACATACCCTCCTCTTGCTGATCCTTCCCTTCCCATAAACCATCTTCTTTTCTGCTTTCTTGTTACATTATAGAGAGTGGGCAATCTCAGTGTAGTTGGTACAAATAATTGGAAGTACTCTTTTTACGACACTGTGCCTCATTTCAAAAATCTAGTAGGCTGTTCTCTAGAGTTTTCATACTTTAAGGTATAACACCAGGAGACTGGAGAGATGGCTCAGTGATTAAGAATACTTTCTTCTCTGCCAGCTCTCAGGCTTTGTTCCCAGCGCCCAGGTCGCTTGACTCACAATTACCTGTAACTCCATCCCTAGGCCATCTGTGGGCCCTACATCATGACATCTGTTCACAAAGGCACATACACATAAACAAAAATAATAAATCTTTTAAAACCCATATTATTAGAATTGCTTTAGAAATGGATTAAAAGTATTCCAAGAAAAAACATAAGAAAAGGTTGAAGGAAAGAGTGTTTGCTTAAATATTTAAATTTCAAATTAATGTAGAAGGTAGAAACAAATGAGTTTTCTCTGATGCATTCATTCATGCACAGGTGAGAGACTTAGAGCAAAAGGAGAGGATTTTCAGCCACAGTATTATGCAGAGGCATGGCACTGTAGGGAGACACAGCTGAATTCCTGAGGGTGAAGATCTTTCCTAGGCATTTTCCTTGACTGCCTTGGGAAGTCATCTTAGAAGCCAGGCTAGGTGATTTTTCTGCAGCTTACTGTCAACTGGATGTTTCAGTGTCAGTTGTACCTCAGACCCTTGACTGAGAGTGTCCAGAGATGCTCCTAGTTTGTCAGGAAGGTTTCAGAGAAGGATCAGCATTCTCATCTCAGTGCTGAGAAAGACACTCCAGTTTGGTAAAGGGTTCCCCTCTCAGGTGGCAGGGTAAAGACTCGAGATGGGACTCTGCTTGAGCAAAGGCACTTGTAGGAGGGAAGTGGGAGCATAGAGGCTGTCATAGAAGCTTGGGGAGCTTGTTGGGCTCACCTGAATTTGATGTTTAAAATAGGGCCACACTGTTCTTGAATGGGACAGTGGCAGGGTAAGGGATTGATTGTAACCATGGCGAGATGCTACAGGAACAGACTGGGAACCATAACAGCTGGACAGTATCCAGAGTAGTGGCTGAGGGAATGTTCCAAAGTGTTCTCTGAGACAGTACGCCTTCCTCTGATTGTCTTCCATGTTATGTCATGTTTCAAATATTCAGGATAGGCTAAAGAGACAGAAGGCAGCTACTTGAAACGATGAAGTGGTCTTAGACTTACTAAAGTGGGTAAAGGTGCTTGCCACATAAGCCTGAACACTCAAGTTCAGTCTCTGGGACCCTAGTGAGGATGGAAGGTGAGAAGTAACTGTAAAGTTGTCAACTGACCTGCAGTGTGTACTGTGGCATGTGTACCCCCATATGCACACACACAAGAGCAATAATAATAACAATGCAACTAAGCTGTTTCCTGAGTGACTTTTCCCATAAATATCAGATGCATACTCCTTGGAAATGTTCAGATCAGTGACTATCCATGAGATGTTGTTAGTAGGGCTGGTGATTGCCTGCGTAGATGTTCCTGGCTGTGCAGAACTCTTGGTAGCTGAAATTCTAGATGAGAGGAAAAGTAATTGACTTGAAATTGGATGTTTAGGTTCTGTTGCTTAGATGCTTTTCTCTGTTCCTACCATGTGTAGTGATTGGGGATACCAGGAACTTTTTCCAGTGTCTGCCTTGGTGTGCGGAGTCACAGGGCTTGTTCTGGACACACCCAAGCAGGGTCAGTCCTGATCACATTGTTTGCAGCTAAATTTTTTTAATTCTGTGAAAAGGGCAATGCATGCATGTCAGTTCTTATCTTTTTTATTATCTATCTATCTATCTATCTATCTGGTATTTCAGGACAGGGTTTCTCTTCATATCCCTGGCTGACCTGGACTTGCTCTATAGATCAGGCTGGCCTAGAATGCACAGAGATCTGCCTGCTTCTGCCTCCTAAGAACTGGGATTAAAGGTGTACATCACCACTACCTGGCAGTTCTTATCTTTAAAACAAGACTGAATGCTGACTTTGGTACCCTTCGATTAAATGTAGGCTGCAAGTATTTTTCTGTACCAGTTGCTTAGTGACAGGTATAGGACATCATACTTTAAACAATTGTTGGCATTCCACATTCGATATAGGTTTACTACTTTGATCTTCATGGCACTTCAGAGTACTTATCCATGTACTTGATTGTCGCATTGCTGAAGCAAAGGTTGCTTACAGTTTGAAGTTACCTAGCCCTAGGACATGCCTGACCAGTTTAAGTGCCTGTCCCACAGGATTGATACTGTTTCGTAAATCTTGATCTCTATTGGAAGTCATTTCTAGCTTAGCAGGTTGAAATAAAAGCTCTCATAGTTACTTTGTCTGAAAGTTGGCCCTTTTTTCAGTCTAGGACTCCTTAGGTAGTCTCAGAACTCTATGTAGCTCAGGATAGCCTAGAACTCTGTGCAGCCCAGGTTAGCCTCAAACTTGGGAGATCTTCCCTGCCTATCTCTGGAGTGCTAAAGTTACAATGTAAACCGCCACACCCGGCTCAGTTGAACATTTTTTATTAGACACTGTTTGCATTTCATTTGCTTGTAAGTTTTCATTTACCTGGGTGTTTTGTCGAATGCCAGTTGCCAGCGTTTGGCAGGTTGAACCAGGAGGATTGCCTTGAATTTAAAATTAGGTCAGTGTAGGTAATGAGTACCACATCAGCCAGAGCTACATAGCAAGCCTCTATCGTTCATTAAAACACATTTTCTTTTAGTTTCTTATCATTTAGGAATTATAAAGAATATGCTCATTTTGTTTTCTGTTTGAAGGAAAATATATTTTTCTGACTAGGTTAGAATTTATGCTTTAGTACTTCACAGTTAGGAGATAGGTGAATGTCTCTAAAGCCAATTGCATTTTTCTCTATCAGCCTGTAGAGGTCTCTCTAAACCAGAGTTTTGAAACTCAAGAAGCTGATTTTTGTGTGTGTATATTTTCCCAAATCTCTGTGCTGCAGGGGCAATCTCGGCGAGTTCAAGTTGAAGTGAAGTCTGTGCAGGAGTCAGGGACTTTACCACTGATGGAAGAGTGCATATTATCAGTTGGCATTGGGTGTGTGAAAGTTAGACCACTCAGATCCCCTAAGATCCACGAGAACGTCCATGTAAGTTTCTGGGCCTGCTTTGTGCTTTTTTGAAAGGCAACAGCAGAGCAGAATCTTTTGAGACATTGCTGCCCCTGCCTTACCATTGGTGTCTCCTTCAGTGCACTGTCCTGACAAGAGCCCCTTGTGCTAGGTTGTTACTATGTGTTGTCCTGGTGTGTGGTGAACTGAGAGTTAAAACCTCTCAGCCGGCAAACCTAGCAGTGATTAACTTCCTCCCATGGCCCACCCCGCTAAAGAACCCCCCACTGTCTGGTAAAGACTCTTTGCCAGCAGGTGTTTGATTTCCCCCTGGAGTAGGGGGTGGTAAGCCCAGCAGGGAGAGCATTGTACTGACTCTGAAAAGGTCAGGGGAGCCTCTTCACTTTCCCCTAGAAGCTCCTATCTTACCAGCTTCCTGACTTGGGAGGGCTGGTGAGGCTGGGTGGGAGGCCAAGGTGTGATGTATCAATTAGACAAGAAGGTAGGAACTGTGGGAGAAGATTGTGGTTGTGGGCAGAAGTCTGCTTTGTGGGTAAATAATTGTTTTGGTTCTACATAATCCTATGTTTTCTTCTAGGAGGAAGAGGAGGACATGGACAGCTACCAGGTAATTGAGCACCTGTTGGCCTTATCAAATCAGCTTGATTTCAAGTACTTAATTACACAGGCCAGGATCTTTCTGCACTGCTACTTGATAATTAAACAATTCTGCTTTTCCCAAAAGTCAAACGAAGTATGGAATGCTGTGTATTGTGGGGGTTCGTGGGCTAGGAGTAGGGCGCCCTATGACAAAGTCCTTTCCTAATCAGGGACACTGCATTGGACTGTTTACACAGCCACCTCCCAGCTTCTTTGCCTGGGTTCCCCTTGAACTGAGTCACCCATGGGGGAAGGGTGTGTGTGTGTGTGTGTGCACATTTATTTCTGTGTCTTACATGTGTGAGACCAGGTCACCCTGAATGTCCCCTTCTTTCATTCAGTTGTCCATTAGTTTTGGAGATTTTGTTCCCCATGTTGGTTCTTTCCCTAATGTGCCAGATTTTGTTTATGTCTGTGCTGCATCTTGTTGTCATCATTTAAGACTGCCCAGGCTCCTTGGAGCCTGATTATGTCATCTGCTGTAGTCACTCTCCTGGCTTTGCATCATCCTAATTTGATAGAAACGTCTGCCTTCCTATAAGTCACTGATATAAAAAAAAAAAAAAAATCAAGAAAAAAACCTCACCATATCAGCTGGGTTGGACTCAGAGAATGGAGTCTCTTTTTAAACAGATGTTATCCCATTCAGCACTGCTTTCTGGATGTGGTATTTGAGCCCTCTGTGATTGCACTTAGAGTAGATGCACAGCACGTTTCTCCGTCTTGTCCACAGGAATGTCATAGGCTATTTGGTAAAGTGCCCTGTTGAAATCCAGACACTTGACATCTGCAGCATTCCTCTGAACCACCAGCCCCTAACCATGTTACTAAAGGAAATGAGGTCACGTTGGTTGCTGGCAGGTGTTGACTGGTGGGGTTCAGTCTGTCAGTAACAACCCCTGTTGTCTCGCCCACTGGTACCTCCCAAATATGCTCAAGGAGAAGAAGCATGTGCTGTTGGAGGATTCTTTCTGGTAGTTCTGAGGAGTAACATTCGAAGCTTGTTAAGTACAGTTTGTGTTTCTCATCCAGCCAGGAAACCTCATAGAAGGTGCTGTTTCTCATGGGTGGTTAAGCAAGTAGAAAGAGAACCAATTCTTTTTTTAAAATTTAAATAATAATAATTATTATTATTTATTAAAAGCCTATAGCACCCGGCATTCCCAGGCAGTCTCCCATCCAGGTACTAACGAGGCCCTACCCTGCTTAGCTCAGACGAGAGCTCGCGTCTGAGCTAAGATGCGATTGAGACCAGACGAGATTGAGCGAGTTCAGGGTGGTATGGCAGTAGACGAGAACCAATTTGTAAGCACCTGTCCACTCTAGAGTCCACTAATGCTTTCAGTTCTGGGAGTTGTGATCTTAATCGTAGGCAGAATCACTTGTTGGTACTTCATGCTGGTCTAGCTGAGGTGGTAGACTGCTTGCCTGGCATTCAGTTTACATGTCCCGATTATACTGGGCATGGTGACAGAAGCCTGTGATCATCCCAGCACTCTTAGGTGGGAACAGAGACTTGTGAAGTTGAAGGTCATCTTTAGCTTCATAGTGAACGAGTTCCAGGCCAGTCTAAGTTTTATGAGGTATTGTCTTTAAAAAAGAAAAGAAAAACAAAAGGCAATTGTTGCATGCTGCTTATGTCTTGGAGTTAGGAGAGTAAGGTTAATTTGGGGAATGTCTCGTTTAAGCGTATTGCCTGGATTGAGTGTGGCTTCCTTTGTTTCTTCCAGGATAGGGATTTAGAGCGGCTTCGTAGAAAATGGCTCAATGCATTAACCAAACGTCAAGAATACTTGGATCAACAACTGCAGAAGCTTGTCAGTAAACACGGTAGGAAGAAAACTTGGACATTTCCCTCCCCACAGCAGGGCAGCAGAGTGTCAGTGACCTTCATGTAACCAACTGAGGGCCCAGTGAATATGGTGGCTTGAATGGATGCCTGCTCTTGGCTTGGGGAATAGCCTTTCAGAAGAACACTTACCTACTTGGTTGTAATAATGTCTTCTTATACTTCCTTTTGGGGACTGGGCACAGACATACATGTAGGCAAAACATCTATACACATTAAAGAGTAACTGGGAGAAAGGTGCAGATGTTTCTTGTTAGAGGTACTGGGAACTTAGAAGCTGAGCTGACTATTATCAGGTCCTGCACCAGACGTCTGTGAGCTGTAAGAAGCCTCTGCACGTTCCCATTGACATGAAGAACCTGTTTACACAAAGACAATATGGAAGCAAGCTAGAGAAATGGTTAAGAACACTGCTCTTGCAGAACAGAGGACTTGGGTTCAGTCTCAGCTTCCACATGATGGCTCACAACAGTTTGTAATTCCTGTTCTGGCCTCTGGGGACTCCTGCATGCACATTCTCTCTCTCTCTCTCTCTCTCTCTCTCTCTCTCTCTCTCTCTCCTCCCATCCTCTACTGTATGCACATATACTCACACAGTACCCCCTGCCATGCACTAAATCTGTTTAAATATGGGAGCAGCAAGCAGAATTGTTAGACCAACCCTAACTCTGCTCTTCTAGACAAAACTGAGGATGATGCTGACCGAGAGGCACAGCTCCTGGAGATGCGGCTAACGCTCACAGAGGAAAGAAATGCGGTGATGGTGCCCTCTGCTGGGAGTGGCATTCCGGGGGCACCAGCAGAATGGTAAGGTCCTACAGTATGCCTTCTGAAACCCCCAGGGATGACCAGGCACCTCACTTCCCACTTGTGTTTTGCAGTGCTGCAGTTAATGAATGGATGGTTCATAATGAGACCAGAGATATTGAAAGACTGTTAAATTATTTTCATTAGTTAGATATGACTATGAAACTGTTCTATTAAATAATATTGTTATTGGCCAAGGTAATTAGGATTTCTGAGAACTTAAATCAATATTTAGTACCACTGCACTTAGCATTAAAAAATAGTTAATATGTTAATTACTTGGATCATTTGTTCCCTTAAAAGAATGTTAGGTCATTATGTAGTCAGAAAACTGCATCTCAACCAGTTTTTGGTTTGGGTGCTTAAGCTCTGCTGTCAGCAAATGTTCTCTGACACTTGACTGAAATTAAAGATAGCAAAGCAAGTTAAGCCACAAGAATCCCTTAAGTATGTCATTTGGTAAGAAAGCAAGCTTTAGACAGGCTGCTGGTGAACTGGGGAGTGAGTCTATAAGAGTGAGTGCCCATGTCCCAGCACTGGAGGGCTCCTGTAGTCCATTACGAACCTCGTCACACCATTTTAGAGGGACATCAGTGCCCAGGCCATTGTCCCCCGAGGGTACATGTGATCCTAGGAGATGCTGTGTCTTGGATACCGTATATAACCTGTCCTTCATGTCTTAGGACCCCAGTGCCTGGCATGGAGACCCACATTCCTGTTATATTTCTTGACTTAAATGGTAAGTTAGAGGTAGCTTCCAGACGCTTACCTTGAGAAAGCAGTGACAGGGTAGCTCTTTATACATCTAGCTAATCGTGTTTTGGGTTGCACTCACCCTGATTAAGGCTCAGTGCTCTGTGTGTGGTATTCTGGCGCTAGACAAGGACTGTCAATCTCAATATCAATCTTGCTGTGGTGTGCAACCCCTCCACCTTTTCTCCCATTTCTGTCCATATCTTTCCATCCCTAGGGCCTCACACATGCTAGACAAGTGCGCTGCCACTAAGCTACAGTCCAGCAGAGCAGCTCTGGCTGTGATGCGCAAGTCTCCATGTGGCAGCCCTGTTTCTCTGAGAGTGCTTTATTTCTCTACCAATTTAGGGTATTTTTCCACACTGATACATGGTCAACTTTAATGCTCTGAATAAAAAGCATATCTGGAAAGGACCAACAACTAGGGATACTGTGTTTTCTTAACATTTAATGACTTTCTCAGCTTTTTTTGTGAGTTCCTGTGAACTTAACCTTACTTGCTTATTTTTCTTTTTATATAACTGTTGTTTTCCCCCAGCCCCTGCACACCCATTCCACCAGTCTCTGTCTATAGGGGAGGAAATAGAGAATGCACGGGTAGGTTAGGGAGCTAAAAATAAGAAGTCAGCAGTTAAGCTCCACAAAACACCTGCAGAAGTGTGTGTTAACACACTCTTCCCTAAATAGAGAAGCCTGGGTGTCCTCAGTGGTTCCCTTCACTGAGCGAAGTGTGTTAGGATGCCTGAGGGGGCCCAGCATCCAGGGCCCCTGAGCACACACATGTGCACAGGTTAGAGAGACATGGGGCACCCACACTGGCTGTCCATCTTGTCTCAGGACATTGTCTACCTTGTGCTCTTGAGCCTTGAAGGCTGAGGTGCTCTGGCCTGCTTTTATGCTGGACTTCCTGGGCAGCTGAAAGGCAAACCTCCAAGGGATTGGGGAGGATTGAGGTTCAGGATGATTTCTTAGTTGTGTATTTGTTTTTCTCCCCAGTTAGAATGTTTTTGTAAGCGTATGAAGTACTGGATGTTTAGGTCTAGATTTGCAAATGAGAGAAAATGTAGCATTTGTGTGTTTCTCCCTCTCTACTGTCTTTCTCTGCCCCATTAGACAATTCCTGCCCCCACCCGTGGTTTTTCCCTTTTACTTTTATATTGTTATGGGGAAAAGATATATGTCTTGTTGTGTTTGCTTATTTCACTTAACACGATGATCTCTTGATCCATTCATTTTCTTGGAAATGACAAAAAGTCATTCTTTATGTCTTAATAAAAGTCCATTGTGTATATATACCACATTAGCCTGGGACTCTGAAGAGACAGAACTTTGTTCACTCCATATTAGTGGTCTATACAGGCTCACCTACTTTGCTTTGTAGGCACAAGCCTAAGGTAGATGGGGCGCTGGAAAGTCAGACTCAGGGCTGAGTGACTACAGGGTCCTGTGCTGTTGCCAGGTCCATTAGCCAGTGTGCACTTTTGTTAGGCTTAACTGTGAGGAATTGCTCTCTCTTTCTTCTTGTTTCTTAAGTGCACTAAAGAGTGGGGAGATTGGGCTGTGATCCCATCATTACCATTTATGAGAAGACCTCTCATAACCTCTTAGGTATCTTGGCTTCGTTTGCCTTCCATGTAAAATATGACACATGGGGAGCTGCTTGGGTAATTTCTTGAAGCACTTGCTGGCTTTTGGATCTGTGAACTATTAAATGGTTATTATCAGTGTCATGCGAGATTGCAGGGCAGAAATCAAGTGAAGTTTGAAGCAGAAGAATTTTAATAATAAGTGTGTTGGTTCAGCCAGCGGGGGCGGGAGGAGAGGTGTCCTTGAAAACAGCCTGGTGTTAAATGAAAGCTCTGCTTTCAGCGGATGATTTCAGCTCTCAGGATAATCTTGATGACCCAGAAGCCGGATGGGATGCTACCCTGACTGGGGAAGAGGAGGAAGAGTTCTTTGAGCTGCAGATTGTGAAACAACACGATGGAGAGGTAAGTCTCTGGAGCCCTGCCAGGAGCCTAGATGTCAGCAAGAGAGTGGCCTCCACAGTCTAAGGGAAACCTCTAACAGTACTTAGAGTGAAGCTTGACCCTATACCTGGTTCCCTCTACCTTCTCCCTTCCTTTCTTGGTGAGTGGACAGCATCAACTGGCTGTAGCCATGCTCTGTTCCCAACCCTGAGTGGAGGAGAGGTGGCTGTCGATTGCTCTGTAGAGCTCCAGGCTGGAAGGACACTGACTTTACTGTTTGCTCTGCAGTTCCTTCATAAGAACTTTTTTATTACAGGGACTCACTGTGTAGCTTTGGCTGGGTTAGAACTGTTTAGGAAGAACAGGCTAGCCTCAGACTCAGGGAGATCTACTACCTTTGCTTTCCAAGTGCCAGAGTTAAAGGAATGGAACACCATGCCTGACTGAAGAGTTCTTTAAGAGAAGAAAAAGAAAGGCCTGGTGGTACACATCTATAGTATTGGCATTTGGGAGGCTGAGGCATGAGATCCTGAATTCAAAACCAGCATGAGCTACATAATGAGGTCTTGTCTCAGAATAACAACAACAACCACAACAACAACAACAACAACAACAACCACAACAACAAAAAGAGGGCTGGATAGACTGTTCTTCCAGAGGTCCTGAGTTCAATTCCCAGTAACTACATGGTAGCTCACAACCATCAGTAATGGGATCCAATGCCCTCTTCTGGTGTGTCTAAAGATAGCCACAGTATACTCATATAAATAAAATAAATAAGTCTTTTTTTTTTTTTTTTTTTTTTTTTTTAAAAGCAAAAGAATAAATGAAGGCATTGAGGCAAACTCAAGATCTCAGGATTGAAAATGTGTGATGAGCATAATCCTGGGGCTTTATTTCCTAATTTTGAATATGCTGACACATGATATCTGCAGTATAGTTAGTATCTGAGAAACTCAGAGGTGACCTGAGATATCTACTGTTGGGCATCAGCCCTGTTCCCCTTGTCCACATGGTGCCTTCCTTAGCCCTGAACCGGTTTGTGTTAGATGTGACAAGACAGGCTTGGGATCAGTCTATGTAAAAGTAGACTATGGCGCCATGACAGCTACTGCAGTTTGTAGTTGTGGACTGAGAATATGGACAGAACCAAATCAGAATACCATCCTGTCAATTTCCTGGACGTGACACGTGCCTGCAATTTCCTTGAAAGTGATGGGGTGCAGGCTAAAATAGACAGATAGTCTCAGTGGGTCATCAGTGAACAGTACATAAAGTCCACAGTACTGAAGTTTTCTAAGCTTTCTTGATGTTTAAACATTTTTTTTAAAAAACGTGTAATTTGACAGCAAGTAGGCTAATAAAGTACTGTCTTAGATACTGTTTTGTTGCTGTGAAGAGACATACCCAAGGCAACTTATAAAAGAAAACATTTAATTGAGAGCTTGCTTACAGTTTTAGAGGATTAGACCACGATCATCATGGTTGGGGAGTGTGGCAGTAGGCAGACAGGCATGGCACTGGAACAGTAGCTGAGAGCTTATTATATCCTGGTCCATGATGGAATGGGGAGAGAGGGAGATGGAGAGGGAGAAGGAGACAGGAAAGAAGATGAACTAACAGAGCAGAAACTGGGCCTGGTATGGGCTTTTGAAACCTCAGAGCCCACCTCTAGTGCCACATGTCCATCAGGGCCACACCTCCTAATCCTTTCTAAACAGTCCACCAACTAGGAACCAAAGATTCAAATGTATGAGCCTATAGGGCCATCCCAGGATATAAACATACAAATACCACACAGGTTCCATGCCAAATACTTTGCAACCTCACATGATAGCAGCCACACGCTCACATCCTGCCAACATATCAGGGCAGTTCTCAAAAGGGAACCTTCACCCAAGCTACATGGCATTCTCAAGAGGATCTGTGTGGCCTTGGAGAAGAAAGTGAAGTGCTGTCTTACCTTCTCTGCAGGTGAAGGCAGAGGCCTCCTGGGACTCTGCAGTGCACAGCTGTCCTCAGCTTAGTAAAGGCACACCTGCTGACGAGCGAGTGTTCCTCATCCTGAGAGTGACAGTCCAGCTCAGCCATCCTGCGGACATGCAGCTGGTCCTACGCAAGAGGATTTGTGTCCACGTTCATGGGCGCCAGGTGAGGCTTCAGTCCCAGTGGAAGAGATGAGTGACAACAGGCTGACTGAGCCACTAACACTAGAAAGTTCTTTCCAGACATGGTCTGTGGAACCCTGAGCCTCCCCTTCCCAGGTATCTGTCACTGTCCTTTACCTTGCAGTCAGTATGTAAACACACTTGGTATTCTCCCAGGACTGAGGTGGAGTCACAAAGGAGCCCTGCCATGGAGAAGTTCAGTGGCTTTGCTCCTTTGTGTTCTTTTGAATCAGGCAACTTGAGGAGGTTCCCTGGTGTGTCAGTTGTGCGATCTATTGTTAGCCTGGGAGTACTAACAACACTGTCTTTTTTAGAAGCCTTTGATTCTCTGTTTGACTTTGGGTGTAAAACATTGACTAGGCAATAGTCTAGGTCTTTGTTTTTATTTTTAATTTTTTAGTAGATATGTCTTTATTTTATATATATGATTTTTTTTTCTTCTTTTCTTCCTGAAACAAGGTTTCTCTTATAGCTCTGCATGTCCTGGAAATTACTCTGTAGACCAGGCTGGCCTTGAACTCAGAGACCCTCCAGCTTCTGCCTTGAACTCAGAGACCCTCCTTCTGCTCTAATGCTGGGACTAAGGTGTGCGCTACCACTGCCCTTGTTCAGTGTGGGTCTTTAAAGAGCAAAACCCATTTGCATTTCAAAGTACCTGAGTAGGCCACCTTCTTTTATGTGGTGTGCTGGGTGGGATAGCATCCTGCCAACAGAGCTGTGAGGAAGAGCCTTACAAAGGAGGGCAGCTTGAGCTGGCACTTTATACAGTGCTAGGCAGGCAGGGGAACAGGTGGCTGCGCCCTAATGAAGAGGTAGTAAGGGAGGGAGGAACCCCGAGACATGGAGTTTTCTAGAAATGCTCTAGGTAAGAGTTTAAAAACACTGTGATTGGATTTGTAAATGTGAGGATTTGGAGGATAGGTTCTGGGCTCCTCATTCACTCTGTCACCTCCCTTTTGTGGGACATTTGAACACCCAGACACGGATGGAAATAAATCTTCTCATTTGAAAGAACACTGTCATGGTTGACAGACTTCAAGATGTAATCTCCATCCCTAAAAATTAATCTTCGGTACTAAATGTCACACTGATACCAATCTGCAAAACGAAGACTGGAGTACTGCTGTTAAAATCACAGCTCCGGAGCTCTCCAGTCTAACATCAATAAAATTGAGGTCAGGGGTTAGCTGTAGAGTATTTGTGTGTCTCCTACTCACTCCTTCTGTGCCCTTCTTCTGGGAAGTCTGAAGGGATGGAGAGAGGCCTGCTGCTCGGGGGAGCTTCATGAAGAGTGAGTTTCCTTTTCTGAGTCAGCTGTCCTGGCCACCTGACCTGCAGCATTCCCAGCAGAGAGGTCACAGTGTGGAGGAACCATTTTTCTTCTATATTTATTTTTGAGTAGGAGAAACATGTTATTCTGTTTCTTGCCGGTTGGAGTGATTTGATGGGAGTATTTAAGCCATGCCACCTCCCCAGTCTCAGATACTTCATTCCTTCAGATTGCTTCTTCGTATAGGACAGTAACAAACACATGGCAGGCAGCATCATTAGTTCATGCAGATAGTAAACACCGTCAGGTGGCACTGTGCTCTACCACCCATGAGACGCTATGGTTATCGTCCCTGGACCATTTGCCTTGCTGTTTGAGTCTACAAGGCATGGTTGAGGCCCTGAAGGGATGAAGGAAGTGGATGGCCTCTTTCCATTCTGAGAGACTCTGTCTATGAGTTGAGGGTGGAGGACTTGTGTTGGGGAAGGGTCAGAGGTTAACCTCATGTATCAGTCCTCAGGTGTTCTGAGAAACTCTTTTAAAAATTAGTTAATGACCACCAAATGGGAAATAAATCATTATTGGATAGGATTATAAAATTATCTGTTTTTTAGCACCAGCTGATTTTCTTTTTTCCTTTGGGTTTTTGCACGCTTCTGTCTCACCTTTTGCCTCATGCCTGTTCACTGTTCTCTCTCCTTATCTTTATTCGATTGTATTCTGCCCTCATGGCTGCTCTCTTCAACCTCTGCAGAATGTTCAATCTTCCCAGCTTCTCCAAATGAGTCATCTATGCATTAATTCAACAGTTCAATTCCTAACTGTGCAAAGAGCGCAGTCAGCATAAACAATGACCAGGCACTCTTAAATCATCCTTCATAACGATCCTGCTTTGGTCAAGAATTTAATGCCTGAACTTGTCAATATTCATGGTACCAGATGTCTATCGTGCTGGAGGAGGAAAGTGTAAGCGTCACCAGTCCTTGCTTCCATCTTACTTAGAAGGTCATTTTGTTGTATCTTCTGTCTTCTGAGTTTATTCAAATGCTTGAAGGCAGCTTCCAGGTCCCAATCAGGTGCAGGGCCCAAGGCACGTTATAGGTACCCAGTCCATTGATTGTGTGCTTAAGTGAAGGAGCTATGCCAGGTGCTAGGGATCTCACACACTTGTGTCAGAAGCCTGCTCTTACATAGCTTTGAGTGAACAGCACCCTCTGTTGCTCTTTGTTACAGTAAATAGAGCTAGCAAGGTTGGAAATAATGGTCTATATTTTGTTTTTCTCTAGGGCTTTGCTCAAAGTCTCCTCAAAAAGATGTCTCATCGGAGCTCTATTCCTGGCTGTGGAGTGACCTTTGAAGTTGTCTCCAATATTCCAGAGGTATATTCTAGGAAGTTTGAACTGGAAATAAACATGTAAAGAGCTAACTCCTCAAAAAAAGTCACCCACCCAAGAGATAATAATCAATGAAACAGGCTGGTAGGATGGCTCAGCAGGCGAAGGTGCTTGCTGCCAAGCATTATGACCTGAGTTTGCTCCATTCCTGGAATCCACATGGTTGAAGGAGAGAACCAACTCCTACAAGCTGTCCTCTGATGTCCCCACCAGTGTACCAGCACTTGCACCACTCCCTACTACAAACAAATAAATGTAAAAACACGAATCCTCTACTTAGAAAAAATATATACGATTTTTTGAGTCCTCTACCCTAAACTTTTAGTACAATGTATTTGTGGCCTTAAAAGTTGAAATTTTAGTATTTTGTTTAAAAAACCCTCTTGTTTTAAAAAGTTGTTTATTTATTGAGTAAATGTGTAAGAGATGGTACATGAGAGAGAGGTGAGGAGAAGGAGAAGTACCATGGCATGTCACAGAGGACAGCTTTTTGGAGTTAGTTCTCTCCTTCTAGAATCTTCCTCTGTCACTGAACATTGAGCTTCCAGCAGGTTCTCCTGTGTCTGCCTCCATTTTGCCTTATGAGTCCAGGACTCACAGATGTGTGTCTCTGCATCCAGCTTCCTACTAAGGTTCTAGGGATCAAAGTCAGGTACCAGGCTTGGGCTGCAGATGCTGCTAGCCACTGAGCCATATTTCTAGCTAAGAACTCCATTTTGTCTTTTTTTTTTTTTTTTTTTTTTTTCGAAACAGGGTTTCTCTGTATAGCCCTGGCTGTCCTGGAACTCACTTTGTAGACCAGGCTGGCCTCGAACTCAGAAATCCGCCTGTCTCTGCCTCCCGAGTGCTGGGATTAAAGGGGTGTGCCACCACTGCCTGGCCAAGAACTCCATTTTGAAAAGCTATTCAATGGCTTCTTATTTTGAAACAGAACAGGCAGTAGCAATATGGTATTATTAACAGAGGGCAGAAACAGTCCAGTGTAGAGATTTATGTCTTATGTAGAACCAGACTGCAGTCTAGTTTCTGTCTCTTGCTAGCAAGTGAACCTACATACTTTACTCTAAATTAGAGAGTGATGTTTTCTGGGGAGAAGGGACACAGGGACTAGAGACATGGGCCTCCCCACAGGTTGTCAGTACTGCCTCTTAGTCTTCATTCCAGGCGGTAGAACTTGTGGATTGAGTCTGCTGGGTGTTTGGACAGTAGGTGGACAATAACTTTTTTTTTTCCCTTTGGAAACAGGGTTTCTCTGTGTGCTCTTGGGTGTCCTGGAACTTACTCTGTAGACCAGGCTGGCCTCGAACTCAGAGATCCAAGTGCCTCTGCCTCCTAAGTTCTGGGATCAAAGGCATGTGCCACCACTGCCCAGGCAATACCTGCTTTAACAGTTTGTAAAGGAAGTGAGTAGTTGATGGCATCTAGGCTTTGTTTTTAGATTTTGTACTGTTGCAGGGCGTCTACCAGAGATGACCACTCTGACAATTTACAGACAATTTAAAGTTTTTATTCCAGCCGACAAGGGCCACATTCAGGTACTCAGGAACCTAGGTGCAACCCAGAGTGTTTGGAGGGGTTCTGAGACCAAAACCATGTGCATCTCACTTTGAAGCTTCAGGGGTACTTTGAAGAAGCAAGCAGTTTAACAAAGGTTAGGTGGTTAATTGTAGGGGGTTCCAGCACAAACAGGGCCAGATAAGTTAGCTAGGACGTCCTGATCTTGGGGTTTTAGACTAGAATTGGGTAATTTTCCATGGGATTCTGTATCAAGGAGATCCAATTCTAGTTAAACTTGAAATAACCTCAGCAAGAATACAAGATGGAGGAATTTTTGCATTGTCTTGCCCTATTACATTATGTTGCAAAACTTTGTCTTCAAAAGCATCTAGTGGTAGCTTCTTCTTTCCTGGGTTTTTAAAGTTGGTCGTACGTATTAAACATTTAAGTATTTAATTTGGATTGAAGCCTCTTCAACATTTGAGAATTAGACTGTTGCCAGGTTTGAGTATGTGTCTGTAATTCTAGAACTGGGAGACTGAGGTAGGATGATCATGAGTGTGAGGTGAGTCTGGGTTACTTAGTGAGACACTGTCATAAACAACAAGCTCCCTGCCCAACCCCAAAGCAAAGGGCTGAGTGTAACTGTGATAGCGCCCTTGTATAGCCTGTGCAGGGCCCTGCAGGCATTCTCAGCAGTCATCAGCCAACCAATCAGCAAGGAAGCTGTTTGCAGTAGTGACTAATTAAGAGATCTTGGACTAGAGAAGATTACTTTGTGCTTCATTCATTGTTCTTTCTAAGAGTTAAAAGGGAAGGACTGTAGGGGAATCAGCTTAAAACTAAGCACCCTTGTGTGACTGGATGGCTGGCAATTAGCTAGGCTTCCAGAGTTAGCAGACATTGTTTCTTCATCCCCTCCTGACCCCTAAGTTGCCCATTTGTGAGAATGGGCAGCTCAGTCAGTAGAACAGGGTGGGGATTCACATCTGTTCTCCAGAGCCTTTGGCCACTGCTGCTGCCCAGGGAGGACTCAGGCAGTGTTAGAAGCTCAGCAATGGGAGCTTCAGGATGCTTGACAGCGGCTAGGGCCTTGCCTGCTTCCATTTCCTTCTCCGCACTGCATCAGCATCTCACTTGGATGTTGGGGATGTTAGGTCTCCACTTTGTCTAGTGGGTTGACCCAGCTCTCATGAGTCCCAGGGGCAGCACTGTCTTGCAGAACTGTTGTCACAGTCGTATTTCCACCATTTCCGTAGGTGGATTTCCAGATCACCTGCAGAATCCTTTCCAGGTGGTAATGGTGGTGAATGTTTGTGAAGTGGGTACAGCTGTGTTTGGACTGTTTGCGAAAGCTGCTGTTTAACCAGCCTGCCAGGTTAGGCTGCTACCTAATTATGGGTCATCATTTCTGCATTTTGAGTTCTAGAAGCTGATGCTAAAATGGAACTTGGGGTTCCATTGAATTTTGTCAATTCAGAGTCCTGTGTATATGTGTGTGACTATGCATGAATCAGTGTGTGTGAGCATGTACATGTGTGAGCATGTGTGTATGTGATACATCTGTAATGATGTCTTCAATGTAGGTTTTTTTTTGTTGTTTTGTTTTGTTTTTTTGTTTTTTCGAAACAGGGTTTCTCTGTTTCTCTATGTAGCCTTGGCTGTCCTGGAACTCACTCTGTAGACCAGGCTGGCCTCGAACTCAGAAATCCGCCTGTCTCTGCCTCCCGAGTGCTGGGATTAAAGGCGTGCGCCACCACTGCCCGGCTTTCAATGTAGTTTTAACATGCATTCTTCAGTTCAGGATGAAAGTGTGTGCGTGTGCTTGTGTATAAGCATCTGTAACACTTCTTTTTCAGCCTTTTTTAAAAACAAACAAACAAACAAAAACCATGTATCATTTTGTTCTTCAGGATGCCCAGGGAGTGGAGGAGCGAGAGGCACTGGCAAGGATGGCAGCTAATGTGGAAAACCCAGCTTCTGCTGACTCTGAGGCCTATATTGAGAAGTACTTGAGGAGTGTGTTGGCTGTGGAAAACCTCCTGACTTTAGATCGTCTGCGCCAGGTTAGCTATCTATGGTGGAGCCCCATCTGGCCTCTATACTTGACTTTCTGGAGTCTGGTTTGAAGAGTTTACTCTCACAAAGTCCACTGACTGCAGTGGGGTCATTCTGTTTTGTCAAGTCATGGCTGGTATTTAAAGAATGTGGAAATCCCTGAACCATGCGTGTTAGAGTGCATCTCTCTTAATGTACCTCTTCTTGGTGTGTTTTTCAATTCCCAGGAAGTGGCTGTGAAGGAGCAGCTGACAGGGAAAGGGAAGCTGAACCGGAGAAGTATCAGCTCTCCCAGCATGAACAGAGTGAGTCTCTCCTGCTAGTGCTGCTGCTATAGAAAGGTGTCTGCCACCTCCATTCTGACTTCTTGTCAGGATCTTTTCTACCTCCTCTTGTCACACCTGCGCCCCTCCACCACTGTGCTTGCTGTTAGACCCAGATGCTTGCTTGAGTGTCATAGGCACACACTGCTCATTTGTCTTCACCACCAGCCCAGCACAGGTTGGGAGGTCACAAATGTGTGTGGAGCTTAAACCCCAACTTGGCTGCCCAGGGCATTTTCTAGCCTTTAATTAATTATTTTTAAGTTAGGAAGTTTGGTATATGTTTGCAGACCAATCACTTGAAGGCCATTTAGGGTAGTATAAATGAGTAAAACATGTTATATGTATTTTGTATAACTATATATATGTATAGTTTATATGCATATTGATCATGGAGATAATTATTGACAAAGAAATGTGCCGGCAGCTCTTTATCTGCTCGTTATTTCTGTGAAGATGTGGGTATGAAGAGTAGGTGCGCTTTTGTCCTCAGCCGCTCAGCTTTGTAGGAAAGAGCAGCTGCCTCAAACCTGTTTGTGAGTGACAGGCAGGGCAGGTTTCCCACTGGAGAGCCTGTGGGTACAGCGGTGCAGGAGCATGTCTGACCACTGCAGACTTGAAGGGCAGGGCCACTCTCAGGCATGTAGAAATGCCACTTGTCCCAGGTCCCTTCAGAAAGTTATTAACTGGCACATGCAGAGATTTGGTATCTGGCGTATTCTAATCTGCCTGAGGCCACCTTCCACAGGTCAGGTTCACTGAGGGGTATGGAGTTCCTGATTAATCACTAAGCAGGGAGTAAAACTTAATTCTCTGGGGTGGGTGAAAAAGTCTCTGGAGCTGGAGAAAAAGGGGGGAAAGTATGACACACACACCCCCACACATTTACACACACACATTTACACACACACATACATTTACACACACACTTACACACACATACATTTACACACACACACTTACACACACACACACACACTCTCTCTCTCTCTCTCTCTCACACTCTTATTTGTGGATAAAGCAAAGCAACTCCCACCGCTTATATATCCCCCAGCAGAATCTCTCAAGCAGTGCAAAATTACAATGTGGCTATATTCTATTTTTCTTTAAGTGAATAATTACAATGAGTAAAAAAAACTGCATGTTCCCTGATGCCTTTACATGATTAAATGTTTCATGTAATACAGATAAAAAACAAATTATTCCCAAGAACCCATATATAATCGTATCTAAGCAACTTGTTACAGATTAACAAAGTGTGAGCAAGCAAGATATTTCTTTCTCTGCCAGTTTCTCTTACTGGCAAGCTGCAGTTTGTAGTTACAGAGAAGGGATCAATCGTTTTATTATTTATCTTAAAAAGCAATCTTATAAACAATTTTTAAAAGAATCTCAAACCTAAACTTTTATGTAAAAAACCATCAGTCATTACTACTTTAAGTCATCAGGGTGTATACCTACCAATTAACAATTTTTTATCAAATCGTATCAGGAAGCCGAGGGCAAAAATGGGTACAAGAAAGTAATCATCACCTTGATCACCAGACCAGCCATAGCAAGAAAGACATGTCATCTAGTATTAGCTGGGCTGCCATTATTCTTGTTCCCTGACCTCAAAAAAATCCCTGGCTCAACTATTGAGGGTGTGACTTTCTGAACTTTAAATTGTTCTCCAAGATTTTCTGCATGCAAGTCACTAGCGAACACATCTTAACCTTACTTTACTAACGGTCTACATCTCCAAATTCTTTCTAGGGGTGATGGACATCACTAACAATCTCCATTTCTAAGTTCTTTCGGGGAGGGGGGGTGGTTGAATCATTAATTTGCTGCAGCAGCATTGCTGGGAAAAGATCAATCAGTATTATTGTAAGTGCCAAGGACACTGCCCAGGAGGGGCTAGAAACCCCTTAGAGTTTTCGTACAACTCATCAATTAGGAGGGGCGTGATGATTTGAGGGCAACAAGCAGAGGGAAACTCCACAGAGCATGAAGTCCTCAGGACGTATGGTCTGCCTCTGATGGGCACACCCATCCTGGGTGTACTAACTGGTGGGCTGTATTCCATGAGTTCTAAAGCTGTTTGATGTTCCTCTTACACGATAAACGATCTAGACAGTTTATTCTTAGACAAATGGCTCAGGCCAAGGTAGGATCCAGTGCCGTTAAAGGGGAGAAATGTCTTCTGTTTAGACCCAGTGTGGTGTCACCCCCAGTGTATAGTGGACACTAGAGCCTAGGTAAACCACCCATGGAAAGTTGCTGGTAACTGCTCAGTGGTTTTCACATCCCAGAGACGCACTGGCCTGGAGTATTGGTCTTGGTTTGTTTGTTTGGTGGGTTGGTTATGATTTTGTCTCACTGTGTCTCTCCGACTGGGAAACAGGATAACCTCAGACTCACTGTGATCCTCCTGCCTCTGCCTCCCAAATGCTGGGATTACAGGCACAGGCACTCAGACCTTGCTTGATTTGATTTTCAAAGCATGATCTTTCTAGATGCTCTCATGCTTATATATTAATTCTCTTTTATCTCTTCCTAGTTATCAGGAAGCCGACAGGAGCTTAGCCCATCTCACAGTCTAGGCAGCAACAAGGTGAGTTAACACTTAGCTCCTCGCCTCTTTCATCTTCTCAGACCTCTGTACTTACATATGTCTGAACTCTTGTTGTACACCTTGGTTTTGCGACATTTATTGGACAGAGTTCCACATTGTTTTTTTCTGATCCTGCTGTTGAGATCCACTAATACCTTCTTATTAGAATTAAAAAGTTTGGTTTTGCTAAAAATTATCTTTCTGCTTATAATATTCCATTTACTTATGAAGAAGAAACTTCAAATTGTATTTATAATAGTAAAGCTATGATATAATGATAGAAAACTTACAAAAATAAAAATATTTATAATTATTATTATTTGTTAGAAAAAAAGAAAACATGTAAATTCCAGTAACAATTTTATGCAAATAGAAACGCACTATTGTTTGCTTAAAAAGGTCAGCACTTCTTGCAGCTGCCTGATCTGGGTGTTACCCCTCACAGTTTGTTTTTGTCACTCTGAGGTGCCTCACTAAGTGTTGGTGCTATGCTGACAGAATGACCCTAGAGTAGATTGGGAGTTTGCATTGTCATAGTGGCAGTGTGATGTGGGGGAGTTACTTCAGGATGTCTCAGGTGTGTAGGGAAATAGAGGTTGACTGATTGATGATAATTGTTAAGGCCAAGTGGTGTTCATGAGACTATTTCTATTCTTGTTAATTATTCTGAATTTGTGCTTGACATTTTCTTTATGGAAACGTAAGAAACAATGAAGATGAAGTTAAAACGACTAAGACTCATTTTAAACTCACGCTGTTACCATGCCTGCAAACATATCCATACCCACACATGAATTCATACAAGTGCACGTGTGCGCACAGACAAGGTGGAGCTCAGTTAGTGAGTGATGCACATGGGCTTGGACATACACTGTGGTTTAGTTCTCGCATCAGTCCAATGGAAGGAAGCAGAGCTTTTGGGAGCTTGATTGTGTGATGTATTTAAGTGTGATTATAGGAGTTTTTAAGGGAAATATATGCAATAGAAAAGGCCTGACTGTATGGTTGAGGGGAGGGGCATTTAACTCAAATCCTCACTTAGAAGTTCCTTGTAAGAAGTGGCTGTCTCCTCATACTTTCTTTATTGTAAAATTGAGACCATGACATACTTCCTCTGCAGCAGTAGAGATGATGAAGGGATATAGATGCACTCCAGGCTGAGGCAGATAGAGTAAGAACCACACATAAGGGGCATACACCTGCTCTCCACACTTCCTGCAAGGGTTGCAGGTGTGCATGTGTGGAACCCCAAGGGTGACCCATGTGCACATAGGCAAGTGAAGAGCTGGAGTTTACATTTTGGATAGAAGCCCCTGTGTGACCACAGGCACAGGGTGAACTGCCTTGCCCACAGCAGAGTGGGGGAAGGCCCAGGGAAGAGGGGCCTTGTTTAGAATTACTGACTTGGTATATGCTGAGGTCTTGGTGTGTGTGTGTGTGTGAGTGGTCTAGCTGAGCCCCAGCCATCTTGTTGCTGGCTGTGGTGTGTAGAGTACTGCAGAGTGTTCTATGCAGCTATCAGTGTGAAGGGGGAACACTTATTTGGATCGAAAAGACTATGGATGGGAAAAGAGATGTCTTTGGGAAGGAATAGTCAGTTACACCAAAGAGATGGATTCTGGGACCCTGTAGGCAGGAGGAAATGAGTGGAGGAGGAGAGGACTAGGCTTTGTGACAGAATAGATTATTGAGGAGCAGGTGAGGCTGTGGGGGTGTGTGTATGTGTGTGCAGAGAGAAGGAGGCGGATAGATCATGTTGGACAGCATTTAGGATGAGGACCGATAGGGTTGCCTGGGATAGTACTGGGTGACTGCACCTTTCCAGGCCATTTCTGCTGAGCCTTGGCAGAGATCAGACTGAGTCTCTAGCAGTCTGTTTGCTGTATTGCTTGAGGTAAAGGAACATTACATGTTTTTGTTATTGTCCTAGCCGCTTCTCTTTTCTGTTCTGGATTTCTTGGGGTTCCTGAATAACTTGGAGAAAATGGTGCTGTTGTTTCCAGTTGCTCATATTTGGCTTGTGTGATGGTTCTGTCTTGGTGACTTGGTCTTTTAGTCTTTCCTATATGCCTGGGGCTTGGTACAGTTTACACCTCTCTCTGTCTCTGTCTCTGTCTCTCTGTCTCTCCCTTCCTCTCCCCCCTCCCCCCTTAGTTCTGTGGCTTTAGGTAACCTGATTTTAATGGTTGTCAGTTCTACCATAGAGACATCTTTGCATCCTCCTATGAATCTGGCTGTAAGCAGCCTGTGAGTACCACCTTAGGGTGTTGCTTTTGCCCCTGGGCCAGGAGGAGAATTGCTCAGTCTGTCAGATACCTCTGGGTAGGACAGGCAGATGGCAGCAGACAAGAATATTAACAGACCACATGGATGGAAAAAAGACCACAAAATAGCTTCCATTTTCCTGTTCAGGGCCTAAAGCAAAACACTGTAAAAGATTATCAGAGTATGAATGTTTTATGTTATATCTTCTCACTAGTGAGAAAAGGATCATATTTCCGTCAGAATCAAAGAACAAGATTCAACCCTGTAGTTTGTTAAGTTGTAAGTTGTCTGTATCATTTCGAATGTATAAAATGGGTTATGAACATCTATAGGAGAGTTCTTAAGATGGACAGTGTTTAAAAGGTCGGAGGACCTTCAAACCCTTAGCCACAGCCATGCTTACAGTCACTCAACACAGGTACTAGGGTATTACAGAGAGTGCATCCTGATAGTGGCAGAGGAAACCACTATCACCTGTGCTGTGGTGAGATACTACACACATGTACATACACAAGCACTTGGGCAGAAATGCTCCATCTCGATTTCTCTGGAAGTATTTAATGTCCAGGGAGTTAGTCCTGTAGATTTCAACCCAGATTTGGTGATGCTAAAAGTGCTAGAAAATGTATTTTGAAGTCATCAAAAATTATCCTCATGTTAGTTATGTCTGTCTTGCAGGTATTCATGGGGTCAGCTCTAGGTTTCTCTTAATCTGTTTGCTGCTCTCAGCTGTGTGCTACAGATAACATTGTAGGTTATGTTGTGGATGAGTACTGCAGGCTAGAGTGTGAAGTGTTTTATCCCAGACACCACAGGCTAGCCAGAGCACTATGGTTTGTCAAAGAAGAGTCCACTAGCCAGCTCTAGTCTCCCTTCCCCTGTTGTGCTTTCTTGTCATGAGAGTAGATTTCATCCTCAGGAGCAAGTGGCATTAAGGGGGTGTCAAGAAGGCAAGAGGGGAAGAGGCTGAGTAAACTGGGGTTGATGGGGCTATGAGAACTTGTTGAATTCAATTAGCTCTGTGTGTGTTTATTATTTCTAATTTACTGAAGCTCTTCCCATGTTAAAATCAGAATTGCTTCACCAAAATTGCGTTGGTAAAGTAATTAATTAGAGAGCTTGGTTATTGCCATCACCTTAGAGCCTAAAGAAATCCTCACAAAAAGTCTTCCAATTAAAATATAAGATGTGACCATATTGAAGAGGTGTTTTTGCTTACAGTTATGGGGTGCTTTGCCTCTGTTTTAGAGACATTTTTAATAGATGCAATGAAAACAGAGTCTTTATCACTGTCTGCTTGTGGGTATCCCTACCGAAGTAATTTCAGCTTGTTGCTGGCCTTGGCATTGCAAATCTGGCAGTGTATTGAGACCTTCTGTAGTACAAGGACAGCTGTTAACAAGCATGTTGTCATTCCTAAAGCCATTTAAAGATGGCATTTGCATTAAGTTAGTAAGTTGTTGTCCTCTGAAGTGGTTTTGTTGTGTGAGGCTTTTGGAGGACCTCATGCTCTACCACTGAGGTCTATTCCCAGCCCTCCTCAGACGCTCTTGACAAACTTCAAGTCAGCTGCTGTCTTGAGCAGGGTGGAGCTAACACAGCTTCCTGGAACTGCCATCAGCTTAGCTCTGGTTACAAAGATGCCAAGCATGAGTCACTCCTGAGCTGCATCAGAGCTGCCTGTGGGCTGGAAATGACACGGACATATCTTTTTATTTATTTTTGTGTCACTTTCCTGAGTCAAAGTCTTTAACAGAAAGCCAAAAATATTTATATTTGGTGGAAGAGTGGGGCCTGATGGGAGGACTGCTGGTGGTCATGGAGCCTGCAAGCACTTCCTAGACTTGCTGGATTGACTGTGCTTCTGAGTCTGGGGCCCCTCCTAAAATCTTGAAAGGTTTTTTTTTTTTTTTTTGAGTTCTGCCTCTTAGAACAAATAGTCTCTGTGTGTGGATCCAAATGAAACCAGAGTCTTTTTTCAGTATCTTCATGGCTGATTCTGAAGTTCAGCAAGGAAGCAGACATTAGGAATAGACTATGAGCTGGGCAGTGGTGGCACACACCTTTAATCCCAGAACTTGGGAGGTAGAGGCAGGTGGATTTCTGAGTTCGAGGCCAGCATGGTCTACAGAGTGAGTTCCAGGACAGCCAGGGCTACACAAAGAAACCCTGTCGTGAAAAACCAAAAAAAAAAAAAAGGAATAGACTAGTCAATCTTCAGAAAGTGCCATGTGGTGCCAGGTGTGTGCGAATATGGCAGAAGGAAGGGGGTATCATGCATTTTCTCCTTTAGCTTTGAGCTGTTTGAGAGAGCTCAGAAAATTCTAGAGCAAAAATCTCAAAGTCTGGGGCCTGGAGAGATGGCTCAGCAGTTTAGAGCACTGACTGCTCTTCCAGAGGTCCTGAGTTCAATTCCCAGCAACCACATGGTGGCTCACAACCATCTGTAATGGGATCTGATGCCCTCTTCTGGTGTGTTCAAAGACAGCCACAGTGTACTTATAATAAATAAATAAATAAATCTTTAAAAAAAAAATCTCAAAGTCTCCTTTACTCACAGTCCCAAGTTCATTCCCTCTGAAGAACATTTAACTGGTGCCTGCTTTGTTTTGGTTTTGGTTTTGGTTCTATTCTCTCACCCAACATTTCAGTAAAGGGAGAAACCAGCATAGCCAGGCAGGTCCAGTTTATTGCAAAGTCAGCACTTGTCCTGTCCAGCCAGGGACAGGATGGGGGTGGTGGTGGGGTGGCACACAGCCATGGGCAGCTCTGCTCTGGATGCTCCATTCATCTTTGGTGAGTTGTGCATGGTGGGAGGTTTCTGTGCATCTTTAGGGGCTGGGGGTGGGTGGGGGGCACCTTGCTTCTCAGATCTGTCCCTAGGAAGCAGAGCTAGATCTGCCAGAGTACTCGGATCCTGACTCAGGGCAGTGAGGCTGGGAACAAGTGACCGTGAAGTTCCCTGTGTGCCCTGACTACAGGACCTGTGTTGGGTGCTATGATGATCTCTCTATCTGCCATTAGCTCACAGGCCTGCCATGTGCTTAGGCTGTGTCTGAGTGTTGTCTGGACCTGTCATTTATTTGTACTTAAGAATTTTGAGGTGTGAGGCAGGAAGAGCCACTGCTCTTGTTCAGCCTCCATGTGACATTGTGCACTGGGTGCCAGGGGAGCCCTGATTGTGCCCCAGGGAAGGAACACCTCCTTCAGTTGTTACTGGACAACTCTGTGTCACATAGCTTGGATGCTAAGTGCAGTGTAGCTGCTCAGTTTCCTAAGATACACAATGTGGTCGTGTCAGCTGCCAGACAAGAGAGCCTAAGATATTAGAATAAATTTACTTTATAATGAAGTAAGTTGTCTTCAGAACAACCTTGTATGAACTTGACATCTGAACAGAAATCTCAACATCTCTTCCACTGAGACTCTTGAAACTCTTTACCTTAGTGTTCAGACACTGTGACACCCCAAAGCACCTACAGTGGGCAGCATTCCAAGAAGGATAATTAAGTTAGAATGTAAGAAATTAAAATAAAAATGAACAGAAGACCAAAATCTGTATGTGAGCGCGTTCTCCATAGGGGTGTGGATGCCCAACTGGTGCTGCATTTCTTACTGCCCTGATCATGTGCCTCTGTTTTGTGTCTGTTTCCTAATGATTGCTGAGAGAGAACATCAATGGTTTTTGTTGTTGTTGTTGTTGTTGTTGTTGTTTTGTTTTAATGCCATGAAATGAGTTCTCTGTGGTGAACATGATCCAGATCACTTAGAGCTTATTGATTTTATGAACAGTCCTTAGGCTGCTACTAAAAGCAGATAGATTCCTAATCCATGTAGGAAGCTGTGGGCTGTCCCCCTCAGTGTTGAGCCTCCAATGACTCACATTTCCACCCTGCTTCTCAGAAGTCCTCAGGACATCCTGGTTAATGCTGGGTCTGTAGAATGCTCAGTTAAACTACTGTAGAACTGTTACTTAACCTCAGTGAGAAAGACCTGAATTATCACAGGACTAAAGGAAGTTTAAGATCTGCTCACAACTTGGGGCTCAGTACCATGCTACTTCTAGAACTGTGGGAAGAGGAGTCCCCACCCCATTCCTGGGCTCCAGTTGAGACATAGGAGTGGGGATGTCATCTCCAGCCACAGGAGCCAGGGCAGAATTTGAGGGCATTTCTTTCTAAAGGAGCCTGTGTTGAGGAGGTGGCAGAATACAGTAGACTTTAGGATGGCTTGTTGCAGTCACAGGTTGTAAAGTGGAGAGGAGTCTGCAGTGAACACTCATCTGTGAGGGGGCACAGCCCCATAAGCACATGACAAACTTGAGGAAGAGTGATTCAGTCAAACTTCATCCCAGAGAATAATGCTTTAATAATGCTAGTAGGTTTTTTCTGTAGTATTGTATAATTTTTTTTTTAAAATAAACTTCTTAATTTGAAACAAAATAACTTACTTTTGTCCCTGTGCTTAATAGGGCCGGTGGGAAAGTCAGCAGGATGTGTCCCAAACACTAGTTTCCAGAGGAGTAGCTCCAGGTCCTCCAGCCCTCTCTGCTTCACCTCAAAATAACCAGGCTCCTGATCCTGGTAAGTTGTTTTCATCTGCCAGTCACTGCCATGAAATTTGAGTATCTTTCAGAAAAAGGTTCAGTCAGGATGTCCTGCTAGGTCCACAGGCTATTATGTCCATCAGAATGTCACCTTTTCTTAGCAGGTTGGGTAGCATTGGTTTGGAAGAGTGGTGACTTTACCCTGTATTCTTCTGATAAATTACCCTGTGATTCTCTTGTCCTCTTAATGCTTGACTTGTTTGTTAATACTTCCTGTCCATATGTGGTCCATGATGACTTTCAGCTTTTACATCTTTAGATCTGTTAAGTTTTGCTATCAAGATTGTGTTGGCCTCACATAGTTCTTTGAAAAGTGGTTCTATTTTTTTCTGTATGGGTTTCTGTGTGATTGATAATATATTCTCCTTAAATGTTTGACAGGATTACTTAGTGATGCTGTCTGAAGCTGGCCTTTTCTTTGCAGAGAAGATTTTGAATTTTGACTTGGGTTTCTTTAGTGTGGAGTGATCTAGACTTTTGTGTTCCTTATCAAACTGCTTCCTAAGTCCTAGTTTCCAAAAGGTTTTTGATATTATCTACGTTATTGTTTATTCTTATTAATGTCACAGTATTTACTCTAACTGTTCTTTTAAAATTCATAGTGAGATGTGAGGTGCACATCTTTCATCCCAGCCCTGGGGAAGTAGAGCAGGAAGATCCCTATGAGTTCAAGGCCAGCCTGCTGCTGTATGTAGTGAGACTCTGTCTCAAAAATAAACCTTCAAAACACCACAAGCCAATGAGCATGCAGAACCAAGCACACAGAAACGGAGTTCTCCTTCCTCTAGAGCAGAAGTTAGTCCTTGTGTTAGGTATTGACAAGGAGTGAGGGTAGTCACCCTCCAACACTGGCAGGAGCCATGCACATTAGAGCATCATGGCTGCTTTGTTACTGCTGTTTAAATTGGTGGATACCGGCTGTGATAATCTCTTTCTACTAATGATTTTAGAGATGCCTGTAGTAGTTTATACTGCTGGATTTGCTTACAGATGACTCTTGGCAAATGCAGAGCAAAAGTTATGTGCCATTGTTTTCATTTCATCCCGACAGGACTGGGAGGCTTGGCAGCCTCCTACTTAAACCCAGTGAAGTCCCTGGTGCCACAGATGCCAAAGCTGCTGAAGTCTCTCTTCCCTGTTCGGGATGACAGAAGGGGCAGACATTCATCTCCCCTTGCACACCAGGTGAGGAAGCCACAGTGAATGTTCCCCTGAGGTGTTGCTGGTGCTGAGTTGCTGTTCTGAAGCTAGAGGTAGAGGTTCAGCCCAGTGAGGGCGTTGATGCTAGTGCCTGCCCTGGGAAAGCCTGTCATAATGCCTCTTCCTCTCTTCAGATAACAGAGCCGTTTGCATATATCGCCACCCCATCCTTTCTGTTCTAAAACAAAAACTGCCAAGTCTGCTACTAATGTGATTCATGGTGCTATCACTTAGTACAACAATCGTCAAATTTATGAAGGTGCACTTAGTGTTGTTTGTGTTGCCAAGTAGAAAATGTAATTCTATTTTTAATTCTTGATTTCACTTTTCAAACAATCCTGAATCATAATTCACCCCACCCTCCTCCTCAGTGGACAATCAGTTCTTTGACTCAAAGCAGTCACTTGTCTTCCTTCTGTTTTAAAAACTTTGCCTAGCAATGGAGCATAAGAGAAGATGTTCTAGGATTTCCCAAACAACCAGGAAGCTTCTTTTATATGATGGTGAAAGGAAACCACTTGGAGATGTAGTCATGTAGGCTTTAGCTCAACAAGAAATGTTAGATGAGATTTATTTATGCTCATTCAGAAACACAAACCATGCAGGTGTAGCTGTTAAAGTGGGTCTTGACATTAGCTCCTCCATATTTCAAATTTCCCAGTATCAGAAATGTAGGTCAGTAGTGTTGGAGGCAGAGTGATTCTTAAGGGCTTGTGTGAATGCATTTCTGGAGTGATGGTGTTGGTGTCAGTAAGCTATTCTGTATGTAGAGAGAGCTTTCTGCCCAGAGTGATACCAACTTGCACATCAGCACTCAGAGCAGATGTCAGAATGAAACACAGCAATTTTGAAAATGTTTAAATTACATGTAGGCAGGTCAAAGGTCATTTGACAGTTACTGAGATGTGTCTGAATGGAGGGCTCAGGTAGGCAAAGCTGACTTTCCCAGTGGCTTATCACTGTGCACACTGTACTGCTTTAAACTGGTCATTGTTTCAAGTATGATGTGAGGGTCTATCTGAATTACTAAAGTAGATGTAAAGAAATTGCCCTACCCCAATCTTCCCTGGTGACCCAGAGCCCACATGGGGACAGCCACCATGTCTTCTGCCTTCTGTAAGCACCAAGGTGACATTACATGGAGCTCGATGACCAGTTTTTCAGCTGCTCTTCATTGCAGGCAGTTGTCTAGGTGGAAGGGAAACGGAGTCATGTTGAAGATGAGCAGCTTTTGTTAAGCTATTTTCAGTTCTCAGTGAGCAAGTCCAAGTCCTGGCTGCATAGGAGAGTTCACTTGTGTTTAAGCCATGAGCTTTGGATAGGAGAGGAACAGCCTTTTAGAGACAAAGCCTGATGGGAACAGAAAGGCAATCTGTCATGTCCAGGTGACAAGGAATGTATGAAAATATAAATTATCACTGGGCTTATAAACATTAACAGTGATTTGTGAAAACACGTCCTTGGGGCAGATACCTCCGTATCCTCAAGGTTGCAGTCTCTGTCCTCATCTACATAAAACCTTGTATCACCAACAGCATGTCCTTCTTGGTGGTCTGTCCCAGGCTGCGTGTCCAGGTACCTTCTAGGCCCCTCTATATTTATCTATGTTTAACAAATTTCTTCCCCTGGGTGGCTCACTTCCTTCTGTTCTTTAACTGTTCATATGAAGCAGCTGGAAATGAAACCAAAGTCTGCATTCTTGCTGTGGCTTATAGCACCCTCCAGGAGTGAGCACCCTCCTTTTAGTCCGTGTACGCTCCCTGCTGGCTCTGTGCCATTCTAAGATGTTCCACTACCATTTTATCCCACAAACACACGAGCACGTCAGTTTCAGTACCTGCTTCTTCTTCTAGTGCTGGCAGGCCATTCTGTTTCTCCTGCTTTGGTTTAGAGCCATGCTGTCATGGAGGCCACTCAGTGGAAGCACAGCTAAGTGCATCCAAGCCCTCTCTATGAGCCAAATAAAAGTAGCACACCATCCTCAGCAGATACACATGTCTTTTTCCTGAGAATTTCTAGGTTTCTGTTTGTTGACCATCTTCCTCTGGACTATAACTCCAGTGGGCAGGGCTCAGTGGGCAGGCCTCATTTGCCCTGAATCATCTTCATAAGTTGGAGATACAAAGTTGTCTCACTGTCTGTATGCTGAAGGAAATGTGGCCCTGTGTAGACCTCTGTCATATGTGTAGAAAGCACTATAGGTTAGCAGTGAGACAGGCACAACTGAGTGGGGTCTTGTGGTGTCAAGACATATTTGTGAACTTTCTCTTCTAGGTGAATGGGCATACCGTTAAAACAAATCGCCGAAGCCCTGATTTTCCCCTGGGATTCAGTTACCCAAAATGGACTGCCTTCTCTGCTGCTCTATTCAACCCCTGAGCCACTGCCTCTTACTTTCCCTGACTGCCTGCAAAAGCTCTGTGGGATGGAAATTATAATTGTAAATGACAGCGTCAATGTTAGTTTTCTTGCAACTTGAGTCACTTGAAATGTGCTCTGTGCTGCTGCTCCCTGGGTGTGCATCCTTGGGTGGGGTTTCAGTACCAGTGGAAGATGAATGGCCAGCGTGCCGGGCTCCTGTGTGCTCCTCTTTCCATTTCTTGACTCTCTTGGAAGTCTGATCGTATACCTGCTGGTTGAGATTTCGACTTTAAAAAAAAAAAAATTCTTCCTTGTGCTTTCTCCAAAAACAGGGTCATCTTTTTTGTGGCTTTGGCAAGAGTGTTCCGTGTTCTTGGAGGCCTACCCAGTCATAGCAGTTCTGAGTTAGTCTGCCCGCTGCCTGTGGCAATGCCTTCATCTTTGTGTTGTCTTGCAGGGACTTATAGGGAGAATGGGTGGGATAGTAATGTCCTGAGCTTGGCAATAGTGGAACTGACTTATCTCATTTAAATGATACACCTGTACCATTGTACCACTGTCTTAGTTTGAGTTACTAATGCTGTGATCAAGGACCATGACCAAGAGCAAATTGAGGATGCAAGGGTTATTTGGCTTACACTTCTGTGGTATAACATTGAAGGAAGTCAGGATAGGAATGCAAGCAGAGTGGAAACCTGTAGGCAAGAGCTGATGCCAAGGCCATGGAGGGCTAGGTACTTCTTAATGGCTTGCTCCCCATGGCTTGGTCAGCTTGCTTCCTTATAGAACCCAGGACCACCAGCCCAGGGATGACAGCACCCACAATGGGCTGGGCCCTCTCACATCAATCACTAAGAACATGCCCTAGACTCAGTGCTTCTCATCCTGTGGGTCGAGACCCCTGTTGGGTAGAATGACACTTTACAGGGGTCACCTAAGACCATAGGAAAACACAGATATTTCTGTTATGATTCATAACAGTAGCAACATTACAATTATGAAGTAGCAACAAAAATTTTATGGTTGGGGGTCTCCACAACATGAAGACCTATCTTAAAGGGCTGCAGCATTAGTGCGGTTGAGAATCACGGCACTGTAGGCTTGCCTACAGAGAGATTGATGGAATCATTTTCCCAGTTGAGGCTCTCTTCTTTCTGACAACTCTAGCATGTGTCAAGTTGACATAATATAAAACTATCCAGCACAGCACTGAATAGGATTAGTCCACAGTTCCACCTGACACTGCTGTTGGATTTTTTTGTCCCGTGTCCACCCTTGTCAATGTAGTCCTCTTTGTTATTGTATTAACTGTAAAGATACACAAAAACACTCAAATGGGGAAATTCAGAATTTACTTCTAAATATTTGTTTTGAAATTTTTAACTTGTTTTTTTTTAAAACTTATATTTTTGCTATCATCTGCATACTTCTTAGTTATAGGGTGTCAGCATTTGAGTCACAAGTACAATGTTGGTGTATAAGGCCTAAGACAGAGTCCTGGCACCTAAAGAAGCCACTCTTTGGCTATCAAGCATCTGGCCAGCATATGCATCTCCACATTGGTGGCCGCCACCCCAATTCCCCTTTTAAGGAGGACTTAGTGGCACCATGGAGCTAAAGGGACTACATACCAGTCGCCTGCTTTATGTCACCAATCTGTCAAAACAAAACAACAACAACAACAAAACCAAACTCCATGATCAATGCTTGATGACCTTGGTGGCTGCCTGGCTCTGCCACACTCTTGTGTTGGAATCTGATGTTGGCGAAAGTAGTTTAGCTAGGCGTGAGCACCCTGAGGTTTTATTTGCTGCCATTGTCTGTTCAGATGTTCTTAAGTAAGCAACAAACTGATGTTGAGATGTTTAGAATATGACCCAAGATGAAACCTAGCAAAAAACCCATCAGTAAACACGCCTAAGAGGACCTGTCTCAGCTCTGAGGGCAGGAAGCCTGGTCCAGCTGTTAATGTTGCTGGGACTTAGAGATTGCAGATAGAGGGCAGTTACTTAAGGCTTTCAGTATGAAGATAAACAAAGATCCAGATTCAAGCCTGTATACCATGTTCAGGGACACCGGCCTGTCATTGGAACCCGCTTTCACTTTTTTCTTAAGGGGAGAGGACTTGGTTTCCTTTATGTTGAGCACAGTTTAGTTTGGAAGCTTAACACTTCCTTTGAGACAGTCCCATCGCTGCAAGTTCTCTGGAGCCACCAGTGGACAAAGAGCATTAGAGCCTTCAAGACTGCTAGGAACAGCAGCACAGGGTGGTGTTATTTAGAGAAGATGAACTGCTCTGTGAGGAGGATTGAGGTGCTCAGCATGTTAGCGGACTGTCAAACGACTAGGTGATTTCTCTGAAGTATTGTCACAGTGGGATTGGAATTAGCAGAGCTTAGAGACTGCTGCTCTCTACAACAACCCAGACACTGGCCATTCCTGAGTTGGCAAACAAGGTGTTTCCGAGATGGGATGCTAACCCAGGTGAGGCCTGAATGTAGAAGAGGGGCCCCGAGTCTCCTCACATTTCCATCCTTACCCTGGCAGGGCAGATCAGTTTGGAGAGAAATGCAGGTTTGTGGTGTGAGAATGAACACTGCCAGAACTCTTTCATCAGTGGCCTTGGAGTTTGCAGGCAGGAGCATTTTCTTCTGTCCCTCATTCAGGGCAGGGCATGGGCACTGGCAGTAAGATGTTTGCTCAATGCTTCTGAGCCAGAGAGTGGCCCAGAGGCTTCTGGTTCCTGGCTTTGTGGTTCAGGACTGTGGCTTACGGTCTTTTCTTTTGCGATGGAAAAGACCTATTTTACAAACAAAATTTTCATAACTTGTGTGTAGTTTTCTTTGTGTGAGTGTATTTATAAAGAGTTGGGCCTCTCATTTTCACAGAGATCAGTTCTGGTTGTAATCAGTTTCTGTCTGAGTTCCAGAAATGCAAAGATACTGCACAGAAAGAGGTGGCAGCTGACAAAATTGCTGTCTTTGACCTTCTGAGGCACATTTAGTAACGAGTCTGAAAAATAATGAACTACAATTAATGAAACCTGCACCCGTGTTTAAGTGTGTTTCTCAGACAGCACATACAGTAATTGAAAGGACTTCCTGCTCTCTAATTAGTCAGATTGAATTAATTTGCCATGATAGCTCTCTTCATGTGTCTGGAAGTCTGCTTTCCTATGAAGTTGTTGGGTGTGCTTCAAAGTTTGAGATTCCAAGTAACTGCATTGATTAGTCTAGGGAATGAAAGGGTTAAAGTCAGATTGACTTCCCTGCCAGCACAAGTGAGCTCCCTTCTGGCCTGCCTTCCTGTTTCTGCCCCTTTGGATAGTGTGGCTATATTGACTGCAGGGGCTTTTGCTTCTTCTGCAATGTGGCCTCAGGTGCAGCGGGCCACTGTCACTTAGTGCTGACCTGTTGAGGAAACTCTGAGATATAGGTAGCTCTTACAGTTAGTACACAGCATGAGCTGAATAAGTTTCAGCTCAGTTTGATTAAAAATAAGTAAAAGTGTTCATAGAATGACTGAATCAGGAAAGTATTTGAAGGAACCAGACAAACTGGAAAGAAAAGAGCCTCTTCAAACCGTATTTCCTTGTCCCTCTTGTTCTTGTTTTAAAAGATGTGCACGGGCAAGGAGATTGTGGGCTGCTTCAGAATAGGGAGGTAGAATGTCAGGTCCGTTTGTTGGAATGCTTCCTCTAGCTGTGTCTGCAAGGGAGATTCCGGAAGTAAATGGGAGGACTATTCAAGTAGGCGTAAAGCCTCACAGGGATTGCTGCGTTTGTCAGAAATTTAGTCACCTCCTATGATTGACACTTGGATTCTATGATTGACAGAGCCATGTGCAGGGTAATAGTGCCTTAATCAGAACCTGAAATGATCAGCCCACCCCCACCCCACATGTGGTCACCTAGAGAACACATGTGATTGGATCACCACCTTCATATATGTACCTTGTGCTGGTGACAAGGTAATCTAAGGGCACTGTGTATGTCAGAACACCCACATGTCCATTTGAAATAGAGCCACCAGAGAGGTAAAAAGCTGGCTTCATCGTGGCTGACACACTCCACCCACCTCAGCCTGACACACGGAGTGTAAAGCAGAAGGCAGCTATGGGAACACAATGGACACCAGGCACTGAGGGTTTCAATGCCACCACAGCTTCAGTTGCTCCTGGTGAGGCCAGAGCTTTCCCTGAGCATGCCTCTGCTCTCAGTATAAGCAATGCCCCTTCCCTGATGAACATAGCCCTTAGACACAGGCCTCTGTTGATGAGCTTATGACTAAGGCCTGGTCCTCAGTAGTGTGTGTGGCTGTTTTCACCACTAGGCGCTACTTTTATCAGACTTGTTAAAGCTAGCCATTTCTAACGCCCTGCATCTAGACTCTGCTTAGAATTTCCTCATATCAGGAAGGTGACATGTTGACTTCTGATTATTTGTAGCAAAAAATAAAGTTTATAACTCTTATAAAACTAATTTCTCTACTTGGACCTAAATAGTTGATTAATATTTATTTAAATAAAAGCTGAGTATTAACTTGGGCACCATTTTGATCAAATTCAGGGTAGTAGGCAGATGTTAGAAAAGGTTTATAAATGTAGTGGAAATTCAGTGTTGTTTAAGGTTAAGGTAATTAATGTTTCCTTTGCCCAGCTTCTCTTGTCCCCTTTACCCAGCTCTATGCTAAAATTTATAAGGATCCATCTTTTCCCACTGTCTGTTTTATTCTTTGTGCTGTTTGTTAAATGACTGCTGAACGTGTTTATTCCTTCAGAAAACACCAAGACAGCACTTACTGATGCCCTTCTAAGAGTGGAGGGCAACATATTCCTTCTGAGCTCCACAGACAGAGGCACAGCCAGTGCAGGGTCCCAGCAGGCGCTGCCAAATATGTGTGGCATAGGGAAGGGAGTGGGTGTTCATGAAGCCCGGGCTGATACTTTGAGGGTGAGCTGTGACCCCAGAAATGACTCACACCATTTCCCTGAACCATTGCCAGGTTGTGGTAGCTGAATGTGGGCCTGTTGGGTCTCAGCAGTGCTCAGCAGACCATGCAAAGGCTCCTGTGGGTCGCTGACTCCACCCAGCCACAGTGCTTGCAGCAGTAGGCTGTGCTCCCCAAGCCCTGGTTCTGGAGCAGGAAACAGCTAATTATATTCACCCTTCTCGAGGGACTTCTTAATATTTATGGTTGTGAAATACTTTGCAGTAGTTTTTATTAATAGTTACCAGATGTGTCATAAGGATTAATGAATTTACGATCTGAAATGTTTAGCGCTCCTGAAATAGAGGCGACGACTGTGCAGGGAATATGGAAGAGTATGAAATGCAAGTAGTTGAGCCTGGAGGGTGGGGCTATTGTGTGTGAAGGAGCAGTGGCTCACATAAGGTCCAGCTTGGTTTGTACCTGGTACCTTACAGTGACTGCTGAATTCTTCACAGGCTGTCATTAAACTTGGGAGGCTTGAGCCTCTCCCCATCCCCATACGTGGGTATACACAATTTGTCGGTACTCTCTCCACCTACCTCTGCTCAGCCTGGGTAATGTCTTGAACTTCTTTAGCCTCCAGACATCCACCTCCCTCCTTGTTCCTGCTGCTTTCTCTTCCTATCCAAGTTTAGACCCTCAGGAGCTCTCCATGGAATCACTGAAATAATGTCTTCATTGATCCCAAAGGAAGCATTCTCCTCACTGTCCACGCTTTCAGAACAAGCAGGAGCTGTTTGTGGACACACAAGACTTCTACGCACACGCACCCCCCTCACCCCCCACCCCCCACCCCCAGCTCCAGCTTCCCCCTTCCCCAAGCACTGAGTCTCTTCCTCTGCTGGGGCTGTTCAAGACCCCAGGGTAGCTGTTCCTGGGCAGATACCAGTTCCCTGATGCCTGCTATGCTGCTCAGGCTGGTCCCACACAGACACTCAGTCTAATCCCTTTCCCTCTGAGTCTCCTCTGCCTTAGGACCTTCCAGTCTGGGATCCATTTCTCACTCTTCAGTTTAGTGATTTGGCTTATACATCCCTCCCCCCAAACAGATCACTACTCCCTAATGAGAGAATCCAAATGGACATTGAGACCTGCTGAGTCTGGAGAGCAGTTTCATGTTGGAACCAGGGCTTGGTCTGTTTGTGCCCTCAGTTAATTTTTTCAGCTGTTTTGTTAGGGAGCCACTGAGTCATGTTAGGGAGTTGCTGAGTCACGAGGAAGAGTGTGAACATGCTTCCCTGTTCAGTATCAGCAAGAGTCCATGTTTGGTGGCCACCATTCCCTCCTGCTAGGCTTCTATATTTTCTTTCTTTCTTACTTTTTTTTTTTTTTTTTAAAGATTTATTTATTTTTATGTATATGAGTACACCAGAAGTGGGCATTGGATCCCATTACAGATGGTTGTGAGCCACCATGAGGTTGCTCAGGACCTCTGGAAAAACAGCCAGTGCTCTTAACTGCTGAGCCATCTCTCCAGCCCCCCAGGCTTCAACATTTTTATGCCCCACTCTATTGCCATCCATTTTCAGTAAGACCTAACTAAAGAGTGGAACTTGCAGCCTGAGCATGAGGGAAAATAAACTCTTTTACTGTCTTTACTAAGAAAATACCCTGCAAACCTTCCTGTTTGTGGGAGACTTTGGATCTGTGGGGAAAAGAACAGAGGCAGCATCAAGTCCTTGGACTTCAAGGTGGAGTGACAGGCACATAGAAGACTGCTCCATTTCATTGTCAGCTGCCCTAGGGGTGGTCAGAGGTCAGAGGTCCGGGTGCTGGGGGAGGTGATGCTAAGGCACAGAACCTTTTCTGTGGTAAAGGCATGGAGGAGGTGGCTGGGGTCTTGGAGTTGAAGCTCTTCCCACTGCTGGCAGTAGCACTGCTGTCACAGGAAACCCTTGCTTGTTCATCTGCTCAAGCACACATGCTCCTGGTCCCCTGGTGCTTAACCCCAGTGTTTGCAGGGTGAAATGGATAGCTTTTCCCTACTCTGGTCCTTGTCACACTCCTTTCTGCATTCTCCCCAGAACCTTCTCTGAGCCGTCCCACCGCTGTGAGTTAGGATGGCTCTCTGGTGGTACTTACCTCCTAACAGGAGCCCTGGTGGCTCCAGGGTCACCTTTGCCCAAATATGTGTGTGTTATCTGCAACTGGGGGATGGTGAGCAGTCATGCAAAGGCTTGAAGGCCCTGGGTACACAGTCAGAACTACTTGGAATTCTTAGGGCCTAGGATCTTGGGAATCTTGGGAACTAAGAAAAAGTAGATGGAGGCTTATCCAGTCCAGGTTCCACTGTCTTTGGTACATGTGGTCACTGAGCAACTGGTCCTAATCCTTGGCATTTCTTCCCTGGGGTCCTTTAGTAAGTCCTTCAATCCAGGTCAGAATGGTGATATAGAGTCAGTAGTAGAGCTGTGGCCATCATTCCTTCCCTCAAGCATGGACAAGGCCCATGCTGAGCCTGCCCTGCCTGCGGGTCGGTCTCTAGTGCTGAGTCAGCAGAGGGAGAGAAGGGGACACCTAAAGCCAGAATTGGCAAAAGCTGGAGAGGCAGAAATGGTGGGCTCCTGGTTTCTTCCAGAGACCTTCACGCTGCTGTCTGCCTCTGTGTCCCACTGCTGTCTGCTTCTGTGTCCCACTGCTGTTGACCTCACCGTAACATGAATTTGGTTCCTGTTCCTTCCTTCTGACTTCACTTCTTACCCAGATTCTTAGTGTTCCTCTTGAATCCTGTGTCTGTAAGTCAAGTCCTCTGCTGTGGTGTTTCACCCCTCCTTCAGGCTCCTCTCCTCTCACCTGCCCTGGTGCAGGGGTTTTTATTACTGGAATGTCTGCTTGAGCTTCCACTGCCTCTCCAGTTGGTATCACACTGTCAGTTGGCTGCCTTCTGCTTGCTTTGCTTAGGAGTCCAGTTACCTCTCTTTCTTTTCCTAGCTCTGTTAGTTTCCGATGTCCAAGGCTGCCCCTGTATGTCTTTGTTTGCCTGGTGCTCCAGCCAGAAAAGCTACCTTCCCTCTCAGTCCTGCAGCATGCTGTGGCTCCAAGTGCTCCCTGGCCACCCAGGCTCAGGCTGACTCCCAGCTTCTGCTTTCTATTTCAGTTACTTATTGTAAAGACTTATGCTCACAGTCCAGTATTGATCAGCATGTGTCTGTGACACAGAGAAGAAGCATGACAGTTACATGTGTGTCTTGTCTCTGGCTGGAGCCAGCTTGTCTAGTATGGTATAGAACCCTGGTACCCTCAAGCCTAATTGGCAGGAGTGTGTTGGGAGTTCCTGAGAGTTGTGACGGTCCCCTTGTGGCTCCTGGCAGCTTTCTGCTCATGTTACCCTTCGGGCCCTCACTCATGTACTTGTCTCCTCAGCCCATGCCCCGAATCTTGGTGCAGCCTACCTTCTCAGATGCCAGGGCAACAAGGACAGAGGAGGTGAGTCACCAGGTTGGGGCTGCCCCACTTGCAGAGGTGGCCCTGACACTACCTAGGATCCTTTCCTCCATACCTGCCTTTCCCTCTTTGCTTCCCACTTTAATAATTAGCTACAATGTAGGTCACTGCTGTCTCCCTGCACAGGCGTCCTGTACAATTTGCTATTTTCAACCTGCTAATCATATGATTCCTAAAGTTTTTGGTGCTTGACTGCTAATGTAGTCTGTGCTTTAATAGTCCACCGCTAGGCAGAGGGGGTTTCTATAAACAGAACTATCTTTTGCTTGTGAGTGTTTGCTTAATTCTCAGTGTTACAGTTCATTCTGATTCATGGTACCAGTATGAAAAGACCAATGCTAGGCTGGGAGAGAATGTCTCTTATGGTCCCCACAGATCTGCAGGCTCATCATCCTGTGAACTGTAGACCTCCCTAGTCCCACCACTCCTTCGGTCTTCAGAAGATACCTCATCTTCATAGGGAAAGTGATTCAGACGACAGCAAACAAGGTCTGATGATCTGAGGGACAATTGACCCTTTAGGTAGCGCCCCATCTTGAGAAGTACCTTTCACTCCAGTGTCTTCCTGATGTCTTAGCATTCCCAAGGTCTCCCTCCCCTGGGGGCATTGTCAGTTGTCATGTGGCATGGAGGCTGGCAGTTTTGACCAGAAGTAGCGCTCACTGGTAAGGCCACCTGTGTGCCTGGCTCCTGCTGCTTATGCCAGTGGCTCACAGCTTTTGGACATTCTACAGGCAGCAAATAGGTTTTGAATGATAAATTTCAGTTCCAGCCAAGTGAAACTGTTTGCAGGGTGCTGGGATGGAGCTGGAGGACGCTGTGTTGTCATCTTTAGTCTGCTATCACTGTACCTGGTTTGTCCCTTCCATGGGGACCATGCACAAGCCCTTCAGCTTCCCTGGGCTTTACTGTAAATAACTGTTTCTCATTCCCCATCCCTTTCCCACCAGTGATTCAAGTGGGGCATTGGAACACCTGGCACCTGAGGTGTTCTTTGCCTCTCTTTCATGCCACTCTGGCCAGAGTGGAACTAGAGGTGACTGAATCTCACTGGTGAGTGAGTATGAAAAGGCCACAGGTCATGTCCAGCTTCCCTTGTAGCTCTGTGTATTTCCCCTGCATCCAGCAATAGCTAACTAGAGTAGGAAAGAATAAATAAAGCATGTCCAAGTTGCAGAAGAAAAAATGATTGAAGGATCGCCTAATCTTTCAGCATATTTATGGCGATGACAGTTATTGATCTGCTGGATTGAGTTTTCAGTCAGAGCCCCATCACAAAAATGGGCTGTTAATCTCAAGAGGTGCCATGAATTCCCTCCCCCAGAAAGTGTGCCTTGTGGGCAATGAAGGCTTCTGGAAGGAAGCAGGAATACAAATGACAGTTCACGGGAAAATGCATGATTTATCAAACCGCTGAGTTAAGCCAAGTAACTGGAAGAGACTTATAGATATTAGCTACTTCCCAGTTCAAATAAATCCTGTGTTTCAAATGGAAAGTGACCATTTGTAGCATAAATATTGGGATACACCTTTCTTTTTCTGCGCAGCCTTCTATCTTGTTCCCATCCCATCTTCTCATTCCCCAGCACCATGGGTTCAGCATTGGGAGATAGTGCTTGGCTGCCTCAGGCAGCTTCAGTTAATGAAAGAACATCCCTGTGCTCACTTCCAAAACACCGGGACTATCGGGGGCCTGCCATCACTGTGAGATATTGGCTTCGTGTCTGTGTCTTCTGTCTGGTAACTCAGACAGTGATGTGAAAGGCCACTGGCTCTGTCCTTGCTTAGTGACAACCCCTTGGCCCATGTCCCAGAATCAGAGGCCCCTAGGCCCTGACAGGACACCAGCAGCCAAAAAAGCAAGCTCCTAGAGAAAGAGCCCTAGCTATAGGCAGCCTGGGTCCCTTCCTTGTCCCTGACTCCCAACCTGAGCACCCTGTCAGCACTGTCTGGGGTCAGTGCCTCATGTGCCTGCATTGCTTGCTAAAGCACTTTCAGATTGTCTGGTGAGGTCATCCTTTGGATTTTGCCAGAGAAAAATGCTTCTCTGCTCTCTTTAGTGCATTTCAGTCTTCTTCAGAGGACAGTAGAGGGTGAGGACATCTGCTTCCCTGGGAACAGATGCCTAAGACCAGGGAAGCTGGGATAGGCGGAGTGAGGTTCAGTGTGTGTTGCTTCCTTCTGGAGTGGGGGCCCTTGCCTCGTGTAATGCCCTCTGGTCCCCAAGTGCAGAGAAATGAGCATCTCTATAGAAGATGCAGATGCAGCAGGGTCTGTGCCATTGTGCTCAGCCACTTCCAAGCACAGATGTACACAGTGCAGTGCTCGCCTGACATTTGATTCCAGGGCCAAGATAAGCTCTGACTATGTTTGCTTCAGGTGTGTGTTGACCACAGCCAGGAACAGCTCCTAGCCAAGCTCAGTATAGATCTGGTAGTGCTGGCCCCATGGGTTTTGATTTGGTGGGAAGGCCTTTCCAATTCTCCTTAGTATACCTTCTGTCTTTCTGCAGGTTCAACAAGGCAGCCCTGGGCCTAGTGGGGTTTTGGAATCCATGGTGAAGATGGTGGCCCCTGCAGTAAAGATCTGTGACAAACCTGTCAAAGTATCTTCCTCTCCATCTACCATGGTGGTTACTCAGCCCCTAGAAGGGCAGGATGGACCTCCCAGCCCCTTGAGCGAAGCTTCAAGTGGCTACTTCTCTCAAAGTGTCTCCACTGCCACCCTGTCAGAAACGCTCACCTTAGGCCTGGACACCACAGGCCTTGGCAGCCAGACACCTGGGTCTCCCCCTGCCCTGTGTCAGGTCACCCCAGAGCCTGAGCTGCCTTTCCTCTCCTGCACACAAAGCCATCCTCCTGCCCCAGAGGAACCCCATGTACCACCTGCAACTCCTACTCAAAGCATGGAGCTGGAGGTTCCCAGACCACCTCTTCTTTCTGAACCCACATCTGCTGTACCTACATCCCCATTCAGAATCCGGAAAGTACGGACCTCAGAGCTTAAGTCCTTCACAGGCATGCTGGGGGGTGCCTCCTCTGGAGTAGAGGAGGAACCACTGGCTTCAGAAGACCTCAGCAATGCTAGGGGACAGACTCTGGGGAGGCTGGAAGTGACATCTGACTCTGAGGATGCCAGCGAAGTCCCTGAGTGGCTCCGAGAGGGAGAGTATGTTGCTGTGGGTACCAACAAGACAGGCGTTGTAAGGTATATTGGACCGGCTGATTTCCAGGAAGGGACGTGGATTGGTGTGGAGCTGGACCTGCCTGCAGGTGAGTGGACTGTGGCTGCCCGTGCTGAACCTGACCCTGCTGAATGTGCACTGGCAGAAAGGGAACATGGGATGTGCTGTGTACCCAGAGCACATCAGACTCCTTGAGCCTCCTGACCCTTCATAAGCCAGATGCTAGCTTATGTAAACTCTCAGAATCAATCCATCAGAGCCCCAAGGTAGTCACTGAAAGCTGCTATAAACTCAGTAATATTTTAAATCTTTTTCTCTTGAGACCATGACCAGCTTCGTGGCCCAGGCTGGTTTAATCCTCCAGCTGTAGCCCACCACTATCTGGGGCTGCAGTTAGGTGCCACCACACCCAGTGGTCTTTGTAAAGTAGCTGCAGCAGCTCTGCCTCAGGCCACATCCCGTGCTCCTGAGACTCTTAGGGGTGAGCATGAACATGATGGTAAGGTGAGGTAAGATGAGTGTCGCAGACTCCTGAGTCTCAAGTCAGACGGCAGTGCTTAGAGTGGTCAGGAAGCAGTGGAGGCCCTAAAGAAGAAGCATGTGTTTAGACATCTCTGTGGATGATTTTCCAGTGTTGTTTTATCCTTGAAGAACAGGCTCCCCTCACGGCCAGCACTACGCCCTTGTGTGTCTGAGCCAGCTGTGGCCTCTTAGGCCCTTTTATCCTTTGTTGTAAGCACAGGCCAAAATGGCTTTGTTGGGTACCCATTTCCAACCTGGGCCATACGGAGCATGCTTACTGAGCTATCCTACCATTACTGGGATCTGTATTGTCTTGTATTTGTCACCTCACAGGGAAATCTCATGTCCACTGGCAGCTGTGCCCTGCTCAACCCTGGGTTACAGTTAATCTGCTTTTTGTTCCCAAGTTTTGGTGGCTGTGATCTGGGGTTGGGTGGAAAGGAAACTTCGGTGCCTGGCTTCTTTCCTAACATGTGGCCAGGGTCCCCTTGTGTGGCAGTGCCATTGCAGCTCCTCCTGTTTCTGACTGAGGAGCTCTGCTGCGTGGATATCTTCACTGCTTCACTTAGGCTGTGCTGCATGTAGGCTGGGAATGGTGACATGGACACAGGGCCCCTCACAACCTCAGTGTTGACCGTGTGAAGACAGCCGACGGTCTCCAGAATAGTGGCCCCATCACAGTGCTGCAGAGTCAGGTGTGAGCATCTTCTCCCTTTTTGAGCAAGGAGAGTTCCTTGGTCTGATCATGGGAGGGGTGAGAGTGTAGAGTCTGGATGGGCAGGGGCAGGGCATCTCTGAGAGGTGCATCCCACCTGTTCCCTGCAAAAGCAACTGCTCAGGCCAACACATGACAGACCTGGCGCTCTGCCTTGTCTCTGGGCACTTAGCCAGATACAGCAGCTTGTTGGACTGCTAGGTAAACTCAAGCCTTTAAGAGGGCACCCCTCAGAACTGAGAACTAGGCCCTTGTGTCTCTCAACCAGCCTGTGGCCTCACCAGTCCAATTATCCCTGGCTGGTAGACACAGGCCAAAATGACACCCGTGTCCCTGAGCCGAGTGCTTCCTGTGTAGTCACTATCTTTAAAAATAATCTGGCAGAGAATACCTTGAATTGGAAGTGGTTCAAGATGTTAACTGTAGTAGAAGCTGGAAAAAACTTCAAATCTGCTTTTCCCAAAGAGCAGGAATAAGTCTGTGTCTGCAGCTGAACTCAAGAATTAAAGAGAATTAGGAAATTAACTCGCCTACAGGAACTAGTATGTGCTTTGTTTACATTGCTGTGCTGGGTTCAAATACACTGTAGTGAGCCACATCTCCCACTTGACTTTTAATTGTGCAGAGGAGAAAATGCTAAGTGAATAAATGCATTTTGATAAGAACAAGTGTGCTGAGGGGATAGAGAAGGGTGGCTGTCCGGAATACCACAAGCTGTTCAGGGACACAGAGGGGTCCAGGAAGCAGAGCTGGCAAGTTGGGCCATCACCAGGGTAAGGTAGAGCAGTGTCCCATGCTGCTGAGTGTGGCCCACACTTCTGTGTTTGAGGAATAATAGGAAGGTGGGCTCTGAGGTCTGCGGGGCACACGGTGCCTACATCTGGGAGTCTCGTGGTAAGTAGTGCAGTTTGATCAGAGATCGAAAGGATCACCCTTTGAAGAGCGCACATGGGAGTAAATGGAATAGGAAGACCACTTCGAGGTGGCAGATGTGTGGTCGGGGAGGACTGAGGTGAAGGTAGCAGTAGGTGTGGGAGCAGTGGTCAGGGTTCATGAAGATGTGTTAGACAGATGGAGGGGCACCATCGGGAGGAATGTCAAGGTGACAGCTAGTGTGTGGCATCAGAACAGGCCACAAACACAAGTCCCTGAGTTGGGAAGGCTGGAAAATTGCCTATCAGTGTAGGGTCACCGTCTCAGGTGATCCCAAGACACAGAGATGATAGCCCTAGGGGCCAAGCTGGAGGACATTCACACCTGGATTGAGCTGGGGTGTGGGACATTAACTGGGAGCCTTGCTTGCATCTAGGAAAGGAGCCAGTGCCCCCGGAGGAGCAGGACCCAACTCTGCCTTGATGGCCTCCACCTCATCCTCAGCAGGTCTTTGGGCAAGGCCTGCTGCTTCATACCTAAGACCACAGGACTAAGGGCTGTCTGTCCCTGATGACTACTGTTGGCTGTCTTGAGAGGCCCTGGGCTATGGGCTCACTGGCTTCTGGGTTGGGTGGTGGCTTGGAGCTAGCAGCATGATGGATGGACACTGAAAAGAAGGTGACTCTGTAACAAGGCTTCTCCATGATGCTTTCTTCCTTCCCCGCAGGAAAGAATGATGGCTCCATTGGTGGGAAACAGTATTTCAGGTGCAATCCTGGCTACGGGCTGTTGGTGAGGCCTGGCCGGGTCCGCAGGGCTGCAGGCACTGTGCGCAGACGCAGTTCAGGGCTTCAGCCTCAGGGAGCCCCAGAGGCCCGCAGGAGTGCTACCATCTCGGGCTCTGCCACCAACCTGGCTTCACTGACAGCTGCACTGGCCAAGGGAGACAGGAGCTACAAGAATCCTGAGAACCGGAAGTCCTGGGCCAGCTAAGATGCACCTCACTTGTGAACAATAACGGGAAGGGTTCCTCCATGGGAGCAGGGCCATGAATGCTTTTTTGCACGACGCAGGGATGATGGACAATCTGGTTCCCTGTTTTCTTTGGGAATCTGGAAGCTAGATTTCCTTCCTCACTTGGCAATTGCAAGGTCCCTCAGCTATGTTCACCTGGCTAGGAATGGAAGGTTGCAGGAGCCCAGAGACCATGGGATGGTGGCTGGGTGGCAGTCCTGGAGCCATCCCAACCTCCCCCTCCCCCTTGCCTGCTTGAAGATGTGTGTGGAAGAGGGGGTTCCCAGTCAGATGTGTTGGGCGCCCCGTTCTTATTCTGCTGACTTCACTAATGTCTTAATTTAAGCAATGATCCTAACTAGTGTCTTGCCCTCACAGACAGGGCTTCCTTCTCCTGCCTGGGCCCAGCATGCACACCACCCTCTCCATGTACCAGTATCAGCCTTCCCTCACCCATGACTCATCCTTCTGCATGGCTCACAGGGTTTCTGGAAGGCATCTTTGTGGGTGTCCCAGTGTCTTTACACTCAGAAAGTCTTTTCTGCCAGCCATTCATTTCTTAACAGGATGCTTAACTATATTTATTTAATTTATTTTTCCAAAGTTAAAATACTTCACAAATCACAATTGCTGCCTATCCCAGTATGCATGCCCGGGGCCTGCTTTGTGCTTACTGGCCTGTGGCTGGCCAGAGCTGCAGCCTCTATCTTGGATGGTGGTTGCTGGAAGCTGACCAACAAATGAAGCCAGCCACCCTTGTGTTGCTTGATTGCAGTCACACCATGGCTTTACTGTCACTGGTGGGAAAGCAGACCCAGGGGCTTGACATAGATAGCTCAAGCCTTCAATGCCTTGTCTGGATCTGCCAGGTTTCAGGGAACTGAGAGAATGTTTTGACTCTGACAATTCCTAAACCCTGACTGCACCTGGGGTCAACAGCTGGGCAGGTGGGCAGTGAGGGCAGAACTGTTTCCTTTCTCTTCTTTGGATCTGTGCTGTAATCGTGGTTATCCCAGGGCATTACCAACCATCTGTTTGCTGAGACGTGTGTGGCCTCTTGAGTCCCAGAGTGTTGGTGGAGTCACACAGTCCCTGTTATCTCAGGCCCTGCCCTGTCCTCCCCCTCAGGGCGTGTCATTACACAGGGCATCCTTGGTAGTCTGGTGTAAGTTTGATCCTCAGACTCTTGAAGAACTACAGCTAGCAAGCTTTTTGTAGAGGGACTGCTTGTGTGAGGACTTTAAGGGAGGTAGTCCCTGCCAGGTGGCTTCTTGAACACCTCAGCCTCCTCTGGCCTCATGGCCTCTGTGCTAGCTAGTATTGCTGGTGCTCAGTCTGGACCATCTGCATTGTCTGATTAGCCCAGTGTAAACTTCACTACTGTCTGCTTGCCCAGAGCCTGACCAGGGCTGCTTAGAGCAATAGGGGGAGGGGTGGTCTTCCTGGCACAGGCACAGACTCTGCCTGACTTCAGCCTGGGAGCTGAGTGTCATTCCACTAATCACCACGAGCTGCCAGGAGAGGCCTGCCTCTGTTCCAGCACAGATGTCTGGAGCTGCCAGCTAGAGGCAGACACCAATTTGATATCTCTTCTTCCTCAGCTGGCATTTTGGGGATAGCCACCAGGTTCATGTTGCTGAGTTAGCACTGCCGATCCTGCCAGCATCCACCATGTCCCCTAGAGAGCAGCCATTCATTCCCCGAAGGGCCGGAGTCCCAAAGTACCATCCTCTAGGATGGCCATGCAATGGGTGCTAGGGAGAGAAGTCCCTGTAGGTGTAAAGCCAGTAGTGTTACGCTGTGGGAAGGGACATTGTGCCACCTCTCACTTGGATGGCCTAAAACAGGATGTAAAGGTTACTGTTGGTTTCATCTTGCTATCTGAGCTCTCAGGAGGAAAGTCCTGAAGGATCTCACTTGGCCAGCTTTCGTCCCGTGGTTCTGGGACCACCTTCTCTCCCCCAGCCCCTACTTTCCTTCCTGCTCCTTGGACCTGAGGTTCTTCAGCCTTTCTACTTCCAGGCTGCCTAAGAATTCCCCCTGCCTCTGAAAAGCCATTTGCACAGCCTTGCAGGATACTCTTCCTGTGCTGTGCTCTAGCCGCACAGGCAACTGGCCAAAGCACCTGGCATCCTCCAGGACCACGGTGCCCATGGCCTCCAGTGGTTGGTGCTGGGCCAGCTTTGGGGCTGTGTTCGTCTACACAGAAGGCTCTGTTCTCATGCACCTTGGTGCTCAGTGTGGATGGGATCTTCTGGGGTCTCATGGGTATACATGGCAAGTGTCTAGAAGTTTGTCCTCATGGGTGTTTCTGAGCTGTTCCTGTGGCCGAGAGGACCCTGTGTGCCTGTCTGCTATGAGGGCAGGGAGCTGACCTTGGGAATGCTGGCACTTTGGGGTGGGTCTGAAGAGATGGGGCTCAATGCTGTGCCCATATTGCCCTCTGACCTTCATGTCTCCTGTGGGCTGAAGACAGTGAGCTGTGTTCTTCCTGGGCTCTCATGCTAGAGGCCAGACAGCAAGCTGTGGCCTCAGCCCTCTACGTACTGCCTTTTGGAGTAGACTAACACTAACTTGCAGCTGGAAAAGTGATGTATAGTGATGTGGTCATTGTCGCTAAAATGTCAGGTAGCGGAGGGTAGGTGTGGGTATGGGGTTGGGTCCCAGGGTCTCAGGCAGAGGGCCAGTGTTTCTGGACTGTGTTCAGTGACATGGCCCCTGAGGAGTTGCAGAGGTATAGATGGTGTTTCCATGTCTCCAGTTTTTTCCACCACTTATCATGCCTTAGAGGTTCTGTGTGGGAAGCAGGTGAGTGGCTCACAATGCATTTCCCTGGCTGTCCAAGCTGCCCATGCTATGTGTTGCCCATGGAGGATGACTTGAAGCTTCTAGTGCCTCAAGGCCCAGGCCACCTCAGGTCAGAGACCATAGGGCCATCTCCAGTGCCTTCCTTGGGACCAGTGTCTAGCCTGTGCTTCCAGTCCCAGACGCTACCCAAAACATCTTAGTCTGTATGGTGCCTTCCTGTTGTGCTGTGGACACTTATGCAGTTTGGAAAGTTGGGAAAAGCATGGGTGTGTGGATTGTGTTAATAAGAGCTCACGCATGTGATGTTGATTCCAGGGTTACAGTGATTTGGTGCATGTTAAATGGGAATTAAAAATCCAAAGACCCTGCAAGAGTGATTTTTGTTGTATGAGGAACCAAACTATTGTAATTTTGTACATATGCCTTTCCATCAAGTGACCAACAGCTTCTAAATAAATCCAGGTGATTTCTTGCTTATGTCCGAGGTCAATCCTAACTGTTCTTCCCTATCCTTACACCCTGGGCTTCAATTGACTACACTGTCCCTTGGTGGTGGTCCTAGGGTTTCCAGAGAGCACCAGGCCCCAGGGCACAAGCTTCTGTGACCCCTAGTTGTGGATCAAAGACCCTGGGAGTCCCCATTGGCATCTTGGTCTGTCTCCAACCCCTCACTCATTTCAGCCCCTTATAGAAGCCAGGCAGCATCAGAAACTCCTGGGGGACTGAGACTAAAAGTAAGTGGAGCTTCAGGGCTAGCTAAGAATAGGTGGCTGTGTGTGTGTGTGTGTGTGTGTGTGTGTGTGTGTGTGTAGGTTCCCTGATTTCAGGCAGGGGTTTCACCATCTGCAGGCCCTATTATGGACTAAACTAGAGAACAGAAGTCTTTCTACTGCTGCACATAGATAAACCCTGGAGCAGTGCTTCTCCACCTTAACGAGGTGACCCTTTAATACACTTCCTCATGTTGTGCTGACCTCCAACTATTTCCTAACTTTGGTGCTTCAGAACTAATATGGTTACTGTTTAGAATCACGATGTAATCATCTGTGTTTTCCAATGGTCTTAGGTGACCCCTCTGAAAGGGTCAAGACCCACAGGTTGAGAACCAGTGCCTTGGAACAAGGTGTATTATAGGGATGTTAGGGCTATGGGACCTGACTTCAGACCTGCCTACCAGGAAGCCCACACTTTCTGGTTTGTTCTAGGGGAGGGACCTCCTCCTCTGCCACCCATGGGGCCACTCTCAGCCACTGTGCTACAGGAAAGCATTGTTTCCAGGGTACAGCACTCAGGTTTTTCTCCCTGCACCAATCATCATTCTGCCCTTGTCTCATAAATAAAATAGCCCAAGAATGCTGGTCAAGGGCACCTGGAGGGCACCATCAGCCACAGGCAGCTTCTGTTTACACAGGGCTTGTCTATATTCCCAAGTGCAGCAGAGTTATTCTCAGAGATAAGCTCTGCCAAGCAGAGACAAACAACGTGGCAGCCAGGAGCAGCCCCTTGAGAGATGAGGCAGGATTCTGAATGGAACTGATCCAGTAGCAGGGGTGGGGGTGGAGACATCTTTTTCAGAGTGTGGTTACCTGGCAGCCCCAGGAGAGGTCGAGTCTGTACCAAGCCCTGGCATGAGCTGTAGTGGGTATCACACTTGGTTCACTCTTTGCTTGCTGAGTGACTCAAGGGATGTGGGCACTGATCCTGGGCCTGGAGGAGCCCAGGAAGTCACCCTTGGATACAGAGAGGAGAGGGTACCCCAGGGAGATGCTTGGCCATGTAGTACATGTGCCCAGGCTAAGGAGACTCATGGTCTGAGATTTGGGCTTAAGTTGAAATAAGAGTTTGAGGCCAAACTATGCAGACTTGTGAGGAAGGGTCAGGCCTGTCCTGATCTGAGCTGTGCTGTCTGTCAGACTCTCCTATGCATGCATACTATGAAGGGAAATGGTTCTCAGTCTTCTATGGAAGGGTAGATAGAATCCCTGCCTGAGGAACAGGGAAGCTAGGACCTGGTCTTCCCTCTGCTCACCACTGAAAACCAGAACAGGGAGAACAAAGCTGCCATTTTGTTTCTGCTCCTCCAGATACAGCTTTCAGAGCCAGCTCCTTCGAGAGGCTCAGGGTGTATAGGCTGTAGCAGGAAATGGAGAGAGCAAAAGAAAGCTACAGAACCTCAAGCTTGGCTGTGGTCATGGGGCCAAGCCTTACTGGACGATGCCCCCGCCCCCAACATGAAGTGGCAGCAGAAGGTCTACTCAGAGGTTGGAGCTGTGATCTCTCAGCTTTCCCTTTGGAAGTATGAAAGGCAGAGCTGGGGCCTGGGCACTTGCCTGGAATGTGATCCCTATAACTGCAAAACCAAAACAAACTAAAAGCTGCACAAGGGAGGGTGCACAGATCAGAACCAACCAGGCACAGAACTTCAGCCAACCGGGCACAAACACCAGCCCCATGAATGTTTGGATTCAAAGAAATCCCGGACAGTCTTGCTCAGTTATACATTTTATTCTCTAATAGGTACAATACTAAAATAAACACAAATTAAAAAAAAGTTTTATTAAAACAAAACTGTACAAAAAAGCAGTATACTACATTTTAATTACAGAACAGTCTACTGTCCAAAAGGCACTAATCCAGAATAGGAGATACAATGATACAGGACTCATTGAACTATAATCAATACAGTAGAGCGCTTGTTTCTTTGACCATTTACATCGAGAAACAAGGGCTTCTTGCTACAGTCATCACACATTGTTAGAATCTGAGTCCTATTGGGAAGGTGCAGTATCACTCCCTAGAGCAGGCTCCACCAGGGGCTGGGAGGGTGTGGGCAGCAGTGGGTACCCAAGCTTGTCTTGGCCTCTGGTGGGTTGGTTCTGGCCATTATTGGCAGCCACTCTAACCCCTCTCCTGTTTAGCACCGGCAAAGTGGGTTGAGATGCTCCAGGTAAAGAATTGGACCTCTGGTGACAGCTCCGATAGGGGAGGCATCTGGTAACCCTGTCTAAAAAGGCAGCAGGTACCTGGGAGACACGGCCCAGTGGTAGCCAGGGGCTGGGAGCTATGCCAGGCAGAGCCACCTGGGCAATGGAAAGAAGTCTCCCCTTGCTCCCTGGGTCTGTGAGTATCCAACAATCTTGTCTAGGAAATTGGTTTCTAAAAAGGGAGTTTGCTTCCTAGAGACAAGTCAGAATGCCATACCATGCCTGACCTCAGGGGTGCAAGCCTGCCCCCCTGTGTGTTAGGAGCCCCCAGCTTTATTATCACAGACTCTGCCCTAAGGAAGAAGGATACTGCAGCTTTCCAAACAGTGTCATACACAGAGAAGACGAAGACAGGCATTTGATGTTAAAAAAAAAATAAGTAACAAAGAAATGGGATTAAACCAAATCTCTTCTCACAGCGCCCTATGCTACACCCTCCTTCTGCTTAGCAGAAAATTGTACGTACACAAAAATACAAATACACAATTTTGTAGAACAGTCTGATTTTTAATATATTTATATATATATTTATACGAGTGGCAGGTTAGTTCATTATATAGAGCTTTTTGCACTTTTGGCTCATACGCAACAAGGCTTATAAGTTCAGCTTTAGCTTTCATTCAGATTTTATAGCTTTTGAACAAATTTTTCACATTTAAAGCAGCATCCAATTTGCACTAGGAGTCTGGTGATTATGGGGAAAGATGGGGTCAAGAGGTTATGGGGGTGGGGTGGTATACATTCCAGTGTGTGTGGCATGTAAGGAGGATTCCATGTGGACAGAGCTTGCCATGATGACCCCTTGAGGTAGACTGAACACCTTACAGCAGACTCAGACACAGGTGTGATTCAACCTCAGGGACACATGGCACACAAGATGGGGACACCAAAGGGAAACACAGAGACTAAGACACACAACGGCCAAGGCCAGGAGGGCGCCCTGCCCCCTCCCCGACTCATCTGGCAGGATCCTACACAGTCATTAGGCTGAATACCTGCAGGCAACCTCAAGACATCTGGTCTCTGGTGTCTGGTCAAAACATGTTAGCCTTCTTTCCACTTCCCAAGCTGGCCATGCCAGCTTGTTCCCAGACCCACAGTGAACCACCCAAGCTGCACTTCAACAGGAGTGCATTCAGCTCTTGCTAGATTGTTCAAGTCCAATCAGGGCCCAGAATCCTGGCCCTCCTGATGTTCTGACTCAAAGCTGTCGTCCCTCAATTTGCATCCGGTTGAGATTCCTCAATTACACCGGGCCAGACGGGTGCTTGGTAGGTAGACCATGGTCGCTGCGTCTAGAGGGTGACACATTCCTCAGGGGCAGCGTGGTTTTGCATGCTCCACAGCCTCCCTTTTGCCACCACTTGGCCACTCACCCTCTGCTTTCCCCTCTCTAGGTGAGGCAGCGTCATCCGCACCTGTTACACGCAAATGCCCAGTGTTTGCATTACTCCACTATCTGAACAAAAATCCTGGATTAATGAAAATAAGGTGCCTGTGTAATGGATTGTTTCTTTCTACTTGTACCAAATGAGTACAGCACAGTTGATGACCTGTCCTATACCCCATGTAAATAAAGGCCCAGACCTAGCTCACAAAAAGAAACAGTCTCTCACTCATTTTAAAGAATGCACATTGGATCTTACTACGCCTCTACTGCTGATGGCCTTTGTCTCCTCGGTATCTGGGCTGTGGATGCAGTCAGGGCTCCAGTACGCACAGGTTTATCAGTCATAATCCCTGCCTGCTGGCCCTCTTAGAGCTGGAAATGGACTCAAGTGCTGACAGACAGAACTCTGCTCAGAGGTGGTCTCACTCCTGTTCTTCACTCAGTAGCCACCGAGCTCTAGCCAAGTAGATTCCTTAAAACTCCCTCTGATCCAAGACCACAGTCACATCAACAGAAGGGACACAGGAAACAGTGACAAAGCCAGCCCTCTCCCCTTGCTTGCCCTTATGACCATTCTGCCTGCAGAATGACAGGGACACTGGTTGGAGAATGGGGATGTGCATAACACCTGCCCTGAGGCGGGGTGCATGGTGGGAAGGACAGGGCACACAGGTCAACTCTCAGGCAGGTCCCAGAGGTCTGTAACTTGCTTAGGCACTTAAACATAAATGAAAAGTTTGTTCTAGAAGGTACTGCAGACCCAACCTAACCATGGACATGGAGATGAGGCTGAGCCCATGGGGAGATTGGAGAAGGCTGTAGACGCTTCCAGGGGAGACAACTGCTACAGTCTTGGCACCTTCCAGTCAGCGAAGTTATGTGGTGGCTCAGGGGCCAGCTTGGCATCTGTGGTCCCTGATCTGCACCTAATGAGGTGCAGACTGCCCTGACACACTGTTTAGGGTCACTGTGAGGAACCACTAAGAAAGAAGATTGCTTTCAGAGTGGTGCTGTGGTAGAACCAAAGAGCATAAAGGAGAAAGCTTGCCAGAGTGGCCAGTACTTGGAAAGAGAGAGCTCTACCCACCCAGAGAACTTTGGTTTTGTTTTTCTGGTGCCCATTTTCAGAGATGAGTGACGAGATCCCCACTGCTTTCAATACAGTCAATGTGGGCATCAAGGCAAATGATAAAGGGATGCTTTCTAAAAGCAGCCACAAGTGCTTATTTCCACTCAGCGTGCACACACACACACACACACATGCACGCACACACGCACCTCCTGCCTGCAGATGGGGCCCAGGAAGCATCAGAGAGTGGCTGCTGTTTGCATGCATCCACCTCTAATGGCGTTTGGTTTTCTAGTCTAATGGCCTCAGCGAGCCGTGGAGAGGACAGATGGCCTCACAGGTTTAGGCTGGGCTCCTAACTCTAGGAAAGCAAAATGGGAGGGGTTTCTAGGCTAAGGATGCTACAAACAAGACTGGAGAGATTCAACCTGGAAGTGCTGGGAAGCAAAGTCCTTGCAGGAGCAACAAACCTTCACACAAGTCCCCGGGACTGGTCTCTGTCTTGAGCCCTGGGAGGTGACAGGCACTGATTTCATCCCAAAATTTCCATGGCACCTTTGGCTACCAACAAAGATGCAAAATCTTGATTATACCAAAATGAAAGGCTCCCTACTCTTTTCTTCAAGCCAAGGTGTTTGGGGTAAAATGAAGACAGCGGTAAGACACCGTTGGCCAGCTAGTGTCACACGGCATCAGCAGTCCTAGAAGCCAGCCTGCTGAGTCCTTCGGCCTTGCTCCTCTGGTGCATTTCATTCTCTTGGGCTTAAAGGCTACCCATGATGTGACAGATCAGAAGAGGACAGTGATCTAACCAACTCTCAGAGAACCTAATTTTATAAGAAAAGGAGCTAGAAAAGAAGATGTGGGGGTGGGGTGAAGGAGGATAGCAGGTCATTTGGAAGATGCCCCTTGTTTGGTGTCACTGACCAGTAGTCATTAAACCTCCACATTAACTCTGAGGCAGCTTGCTCCACTCTTGGACTCGAGATATTAGAAAGTTTTATTCTAGTCCTAAATTTGAATGTCTTCAAGAAACTGCTACTTATAGGCTAGTTGGTGTTGATAAGGAGCCGAGGAAGGCCATGGCAGTCACACTAATACCAGAGTACCAGAACCCTGGATTCCACAATGCAGCTACCTCCTTTCTATGGTAGAGGGACAGCAGGGTTTGTAGGAGGGTTCAGCACAAGCCCTCGGGAGCTTAAGCAGTGTGCCTCAAAGTCCCAGGAACAAAGTGCTACAAGAACTGAAAAGAGCAGACTTTGGGAAAGTCACTGCAGGGAGGGTGGGGAGGGCTGGGGACCAGCACCCTACAGTGATGCACTGCTTGAGGATTCAGAACAGAAGTGGCTGTGACTCTGGGGTGACCCCTTGTGCCTGAGAACAGCAAGCAGGTTGGCAGTGACCTCAGCAGAGTAAGACTATCTGACTATTCTGAAATACCAGAATCTAGATTCTTACAACAATCAAATCACTTCTGGGGTTTTCCTTGAAGGCAGGCAGGCAGGCAGGCAGGCAGGAAGGAAGGAAGGAAACAAAGCTATTCCCAGGCAAGTACTACCTACACTGTCCTTGCCTGCTGAGCTGGTTTTGTGTTGTGAGGTGGGGGTATCTGTGATATACAGGAATATTTACCCCGGACAGGGTGTTTTTAGTCAGAGTGGTCCCCTTGAGCACCCAATCAGATGAAGTTAGGAACTTGTAGCTGCATGCCAATTCTGTTCCCTTGAATGCTCACAGGTAATCGTAATGTTTCGCTGCTGTGCAGTTCATGTCACACAAGTCACAAAATTAGCTCAACCAATGACTTTTCAAAATGGAATCAGAGGCAGACCTGAACTTCTAATGGACAGTTGCTCAGCAGCTGGGAAAATAAGAAGTGCTTTAAATCTGACATTCACATCAAGGCTGACAAGTCCCAAGGACCACACCTCTGACCTGCGGGCATGGGGAGGGGCCACAAGGTAACTTACAGAGGCATCTGTAATGGCCATCCTCCCAGGACTATCTTCCTGACCCAGAGACCTGCTGTACATTTCACTGTAGGTATTTAGGAGGAATCAAACTGTAACATCCCCCGGAATAGAAACTTCCTCATCTCTTTGTGTGTCTGTGTGCTGAGGGAAGAGGGTTCTTTGGACCTCTCTTGGCTTATACACAGCCTCAGCCTTTCCACACAACACAGCTGGAACCAGCATGGGTGAGAGGGGACACCTGCTATAGAAAAGGTGAAGGCACGCACGCGCGCGCGCGCACACACACACACACACACACACACACACACTTGGCTACTAACTAATCCCACAGTGTCCAGCCTGAAAAAGACAGGGCTCTTGAACTCAAGTAAACCTCACCTGAGTCTTGAGCCTCATGTGCAGAAGAGCTTATAAAAGGTCACTTAGCACTGGTAGCTGCTGGCATTCCGGTGGACCCTTCTGATGCTTTAATTGAATCAAGGCTCCTGCAAAGGATGACTAGAAAAAAAAGAAAAAGTCCAAACTAAGCATCAACTGGAGAGGGGCTAGTCAGGAGGACACCACAGGCTGTGAGGATCATATGATACATGCCTGAAGGCACAGATGCATACAGAAAAACTAGGGGACAGAAAACATGGCTTCAGAAGAGCCAGGAACCAAGTACTGACAGCAGAATGTAACTCCAGGAGGCTTGCGATGGCTGAACAGGCCAGATGTGAGCAAGTTAGGGTTCGCACACTGGAGCCCGAGTCCACGCATTCCTGGGTGAACTCTACATGGACATGTTCTTGTCATGTTGTCTGTTCTAGGTCTTACGGTCCCATAAGGAAAACACAACTCAACTGGAGACTTCTGTGCGGCAAATACTTTCTGATGGTCGTGGCAGTGGAAATGATCAAGTTTCCAAGGAAAAGCCTGAAAAATCCCAGGAAGCAAGTGTCCCCAGGAAAGGTATTATGGCTGCCAGGGAAAGGATGGGGACAAGCAGGCTCTGCCAGAGGCTGCCTCAGTTTGAGATATCGACTAGTTTTTGGCCAAAGTAGAATAAGTTGAAACTGGACACAAGAGGTTTAAGAGAATGTGGAAGTCAGATGTAAGCAATAAGCAAGGCCTTCCATTCTGGACATGGAATGGTTCCCAATGCTCTCTCACTTGGGTGGGAGATGAATCCCATATCATTATTTTGGTTTACTGAGCTGTTGTTCCAAATGTTCTCAGGAGCATTAGTGCTCAAAGGGAGCGAGAATGGGCTCTGCTGTTCTCAATCACAGAAAGGACAGAAATCCTCTTAATTATGACCATGCCAATCTACACTCTGCTAAAACAGCTAATCACACGTCGGAGGACACTCAGTCATTCGGAACAATTGCCATTATGTTTTTATATATTCATTCTATGTCATCCCCTCAATTACCATGGTTACAATTTGAAAAAAAGATTCTGCCAAACCTTCATTTGATCACAGCACACCATCGTGAATTTGTGAGTTAATTATGGCTGTATAGAGCTAGTCTTATTTAAAGAAAGAAACGACGGACATGCAGTCAGGGGAGCTGGCCTCCTGGGCGTTCTAAGTGGGGCATCAAGCTCCCCAACAACAGTGCTTGGAGCTGTACAGCCTGAAGACTGGCCACAGAAAGGGCTTGTCAGCCAAGGATGGCAGTAAAGTTCCCCTGCTACCTAGCAAGGGCTAGAGGGTCCCTGATACCAGTGGAAGAAGGCCATTCATATCTTGCCGGATTTGGACCAACTAGGTTTAGTTCTGCCTGGATGCCAAGAATGGTAAAGCAGCTTGGGGACATATCCACTGGGAATCTCAAGGCAACCACCAGGTTGGTGAGCTGAACCTTCCTTCAGTCTTATTGTCTCTTGGATCAGGAAGAAAACTAGTGTTGTGAGGGTTTGGGTGGCTCAGGTTGCTGATGATTCTTTTTTTCTCCATTACCTCCCCTGCCACACACATGGCATAATAAAGTATCTACAGAAATCTCTCAATTTCCAAACTTGCAGCTTCTACCAGTCCACAGATATGCATAAAGCTTCCTTGTAAACATGCTAGTCCTGTACACTGCCATAAGAAGTAGTGTCTCCCCTTACGTTTAGAAACAAATGGCACTGAGAAGTCTTTAAGAATGCACTCTGTAAGAGATGTCCTTTTGCAGCCTGAACCCTGGCTTGATGATGTGGTGGACCTCAAAGCCTTGCCTACGGCCTTTGTATGTCAGTTCCCTAGCACAACAAGAAAATCATGCTTCTTAAGTAACGGCCATCTTTGAAATGGAGGGTGTGTAATGAAGAATGCTATGCAGGACAGAGCACCTGTTCTGACCACATGCTGCCATGAAAGCCTTAGAAAGCAGCTGGTCAGCTGTGGCTGCCTCCCTGCAAAAGCCTTCCACTGTTGTCCAGGTGCCCCCTGTTACAGCAGTAACAAACGATAAGGAGACGAATGTAAAGGGTCTTCACAGCCACAGTACAGCTTGTTATATTCAGTATGGCTGACAACTGGCGGCCCAATCCTGAGTAAACACATTTGCAATGTACACAGCACACACAAACTAATGCAGTACAAGTGAAATTCCTACCCCTGCCCCATTACATCTCCACCCAGCTCCACCCAAACACACACAGCAGAACAGTTGACGTACTCAACCTTCACTTGGGAAATCTTAAAAAAATGAACTGGCTCAGTATTGCTGTACGTGGAATCTGCTAGTCTCAGTACAGCCTCAATAAACACAGTAGTAAAACATAGCTAATAATCATAGCAAGAGGATGATGTCCCAGAGATGGAGAGACTGATGCTCCTGCAGGAGGTGGGGCGCTCAGCAGGAGACCACCGCCACACAAGAAGTTATTGCCTGAGAACTTGGTGAGGCTCACAGAGGCTGTTCTCTGAGCAAAAGAGGAAGAAAGCTCTGGGCTAGAGCAGAGTTGGTTACATGGGGACACTGCTTCTAACCACAACCTTCTTGAGACCATGGAGAGAAAGGACTTAAGGGGAACACTTTTAGGACAGGAGGGAGAAGTCACTGTGGGAAGGGATTATTCTCACTGTGTAGTCAAAGGTAACGGGATGGGCGGATGGAGCCTTGACTGCCTGTCACAGGAAGGAGGGTCTGTGTTAAGAGTGAACTAACACTGCCCATTAAGCCTATGCTCAGAGGAGAGAAAACACCCAGCGGTGGTCAGCTCAAGACAAAGGCGCAGTAATGAGACACAGCATGGAAGGAAGAGAAGCCATGTGGAGATGGATGGACAGGGTGCTGGGAGCATCTTGATGGAACGGTCTACTATAGCTGGTGCCTGATGGATGGTCTCTTAGGAGTTTAAAGCAAGAGTTCTGAAAACCAGAGAGAACAAAGACAACTCTATCAGCTTTCTATGTGCCATCCCCATGAGATAAAAACATTCCCAGATGTCTGCTCCTAAAATAATGGGTGTGGCTGAGTGACAAATCTCCCAGGAACCAGAGCTCTGGAGCGGAGCATAGTAGTCCAAGCAAGCAGGCTTCAATGCACTCCTCTTTCTAAGGTCACCTACTGAGCTGAAGTGAAAGGAACACAGGCTGTCTGTCTCCCCATCCCAGGCTCTCTCCTCCTGTAACCTGCCTTATTGGGTGTTCAACACAAACATGCCTGCTGTGAACTCAAGTGTTTCCTGGGTCTAAGGGGTCTGCGTAGTCACACAGGAGAGCACTGTACTGTCCTTCCTGGCTGTGACGATAGGCAGGAATATCTTAAGATGGTCCTTTGTTAACAGGTCGCCATGTAAAGTACCAGGAGGTGGGATTACCTTCCTATCCAGCACAGTCTATGAACGCCTGCTCCCCTCCCTTCCTATTCAGCACAGTAATTCTTAAATAAACATCGCACAGTCTACAAATGCCTGCTCCCCCCCTTCCCGTAGTCACTGGTCGGGAAGGTACAACCTAAAGGAGCTCTAGGACCACAGGAAGTACAGAAGGAGATGAGAGTAGAGATAGGCAAGCAAGGAGCAAAAGGATCAGTCTCACTGGATGCTCTGTGGCCATTCCAAGAGCCCAGGGACCAAAAGCAGAATCAAACCTGATGACCTCAGGAAGACGGCCTGATGGTAGTTTTTGAACCTTGATCCCAAAGAAGCAAACTCCTACTGTGGGTGAGAGAGCGCAGGTTCCCTGTAAGGCTGTGAGTCTATGCACACGTGACAGACCTTCTAGCTAGCTCAGCACAGAGCCAGCCCCCGTGGTAATCGTACCCTTGGGTACCACCACACTGTCACACAGGGCTGGAACTGCTTGTACCAGCCAGGGCTTGGTATCGTCTGCTGCACTGCTCTCTCTAAAAGGCCCTCAGATGACAGAACGCTTTGCTCTTCTGCTGCAGTCAGAGTTCTCTTAGAGACTGGAGCTGTCTTAACAGCTGGTGCCTGTTCCTTTAAGACAGCAAGTGAGAACAAACTACACAAGCAGCCGCACCATAAAGAAGCTGTCAATCATCATAATCTCACGGTAAATCATGGATGTGGCTTGTCGGAAAAATATGTTTTTTCACCCTCTCCTGTTCTTTCTGATTCAACTGAGAATAAGCAGACAAAACTCAACCAAAATGGACAGACATAATAGGAATATTCCTTCTAAGTAAACAAAAGGAAAGAAAGAAGGGTGATGCAATCTCCTAAGAGAAACAAACAAGCAAACAAAATCAAATAAACCATGCAAGATTCTAAGTAGGTGTGGGGGGCTCGTTCCTGAGAATAAGAAATGCTACTCTTAAATTTGTGGGTTCAAGTAATACAGTAAGAGAAGATGGCTCCATTTTACTTCAGTTCTCAGAGCTGGGAAAAATGCATACATTTCCCCCTGAAATCTACTGATTGGAGCAGGGTCAAGCCCTACCTAGTGCTCTTCAAAGTCACAGATGTAGGTGGGGTAGCACCCTCAGCCCCTCAAAGACAACTCGACAGCCCACATTCCTGTAACCAAGACTTACACCCGAGGGATAAGCCAGACAGCGTGTGCCCCGGTAAGACTGGATGAATATTGCAGATACTGAGTATCCGGCCAGCGCCCAGGAAAAAGCGAGCGGGGTCGGCGAGCCCTCTCACAACAGTTTGGAAGTTGGACACACTTGGTGGGGAAGCAGGGGGTAAGGAGATGGCACTTACTTTCTATCTTAGAGATTGGTTCAGGCAATGGACAAAAAGATGGAAGCCTGCTCAAAGGCCCACTCCACACTGCCCTCTAAGCAAGGCTTCTTCATACACAATAGAGGGGAGATGGGAGGAGGCAGACGACGTTCAGCCTCTCTCAGCACACACTGCACCAATTCACTGAAGGCTGTTTCTTCTTACCCACAGCGACAGTGTGCTATTTAATCAGGGCTCCAGGAGATCATTTTCACACAAGGCCAGCGGATGTAATTTTCTTTGATGCATGAATAGTTCATCATTTTGCTACTAGATGACAAGGTGACTACAGGGTGACTTTATAACGCAAGTTCACTGTTTGGTATTTTGAGTTCTCAAAATGAAAAAAGATTTATCAAATATAAATATCTTTAAAAAGTAACAAAAGTGCTACATATGTGATCAAGGAAAAAAATTCCACTAGTTACTGCCGCTTAAAGTAGATTAAACTACAAATATTACCACATCCATTATCAATATGGCTTCCAATTATTAAATAACTTGCCTGTAGCAATATAGCTTTCACACCTCCACAAGGACAGATAAAGGGAACACAGCAGAGACATTCTGCTGTCCCACACGCTCATGATGTAGGTGGTAAATGTCCCCTGATTTTTCTGCCCCTATCTAGGCAAGGATCTCCATCTGTGACAGTCAAGTTGCCACAGTCCCCAGCAGAGTCCTAGCAACTCAGGGTGGGCTTCAGGTGACGGGTGCAAAGCCTGCTCTTTTACTCACTCTTGACCTCAGCTCTATCCTTCTGGTAGCAGGGAGGGGGGACCAACAGGAGGCAAAGCAACTTCCAAGGTAACTCCAACACTTTGCCAGGCAGGCGCTGGTATTGCGAGGTGGAATGTAGAGCGGCTCTGAGAACTGGGCTCAGCATCCATCCGACATTCAGCTCATGCTTTTTTTCCCTACTGCTCTCAAGCTGGGCTTTGCTTTTCAGAACTTGGTTTTTGTCCATTTTGTTTTAGAATCGTGGTCCCAAAGGCAGAAGGCAGTATATTATCTACTAGGTCACACAGCTTGTAAGAGAGAAGGATGTCTGTGTTGGGCATGTTAGCATTAACCAAGATCTGAGCTTGGGATTCCAATGACATTCTGAACACAGCACCCAAAGAAGTAGAGCCTGGCCACACTGTGACTAGGAGGCATGGCTTATTGCAGCTGAATCAGTGAGTCTCACGCCGAGGTGGGGCTCTAGTGTCCCCTGTGCCCCACTCCACGGACACTTCCCAGATGGTGTCTGTCGGCCCTGTGCCACTACCTCAGCTTGCATCCTATCAGTCTTAGGGCAGGGTCGGGGTACAGCCTAGTGTTACATGAATCTAAAGGTACCCAAGATTTTACACAGAGCCTAATATTTGAGAACTGAGGGTTATCTAAATACCTGGAAGCACTTTCTTGGAATGCTAAGACAGAGCAGCGAGATTTTTTTTAGCCTCAGGGGCTGGGAGAGGGAAGTTTGTTTGTCTGCGTCTTACTTACTGGAATTTTAATACTGAGAGAGTATATGCAAAGGCTGAGGGCACCATGCCATCTTCACAGAACAAGACCCTAATGGCTACCTGACATACAAGAAACTGTAAGTTATACTGTAAGAACACATGTTAAGGACCGAGGAAAGTCTGCTAAGGTGCTACGTCTAAACTAAGTTAACTGTTTAACTCCCTGATCAGTCATCATCCAGGGCCTCTGTCTTGATTTCATTGGCTCCCTGCCGGGCCAATGCCAAGATAGTGTGGTTGACGGCCGCCATCTCCACAGCTAACGAGATGGGATCTTGGTGGTCACTATGGCTGGTGCTGTCATCCTAGACGAGCAGAGATAAGAAAGGAGCGTTATTCGTTGGCTGGTAACAATCTCAAGCTCACAAAAAGGCATGCGGGGTGCCGGGCGGGGGACAGAGCATCTGTGGAGAAAATGGCTGAGTGCATCTCATGGTGGAGGTGAACTGTATTTAAGTAGACACTGAATGGACACAGGTCCAGAGAATTTTCATGTTTTTGTGACTCAACAAATAAAGAGGACTTAAATGATTTGTTTTGTTCCTTTTTTATACAGTATTTATTCTATCAAAAATTGCTAGTGCTGATCAAACCTAAAGTGATTAAAATAAACTAATAATCTGAATTTTTCTGTTCGCCACAGGTACAATAGTAACTGAACCTAACCGAGTGCACTCCTAAATCCACAAAGCTACTGAGTGGCTAACGGGATCCAGGGTGTTCCCTGCTGAGAACAGGAGAGGAAATGGAGAACCAGCACCTGTACCTTACAGATCAAGGACGGGTCCTCAGTCACACAAGTCGCAAGTGCAGTGTCTGCCTTAGAGCTAAGTAAAGCTCTCCACCCTCTAAGCGATACACAGTAAACAGTACAGCTACTGAGGAGAGTGGGGACACATGCCTGTGACCCCAGCACTCCCAGGCTGAGGCAAGAGACTGACTGCAAGCTCCAAAACCAAACAAAGCAAACCCAGACAACTGAGGAATAAAGCTGTGAAGAAGCTGTCCTTGCAGGTGTGCTGGGCTCGACAGCCATCACAGATAAGGGGCATTTCTCACCTGTCACATCTTCAGGGGACTCTGTACCAAAGAGCTTTGGAAAGAGTAAGTCCCTTGGGGGAAAAAGCATGTGATGTGCTGCCCTCAGGGCATCTGCAAAAAAAGATGGAAATGATCCATCTATGTGGGTCTGCTGAAAAATAACAGGAATGTTTCCAGAAAGAAACAGCACTCTCCCGAGCCAAGGGTGCAGCTGTGCTTGGAGAACTGAGTCTCTTGGGGGGAATCTGCTGGGACATGGGTGCTACTGTTTCGTTCTGGCTTTTAGACATTAGCCTTTAGGATTTAAGAAGGAATCTGCAGACAATCATGCCCTGCCGGAGTAGTGGATACATGGAGGCAATGGAAACCGAGAGAATGAAGAACATGGCGGCTGAGGACAAGGAAAGCACCAGAAGAAAGAGTCTAGGGAAAGGACCGTTGTTCTTTGAATTTCTCAAATGGAAATGAAATTTGATCCTATACAACATTTTAATGAAATCTGTCAACATGTTTGAGGGTGGGGGGGAATCCCCCAATTTGACTTATTCCATGCAGTGGCTACAATTAAATACACTTTCCCCAAGCAATGCAGAGCACACCAGGATGAGATGAGAAACCATGCAGGTATTATGACAAGATGAGTCAGGGTCCAGAGAGAGTCTGGTTAACCACTCCTCTGGGCATGAGGGTTCCCAGTGCAATGGGGCTGGAGTGGGCAGGGCCTTTGTTGTGCCTTCATTGTCCACGGTAGGCACCATCACAGCTGCCCGCATGCCCCTAAGTGCTTCTCAAACACTGTGTGTGTGGTAAGTGTTGTAACTTGCTTGTTTGGGTCAGATCCTCCTCTCTTCTTCTACCTTCTCTGCTTCTCTGCCTCCCTCTGAACTTCTTCCCTCCTCCTCCTCCCCATTGCGTGCTTGCCAAGTGTCCTGTTGTGTGACAATAAACCCATAGGGGTGGATAGAGATTACTCACAGATTTAACAGGACAACAGCATCTTACCACATTCCTTTCCAACCGCATGAAAATCTAACTAGACACATGAGCAGAGTGGAGGGGCACCAGCTGCTCCCCGACCTCCCCGGACAACCGCCCACCCACTTGAGTTGCCACTACCCTCCTCCCCCCAACCGGAAGCCGAAGCCCAGCCGCCCACCTGCTCAGAGTAGTCGTTCCCGTCCACATCGTCACTATTGGAATGGCCTCCTGGACTCTGTACATCTATCCCATGACTCTCCAGGATTGCTGCTTCTTCGAAAAAAGCAAATAGATCCCTAAATTATCTGCTGCCTCACCATCATGGCTACACCATGACTTTCATGGTGAGAAAATCAGAACACAATAAGTCTCTAGTCATCTTTAAATGGGAGAAATTCAATTCTGTGTAGCTCGGAGTACAGGTCCAGCTTCTACACACATTACACTACCAACCTGGTTGAAGTACCAACCAGACTGTTGGGTACTTCATAAACTTACTATGTTAATAGCTGTCCTGGTGGGGCAGTGCAAAGCATCTGAGAATTAGAATGGCAAGTAAGAAGTCTATTCACAAATGAAATGCGGTCATACATCTCGTAGTGTTGGGCATCAAAAACCAGGTCTTTTCTCTCACTGTGCTATCCCAGACGAAATACAACTGTAGAAGCTTGGGAGAATCATTTACTCCAAGCTCATCCATTCTGATCTCATACTTTTACTATAGTTTTGAATAGGACTTTCTTCTTTGTTGGTTGAACACATATTTCCCTAGGGCACTTTCACATGGTCTTCCGTCCTCTAGCTTTACTTATTGATATTGTTGCCAATAGAACTGTTTGTTAATGGTATATACCACGGTATACAGCAATGACTATACACTGGGAATGACTAAATCCACGGTTACATCTGTGAAATGCCCTTTATTGCTGCTTTTTCCATGCTTCTCGTTCACTGAATCTCTTCCATTCCCGCTACTGATTAGAAGTTTCTTAGTGTGGAGGTACAGGTTACACCAGTAACCAGCAGGCGGGGAGGTTACACCAGTAACCAGCAGGCGGGGAGGTTCACAATTCTTCTCTTAAGACCCCACAGGAATCCTTAATATGAGCCATACAAGTAACCCAATATTCAGCGGTTAATTCTACATTCTAGAATATTAAGAAGAGCCATCTTTATAAATAACAAAGTCATTTTTAAAATATACATAAAATAAGTATAGTAGCACTGACCATGCTATTAAAAATGCAAGAAACAGAAGTGATGGTATCTGCTGTTAGGCCTACATGTTGTGATCATTCGGACTTGCAGCTCATAATTGGCTACTCTTAGTGTACTTCTAACCTTCTCATGAGAGAAAGCAGTCTCTCTGATACATTACCGATATTGGCTCTCCTCTTGATCTCCTTCCGTCGATTAGCAAACCAATTATATACTTTCAGAGAGGTAACCCGTTCCAGGTCAGACAGCTTTTTGCCTGTGAATGCATGCAACAAAATTCAGATCATCTGTACCTTGAGTACCAAGAGTGAACTGTCCTTAAGAAATACTTCTCTGATAAAAGTTGCTTCTGATTCTATTCATTGCTAAAATAACAAGATGGGGTATAATCTTTTCTACCATTGCTTAGTACCAAGAACACATTAAAAATATCATTGTGTGAACAAACATATAAGTGAATGCACAGCTACCCACAACTAATAGCACAATAAGCTTCAACTCAAGAAGGCAACTCAATACTAAAAAAATTTCTATAAAGTCCATTTACTAGAGTTCTAAATTACATTGTAGATTCCATGTCAGATTCCATAGAGTGACCATTTAATTAACATCACCAAGAGGGTTGCTACTGCTATTATTGTTGTTGTTATTGTTATTATTATTATAGTGGGAGGGGGAGTTGAGATAAGGCCTCTCTGTCCTGGAACTCGCACTGTAGACCAGACTGGCCTGGAACTCACAGAGAGCCGCCTGTCTCTGCCTCCTGAGTGCTGGGATTAAAGGTGTGCACAACCACCGGCCAGCTGAGAGGGATGTTATTCTTTAGAGAAGTGTACAGATAAACAGAAAATGACTTATCATAGTTTCCTGGTATTTTTAGATACATGGTCTACCTTACGTAAGATATGAGATACATGTTGCTTTGAAGGCTAATGGCCATGTCCATACATGGTTGTGACTGTTCTGGGACACAAGGTACCACTCAGATTAGATTTCAGATTTATTGTCTTCTTGGCCGCCACAGTTAATTCTCATGGCAATATCATGCACGTTTGCACTGTCTCCTCCTCTCCTGTCTTCTTGTTTTAAGCTTTTAATCTGTACGTGTTTTCCAGAGGAAGCAAATCCCTGTGCTGGGACTGTAGGCCTGTGCACACATGGAACAGACTCCTCTGAGGGTGGAACTGAGTGTGTAGGGATCATATGGCTAGAAGTTGGTTTTCTAAATAAAGGAGATTACCCCTCTCCCCCCCATCACTGTATAAAACTGAGATTCACAGTCTTTAAACCATCAAAATAAGTGGCCAAGCAGAAACTAGCTGGTCATTTTAACTGAATGGGTGCTTGTGCCAAGTCTCTAAGTAGCAGAGTGGCTGTGGACTCCCCCCCAGGAGACTTTAAAAGGGAGCTACCATATTTCCATTAGTTAGGCAGAAGTCATTCCAACATGGGAAGCAGACATCCAATCCCAAAGAGCTTTCTCACAGATCATACAATTTTAGAGCAACTTTGAAAAAAAAAATGGATTTATATATTTTTATTAACAAAACTCACTTATATTTTCACACTTTATGGTTATTTCAGAATTGATAAATTTATGCTAACTTTTAGTAATACAAATCCATAATTTAAAAAGATTCAAACCTCATGGAGAGTCATTGTATATGAGCACTTGATTCCTGTCACAGTAACACCAGAAGTCTATGTGGAGAACTCTGGGCTGGAACCTGCAATAGGAGGCGAGTGTCCACACACCGACCATAGCTGAGCTCATGCCTTACCTGGCTTCTGTATGACTGCATTGCAAGCGTTGGCAATTTCTTCTCTCTTTGCTTCATCTGGGTACTGGTTCTCATTGAAGTAACTGCGGGGGCAACCAACAAAGACACATGCCCTCATTAAATACACCTTCTTTAAGACATAACTCTGGTGTATGCCAGGGTGTTCAGAAGAGCTTTCTGACAGAAAGAGTCTCTACTGTGTTCAATATAGTAACTACCACCATGTGCCCACTATGCACTTGAGAGGAAGATAATGTAAGAAAGAGACTTGCCTTTCACTTTATTGAAAGTACTAATTGTGACTGGTGGCTACGTGCTGCTGTACTTCATTAAGATTCCTCTGAGATAAGTTATTGTTTTGAAGGATCCACCTGGTGATGATCATGTTAATTTAATTAAGCTAGTCTTTAAAAGAAAGTATCATGCCTACTCTCATAAGTGGTTCTTTTTATTTATTTTATATAGATATATAAAATTATGAGTGCACGCATGCATGATATGACCTCAGAGGTAAATCTGACTGGGGAACCAAGAGGAATAATAGGAGGGGAAGTGTCAGGAGCCATAGTGGGACAAGCTAATAACTAGCAGGTGATCGTCCTGAAATGGCCTGCTTCGGATTATTCTATAATCTGTGACAGGTTTGCTCTTATAAAGCAAGGCTGAAAGGGATTCATTTTAGGAAAGATTCCTGCTATTAATATGCTTTTCCTGTTATTATTAAACATATTTAACAATCACTAAGTAATAGCACACTCCTTTGAAGCAAATCTCTGCAGAGCCACGAAGATGTATTGTCTAGTAGTGGAGCTATATAGACAAATAGATTACTTAAGTCTTAATGATGATCCTATAAGAATTCCTAAAATTATATCTGTGATTATGAAGCTCTTTTATAGTAAGACTGCTATTAGGTCCTTTTCTAATAGTCAAAACTGCAATGAGAACTCTGCCAGTCTTCTATGTGTCACCAGCTAATTGCTCTTAGATAGTGATCAGACTTTTTCCTACTCAGAGCACATTCCAAGAGGTTGTAAAACAATTAACCAAAGGTCATAAAAAGGGAACTAATGATTTATTATAGGTGCTAGGACAGAAGATAAAATATATTGACTGGGTTTATCTATACAAAACTTCACTAATAACTTAGTTATGGTTTTAAACCTTCAGTGAACCTGTGATGAACTTTGTACCATGTGGTCATGCATTCTGAAAGATGTATAAGTGCTGGGGACAAAGAGAAGAGAGACTCCCCCCTGCCCCAGAGGAATTTTTTCCTTTAGAAGAATTTTTCCTTATTAGAATTTTTTCCCTTTCCTCACTTAGGATCTTTCTGCTTTTCCCCTCAGATAGCTTTCATAGGAAACTTTTTACAACTTAGTAATAAACTCTATAACCACTTCTCTAAGTGTCCCTTTTTCTTAGACTTCTGACTAGCAGGTTGAAAGCCCCTCAGTTCTTGCTGAGATAGTACAAAGCCTATTTACTTAATCCTTGGCTGTTTTTAGGAAGAGGTGCTAAGTGCCAGAGACTGCAGTTTCTGGCCTCAGAGGATCACAAAAGGCAGGGCAGCTACAGTAGCACAGTGACTTAGACAAGTAAACATTTTATTATTATACAGCAACTCTAAATATTGCTTAAGACAAAGTCTTACCCTCTGCCAAAGTTCTTCTCCCTCTGCTGCCTCAAGGAAACCAACAAGAAAGAAGATCCCTGCTGGGCCAGCCCCAGCAGGGAAGGCTAAGAAAAGGTAAGGCAGGGAAGTAAGGGGTAAGGTCAGTTACACTAGGTATGTGCAAAAGTCACAGAGCCACCGCTACTGAAGACTGGTGTCACCACAACCTTTTCAGTCATTTTTTTTCTTTTATAGTAGCAAAAATATGGAAACTACCCAATTATCCACAAATGAGGGGATGGCAGAACAAATTATGGGACATCTATATTTATACACAGCTATTTTAAAACAACTAGGAAGAAAATAAATTAGCACTCTGTCCACTGATCTGAATGGATGCTTATAGCATGTTCCTAAGTGAGAAAAACAATCCACAGAATAATGCACAAGCCAAAATGCCAAGAATGGAAAGATTCCCGGTGGTATGTGTGCTGAATCACATGAGTAACCAAGAAACATGTACACAAGACTGAGAACACTGACCACTCACTGTTGAGGAAGGGCTTAGTGGGATTCTTACACATTTCATTTCTGTAGGAAGTAGATATTACTTTGATTCAATAGTAGGCTTAGCAACACTAGGCTTGCTAAATCTGTTGTTAAACTATCAGATGCATAAAATGTAAGATGGGAACAGAATGCTCATTATTAGTGCTTTTTCTGACATCTATGACCTTAAAGAAAAAGAAACCTCTTATTGCTTGAGCCTGATCTCCACTGGATTCTAGTACTGACCATTTTTCCAGGGTGTCCCTTTCCTGAAAACAACTCCTGTTCCCTCACCTCATAGGTGTATCAGCACTGGCAAAGACCACCCAGCACAGATGCCCCAGAGGCCCTTCCCCTCCTAAGACCCCCAACCTGACCCCTGCTGCCCTTTTCTCCCTTGATGTCTCTTTATGGATGGCACACCTTCACCTCAGTCCGTGCTGCATCCCTTCTCCATCGTCTTTTCTACAACGTAAGCCTCACAACTCCTGTCTTTGCCATATTCTACATGGTCTTTTGCTATTTCCCACAGTGTAACCATTTCCTCCTGCACGATCCTTGGGTACCAGTGTTCACTCTAAGTTGCTACCAAGCCACCACTCTCACATATGCTCCATGCCCATGCTGTCTGGGCCTCTGTGTTTACTTGAACTAACCTTGTTAGGCCATGGCAGAGCCATAGCTTCACCTCAGGCTGACTCAGTAACCAGAACCACACATCAATGGCAGCCAGATAACTGGAATACACACTAACATCTGAGTTGTCACCCAATTGCCTCGTTTATCTCAAATTCACCAAGTAGATATGAATTACCTACTATGTGCTTGGCACTGTTGGTAAAGAAAAGAATTGGTTTCCAAGGAGCTCATAATGTACTTGAGAGAGAAATATATGTAAGTGTACCTGTGATGCGATGCTTAGGATTTGTGGACAGTTCTGTGGGTTTAGGGTTGTGGGAGGTGTCTGGAAAGATGCCACAGAGAAGCCTCAGGTAGGCACTGAGCACTGGCAACTGTAAAGACATGAGGCCATGAGGATCCTAGGCATGGAGAAGAGCAGAGTGTGCTAAGAACTTGGGCTTCACAGACGATGCGATGGGATCAGTGCTGGTCTCCATCACATCTTCAGAGGTCAAGCCTGCGTTGGACTCAACTCTGTCCTCTAAGAATGAAGGCCAACAGCTGACATCAGTGGAGAGCCTGAGGGGTTTTCAAACAGATAGAACCCTGCCTATGCTTTAGGAAGGTAACACATTTTCAAACATATTGCTCCAAATTCTACCTCCATGGCCTTAAGTTCTGAATTAGTGCAAATTCGAAATTAGTTTTTCATCTCTATAATCACTAATCTTGAAATTGTTTCTCTTCCTCTAAATAAAAAGTAAATGTCTATTACCTCTAGCTATGTCTTTTACTTCTTACCAGAATGGCAGACAAGCCAAACTTGTCCGGGAACAACCTGACTAATGAGTTTTCCAGTTCCTTGTTCCTGACCTGCCCATCTCCCACACTGCAGACAGCACCTTCCTTTTACTTCCATCCTTCTTGGGATCCGATGTGTTCGTGAATACCACAAAACTCGGCCAAGTGGTCTCCTTCCTCTGCCTCGCTCTGCTGAACCCTTTCCACTTTGGTCTCAGCCCTCAAAGCCACCACCATCACTCTCTCTGCAGATGACCTTGCCTTCACTGTTATCAGTTTGCTAGATTTTTTAGCTTCTGAGCTGCTAAACTTCTCCAGACCATTATTCATTTCTTTTCTCATAGCTGAGAAAACATAAATCATCCTCCTTTCCAAGGTCAACCTCTCTCTTTGTCTTTGATTGTATCCCCTCTCCTTTCCATTCTAATTTTTCTTGCCGTTCTCAGCTTTTTTCTGCACTAGTGTAACAATCTTCTTTCACTGATTTTATGATGCATATTTCTTTATTATTATGATCTTTGAAATCAGGACACATTTCCTGGCTGAAAATTGAATGGCAGTGTTTTGCTTTTTTCTTCCTCACGGGTATATAAGGCATGCCTTATAATCAAGACTCTGCTAGACCAGATGGAATATACTAGCTGCTGAAGCCTAAGGTCCCACTTAAGAACAACTCTGAGGCCAGTATACCTTATAACATTTTAGCCAAATGACCTGAATGCCCACGACTGGCCCTGGAGTATGTGATTAATATTCTTGACACATTTCTTTAGGTTATATCCCTGTCCTGTCCAAACATTTTCCAAGGTTTACTACGGATGCTTAGAATGTGTCCCTCCCCCACACTCTGCGGCCACTGCCACTTAGGTAAGGTAAGAAGCCTGTGCCCCTTTCCTGGCAGAACATCTGCCTTTTGCCTTCCTCCAATGCAAATCTGGTCTATCTCCCAGGGCACAAGTTTTCTTTTCCCAGTGAGTCCTATAGGAGCTCATCTGTCCCTTCCTCACAGCTCTTCCATCTTGTACCTTCTCCTCTTCCTGAAGCCAGGGTGCATGAAGTCAGACTCAACCTCAGCCATCTCACAAATGCTGGGATTGCAGGCCTAGACTGCTCAGCCCAACGCCAGAACACACAGCTGTCAGAAGCCTTTATCTCTGAGGAGCAAGACGGACAATGCACAGAGCAGGAAATGAAACACTAGTGGCATAGTGACACAGCTGACTCTCACAGTCTACTTCATAAAAGTCTCTGCAGAGTTTTTGAAATGAACAGACATCATTTTTATAATAAAAGGACCTTAGGGGACACTGAAATAATTAAGAACTAGGTTGATGATTAGTATAAACTGGTAAACCATTTATGCGCTAAAGCGGACTGGGATCAGGTAGAAGGCATCACTGCTGTGACTGCAGTGACTCAGGAAAAAAGCCATACTGGCTTTGGATGCTAAATGAAAAATTTTCAGTTATTCATAGCATAATGTCTTCTACTGAGTCAAAGTTTTAGTGTTCATGATTAATCTGTATTTCCAGGCTTAAATTTTATACAATGAAGATTGGAATAAAGAAGACACCAGTAACTTCTCCTCAATCAAGATATTTATTCATATAGTTTAAGCCTCATTTAAAAAAAAAGTTATCTTTTTTTTCCTGTTAAAATATGTTTGTTTTTTTTTAAATGAAATTATATCTATGAATGTTTGCCTATGTGCATGTCTATGAACCACATGTGTGTAGTGCCTGTAGAAGTCAGAAGAGGACCATGGACCCCTGGAACTAGAGTTACAGATAGTTGTGAGCTGTCATGTGGGAGCTAGGAAATGAACCTGGGCCCCCTAGAAGAGCAGCCAGTGCTATAACTACAGAGCAGCCCCTGTTGTTTCTATGATTATTAAGTGTTCTGCTCAGCCTCACTGCTGAGCTCTGCCTAACATTTAAAGAAGTAACATTAATTCTTCTTAAATCACTCCAAAAGCTAAAGAGGAAGCTTTTCTAAATACATTTTACAAAACCTGCATTGTCCTGATACCCTGGTGACCACAGATATAAGAAAAGCAAAACAAACAAATAAAAACCTTCCTCCCATAGTGTGAAGGACAAAACTCTATGGTCATCTTATTGGATGCACAAAAGAAACTTGGTAAGATTCCAATATCCCTTCATGGCTAGCACCTATCATTTCTTCAATAGGAGAGGAGGTGAGCTTGTGATGACAGATGTGGGCGTACCCAACACGTCTTCAGGGGAATCTTAGGTTTTATCTAGCAAACACTGTATTCCATTCAGTCTAATAAAACCTTGGTTGTAAGAAGAACAAACTGGACATCACTCCCACCAGTTTTAAAAAAAATACTCAAATCAAAATCAAACAAATATAAGTCTTGAAGTCATAAGACCACTTACTAGGAGGCAAAGTAGAAAGTGTTTTAGGACATCAGAATAAACAAGCATTTCATGGACAAGACACCCAATACAACAGGAAATAAAGACAACTAGGTGGCAACAGAGTGGAGAGAGGGCTCTAGAATCAGAGAAAACATCTGATAAGGATAGACATCCAAGGCATAAGGAACTCTCGCCCCACCTTGGGCAGTAAGGCACATGCCTAGGGTTACACAACACTGACTAGTCTAATGTAACAACAGCCCTGGGTCTTCCAGTTATGTGCCTGGTGAGAGGGAATGCTGCTTAGAGAATGGGAAGTGTCAAGAAAAAAATGACTAGTTTTCCAGTTACTCACAAAGGAGTCTGGTTGGTCATGGCAGAGACTGACAAATGTGTATCTGTTTACTCAAGAGATATGCGAATAAAGAAATGTAAGACAGAGTCTGTGGTGAACGAGAGCAGAGGCTCTAAGCAAGGCTTCTGTCGGGACCAGCCCCAGCTCTTCCAGCAGAGACAGCTCCAGGATCCTAGCATGCGCCACAGTATCTGCTTCAGGTATGTTTGGTGGTTTTAGCAGTGGAGAAATAGATGACTACAATTATATCAAAACAGTGTTTCTTTTAAACTACATGTGACCAAACTGGACTATCAAGGAAGTCAGCAAATAGGCTAATATCTGTAATTTCTTAATCATGCATTTAATCACCCTGTAACAAAGCTCTAGTTTCTACTAGATAGCTCACTATCAGGGATGGCAAAGATGAACCAGATAGAACTTTCGAGTGTGACCAGAGCAGACAGAGGTAAATACAGAGCCCCAGTACTGTAGGCACAGCAGGCACTACTGTAGCAGACGAGAGGTGATGGCGGTACAGGGTCCCAAGGAAAGAGTGAGAGCTTTCAGGGCAGGGATTTGGGCACAGTGAAATAACAAGAGGCAAAGTAAAGGAATCCTAGGGGAGCCTGTGGCACTGAAATTGGGAGGCAGTCCAACAGAGCCTGAGGGCTTGACATGAGGCAGCAGATCAAAGTGGAGAAAGACTGAGGAACCAACTCTTTAAGGATCTTGGAGTCATGGTTTAAAGTAGGGACATCTGAGGGTCAAAGTTGTTTTATAGAGCAGCATTTCCTGTGGTGACAGACACAGAAGCCACGTGTGTAGCTGTGGTAATAGCTATGGAGAAGTCGTAGAGGTGTGAAGACAGAAGAGGCAGGACCCTTCCGTGTGGCACTCACTCGCCCTATCACAGTCCTGTAGCACGAGCCATTATTTGCCTTCCGACACTTTAACTTTTAGATGTTTTTTGGTTTGCTTTTTGTAAAAACAAACAAACAAAAAACAAAACAAAAAACCCCCAACAAACAAAAACATTTCTAAGGTAGGAGAGCTTGCCTGCTAGTTTTCAAAGGAGACACAAAATCAAACCCTAGAACTTCACTCTTTTTTTCTATGGGATATGCTTACAGCCCTAGACATTCTGTAATACACAAAAGGGAAAGAAATGTAAGCACATGCCCATGGATAGCAACAAAAGAGAGCCGGCAAACTCTGAGGGCACTGAACATAACAAAGGACACCGTCAGCTGAGCAGCGTGCACAGCCTCCCATAGAGAAATGGCTGTGTGAAGAAGGGTAAAAGTTAGAAAGACAAGCGGGAGGTACACGAAATGAGAAGCTATGAGCTAAGGACAAGAGGCAATGCCCTGAAGCACTTTTGTTCCAGTAGCACTTAAATCACTGAAGCCAGAGGAGTTTTACTTTGTATCTTGAGAATGCAGAAAAAAACAGAGAGCAACCCTGAGAGGGGATAAAGCCACATGGATGGGCATGTCCCTCTGTGTCCTCATGCAAGCTACCTCTGCAGAGAAGATCTGCAGGCTCACTCTTTTAGTTATCTAGAATTAGCTTTCAGGATTGTTTACCACCCATAATTCCATGTGGATTTCTTCAGAAGACATTAGTATTAAGCCAGCCTACATACTACGGAGTTTAATCATCCCACCTCCTATTTGAGAGCATCTATGTGTGAAATGATCTTTAGCAATAAAACAATTAAAATGTCTTCATTTCTTAGGCTTGTCTTGATATGGTGGGGTAAAGGCAGTGCTGAGGTAGTGCTGAGCAGTGCTGAGAGGAATGGAAGCATCGTTATTTATGTTTACCTATAATTACACATGTTTTATGTACATGAAAAGGGGTGTGCAAATGTATGTGTGTGTGTGTGTGTGTATGTATGTATGTATGTACATATGTACGTTATGTTTCCTGTAGGGGTTGATAATGCTCCCCTGAAAGAGCCAGAGACTAACATAAACCCTACAACCAAGCATGAGAAACTTCTTTTTAAGTTGTTGCTCAGTGATTTCAAGCAACTTCCAAAATAATACAGGCTATTGCTGTTGCCTTTAGTTGCTTCCCAGAATCTAAAGGTAAGTTCCTACTGCTGAGGACACTCTGGACTCTGGAGACAGGACTTGAAAGAACTGAACTGGATCTGGCCCAGAATCGCCCTCCCTGTGGTCTAGGTTTCACAGTACTAGAAAGTGCCATGCAAGCTGCCAAGACAGAGAAGCAAGCAACAGTCCTCCCCAGCTAAGACACTGATGAGCCACAACAATGACCAAAATGGCAAGATATCCTCTAAGGTACAACAGTGGCACTGATATGTTGGTGGTAACCAATAGCTGTCTAGTTGTACTTATGGACCATTAATGGGATGGAATTTGTGTCTGCTAATGTACACACGGCCAACTACCTGCACTACAACCTACTGCAGCATTCCCAATACTTACTCTTATGCCCACAGATAAATGTAGCTGTCACTCCTCACTTAAGAAGCTTCCTTTTGCAGGAGATGGAGACTAGTACAGAAAGCCCCAACTGATCGAAATGCAGAGATCAGTTAACTGGGTCCTCAGCCCCAATTGATACATCTATACCACAGCCCTTATACTTATGACTCAGGAAACATCAAGGACAAAGGGGTGTGAAGATTTCAAATGCCACAGAAGACCAAGATGTCTGCTTTGAGATTATATCTTTTATATATGACATGGAAGCTGCACCCATGAAATCTCAATAATATGGTAGCACAAACAAGACACCAACAAGAATAAGGGAGATCTCACAAGGCCCCACCCCTAGAAGCTATCAGTCGTCAGTGACTGCTGAAACAGAGAGAGCCAGTTTTCCCAGGATGAGCCCCTAAATTGGTTATCTAATACCACTGGTCAGCCCTAAAAAATATACATATGAGCAATGTTAAATGGATTCAGCAGTTTGTACTTATATATTTATATATACATACACATGTAACAATAATAATTAAAGAAAAAGAAGAAACCAGTAGAGATAATGCACGGAAGTAGACAGAGGGTGTGATGACAGAAGGGACCAGCAGGGGAGAAGCAGAATATGACAACAGGGATGAAGGATGATCGAAGTGTATTATATACATGTATGAAATGTCAAAATGAAATCTACTATTTATCACAATTAATAAATGCTAATAGAAATGGAAAATTTTATTGTACATGGTAAATACACGCAAACCATTAGAAAGATCAGAATTTCTCATACATAAGTAGTAGCCAGTTAAGAAACACAGTAATTATCTTGCTATTATTATCTCTTACTATTTAAAAGAGCAAGATAAATGAAAATTAAAATAAAATGCCTAATAGGAAAAGCAGAGTAAGCCAGGCATGTAGAGATCAGACTGGTTGGTAACCCTGCTCTCACCAGGTGGAGGTAGAAGAAATGAGTTCCAGGTCATATTCATCCACATGGTGAGCTTGAAGCTGAAGCCAGGTGGGGCTGGCTGCCCACACCTATAATCCCAGCACTTGGGAGGCTAAGGGAAGAGGATGTCATTTCAAGGCTAGCCGGGGCTACACAATGAATTGCTCTCTCAAAACAAGCAAGCAAGAGAACAAAACAACAAACAAACAAGTAAGTAGGCGTCTGTAAAATCAGCCCACTTGCTTCTCTACATATTCAGCCACCATCATGTGTGCAATCTGGAACTGTAATCAACTAAGCAGTTAGGCCACTGTAGCCATAACTTCCTGAATTCATCTGATCTTAGCTGAAGTTAGGCCCAAAATAGAAAGACAGTCACTAACTTAAATATCCATGAACTACAGCATATTCTCACGGTAGTGCTCATAATAAAATTATATTTTAAAAGCCACGAATGGTAGTTACTATAGAATTACACAGATGGGATAAGTCTCCTGCTTGAAAAGGTGTGTATACGACACACAGAACTACGACTGAAAACATGGTAGTGTCGATGACCACCAGGAGCGAGCATGAGAGTTCACTTCGACTCTAGATCTTCTTGTATCTCCTCACATTTTACACACTAACCATATAGTAACTTTAAAATGTAAAATGCAATATTTGAAAACAAAGTTTGCTACCTTATGATGTGAGAAGTGCAAGTTTACATGATTATTATTAAATAATAAAGTTTCTTAGCTTGCCTTGCACCTTTTAGCAACGTCAGAGAGAATGTTTCATAAACACTCTAGAGGTGGATAAGCAAAAGCCACCCTGCTCTCATGCCTTTTTACAGATGAACTCATTTTCAATTCTACGGGCAGAATAAAATAAATAACAGCTCTCCCCCTCAACCTTTTAAAAGGTGTACGTGAAGAGAAAGGCTAAAATATAGATGAGTTTTGTTCCAGAGGAAGCTGTATGTTTTCACGGTTTGGCAGCATCTGAAAACTTCAGAACAGAAAAGCTTGTGAAAGGAGAGTTTGAAACAGAAAAATTAGTATTGGCCTATGGACAGACTAAAGACACAAAAGATGACTTCTCAAATCCTCATTCATAAATTCATATGGAAGCCCATAGCACAGACCATTGTGGATTTAGACAGACTGCAGAGCAGACCTTGGCAAGGAACCAGAGACCTTTGAGCTGTACGGAAACATCATGAGGTCAGCTCCTTCCACCTGTAGTAAGGGCATGAACTTCATAGATGGAGCCACAAAGGAGAAAGAACTAGCCTCCTCAAGGTCACACGACCTGCAGCTCAGCTATCCTGACATAGTCCACTGGGTTTTTTTTCCCCCCTTAGGATCAATGCTAAGCTTTTGCAAAACACACATTCATACTAAAAGAATAATGTCTGAGCCTAAAATGAGAACTGGTTTTCCTGGGGAATCCATCTTTTTTTTTTTTTTTTTTTTTTTTTAAACTTGTAAGTAGCAAACCAAGTCAATAAACTCTTAGAATTATGGTTGCAACAAAGTCTCTGCTTTTGGCCAAGATCTTGTGAAGAATCAGTGTGTACTGGTCTCTGGTTATCCTGGTACTTCCTGAAGCCTAGCTTTTCACTTCCCATGTCTTGGGTTCCTGGCCATTTTCAGGTAAATTATAGAGAACCTTGTCTCAAAACAACAAAACAAACCCCCCCCCCATACCCTTTTCTTAAAAACAACAATAAAAGGCAAGGAATTGTGGGGGCACTCCTTAAGTCCTAGCTCTAAGGACACAAAGGTAGGCATATCTCTCTGATTTTCAGGTCATCCTGGTCTAGTTAGTTCCAGGACAGCCTGAGCTATTGTAAGAATAAACAGTCTCAAGATAGTTAGAAACAAAGTCTGAGCTTTGGAAAAATATACGTTTTTATCTTGTTTTACATGTTTGTGTGCAGTGCCAGCAGAGGTCAGAAGAGGGCATCAGATCTCCTGGAGCTAGAGTTAGTGTAGGCTGTGAGCTGGGACTCAAACCCAGGACTTCTGCAAGAATGAGCCATCTCTCCTGCCCTCATCTGAAATTTTAATATATGACATGTCACCAAAGCAATAAAACAGAATAATTTGTATGAGGCACTATATGATACTCAGGATTGGTACATAGGTTTCTAAGAACAGTTTAAAGAGAACATACATTTTGTACCACAAAACTCAGCAGGATATTCAAGCTTCTTCAACCAAAAGACAAGCAATTAGAACACTTACTCCTGAGTCCATATCCTGCCACAGACACAAGCAAGCCCCATGTAAGCTGTGATCCTGGGTTTAACAGTCCTTCCCACACTATTAAGAAGAGCCAAAATTGCCTTTCATCCTGCCTGTTATATAGTATTCCCTAGTATCTACCACAGGACTGATGCAAAGTAATAGCTGGAATATTTGAACCCTAAAAAGAAAAGGCTCACTCGTTTCCACAGTTTTGAGTTAGTCACAAGCTGACCTCTGTGCCAGTGTTTACACACCTAAAGTTCACATTCTGATGAAGCCATCATACCTCACAGTGACTCTCATGATACCAACAGTCACCTAACTGTGCTGTTTCTTTGTAGACTGTGGCTACAGAAGGGCATGCAGAGCACAGGCTGTCTGTTCTACTTAACTGTCAGGGACTAGAGAAATAGGGGTATACCACTGTTTGTTAAAAATAACTGCTACCAAAGCATCAACAAGTGAACGGAGAAGACTTCAATCCACCTCAAAAGCATCATGATAATTTCTCTTTCAGCTATTTCTGTTTGACCAGAAAGGAACCAGGAAGTATAATTTGCCAATTTTAAAATGCATTTGAGGACAGTTCATCTTCTTATTGGCGATGAGAAATGTACTGGGATAACTTTACTTGTCAATAAGTGGCAAAGTTTTGTTGTTTTTCCTCAAATAGTCTAATGGATTGAAATGAGGTCATGTCCAGGCTCCTGCTGTCTCATGCAAATGCTAAGAACTTCCTTCTTTTGCAGAGGCACAGGAGGTGCAGCTCATTACGTTCCACTCGAGTAATCCCACAAGGGTATGGGAGAGGAGAAACTCATTTTAAAATTCAACTTCCAGTACCTATTAATTCCAAAATGTATAGTTTATTCCCCCAGCATTTCCTATTCTCGACCAGGGCTGACACTGAAAGGGAGGGAAGGGAAGACAAGCTGATGGCAAAACTATGTCGGGGAGGCCGAGGGCATGCGCTTCCATCCTCACTCACTGTAGAACAAAGCCCAGGCGCTCAACCCAGCCACCACAGTACAATGGCCAAGAAATGGAAAGACAACACTGAGAGTGGGTTCTGAGTCACTTTAGTGAGGTAACCTTAAATCCTTCATTAGTACTTACCTTTGGATCGACCTAACAGCCTTAAAATTTTGAAGAAAATTGAAAGATACTATATTCCTCTGCTTCTCCTCTGAGCCTGGCACGTCTGGAGTAGGCACGGGTTAACAGATCCTAACCTTGCTGAGGCTGTTACCGACTCATTCAGTCGCATCCACATTTCCCTTGGAAGCATTAGCCTTCATGCCTAGTACCATGCAGCTTATTTGCTTGCCGAGCTAATAAAATTCTTGCCTGGAGCATATAAAACTGCTGAAAATCACTGAAGTGCCAGGTAAGATACACTGAGCAGATGGGGAATAATGATATTGTCTATAATTCCATCCTGACAGTGCACCTTAATACCAAGTTGGTGAGAAAACTGAATTTTGTAATTTTTATAAAGACCAATATCCGTTTATAATATGGGAGCAGAATCAGAAGATTTTTAGAAGATTTAGCATGGCTGGATTGTCAAGTTTCTCCCTTCCATATAAGGGGAATCTGGTCAGGCTCTGACTTCAGAAAGGAAGTACGGAAAGACTTTTCAAGCCAGTTTCAATTTTTAAAATCAACCCCCACTCAAACCGTAATCTTGAGTCACAGGCACTGAAAAAACAAAAACCCTGCCCTGGGTTCATGAGTGTGGGAAAAGTGGCAGCACAGACGCCTTGGAAAGTGGACAAGGAGAGAGCATGTGACTAGAATCCACTTCGGTAGAGATGCAAATTGAAATGCCCAGAAAGCCAAGCTTGTAGTTGTGGGTGCAAGATCACTTGCCACTCTAGCCTGACTCAACAAATCTTCACAGTACTTCACCCCTGCCACTGACATGTCCTGCCTTCTCTCAACCCACTAAAGGGTCCTGCTCACAACCACAGGAAGCAGCTTCCAGGTTTCTGAAGTGTTTCCTCTCCCACTACCCACCATCCACTGCTGCTACAGGACCAGGGCTTTTCAATATGCCTCAGCAGCATGCAGTGTTCCTCAGAGAAGAGTGAATGGTGACCTCTTCTCCTCACCCCCCCCCCCCAAAAAAAAGAGAGATGAAGTTTCCCAGTATACCTTCAAACTCTGGGCTGAGGTGGCCTTGTCTCAGCTTGACACACATCTGGAACAACTCGTAGGGACCACTGTGTTCTGACTGAACTGTTTTTATTTTAAAAGAAAGACACAGCAGACTTTAACTGGTTGAAGTGAGAACTTCAGAAAATTTCAGCTGAATAAAATCACCCTGAAAGTTATTAATGTATATTACTGTAACTTAGATTTTATTTATCTATTTATTTATTTTAGGAGAGAGGTACGTGTGGAGGTCAGAGATCAACCTGCATGAGTTGGCTCTCTCCTTTCACTATGTGAGTACCCGGGATCACACTTAGGTTGTCAGGACTGGTGGTAGGGGCCTTCAATCACTGAGCCTTCTCATTGGCTCTAATTTCTTTTTTTTATCTTGACCATGTAGTGAAAGGAAGAATACGCGCTACTAAACACATAGCATGTATGCCAATTAAACATTTAATAGTCATGAAATCACTGTACTCCCACAGATAGCTATCATTATGGGTTTTTTTCCACTTACTTGTACATAGTGTGGGTGTTTTGCCTACATGTATGCCTATGTACCATATGTGTGCCTAGTGCTGCAGAGGCCTGAGGAGGGTGGCTCCCCCTGGCATGGAGTTATAGACAGGTGTGAGCCACCATTTGGGTGCTGAGAATGGAACCTCAGTCCTCTGAAAGAGAAGTTCTTAACTGCTGAGCTACCTCTCCAGCCCCATGGTCATTACAATAGTCATTTTGTAGCAAGTGACTTGCCTACGAATACCTAGAACATATCTAGTATGTATTCCCAATTACTATATCATCAGGTACCAAACAAAAAGAAAAGAATACAAAATATAAACTCAACATTTAAAGCTAATAATTTAAATTTTATCTTTGTCTCTCCATCTTCATCTTTCTGCACATACATCTGCTTTATTACTAGTACTCTATTATTACTGTCATTTTGAGACAGTCTCCTTCAGCAGCCTAGGTTAGCCTGAACTCGGCATGCTTTCCAGGCTCCTAGAAACGCATAGGTGATCCTTCTGCATGCTGGGATGGCAGGCTGGAGCTGCCACGACCCAGCTTGCCTCATACTTTATCGTAGAGTACAACTGCTCCATCTGCTTCCCATCACTTCGTTTACATTCCCTCAAGTTTACTAAGCCAGGACTGTCCTTTGCTGTGCTATTCTACTTAATAAATTCACCATTATTGATGTAGCCACTTGCTAAGAAGCAATCACACTTAAATGTAAAGAGCTAAAAAAAACCACACTCATTTATTTTCTCAGCGTTACTAACTTGCCTCTGAGATCTAGGAGCTTAAAAGATACTTCCTTCAGCAGGTTCACTCAATTCAGCTCAAAACAATAATGAAGAAGATGAAATATTCTTTGTGATTGTAATAAAAGTTTTAGGAACAAAATTAAAAACAAGTAATTTTTTTCTAAATAGTAAGTCATGAGTTTGTGGTTTTCTCATTTAATAAAAAAAAATTAGTAATTCTAAGAATGTAGATGAAGTAGGAGGTGAACAATGACATCTTTGCCACTACAGACTGTAACACTCAGATTACCATACATCTGTAAACACTGTTGTTGAGAGGACCTCTCCACAAGCTGAATGCTGAAGGGAGCATTAACGGACTATCAGGACATGCAGGAAAACGGACTTCTGACAGAGCCCATTCTCCAGGGATGATGGCTCCCCGGGGTTAGTCTGCTCACGGCACCCAGGCCGTGCTAGCCTGCAGCTAGAGAGCTTAGTCTCTGCACATGCTACTCTCCAGAACTCGCCTTATGAAGAATTTACTGAAACTACAAGTAAAAAGAGACAGGCACGAGACTGACACCAAAACCTTACACTAACAAACTGTCCTGGGAAGAATTCCAAAATGCTAAAGACCAAGGGAATGAAATTACAGAGCCCTCCAACAGCATTCTAGAAACATGCTTCATAAGCCGACTCATCTCTTCCATACTAATTCTCCCAGGAGGCAATAATACCCTCTATAAAATGCTTCTGTGTGTCAGACACGTCTCAAATGTAGATTATGCGCACGCCAGGTTAAGGGCAGGGACACCAAGTTTAGAGCTTTGATTTAATTTGTGCTTGCCATAATACTGTGGCTGCAATGCTATTTTCGCTCACGACAGCAGTTATTCCAAGAACCTATTTTTGGGTACTTGAATTCTAGGGGAGGAGACACTTACACTCAAGCTCCTTTTCCGTGCTGGTTCCTTTACTTCTGGGGCGAGTATTTTAAATTAACTTCTTAAAGCTATTTTGTTGATTTCAAAGGTCAAAAGAACAAAATTAATTTTCCTTAAAATTCCCAGGCTCTATGTTTACTGGTGGGTTTTTATTTTGTTTTCTATTACTTACAGAAGATGAACGTGACAGAAACAACCCAACAACAAAAACATATTACAGGCAAACTGCTCCATAAGAACAACAAAAAAAAAAAACATGCAGTAGAACTTGGAATGCACAGATACTGTCGTCTGTATCTTCTTGGATGCAGTCACACACAGTAACAACAGCAGTAAGCAATTTCTTACACCACCACTCCGAGTGGTCACAGCAGCCACTGCAGTCATCACACCCACCTGACACTGCCAGACACTCTCACAGTTACTGCTGAGCCTGGTCAAGGCTTCCCCAAAGTTTTTGCTTTTTCCCATCTTTCTTAACTGGGCTAAAGAACCTGTGGTGTGGTTTAGAAACTTCTTTTATCTTCTTCCTTTGATATGAAACAGGGGTAGGAACAGTAGCCAGGCCGCTATCTCTGTGTTCCAGCCACAGACCCAAGATACACCTGTTTTCCAAGCTAAAGGCGCACCATGGCCAGATCCTGAAAGACACATACTGGGGCCTAGCTCCTAGCCTGCAAGCCTCCAGAACTCAAGTCCAGCTCACATGATTTTTTCTACCAAGGGCTGTTTCTAATCTCTCCCCAACACTGTCTCATTACCGGAAGGGAGTTGACGGAATGAGTGCAGGGCAGGTTTCAGGAAGTCCCAGTTTTCATCTCACACTATCTGCAGATATAGGCCTATCAAATGTGCATTGTTTTCCATCTTGAGGATATATAAACCTAAGCCTACCTTAGTGGTAATATACAGTAAAAGTTTAATAAGTAACTGATGAAAGACTATCTAATAATGTTTTCCAAATTCTCTATTAGACAAATCTTCTTTAAAACACCAAATACTGTTCTAAACAGGAAACAAGACCAACCTATACAGATGGAATAACCCTGTGTGCCTCATGCTCCCATGGTCCAACATCGATCATATTCTTCGCACTTGTGTTGCATCTCTTCCCCATTAAAACCTTTTTATGTTCTTAACCAAAAAGAAGGCTGAAACAGATACTAATCCCGGGGCATAAGATTTGGGCTAACAAGGCCTCATTCATGTGCTAAGAGCAACTGGTATACATCCAGATAAAAATGGCTTTCATCTCAAGCAATAGGACTCATATACAATTAGTACTGTAGAGAGACACGTGGAGTTCAGCTGTTTACTGGGTTTGCAGCCTTAGGAAGTCATCTAACCTCCTTGAACCTTGGTTGCCTTCTTTGGAAAAGGACCACAGGGGGGATCAAATGTGGAGGATAAACAGGTGCTCCTGATGGCGGACTAAACAATGCCTTCCTTTTTTATGTGAAGTTTTGTTGAAGTGTGACTCACATGTGGATCAATTTACATATCTGAAATGTGATTTTAGTATATTCATAAAAGCATAAAAGCAATGTGCTCTTCAGCTGTTACCTGGCCCCCAGACCTCTATCTTCCCTAGTCTGGGCTAGTACCAACTGTGTTCTTTTTCTACAAATTGGATTACTCTGGATATTTTCTATAAATAGAACCACAAAATATTGCCCCTTGTAATAATCAATTATTTGGGGAGTCAGTACTGGAAAAGTGAAGTACATAGGACAGAGAGCGCAGTAAGGTCAGTAAAGAAAAAGAGCAGCATTCATAATTTATATATATAAATAAGGCTATCTATCTGCTAGAAGCCAAACAATGACAGGCCCTGGGGAAGGGCACCACTGAGATGCTTCGGGTTTGGGAAGGCACTGGGAAGCGTTGCACACGTACATGTCTTGGCACATACAGGCTGTAGTTTGTGGACACTCTCCTGTGTTTTCTTTTTCTCACTCAAATGTGAAGCAAGGTCACAAGAAAAGGTGAGTTTCTGAGAGAAAATGAAGTGTAAAATAATTTTAAGAAAGAGGAAAGGGTAAGCCAGGAAGACATAGTATGAGCACCTGACAGAATTAAAGATCTCTTCGAGGTTCGTGATCACGAATTTAAAATAAGTCAGCAGGGTTTTAAGGTTTGGTTTTTTTTTTTTTTCTAGCTACAATCAGTTGCAAAAAAATTTAAAAAACATGCAGAAACTGTGTAAGTTGAAAGACGTAAGCAGATGAACCTGTGCCCATACCTTGAGCTGTAAATAACTTACGGACGGTGTTCCCATGCCCAGTGCCGTGATACTTTCCGATAGTCACCTCAGCTAACTTCCTGATGCCGGAATGGGCTTACTCTGAAGACAAACACTCCCAACAATAGCTACTGGGAACACTCTACTCTTCTGTCACACAAATCGTCTCTACTCGCCCTTGCATCTTGACTTACCAAGGTCTAAGTTTCCAACAATTCACAAACGAGGGTTGGCTGGGCAACTAGGATCCAACCTTGTCTTACTCTATCATTACACTTAAATCTTCATTTTAGAAACATAAGAACTGGAGTCTAGGGATGCTGAATGATTTTCTAGGGCTGAGCCATTTTCCAGTGGTACAGACACAGTGTTCTCAGTGGATGCCTGGCCATCTCCCCGCTAAGCTCCTTCTAAGCTCTCTGCTGCTGTCATTAGACGCTCCTCCTATAGCTGGTTATACTGTCTCTCCTCACACTCCTTCTCGACAGCTATGCCTTCTATTCATGTTATCCCGCTGTCTTTTTACTATCGTCCAGCCCTCCTCGCACAGGTTACTCTGACAGCCTTCTAATCTGGCCTCCTGAGCCACTCATAATATTACAATGTCCAGAGCAGACACATTGACACACAGACTAATGGTTACACAGACTTAAAAGGGGTGGGAGGAAAGGAGTGGCTTCCATTAGATCCTGAGGTTCAGAGGGCACAGCAACAGTATTGTAAAAGTAAATGTGGTGACACTTATGTGACTATAGGTACATTCAAGGCACTAAACAAGTGAGTTCTATCTCCATGAGGTTGTTTTTTATAAGCACATGGACACTTGTGTGTGGAGGTCACACGACAACTTGGTGGGGATCTCTCTCCTTCCATGCTTATGTAGGTTCAGGGATTGAACTTAGGACGCCAGGCTTCACAGCATGTGCTTTACCGGCTGAGCTATCTCAATGGCCTTCTTTTTTATACTTATTTACCCAGACCACTACGATGGCATTCAGGCTTCCGTCAGTATTCTGCTATGATATTACAGTGTTCTTTTTGTATTTCTGTCAGTAGAAACAGGAGTGCAGCTCTAAAAGGCAAATCTACAGGTAACTGGCTCTCTTCCAGAGGAGCTGCTCTGTTTTGCATTTCCACAGCAATGGATGAAAATGCCACTTCTGTGGAGCCGGATCAAGAGAAAACTTTACCAGACTATGTTTGCCAGTGTGACAGGTGAAGGATAGCACCTCAATAGAATTTTAATTTGACTCACTCTTGATTCAACGTCAGTGCCTTTGCTGGGATGCAGTGATTTGCACCTGGAGGCTGGTACAGGAGGCCTGCCATGAGCTGGAGGCTATCAGGGCTGAGTGAGACTGTCTCAGGACAGCCAAAACAAGCGAGAAGAACAACCATCACTTTAGGACTTTTACGTGTGCTTAGGAGGCTTTTGCATTACTTTTGTTCTGGTTCCTTTAGTCCATCTTTCGGTACAGTTGCTGGCTTTACCTTACTTATGAACTCTCTCTATAAGGCTGATGCCTTTCTACTTTGCTTAGTTTCACCCCAGAAGTTGTTTCCACCTATATTTGTCCATCATTTCATTTCTGCTTTTGGATTACGAGATTCAGTAAGGAAACATTTCTCTCACTTCCAGGATACAAAATAATGTTTTCTTTTATGTATATAAATTCACTTCTCTAACTAACTTGAAGTTTGTCTTGCTGTATGGAGTAAGGAATGGAATAGCTGTGGACTTTTATCCTATGCTAACATATTTGTATAAGGCTTACTTGGCTAGACATACATATTTATCCAAACATTCAGTCTGTGCCAACAAGCATGATGCTACTCTAAGGCCAGGTGACTTTGCGTTCCACTTCTGAGGATACAAAGCTCTATTTTTGGAGGATGCAGGTTATCTAGACAAAGGCTTTCGGCATTTCCGAGCAGTCAGGCCTGAGCGACACCTTCTCTAGCTGTGCCAAGAAAGATGAAACGAAGCCAGAAAACACCGAGTCCTAGGGTTAGGATATTTAATTAAAATTAAGGTTAGAAATGTTAGAACTAAATAGGAACCTTACGAAAAGAAAAAGTGCTGTACATCTCTTTGACTAAAATTCAGTCAGTGTAATTCTATGAAAGAAAAATTCAGAAGTAAAGGGAACCCCAGTCTCTGAGTTTCAGGTTCGATTCTAAAACACATGAAGAGTGTCTTCTACTATTTGCACGTTCTCAACAGTAAATCCTTTCTCATACCGATGTTATGTGATAAATGCACTTTGGTATATTAGTGAAAATTTTAGCTGATTGCATCATCAGTATAATTAAAACCCATACTAGGCACAAAATAATATCAAAATTTATTCTGTTACCCAGAGAGAAATATACAATGTTGTGACTAATTTAAGCTAGGCATTGTTTTCATTCCCATCTGCTATGTGGAAAATTTGAAACAAACTTTCAGAAAGAATCAAACTTTATAGATGAGGGAAATGGAGCAGATTACAATCTGATCTCTAGAACACTAAAGTCTTCTCCTTCCACTGTCGGCAGTCCGGGAGACACTGTTTTATTACTGAGCATGTGATCTACTCTTAGCTACAGTCAAGAGTGAGGGAGAGCACCTCACAGCAATGGGTAACTGACAGTTCCATTGTGGTGACCTATTCACCTCACGTACACCATCTGAACTCCAACACTGTAAAGCCTGTCATCCTTCAGGTAGTGATGTCCATGCACTGGGAAACAGCAATGAAGCAGGTGAAAGAAATGTCCTGGGTAACATACTGCCAGCTACTGACATGTTCATCTTGAAGACAAGAAAGATACAGTTTTGGTCTCTGACTTGATCTGAGCCTGATCAGGTTTCTGGGACTTCTAAATCTGCATCAAATGTTCCTTCCAGGAAGCTACACTAGTGGTCAGATTAGGTAAGAATATCCCTGCTGCTGTCAATCTCTCCAGCAAATCAGAATGCTGCATATTATCACTTATGCTAGAATGTGGGGCTCCTTAAAGGACAGTCCTACTGTAGAATACATACTAAATATAGACTATGTTATAAGCATGTATTTATACCATGTCAGATGGGAAAAAATGAAGCTGTCAAAAGTACTGAAACAGGACATGGACAGGTTTTAGCCTTTGGGAATCCATTCACTGAGATTGTCCCTCTTTTGCAGAGAAGTGATCTCAGTGCTGTCCTCTGATGAAACTAAACACTCAGCATCTGATGATGCTCAACACTGATGAAAATCAAGCTTCACAGAGCTTTTTCGAAAGAATGGAAAGATATACATTTAAAAATACTAACTCTAGGCTAGGTGGTGGTGGTGCATGCCCTAATCCCAGCTCAAGAGAGGCAGAGACAGGCAGATCTCTGTGAGTTTGAGGCCAGCCTGGTCTACAGAGTGAGTTCCAAGACAGCCAGGGCTACTCAGAGAAACAACAGCAGAACCAACAAAAACCCTAAAAATATTAACTTTATAAAGATTATATATTTATATATATTTATAAATATTAACTTTATAAAGATTGTGAGCTGGCAGAGGACAAAATTAAGTTGCAAGTACGCTGAGAGATGATGACTCTAGCTTTATGAGTTTTCTCATTTATCAATACAGCAGTTCTAATATTTCATAATGCCTGCAGAGCTAGAATCTGGACTTCAGATGATCTTTTAGAGACGAAACTAGATTGCTAAGTGTTTCACCGGACTAGGACACCTACCTTTCCATGACAGCTAGGCACTCCTTTCTCCAGGTAAATCTACTCCCTCGTCGAAGCCGGAAGGTTCCGGGTGTGGCGGAGACTGGGGGAGGTGTTTGTCTCCATTCAGGGTCCTCTATTGGAATGGGGGCAGGTCTCATACTTAATGTAGCCCCTGGAATAAACAAGACATTTTATTTTATTTTTTTCAGCAAATATCTTGCAATTAAAAAAAAAATCAGTATTATGAAGATACCATGAAAACAAGACACTAAGCTCTGATTTTGAGCTTTTCTTTGTCCACTGAAACTTGAAGGCCATGATATTTAATATTCTTATTTTTAAAAACATGGGCAAGGAGCTGGAGAGGTAGCTTAGTGGTTAGGAGCAATGATTGCTCTTCAAGAGGACCTGGGTTCAATGCCCAACACCTAAATGGCAGCCAACAACCATCTGTAACTCCAGTTCTAAGGAATCCAATGCCCTCTTCTGGCCTCTCCTGACTCTGTACACACATAGTTCACAGACATACACATAAGCAAAACACCTATACACATAAGATTAAAATTGAACAGAGGAAAATCCTTAAGAGGTAAAAGCCTCTTCTTTCAAAAGCCTGTGAGAGTCAACATACCTGTCACCTTCCCATCTGCTTTAATGTGTCCCTCAGTTACTTTAATGCATTGCATACAAAGCATGAATCCTACCTCCTGAAGGACTAGACTTTCCTGTTAAGCCTTTTTTGAAATCCCTATACTGGGCCAGATGTGGTGCACATCTGTAATTCCACCACTTGGAAGTCAGAGGCAGAAGGATCACATTTATTAAGGCTTGCCTCAGCTACACGGGACTCTGTTTCAAAAAGACAAATGTCATGTAATACATCAGCAAAGGAAATAAGATGACGTTTTACAAGCTAAGGTGAGCAGGATTCAGTCTCTGTGGGTCTATTACCCACTAATAACCACGCATTCTTTCACCTCTTGACTATAACAACTTAAATCTGGGAAGAGTTCACTAATTTAGACTCGCTTTTCTCACATAGCTTCAACCAGTTATAATTCACTAATTCTTGATCTATCACATGTCTTTTTCTGTGACTTGTTCTGGACTTGAGACTAGACTCAAACCAGAGAAGCTCAGGCTTGTATGGACTTAGCTCACAGATCTGAATAGATTGGCATGCTTCCCTAGAGGGCCTCCTGCTCCTCTTTTACTGCATGCACTGCTAAACTCATCGTTCCCAAGCATAATTACAGTTACATCATTCTTCTGATTAAAGTCTTCAGGACGTTCCCTCTGACTATGGTTTAATGTAAATTCTTTTTCTTTCGTTTTAGACAAGGTGTAAAGTTGCCCAGAACTTCTGCCTCCACCTCTCAAGTATTGGAAATACAGGCATGCTTCACTATGTCTGACTAATCAAAACTCTTATTACTATGTCCTGGAAAGGCAGGTTAGACTTGAGGGGTTTACGTACAATGAATACATGTTACTCTCACACAATGAATACATTTTTCTTCATGATAAGAACTGCTTTCTATCATATCATCAGGTAACACCATGGATAATGTCTCTATTTTAATACACATATACTTCCCCCCTACTTCCCTTCCCCTTCACGCAAACTCTTTCTGAGACAGGGTTAGGCTAGCCTTTAACTCCTGACCTCAATAGTTCCTCCTGCTTTAGTATCCCAAGTAGCTGGAAGTAAAGGTATGCAAAACGTGGGTCTAGCTAAGCCCCTTCCTAAAGGCAACATCTTTATTTGTATTTTCTTGGATAGAGACCAATGGTTTAAGCCTAGATTGTCCTTTTCAGAAATATCTTCCCATTTCTCCCTTATTAGTAAATCTCTTCTTCAAATGGCAAACTAAAATATCTCAAATTCACATCATCTTTAATTTTCCTACCACCCCCTAGATATTACCCAGCCAGTCAATACTCAAATTTCATTAATTTTATATTAAAAATAAAACCAGTATAAAAGTTTCTTTTTATATGTATTGCTGATTTACCAGCATCATCCCTCACAACCATAACTACCCAGGGTAAGTCAGAAGATGCAGTTTCACAATAAGCTGTCCTATGACACGGACACAGTCCAAAGCTGGATCATAGGGAGCTTTGTACCCTCTGTCTGCATCTCCTTGGATGCTGGCCTAGCTGTCCTTTAGGAAGTCAGATCAACTGCACATGTAACCATGTAGAAAGGCTGCACAGAGTGAAGGATGCTCCCCTGATCTCCAGGTGCTTCTGCCGTTCTACCCGAGGGCCCGACAGTGGAGGGAGAAGCTGCCTTGTATACTTAACCCACAGTACATGCATCATGTAGATACTGCTATAGCCACTTTACAGAGAGAAATAAATACCCAGGCATATACTCCCAACAAAGGCATGCTGGCAGCCAGGCTCCAAAGGGCTCCACGGGTCCTTCCTTGCTTCCTGGTAGTTATGCCTTTATGTAGTGCTTTCCCATTCTGTCCTCATGACTAGACTGTGTGATCAACAGCATGTGGCAGTGAAAGCATGTCTCCTCCAGAACTGAAACACCAGGGCATCTTTCTTTGGTTTCTTTTTCAGATCACTTGCTCAAGGGAGGAGTTGCTAGGTGAGAGTGGATGCTGGGGTTCTTAAGGAACTGCTGACTCTCTCTGGCCATAAGACAGTAAGGAATAGGGATAGCCAACATCCATGTGAATGGCCTTGCATGTGGACCATCCAGTTCCAGTGACTGCAGCCCTTACTGATGGCTTGACTAAAGCTCATGAGGCTGTTTCTCCTGGATTTCCGATCTTTAGAAACAGGAAATAATCTTCGTTGTGCTAACCTGCACAGATGTGGCATGGTCTGTACCACAGCAGGTAATTAATGCAGGCCATCACAACCTGCCCAGTTGTTATTTCATCACAGCCTCCCAATCACTAAGCATGGCACTTACTCAAGTGCACCCATTTGGCAGAAAAAAATCCCTTTAAGACAAAATACTTTACTAAGAGTAGAATGAGCACCTTTTCTGTTTGTTTCTATTCTGCTATTATTATTCTGCCTTTTGTTAGTTTCTGGTTCTTTTTCTATTGTGCTAGATTTTAACTGAGTGGAGATGCAACATCAATTATCAGTCACATAGCTGTAATCATTTTTTCACTTGTCATCTGCTGTATCTTTGCTTATGGCTGTTTTAAAATTCTAATTTAAACCTAAGTTTGTAAGTCTTTCCATACAGCCAATGGGTGTGAACCTTTTGTATCAAGGCTAGTAGGTTTAAATCTCTTCCATTATCATCAGTGAGTTTAAATTTTTTATATTATGGTTAATGGGTTTATGAAAAGGGTTTAGGCACTCAGCAGTTAAGAGCCCTGGCTGTTCTTCTAGAGCACCCAGGTTTAATTTCCAGAACCTCCCTGGCAGCTCACAACTGTGATTTCAGTTCCAGGAGATGTGATGGCCTCTTTTGGCCTCTCTGGGCACTAGACTTGCAAATGGTGCACAGAAATACATGCTGGCAAAACACTCATACAAATAAATCAATAAACAAACAAACATAAATAAAAAGTTTCTTTTATCAAAATAACCAGAGCCTGGTTCAAAGTCTTTCCTATTTTTACCAGAGCAAGCAAGGATTATAGCACACAGTTAAGAGTCTAGGATAAGAACTTACCTATTTAAAAGTATATACTTTTTTTTCTGAAGAAAAAAAAAAAATGTCCAAAACAACCAAGCTAACTAACAGCTGGTCAAGATGAAGGCAGAATAAAAAAGGCCATGGGTTCTCTTACCCCACGTTTGCCCTGGTAAAGGGATGGAGAGATTCAGAGTAAAGGGGATGGGGGAAGAGAACACAAGATCAGGGAGCTCCAACGCGGGCTGCTAGAACTGTGGGTGTCTCTTAGGCAGGCATGCAAATCAACAGAGAGCAGAATCCTAAGAGGCTAAAGGAAATGGTCAGCCAATGTACAATAGAAATCCCTTTTTGTACTGGGATTTACTGTTAATAATAACAATCTTTAAAAATATTCTGTGTTGTCTAGACTTCCTGTAAGAAAAGAATTTAGACTAAAATAAAGTTGGTCAGAAAGAAAGGAAAGAAAGAAAGTGAGGAAAAGTGGGGATAAAACCCCCAGAGAATAAAGTAGTGACCTTGAAAGGAATCAAGACTACTTATGTATAGAAAGCTGGAATTGAATAATTTTAAATCTATAAATATTCTTAATTTTAAAAACAGCATATTAATTTTGAAGGTTTTTTTTCCTTGCTCCATTTCTTTATCAATGTAGCAGTCATTCAGAATAGCACAGGAGCCAGGCAGGCTAGCTGCCTGGAATCCAGCCTGGGAATGTGGGAGTTGGTGATCCTCAAAACAAGCCAGGTAGCAAGACAAGCTCTATCTGTGAGCTCTAGATTGATTGGCTGAGAGACCTTGCCTCAGTACGTAAGGTGGAGGAAAGACTGTGGATGATTCTTGCTATCAACCTTGGACCTTCAGATGCTCACATACACGTGTACCCCCCCCCACCACACACACAAACAAACACACACTTGAAAAAAATAGCCCATGAAGCACTTTGAATAAAAACAGATTTCTTCTAGAAAGCCCAGTCTATTTTGTTTTGATTCAGACAGACAGAGAGCAATAAATTCTACAAGAAAAAGATAGTTTCAAAATAAAGGACTTTGACAGGACAATGCAAAGAAACTAGACTGCAGGAATAATGAGAATAAGACTTAAAACTTCCCTAGAGCAACACAGGACTTCTGGGCTGCCGGTAACACCTGCTCCACATTATACCTGAGTTCACACTAAAGCAAAATTTTGTACTCTGTTTTGGCAAATATAGACTCATAAGGAAAAAAAAAGCCTGTTTTCATAATATGCTAATAAACCTTAGGTTTTCAGTGAGGGTTCTTCTGTAGATTATCTTATGTACAGGGTTAGAACTGGGTGAGGCCCTACCAATCAGCCAGCAAAGGAAGGTTGTTAGCACTATCCACAGAAATGGAAAATGACTTCTTATCTTTGACAACACCACACATCTATTTCCCCGAGCTCTGAGCTTTGATATGTGAAAGATAAGTGTTTTCTTCTGATCTGCACACTGACTTCATGTGCACTATACACAGGCCTCCCACCTGACTCGGTTTACAGTAAAGTCTGCAGATCAGTGTCATGAGCCTGCAGGAACCCAGCAAATCCTGCCTGTTGTAGTAATGATTGAATCAGACAAGAGAAGACTGGAGCTTAATTTGAATAAAGGAATTTTCTCACATCAAACACACTTAATTTAGCACTCAGTTCTTTAAGAAAACAGGCATTTTCTTATAAATGCCATAAGAAACAAGATCAAGTCCATGTGACTAGTTTCCATCAGCTTGTTTTAGGTATGAGACTTTGCAGGCTTTGGGATGTGCTGGGAAATTCTGATGATGGGTCTGTTTATCAGAGAATTATATTGTATCTGTAGATATTGGATTATCAATAAAAATAACCCCACTTTCCCTTGCTGAGTTTATGTAAAGAGAACCTTCCTTGTAAAGGAGAGACTTGAATGGATCTAGAGGCAGGAAGCCGAAATTAGAATTTCACTATAGAAATGCATCCAGAAGTCATTTAACGTAAGCAAAGAATCTACAAACACAGCCGACTTGTTTGCCAGGCATTTCTACAGCAAAGTCAGCTTTTCATTTTGCAGTTTGCCTTAATTTTGCATTTTTTCTCAAAGTGTATGTGACAACATGATGCTATTTACATTTCTCCTGATAACCTGTCTACTAGACAGAGGAAAGGTTATGGCATTAGCAAACTGTCTCCTAATAAACCCACCCAGGGTTTATTTCCTACAAACTGCTTCAGGCAAGCTGCAGGACCACACCTCAGGACTGGACCAGGCAGCTCTTCTCTGGAATCTTAACAAGAACCAAATTGACTTTCACATCTCTTCCCTCCCTCCCTCCCTCCTTTCAGTAAACATTTTATGTATTTTTCAAACAGACTACAGGGTCTAAAATTCAGAAAGCCACAAAAGGGCCATCATTCAACCGTAAGATGCCTGCCTTGCATGCACAAGGTCCTGGATTTGATCCCAAGCACTGCAAAACAAACAAACAAACGACCCAGAGGTTAAATAATTAAGTCTCTCTAAGTCTCCCCTTACTAACAGCACCCCTTTTCAGAGTTGTTCTTATCAGTTCCCAAACTAGAATTCCCAACAGCTTCTATACTTACAGAAACCTCTCTCTCTCTCTCTCTCTCTCTCTCTCTCTCTCTCTCTGTATTCCTTGGATACTAATAGTTATGTAGTATATATTGTTTCTGTTTCTTACATTTTAAACTTCTGTATGCTGTTTCACTGCATGCAAATATAATTCACACAAAACATATAAATAACTGTAATATTCTACGATATTTTCTTGTAGAGAACTTAAAACCACTTCTTGATAAGGTGATTCTTTTGACTTGCAAAGAAGAGCATAAGGCGCTCTAAGCAACTATTTAACAGGCACAGAAAAAAAACCTTAGGTGCCACTACACCTCCAAAGTACCCACAGAAGAAGAAACGCTTCCACTCTTTAGACAGCCTCAAAGGCTGTTTTAAAGTCAACAAATATGGACTGACAGGGAAACTTAAATACTGATGGGTAAGAGTCAACTACCATAAACACAACAGAAAGAACTACCATTTGACACTTACCAACTTCCTTTTTTTCTTTTTTAGCTGCTTGTAAAATATAACATACAGAAAAAAATGGAAGGAAGTGAGTATAGACTGGGGTTTTAAACAGGAGGCAGCGATGCAACTTCAATGAGAAGCCGATGCATGCACATAGAGGCATCATCCCTGACAAGGGAGACTACCTGTGCACAGAGGGCTGCTCCCAGGGAGCACTGTTAGTCTTTCCCTGTGCTTCCCATTGGGTGCCCTACATTCCAACTTCCTTCGATGTCTCTCAGAGCTGGGTAGGCCTAGCTTAGGTTCCTAGATACATTTAATTGGGAAGTGGGACTAAAAACAAAAATAAAATCATTCCGAGGTTTGAAGCTAGATTCATTAGAAGGAGTCCTCAGTGGGCCTAAAAATGTTGCTGCAGCTCTTTTGTTTCTAGTGAAGTGATTATGTCAACAGCTTCCACCCTGCCCCAAGCTGGAGTACAGCCCTAAAACCCCAGTGTGGGAATTCAGCTCAACAACCATTAGTCTCTAAGCAAGTTCTGTCCTAGGCACCAAATGCTCAGGTAAATATAGTTCCGCATGTAGCTAGCTGAACAGCACACACCAAGTATCCTTCCTTCTTCATCTAGCTAGCATTGTTGTGAATACCTGGCTTCAGTATGAGTCACAGGAGAAGGAACTCATCTTCAGGAGACTACTTAGCATCAAGTCTGACATACTGCTTCAAGAATATCATAGAATTGTGCTGGTCTCATATGGAAGCACCAGACAATTGAGCACTCGAAATGTAGTTGGTTTGAAACTATGTTATAAGTATAAACTACCTACTGATTTCTAAAGAATCTGGACAAGAAGTAAACAGGGAGTGAGGATGTTTCAATTTTCAAAATGAAAATTAAACATTGAAATGGCAGGTGCTAACATATATCATTACTGTGGATTTTCAGTTTCCTTCTGACATGTGGCTGCTAGAAAATAAGAACCCACACGGCGTTTGCCCTGCATTCCCTGTGAATGGTGCTGCCCTGGAACATGTCACAGTCATAAGAATAGAGGCACTTTTTCAAGAGATTGGCTTATGCTTTTAGACATTGCCAGAAAATATGAAAGCAAAATGTCAGCTGATAAATGTTGAAGGGATGATAGATGAGATTATCTAATTTTTTATAATTCCCCTGGAAGAACGGATTGAGCAAGGATCTGCAAGGGATGCTGAGACCGCCGTCTAACACAGGACAGAGTGTTTGCCTTGGAGCACAAGTAGCCACACAGTCTACTTAAAATGCAAAGGAAAGATCTCGTCTCCACCTTAACAGTGCCATCAAGCGCAGCCACAAGCAGTGCCCCCACTCGACTTGCTTTATGACACATGGCAACATGGACTTCCTACTATTCACACTGTATTTCACCTAGGGTTTCACTGAAAAGAATATACAGCAAAACTGTACTCATACTGCTTAATATTTCCTTATACCCACCACACATTTCCCTAGCAAAACATTTTATTTTTGTTGCATCTCAATGTAAATTGATGTCATTATGACAGGGCTCCCTTAAAAAAAAAAAAAAAAATCTATGCACTATTTCTGACAAAAACATTCAACCTGAATCTATGGAGCCCTTGGTTCTGACTCCCACTATATAGGCAATACAGACGATAAGGCACTAAGTCCTTTAAGAGTAAGGAGTTTGGAAACATCTACAGAGTGGGACATTCTGTAAGACAAAGAGATTTTAAAAGTTTACGTCATAAAAAAAAAAAAAAAAAATTGGGGCTGGAGAGATGGCTCAGCAGCTAAGAACACTGGCTGCTCTTGCAGAGGTCCTGAGTTCAATTCTCAAAACCCGCATGGTGGCTCATAACCATCTGTAATGGGATTCGATGCCCTCTTCTGGTGTGTGTGAAGAGAGAACACTCATATAAAATGAGAAAAAAAGAAAAAGACAAAGTTAGGGCAATTTAAGAATCTAGGGAAACATTCCAATTGCTGACCTAAAACAGATACCACTTATTAAAAATCAGAGAGGGAGAGAGTGGGTTGAGGGGGAAGGGGCAGGTATTGAGCTACACAAGACATTTTTCTAACAGAGAAATGTAATAAAGGCCTAGATGACGGCGAAGGTATTTACTTTCTTTGCTATAATAATGGACATCGTGGTTATGTGGGAAGCTACCTTCTGTATTAGGACAGTACACACAAATAAATCTTAAAAATATTAGTGAACAACAAAAATATTCATAATTTTTATATCTAGGAAAATTAACTGAAGATAGCTGGATACCTTATTGGTCTTTTTAAATGTCTGCATATCTGTAACACTTCAAAACAGAAAATAGGGGAGCATAAGAGTTTAAAAAATTTTTTTATACAGTTTGTTATTGTTTTGTTTTGTCTTAGTAGGTCCTTTTGGGTTGAGAAAAGCAAACAAACCAACAAACCCCTCACAAAGGCAATTGAACGCAGTACTGTGTATTTGCAGCTCCGGGTCATGCATGCAACACCTCACCTGGTGTGCATGCAGGATTTATGCAGTGGCGCTGCAGAAGGCATCTCGACGCAAATGTTACACTAACAAGGATCATAACCTGTGCACTGTTTAGCCCGAGACAGACACCCTCATGACATCATGTTTTTCTTGATCTATCACTTGTTACAAGTATCTTGGAATAAATGTTACCTATTCTTGGCAACTTCAGACATCAGGACTCGCGATCTTTTCTCTTAAGATTTCATCCTATTTTCCAATCTAGTGCTGCTTCCGGGAGCTATGTGAATGACTTCACCTTAAAATTCTAAAATATATTACCCAGGTCACAAGCAGTAAAAACACAAAAGCATTAGAAGAGATCACTGGAACAGTACAGTATGAACTCAATAAAAATATTAAATACATACCAATTAACATAATGTTTTTCTAAAAAAAAAAAAAAAAATTTGTGGGGAAAAAAAAGGTACAATTTTATTTGTGCACCTACAGTTGAAGAAAAAGGGGCCAGCCACTGATGTCATGAACATTCTTCCAAACTGTGCCTAGGAAAATCACCTAACCTGGAAACCAAATGGCAGCTGAGAAGAAGAGGTGAGCCCCTTGGAAACAGAAACTTCAACATAATGACAACCAGGGCTCAGGCTTTCCAATTGCCTATTTGCATAAAGGAAAATACTAAAACATGAAGCAAGTTTTCTGAACAAATTAGCACACGAGTTCACTGACATAATAATTCTTTTTCCTTTCGGCACAATAAATGAAAAGGATACTTACCAGGGTTTGTCTTCTCGAGTTGATACCATCGGTAGAATGCTCTTTTCTTCTGCTCACTCAGATCTGATCCCTGCTGCAGTAGCCAGTGAGAGATTCGACTCTGACTGATCCCTACAGAGAAAGAAAAATACTGGTGGGGCACTGAAATCACAAACAAGTTAATGAGGGTTCTGCTGGCTTTAGATACCTGGTGCTTATTTACATGACTGTGAGAAACTGTAACTTGAAAAAACTCCTTGACACTAGCCTGACCATACTGACATATGCAAAAATGACATATGAGAAATCAAGCATTCTATCAAAGATGTTACAGTGGCTTCTAAAATGAGTCTGCAAGCTGAGTCCATAAATGGGAGATAATGAGAAGACCCCAAGTAACATTACTTGTCAGAGCAACAGTCTGCGGCTACTTTAAGAACATGAGACACTTTAACGGATACTTTGAGAGGGAAAAATCTAGTCAGCAAGTTTTATCTTTCATTAATGACACTAATAAAAAGATTTAGGGGCTAGGAAAGGAAGGGTCATTGGAAACACTGACTTCGATACCGTTTCTGGCTACTTGCTAATTCATTTAAGCATTTAGACCCCTCTCCATTAGCAGAGAGAAGCAAGAGCTGGCAGACTTAGGTTACAACATGACCTCTGAAGAAAGCCCAGTAACGAAAAACCGTTTCCAGAGTTGACTTTCCTTTCTAAACAGAACACACTACACAGTAGTAGTTCTGTGCTATTGCTAATCGTCTCTTGTCAGCAATTACTTAGAGATGTGGATGATTTGCACATATGAAAGTCAAAATAATGTTTCAACACTTTCAAGAATCACTCGCTCATTCTGGTCCTTATATTCTTAAAATCCCAATATACAACTGGCATAAGCAGAGAAATCAGGAAAAAATAAACAAGACATTTCCAAAATATGATCCCAGTTTATCTTAAAGCCTCCAAAGCATGCCAGGCAGTGGTGGTGCACAGCTTTAATCCCAGCACTCAGGCCAAAGCAGGCAGATCTCTTGAGTTTGAGGCCAGCCTAATCTACAAAGAGAGTTCTGGGACAGCCAGGGCTACACAAAGAAATCCTGTCCTTTTGGAAGTCACATATCAGATATGCTGCAGATCAGATATTTACATTATGATTCATAACAGTAGCAAAGTTACAGTTATAAAGTAGCAACAAAATATTTTATGGTTGGGGGTCACCACAACACTAAGAACTGTATTAAAGGGTTACAGCTTTAGGAAGGTTGAGAACCACTGCTCCAAAAGGTTAAGATACCCACAGTGGCAACTAGACGCCACCAAACAGCACAGTACAAACATCTGTGTAAAGCTATTGTACTTAACAGACGGCAGGGCTACTATGACATCATCACATGTTAACTAAACGCAAGGCCTCAGGGTTTCAGGCACTTAGCAACTCCTATTAGAAGATGACAAGAGAAAACATGGCAGGAGGAGCTAAAAGAAAGGCTATGACATTAAGTTCTCTGACTAAAAACGTTTACTTTGTGTGTGTGTGTGTGTGTCCATCTGTCCATCCAGTGTACAGGGTCAGATGACAACTTTGGTTTCAGGAATTGGACATAGGTTGTCAGGTTTGATGTTAGGTGCCTTTACCCACTGAGCCATCTCACTAGTCCAAATGTCTGTCTTTTTTCAAAGGGTGTGATTCTTGTTTTGAAAATGTTCCCAAGTAATTCCCAGAGAGGTCTCCCAGTGGTAGAAGGTATATGTGATGCAGGTGCTGGCAGTCAGTGCTGTGTGCAAGCCCGCTTGTTAGGTGAGAATGCTGATTATTCTGAATAATTAAATCAGCTTTGTTTGGCAATATTGTAACCAGAATCTAGTTTTAGTCATCATGGTATCTTTTTAATACTACTCTAAAATAAGTTTGAAAAAAATGGTCATTCAGCACCATGAAATCAAAATCTAGTTGGATTTTCTGCTGTTAGGTAAAAAACATAAGGAAGTATAAAAATATATATATATCAAGGAAAAGTATGTCTGAGACGTTAGCTTTCTCCAATACTAAGTCACCCTCACGTTAGAGCCCACAGAGCCCATTAGCCTGGATAGCTGTCCACGCCGTGCGGCAGGCAGCAAAAGTCCATCAAGAGGACATCAAGTTACAGTACATTTTCATAACAAAAACTGGCATGCATTTAAATTTTTTGTTTTATTTTGTTATAATGTTTGTTTGTTTTTTGAGAAAAGGTTTCTCTGTGTAACCCTGGCTTTCTTGGAACTTACGACATAGACCAGCCTGAACTTGAACTCAGAGATCCATCTGCCTCTGCCACCCAAGTGCTGGGACTAAAGGACTAAAGCCATAGCCTGGCTAAATTTAATATTTTTTAAAAGCTACAAAACTCATAAAACTAATCTAACAAGAATAATCCATTAATACTCAGTATTATCAAGAACATGGGATTCACACATAGCAGGGCTATTTTCAGAAACAAATGGACAGGATCCATAAACACTGAACTTTGGGTATACGGACCACAGGAGTGAGGATTTACCCAGCACAAACACACTCAAAGACATGCACAAGAAGCCTCATAAATGAGCGTTACCCAGAGAATTCCCTGGTTTCAAAGCCTAAATGGCCATCAGTTGCAGAGTGCACATGTTATGATATCTGTGTCTTCTACTCAGACTGCCATAGCAACAAGAGGAGGATACACTAGCAGCATACGTGCTCACATGGGCAGACCTCATAGAAACAATGCTGCTTCTCAAGAGCCAAACACATACAAAAGCCATATACTATACTATACATAGGAATGCGAATCAGCACACTGGTACCCATGCAGGAAAGAAAAGGTCAAGGATGAAGGTTTATGTGGTGGCCAGCGATGCGCTTTACTGATAACGAAGATGGTAATGTGGTCTCTATACTTTATAAAAGTCACTGAGTCGTCCCCTACCATACATATTTAAAATTTAAAAATATCCCCACAAATTTTTAAAATTCAAAGACTATATATATGGAAAGATGCCCTTGATACATAAAGTATACACTTTTATGAATACATAATTTCATATACTCTGTATTATATTTATATCTAGATATATCAAAAGCTTATAGATACGTACTTTCACATCTAAAATTGTAAATTTCCCCCGCATTTCTACCACTAAAACTTTCTCAATCTTTCTACAAATGTTTTAATGTCTGGCTTTTGTCACTGAATATTTTATTTTCTGTTCATTCTTTTAGAAACAGTGCAATTAAAGTGAATGAAGACTTAAGTCCACTTCTGCCTTTTGTCTGCAATTTTACTCTAAGGTAAGCATGTGACTGACTTAAAAATATGTCATCACATACTTTTCTCTCTGTGTAATTATGAATGTAGTAAAACAAAGGGAAGAGCAAGTGATACAGACTGTCTTCCTGACTCACCTTGGATTCAGATAATAAATGCAAAAAAACAAACCAGTTAACCAAGCCATCTTCCGGAAGAGGCATTGTAATACAGATGAATAAACAGCAAATGTCACACTCAGAAATGATTTTTCTCTAGGGTCCTTGGCCCCCAGTCCCGGCTGCTCTGCAAGCTCCGAGGGACTTGGCATTCAGGTCCCAGCAGCTCCCCTGTACTGTCTGTCAGCTCTGCTACTTCCCTTGGGAGAAAATTCCCGATAGTCCCTTCCCTGCTGTGGAAGAAAATCTTGGGAAAAGTTTCAGCTCTTCAAAAACTCTTCTTCTTTACGTCTTGTAGGGCAGAAGCAAAGACAAATCTATATATAATTTACATACACTGAGTAAAACTAAGCTCTGCTTAATTTCTTTCCAGTGAGAAAGTAAGCCCCTCGTATCCAAAGGGATTGGAAACAGTCTTTAGCCCCATTCATAAAGCCTGTGAACTTCAGCTTTACTGGCCCCTCTCTGGAGTTTAGACACCACGCTTCCTCCACTAGAGGGCTCTCAACTAGAATCCAGCCTTCTAAATCTTAATACTGGACTCTGGATCCCTCTCCATGTTTTGTTTCCTGCCACAACTTACTGGCTCTTCACATGTCATCATCCTTAGAATGAGGGACACAGCTCCTCCAGAGCATCGTTTTGGCTCCAGGTGCTATGTTAGCTTTCTACTCATTAGTGGCCACTGGGATTCCATATTTAAGCCTCTTTCTTTGATCATCATAATTATCAACAATAATTTAAAATGTCAGGTAAATGCAAGAGACTCTCAGGGTACAGCCTGTTCTTGGAAACCACTGGCTAGGCAGCTTTAATGAGAATTTCTCGTAGGCCAACACAGTAAGCCTAATCCATTATCCTCCTCTCAGCTGCTTATCTTCCTACAGGAGCCAGCTCAGTTTAACCTCACCCACTCTCTCCCCTAAAGCTTACATTTTTACCAAATCTCTTTCCGCTAGTCCTCATTCCACTGTTCTGGAATCTTAGCCTCTTACCTGAACAACTATTACAACTCTGATGACACGAACAGGCCATCTCAGAACCACAGACTATGAAATCCTTAGACCACTGCACATCCTTCAGCAGCTTTCCACTGCTATCAGAGGTTTGGTCAGATAGGTTTTGTTATGTGAGCCCGAGTCTCACTAGATACCCCTGACTGGCCTGGCAGTCACTATGTGTCTCAAGCAAAGCTTCCTACTTTAGTGCTTTTGAGTGCCACATTACAAGTGTGTGTCACCACGGAGCTAATGATTCAATTTTTAAGCTAAAATACAATCATTCTCTATAAAAATTCAAGTATGTCGAACACACATAGGAAAATACTTCTTTTCCACCACTTTCTTATTTATTACCTTAGAATCATTCTTGTTTGTTTGGTATGGATGCATGTAACACATAAACTTTGAAAGAGCATACATTTGAGTTTCAACACATAGTAAGGGGCTAACTTTTCTCCACCTTGCACACTGTATACATCTAATTCCTCACTTAACCCTGGGCACAGCAACCTCACCAGACCTCTATGTTTTGTAAGGACACTTCTTTCTGTGGTTGTATTGTGTATGTTATGTTGTGTTGTTTGGTTTTTGATTGATTGCAGGCAGTGTCTCCCTCTGTCGCCTGAGCAGGCTTTGAACTCTTGGTACTCTTTCTCCCTCAGCCTCCTGAGTGCTGGGATTAGGGCTGAGTCACCATGACCAGCTTCAGGGTGACTCTTTATTGACACTTCTTTTTAAGGACTTTTAAAATTTCTACTGTGTGTATAAACAATGTACGCCCACATGTGTTTGTGCCTGCTGTCCATGGAGGCTGGAAGAGGGTGTTAGATTCAATTTTTAAGCTAAAGCTTAAATAACCTGGCTAAACTGCATCTGCATTTCTGACGTATATTGTCGGGATTACTAGAAGCTTATATTTCAAGATGTTAATAAATCCTGGGATAAAATTTTATGCAGCAACAGATGACTCACCCTGACACTGGCTCTGGGACCTTTGCCTTTACAGTAATCTTCACATTAACTTCTGATCTTTAGTCAGCACTTTCCTTCAGTCCTGACCCGGAGTTTTCACCATAACTTACTCAGGCTAGGTTTAAATGGATTCAAGATTTTCTCATTCCCCAGTTTTCTGACTTTGAAGCCCTGTATGTTTGTCGTAAATTGAGGTATATTCTACAAAGGGCAAACCCCTATGTATACAATGAGTTTTGAAAAATGTGTATGTGTGTGATCTTGGTGTGAATCAAACTACAGCTCTCTTCCTGCCCCTTCTTGGTTCTGACGTCAGTCAATACATAAATTTCACATTTTCAGCTTAACTCTTGTTGGCACTATCTCACCATGGAGTTCTTCTTACTAGTACAAGTTGATTGGTGCTTGTTAGCCAGGTCTTATCTACTTGAGGGTCTGTGTCCCAGTTTCATACTTGGAGGACAATGTTACAGAGATAAATGGGGTCACTGTTCCTTCAGGATCTGTTCAGCTACAGTAAAGTGAGTGGAAAGAGTACAGCAAGAATCTTTATGATGAGCTGGGCAGTGGTGGCGCATGCCTTTAATCCCAGCACTAGGAAGGCAGAGGCAGGTGGATTTCTGAGTTCAAGGCCAGCCTGGTCTACAGAGTGAGTTCCAGGACAGCCAGGGCTGCACAGAGAAACCCTGTCTCAAAAAAAAAAAAAAAAAAAAAAAAAAAGAATCTTTACAATGGCATGCCTCTGTGAAAGGAAAAAAAGCAAGACAACCTCCACAGGCACTGACAAACATGCTCAAAGTCACCCAGGGCTCACCATGCACCACCTACATGGCAGCTCACAATCATCTGGCGCTCCAGTTCCATGGATCCAACCCTATGAGAGTGCACATCATCACCATCACCATCACCACCATCACCCTCACCCCCACCCCATACACATACACACAAAAGTAAATATGTCTTTTAAAAGAAGAGTCAACAAAAAGTGACCCTGAAGCTGGTCATGGTGACTCAGCCCTAATCCCAGCACTCAGGAGGCTGAGGGAGAAAGAGTACCAAGAGTTCAAAGCCTGCTCAGGCGACAGGGGAAGACACTGCCTGCAATCAATCAAAAACCAAACAACACAACATAACAACCACAGAAAGAAGTGTCCTTACAGACACTGGGATAGTGGACTTATTTGACATAGATAGGAACAGTCAAAAGAACTACAGAAAAGGATGAGAAAAATGGTGTATCCTATAAAATGGATCAACAGAGACAATTATATGAAAGAACTAGACAAAAAAATTGGAGTACAGAAGAATAAATGAAATGAAAAATTTACTGGCAGGGTTCCACAGCAAAGTAGTTGCAGAAACAAACATTCATCATTGCACTGCAAAGGTCAACTGAGATGACTTATGAGGAACACAGACAGAAGGAACACCACAGAACAAAGCTTTACAAACACATGGGATACCACCACACATACCAAATACAGATGAGACTCTTAGGACACACCAAAGTAAACGAAGAAGATTTTGAGAAAATAATGGCTAAAATCACAGAAATTTTGATGAGAAATCTTAATATTTTAAGGTGCCTAGTGAGCTTCATGTATGTTAACCCAAAATGTCACATCTACAAGTATCATAAATCAATACCCCTCCCCCTACAATAGGACTGGTGAGATGTCTCAGCACAGAGGTGCTGCCAAGTCGGACAGCCTAAGTTCAATCCAGGGGATCCACATGGTGGAAGGAGAGACCAATTCCCACGGGTTGCCTTCTGGTCTCCACCCATGACCTACAGCATACATGTGCCTCTACCCACGTGCTGATCAGGGCTGAGAGTAGGTTCCTCAGAGAAGCCATGGGAAGGATACATAGGACACTGCCTGAGGAATACAAGGCAGTGCCACAGGGAGTTTCTGAAATGAGGACTTCCTAGGACATAATGAGAGCACATTAGACAGGAGCGTGAATACACTGAAGACAGAAAAGGGAAGGGTGCTATGGGGTGCATCTCAAAACAGCCACAACTGATGGCTTCGGAGAGATCAGGCCACCTCAGAAGACTGGGGTCTCTAAGAGTACACACTGGAAGGTATATGTCCCCAGTCCTCTGGACTCCCTGCTTCCTGGCTCTGTGAGGTGAGCAGCTTTGCTCTGTCATTCCCTCGTGCTGCTGCTGTGGTGGAGCAAGTGACAACAAACTAACACAGACAAGAAAGAAGCTACATACATAAATAGAGAAGACAAAGGTATGCTCTTAGTCTGTAAGTACCCTGTGCTATTCTATTGAAAAGGCAAGTGTAACACATAATTACATATTGTATGTTAATAAACACATGTATTAATTAGTATGCAATGTATATGACAACATCACACACAAAACATGAAAAAATGAAGTTATGTAAGAGCAGAGTTGTTTTGAAATTAAGTTGATATTAAACTGATATTTAATTAACTGGGCTAGATTATTATACATTATTATACTACTATTATTATAATATTATTATTATTATACATTAACATGTCAATAGTAATCCTTAGTGCAACTGCCAAAAGAACAACTGAAACTATATTAACAAATAACCAGGGATTTAAACTTGTATACTAGCAAGTACCCACTTAACAAAAGGAGGAAGCAATAAAAATTAAAAAGGCACAAACTATACAGAGAACATGGTAAATATAAATCATGCTTATTCCAATTACATTAATTCTTAATGAATTAAACACTACAAAAGAAGACAGAAGCTGACAAAACAGATAAAAAAACACTATAAATTCAAGGCCTCCTCACCCAGAGGCCATGCTGACCACCAGAACTCCAGGTAAGCTGCCCTCCCGTGGATCCCCCCCCCCCGACTCTCTTGGGGTCCCCCTCCCGTAGATATATATCCCCAATCCCTCAATCCCCCACTCCTCCTCATCATGGTGTCCCAGCCCCCAACATAGGCAGAGACACCTGTTCAACCACAGGCCACACTGGCCAGAAGACCAGAGAGAAACAAACCAAGACAAGGAACAAAATACCATCCAACAAAGACAATCTCAGACACCAGCACCTGGACCTATAATCACCTCAAACCCAGATGCCCAGAGGCCAGTGTAAATAACACAATCACAACAGCCAAGGCAGTATCTCCCCACCAGAGCCCAGGTACCCTACTATAGCAAGCTCTGAATATTCCAATACAGCTGAAGCACAAGAAAAGGACTTTAAAACCAAGTTTATGAGGGAGATAGAAGACCTCAAAGAGGAAATGAATAAATTCCTTAAAGAAATCCAGGAAAAGACAAACAAACAAACAAATGGAGGAAATGAATAAATCCCTTAAAGAAGGTCAAGGGGGGTGGGGAGAACTGCTGAAGGAAGCAAAACTATTGCTGAAAATGGAAATAGAAGAAATAAAACACAAATTGAGGGAATTCTGGCAATGAAAACTCTAGATAAGAGAACAGGAACTACAAAGGCAAACTTCACCAAAAGAGGTGGAGGCGCAGATCTTAGGCAGTAAAGATACGATAGAAGAAATAGATACATTGGATAATAAAAATGTTAAGTCTAAAAAATTCCCCACACAAAACATCCAGGAAATCTGGGACACAATGAAAAGACCAAATCTAAGAAAAATAGGAATAGAAGAGGGAGAAAAATCCCATCTCAAAGGCTCAGAAAATATTTTTAACAAAATCATGGAAGAAATATTTTCTAGCCTAAAGAAGGAAATGCCTATATATATACAAAAAGCATACAGAACACAAAACAGATTGGACTTGAAAAGAAAGTCCTCTTGCCATATAATAATCAAAACACTAAACATACTGAACAAAGAAAAAATACTAAAAGCCGAAAGGAAAAGGGAACAAGTAACATATAAAAGCAGACCTATTAGAATTATAAGCAACCTCTCAATGGAGACTCCAAAAGCCAGCAGGGCCTGGGCAGATGTCCTATAGACTCTAAGAGACCACAGATGCAGCCTAGATCTAGCAAAACTTTCTATTACCATAGATGGAGAAAACAATATATTCCATGAAAAAAAATCAAATTTAAACAATATCTATTTACAAAGACAGCACTACAGAATGTGATAGAAGGAAAACTCCAACCCAAGGAGGTTAACTACACCCATGAAAACATAGGAAATAATCTCACACAAGCAAAACCAGCACGTGTGTGTGAGTGAGTGTGTGTGTGTATGCCAACACCAACAAAAATAATAGAAGTTAACAATTACTGGACATTTATATCTTTCAATATCAATGGACTCAATTCCCCAGTCTAAAAAAAACACAGAATAGCAAAACAGATGAGAAAGAATCCATCCTTCTGCTGCATACAAGAAATACACCTTAACATCAATGATGGCATTACCTCAGAATAAAGGGTTGGAAAAATTGACCTACAAGGCAAGCTGGTGTTGCCATTCTAATATTTAACAAAATAGAGACTTCAAACCAAAATTAATTAAAAGAAGACACTTAATACTCATCAAAGGAAAAACTCACCAAGAATGTCTCAGTATTTAACATTTATACCCCAAATGCAAGGGCATCCTCAATTGTAAAAGAAACATTATTAAACCTTAAATCACACATTGACCCTCACAAACTGAGAATAGAAGACTTCAATACTGCACTCTCATCAACGGACAGGTCACCTAGACAAAAATTAAACAGGAAATACTGGAACTAACAGACATAAACCAAATGGACCTAACATATCTACAGAATATTTCACCCAAATACAAATTAATATACATTTATCTCAGTACCTCACAGAACATTCTCCAAAAGTGTCCATATACTGGGCCATAAAGCAAGCCTCAACAATAGAGAAAAACTGAAATACCCCCTGCACATATCAGACTATACCATAGATTGAAGCTGGATTTCAACAACAGAAACTACAGGAAGCTTACAAACTCATGGAACCTGAACAACTCTCTACTGAATGTGAGAAGTTCATTTTTTCATATTCCATTTATCTCCACCCGGAAATTAGGCCACAAGCCACTTGTTAAGTAAGGCACTTGTTTTCTCAGCTAATCCTGACTGAGTTACTTTAAGGCTGGGAGCTCCAGCCTTTGGTTATCACCTCAAAGTGACACAGCAGGAGGCTAGAGAAAGCAGTCTTCAGGAATTGCTTGGTTCTAAAGTTGAAGTATCAGAGAGAAAAAGGGAGGGGGACTTATCTCTGCCCTTTGTTCTCAGAACTTTGTAGGACTTCCAGAGTAAGTGTTCATGGTAAAAGCTCATTGCGAGTCTGCACATAAATTCAGTCATAAACTGAATAAGAGATTATAACAAGAGTATATACATGCATATACTAGGAGCAATTATCTTAACTTTCACCATTTGTTACCAGCTTGCAGGGTCAAGGAAAGTTTAAGACTGTAACTAAGCAGTCCTCGACATTTTGTTTAGATAAACCCAGTCAATATCTTATCTCCTGGTTTTTCACCGTGTCCATTTGTGTATGTCATCTTTATGACCTCTAGTTGATGGTTTCTGTAACCCCTCAGAATGTGCCCTAAGTTTTAAAAGTCTGCTGTTATCTCAGAAGCAATTAAGCAGTCCTGTAATAAAAGGGACTCAAATGTCTCCATCTGGGTTGCCATTCTAAACAATGGTAACCCTTGCATGCTAGATGTTTCTGTAAAATAAATGCTCTTTGTCTTTGCATACTATCTGAGTCTGGGGTCTTTCTTCAGTGATTTTCAAACCCTTACAAATGAAAACTGAGTCAAGACAGAAATAAATTTTATTTAAAAAAATTAAAGACTTTCTAGAATTCAATGAAAATTAATACACAACATACTCAAACTTGTAGGACACAATGAAAGTGATGCTAAGAGGAAAGTTCATAGCACAAAGTGCCTTCATAAAGAAATTAGAGAAACCTCATACTAGCAATCTAAAAGCACATGTGACAGCTCTACAACAAAAACAAACCAAGGGCTTGAAAACAATACAATAGAAACAAAGAACAATACAAAGAGTCAATGAGTTGGGTTTTGTTTTGTTTGTTTGTTTGTTTTCTTTTTTTTTTGCAAAAATCAACCAGATAGGCTGTTCAGTATCCAAACTAACTAATAGACATGAACAGAATATCCAAATTAACAAAATCAGAAACAAAAAGTAGAACATATCAACAAACACCAAGGAAATCCAAGGAATTACAAGGTCATGCTTTAAAAACCTATACTCCATAAAATTGAAAAAATCTAAATGAAATCATTAATTCTCTTGATAGATTCAACTTGCCAAAGTTAAGTTAAGGTCATATAAACAACTTAAAAGACCTATAACCCCTAAGGAAATAGAAGCAGTAATTAGAAGCCTCTCAATCAAAAAAAGCCCAGTGCAGGACAGTTTTAGCACAGAATTCTACAGACTTTCAAAATAGGGACAATACTCCTCAAATTATTTCTCAATAGAAATGGAAGGAACAATGCCAAATTCATTTTATGAAGCCATAGTGACCCTGATACCCAAACCACGTAAAGATTCCACTAAGAGAACTACAGAATAATTTCCCTTATGAACACAGATGCAAACAACAACCACAGAAAAAAAAAGAAAGAAAGAAAAAGAAAAAGAGAGAGAGAGAGAGAGAGAGAGAGAGAAGATAAACCTCAATAAAATACTTTAAAACTGAATCTAGGAACACATCAAAAAGATTATCTACCATAACCAATTAGACTTCATCCCAGAGAATCAGAGATGGTTCAACGTAAGAAAAATCAGTCATTGTAACTTACTGTATAAACAAACTGACAGAAACAAAACAAAACAAAACAAAACACACAATATCTCATTAAATGTTGAAAAAACATTTGACAAAATCCAGTACCCCTTTAGGATAAAAGTCTTGGAGATATAAGGGATAAAAGGTACATATCTAAATATAATAAAGGGAATATAACTCCCTTTAGCTTATAGCTTCCCTTATAGCAAGCCCATAGATAATATCAAATGAAACGGAGAGAAACTAAAAGCAATTCAACTAAGACAGGGACAAGACAAGTCTGTCTACTCTCTATTCAATATAGTACTTGAAGTTATAATGAGAGCAATAAAACAACCAAAGGAGGGCAAGGAATACAAATCAGAAAGGAAGAAGTCAAAGTATTGTTATTTGCAGATGATATGATAGTATAACATAAAAGACCTGAAAAAATCTACCAGGGAACTTCTACAGCTAATAAACACCTTCAGTAAAGTTGCTAGATACAAGATTAAATAAACAAGTAAACAAATCAGTAGCCTTCTTATAATCAAATGGACTGAGAAAGGAATTAAGGGAACAACAGCCTTCACAATAGCTACAAGTAATATAAAATACCTTGGGGTAACCTCTAACCAATCAAGTGAAAGACTTGTATGATAAAAACTTCAAGCCTTTCAAGAAAGAAATTGAGGAAGATATCAGAAGATGGAAAAATCTCCCATGCTCATAGATAAGTAGAATTAACATAGTAAAAATGGCCATCCTACAAAAAGCAATCAACAGATTAAACACAATCCCATCAAAATTCCAGCACACTTCTTTACAGACTTTGAAAGGACAATTCTCATCTTCATACGGAAAAACAAAAAGCCAAGGATTAAAACAATCCTGAACAATAAAAGAACTTCTGCTTATATCACCATACCTAATTTCAAGTCGTTATTACAGAGGTATAGTAAGAGAAATCAAATGGTATTGGCATGAAAACAGACACATTGATCAAGGGAATCGAATAGAAGACCCAGACATAAACCCACATACCTATGGACACCTGATTTTTGATAAAGGAGCCAGAAATACAAAAGAGAAAAAAAAGAAAACATCTTCAACAAACAGTGCTGGTCTAACTGGCTGTCGACTGTAGAAGAATGCAAATAGAACCACATTTATCACCCTGCTTAAAATTCAAATCCAAGTGGATCAAAGACCTCAACATAACACCAGATACACTGAACCTGATACAAGAGAAAAGTGGAGAATAACAGCTTTGAACACACTGGCACAGGAGACAACTTCCTAACCAGAACACCAATAGCACAGGCATGAAGATCAACAATTAATATATGGGACCTCATGAAAGTGAAAAGCTCCTGCAAGACAAAGAACACCATCAATAGGACAAAATGGCAGTCTACAGAAAGGGAAAAGATTTTCAACAACTCTACATCAGATAGAAGGCTAATATCCAAAATTATAAATAACTCAGCTGACAGTGGTGGTACATGTCTTTTATCCTAGCACTTTGGAGGCACAAACAGGAGGATCTCTGAGTTTGAAGCCAGCATGGCCTGCTACAGAGTGAGTTCTAGGACAGTCAGGGCTACACAGAGAAACCTTGTCTGAAGAACAAAACTAACCAAAAAAAGAACTTTGGAAACTAGACAAAAAACAAACTAGACAATCCAATTCAAAAATGGGGTACAGATCTTAACAAAGAATTCTCAATAAAGGAATCACAAATGGCTGAAAACCACTTAAAGAAATGTTCATCATCCTTAGCCATCAGGAAAATGCAAATCAAAACTACTTTGAGATTCCATCTTACACTTGTTAGAATGGCTAAGATCAATAACACAAGTGACAGCTCATGCTGGCAAGGATGTACGGCAAGGGAAACACTCCTCCATTGCTGGTGAAGTGCAAATTTGTAAAGCCACTATGGAAATCAGTGTGCCAGTTCCTCAAGAACATGGGACTCAATCCATTTCAAGATCCAGCTTTGGCATTTACCCAAAGGATGCTCCATCATACCACAAAGACACTTGCTCAACTATGTTCACAGTGGGTTTTTATTCATAATAGCCAGAAATTGGAAACAGCACAGATGTCCCTAAACTGAAGAATTAATAAAGAAATTGTAGAAATAATTATTTATCAGTTAAAAAAATGAAATCATCCTGAGTGAGGTAACTCAGATCCAGAAAGACAAATATGGTGTGTACTTATTTATAAGTAGATACTAGCTGGTAAGTAATTGATAATCATGCTACAATCTACAGACGCAGAGAGACTAAGTAACAGGGAGAGTTGGGGTTGGGGTGGGGACATGGATCTCCTGGAAAGAGGAAATAGATTTTGCAGGTGAACGGGAGAAAGTCAGAATGGAAATAGAAGAGATCAGGTGTGATGGTAGAGGAAGAGAATACTGGGAGAGACAACTGGAAAAGGAAGGCATTTGCGGGGTGATGTGGAAACCTAGTGCAATTGAAACCCTCTGCAATCTACAAGGGGGACCCTGACAAGGACTTCTACTAATGGAAGATATGGAGCCTAAACATCTTCTGTAACCAGGCAAGGCGTCCAGTGGTGGGACTGGAACACCAACCTAGCCACAAAACCTCCAACCTACAATCTGTCCTGCCCACAAAATGTGCTAGGGCAGTGATGGAGCAGAACATGTAGAAGTGTCCAACCAATGACTGGTCTAATTTGAGGCCCATGCCACAAGAGGGAGCCCAAGCCTGACATTGCCTGGATAACCAGGAACCAGAAGCTGGATAACCTAGAGACTTAGAATAGAACCAAATGCAATGGGGGTGTAGAGTTGTCTATGAAATGATCCCTAATGATGTCCTGCTATACTCACAGACTGGTGTCTAGACCAGTCATCATCAGCTGAAGGGAGATCCAAAGAGATATCTGGTGATACAGAGATCCACAGCTAGATATTAGGCGAAGAGAGAGCCCAGGTTGGAGGTCTCCATTAGGTCTCTCCTCTTAGAGCTCAGGGAATCCAGTAGAAGAATGAGCAGAGAAATTGTGAGAGCCAGATGGGTCAAGAGCACAGCGAGAGGATAACCCCACAGATTGAAGTAAGCAGGGCTCATAGAGACAGAGTTGGCAATTGTGGAACCTGCATGGGTCTGTGCTAAGTCTTCTCCATCTATGTTATGGTTGTTGGCTTGGTGTTTTAGAGGGGGGACTCCTGACAATGTGAATGGGGGATATCTCTGATTATTTTGCCTAATCTTAGAATCCTTTTCTCCTACTGGGTTGCCTTGCCCACCTAGGTTTGTGCTTGGTCTTATTATATCTTGTTGTGCCACAGTCAGTTGATGTCCCTCAGAGGCCTGTTCTTTTCTGGGGAGAGATGGGTGTGGGGTGGATTTGAGGGAAAGGGAAGGAAAAGGGAATGGGAGAAATGAAGAGAGGGGAAGCTGCAGTCAAGAAGTATTGTATGAGAGAAGAAGAAGAAAACAGTATATACCTGTTATATGCTGTTTATAAGAAATATATTCAAAGACAAATATGTTGAAAGAAGAATTGGAAAAAGCAGAACAAGCAAACAGCAGCCACCACTAGACAAAATAAACTGTAATTAAAAAAAAAAAACCAAACTTGATACTACAAAAGGCCTGGGCTACATATACATAGTGAGACTCTGTGGTGAGCACAAACACACAGTCAATGCACAAGGAAGATATAATTAAAAACATAAGCACATCTAACAGAGCCTCAAAATCCATGCGTCATATCCCACTTGTAGGTACCCCATTTGTAGGAACCACACTTGCCAGTACCCCACTCTCCAGAAATAAAATAGTTAGCAATAAAGAAACAACACATGCACAGGAAACAAAGCCTAGCAAACATTCTACCCAGCACATGCAGAAAACATGTCACTCTCAAATGTTTACCAAGGTGACATTTACTCCACTTTAGAGAATGACACATCCCTCAGTCCTCAAACTACTGGGATGTGTACATCCAGAAAAGTCTCCAGAAAAGGTGACACTATTTCCGTAGGGAATAAACAGATTATTTCTCCAGTTGCAATAGGATCAGTGGCATCTGGAAGCAGCAGTGGTAGCGTGCATGCCTAAAATGCAGAAGATCCTGAGTTAAATGAAAAAAAGAAAACAGAAGAAGAAGAAGAAGAAGAAAAAACCCTGGGAAATCCAACAACATAGAAATTAGACAATACTTTCCTAACCAATGAGTCAAAGAAGAAATTATAAAATAATTTTGAGACGTTAGAAAGAAAAACATATCAAACTTTCACAATGAAGAGACCAAGGCAGTGCTTTGACAGAAGCTTACAGTTGCAAGTACCCCTTCAGCTAGATACACTAACCAACAGAAAAAGAACTCAATTATTAAAGCACTGGTAAGGCTGGGGCTCATCTCTGCAGACATAAAAAGGGTCATAAGAAAATTCAGAGAACAGTGATATGTCAACCAAATCTGTAACCAAGATGAAGTGAACAAAATTCTAGGGGAAAAAACTAAACTAACAACTACTCCCAACTCAATCTACGAAAGCAGTGCTGCCCACAACCAGACCAGATGAAGGTACTGAGAGCAAAGAGGCCCGTGGCTTGACATCCCATATGAATCCTATGTAAAAGTCCTCAACAACATACTAGAAAACTGAATCCAACCATGTAAAAAAAAAAATTATACCACGACTAAATGGGATTTAAGTTGGGAGAATAGAATTCACTAAATAAATGAAAATCAACTAAAGTAACATTATGTACTAGTCTACAACAATGTATAAGAAAACCAGCAACAGAGCACCTGACCAAGTCAGTATCCACTACCCAAAACCCCACAAATCTTATTGTGGGTGTCTTAGGGTTTTACTGCTGTGAACAGACACCATGACCAAGGCAAGAATTATAAAGGACAGCATTTAATTGGGGCTGGCTTACAGGTTCAGAGATTCAATCCATTATCACCAAGGTGGGAACATGGCAGTATCCAGGCAGGCATGGTGCAGGAGTAGCTGAGAGTTCTACATCTTCATCTGAGGGCTGCTAGCAGAATACTGACTTCGAGGCAGCTAGGGTGAGGGTTTTAAAGCCCACACCTACAGTGACACACCTACTCCAACAGGGCCATACCTTCTAATAGTGCCACTCCCTGGGCCGAGCATATGCAGACAATCACAGTGATTCTGATACCAGACAGTACACAAACAAGCTGTGATTTAGACTGAATCTTGCTAGGACATACTCTTTTTAAACTTGTAATGGTGTGTATATTTTAAAACTTGGGTTTGGGTTTCATTTTCTGAAACACAGAACCCATGCATGTCATGTAAATTAGAAAAGAAAAAGAATTAAGTCCTTTTGTATCCATGCCCTCCAGCTAACTCTCTTACTCACTTTGCTTAAAACAGAGTTGCCTTCTTCATTTCTGGACTGACAGTAACACATAATGCAAATGAACCATAATTTACCTAACAGCTTCCGTCTGATGGGCACAGGTTATTCACAGCTTTATGCTACCATATCACATACAATAAACATTATTATACCATCATCCTTCAAGATATAAGAAAGTATTTCTGTAGGATAAACTCCTGAAAGAGAAATTACATGGTTAAAACTAGAGGACTTAAAAGAAAAAAATATTACTAATACAAGAGTTGTATTTTAAAGAATAAAGCAAATTAATTACAGACTGGAACTGTCCTAGCTCTGTGGAACAGTACTTGTCTGGCATGCACTAAGGACCTGATGATTTCCTCCCCTGTGTGTGTCTAAGTAGAAACCTTATCCTGTTTGATGCATGGACATTATAGTCAAATGTATCAAATAACTGTTTAGTTAACATTTACTGTACTGAAAGCATAGGCAAAATCATCAAAGTAGTAAATGTTAATAGCTGGTTGAAATAGGCTATCTAGAAGAAGGTATGCCACAGCTTATGCTTAATTAATGTGATAATATTCTTTATATACTAATACAGCATAATTTCCAAGTTAAAAGCAAAGACAGCTAACACTATATATGTATGTACGTAGTGTATGTGTATATATGGCATATCACCAATCGGCACAAAAAGAGAAGATTTATACATATACTTATTTGCTTATAAATGTATAAAATATCTCTTAAGAAACTAGTATTTATCTGTTCTGGGAAAGACAACAGCAAAAATGATAGAAGGAAAAGAGCTTTAATACCATACCCTCCTCTGAAATCCATACTGCAGGAATATAATTCTGTAACATAGAAAATTAACTTAATGCAGGAGGGAGAGCACACCTAGAGCCTTTGCATAGGAGCTCAAATCCAGCCCTGGTAATAGTGAAGCCCCCATCAAAAGGGGGATGGGTAAAGTAGAAACTTAAGGGTTCTTTGGAGAGTCAGGTGGGTTGGATGATGTTTTGCTGGGGCAAACACATGAAGGAGTAGGAGTGTTTTCCTGAAGTGGACACAGGTGAACGACTAAGGCAAACTCGTGAAGAACATTTCACTGAAGCAGACCCAGGAGAGAGGATGTTCAGCTAAAGCAAACATGTGAACGGACACGTGGTAAAGGATTCTTTGCTTACAGCGCCCATGCATTGGTCTGCCTTACACTGTGTACTTGACCTCCATTTTTCAGGACTCTGCAGACTCAGGCTGATTGGATGCACGTGCAGAGGCACGTGGAGGACACGTGATGTTTGGAGGTATAAATAGGACTCGACATCGTGGCAGAGAGAGAGAGGCTTGCTTATAGAGCTAGCTGTAAGATGCTTGTGGGTCTCATGTCTTTGCTAATCTTCAATTCCCCAAGAGGGGCACAGCAGAGGAACTTCTGGCATCCCCTTGGGGTCCTCGCTGCTGACTCAAGCGGAGGCTGAGGCCTGGCTCTCTCTGGTAGGTCGTGTCACCATTGTTGCTAACCCGACTCTACCAAACTGGGCTGCTGGTGTATCCGTGAAGTTGTTTGTGAGTGGATTGAGCTGCCACTGCCTGCTGACCTGTGAACTGAACTGCCGATCTCCAGACAACACAGATGGGAGTTGCTCCAAAGAACCTTTCTAAACCGGTCCACTTCCCCCATATCCTTTCTTTCCCACTACCTCTGGTCGGTGGTGGGCTAGAAGGGAGGTTAAAGCGTTTAAGAACTGTCATTAAAAATTAAGGTTTGAAAAAATTAAAGATACAGGTGGGATAATACATTTTAAAATTCATTCTCTCTACAAGTTCATGTTATATATTAAGAACTATTAAAAATGTGGTCGACATATTTAATCTTGAGTAGCCTAGTTCCATAAACGGGCACTGAATGCTGGTGAAAATTAAGCAGAGCCAAGATTCAAAATCATGGCTCAACCCTTTCCTGAGTATAGAACTAAATTACTCGGAGAAACCTTGCTCTAGAAAGCAGGTAATTAACTACATGAAGCATATTCTAAACCCAGGCCCTGCACAGCTCTACGTATATCCTTGGCCCTCTATATGCATTCTCTCCGCACTGACCTGCTTCTGCTTAAGAACCTTGACTGCAGTGATTGAGAGCTACAGGATGGGTAACCCAGCCAGGTCCTCACCTTGGTTTTCTTATTTGTAACTGTGGGACTTCACGCCTGTTTCTCAATTATATAAAGCAGTTAGCATAGCACCTAGCACTTGGTAAGTGTCACATCAATTACAGCTAAAAATAAAGACTCTTTAAAGGGAGGTTTGGCCTAGAGTGTATGCCAGTACCAAGCAGAACTGGCCCTAGAACACATGCCAGCCATTTGCCCAATGATGAGGCCAAACCAGAGCCTCAAACAGAGATCAACAAAATTCAAGAGACATTAGTCTTATTATTATACACAAATATTTCAAAGACATAGTATCTTCTGGAAAAATCATGGCAAACTAGTGTAACAGCCTTCAAAAGTCATCTAAGTAGTGGAAGAAATTAGGCACGAAAGGCAATCTTTCTGCTAAAAAAAATAATGTTAAAAGAAAACAAAAACCTTTAAGAAAATAGCATATTTTAGTTTTTAAAAGGAGTCAAACTCAAAACATTAAATTAAAAATTACTTTACAAAATACCACAGTAACATTATAAAGTCACATTATTTTGAAGTTTGAAGAAGGAAGATCTGGGGTTGAGGACATACTGAGTTACACAGTGAATACCAGGCCAGCCAGAATGACAGAGCAAACTCCCTGTCTTTTAAATACAAAATCAAAAAATGACGGTTTCTAAGAATTTGTCATAAATAAAAGTGACAAGTCTATAGCAATGTTACTTTGGATAGATAGGCACTTTAAATTGAACATGTTCAAAAGCAGGACACTGTCCATGTATCTGCCACAGAGACCTAGAGACAGTCACACGGGCTACCGCTCAGCCTGAGGCTTGCTACCATCTCACAGGAAGTGCCTCCTGACCTTCTTCCTAGGACTTCCCCTTAACATTTATTGTTTGTTTATGGCCTAACATCACACTGTTCATGCGGCTCTTGAGTTCAATCAAAGACAATTCTGAATTCTTGATACAATTGTCTCTACCTTCTTAGTGATGGGATTATATGTATGTGTCACCAGACCTAGCTTTAAAGAAAAAAATTACATGTTTATTTGCTTCATGTGTGTGTGAGGTACACACCATAGCATGCATGTGGAAGTCAGAGGAGAACTTTGAGGACTTAGCTCTCCCCTTCCACCAAGTGAGCTCCAAGGATGGAACTCAGAGTCATTAGGCTTGGGGAATTACAACCGCTGCTCTGAGCCATCACTGCTCCCACCTCACCACTTGATTTTACTATTCCTAATGGTAAGAAGGAGCAGATTATGTTCTGGTGAGAAAAATATATCTGACAAGGGACATTACATTTTAGGTACAGGGTTGGTTGTTTGCTGGTTTTTCAATTTTAGATGGTGAAAGAAAGAGAAAATGAGAACTGCTGGGTTTAGCCTGGACAGCACACCTGTGGACTGTCCTCAGCTATCGCTGGCAAGCCTTCTGGGCATGTGAATCAGTTTAATGTGGGTTCTGCGTTAAGTTCAAGTAGGAGACATGGTTCTCACTGTAAGGCTGGCAGCCAACCTAACTTTCACATGGAAACTTACAACCCTGTGCACTCACTGCACGTGAGATTATGGAAGCCCAGAGGGACACACACATTATAGTAACTACAGAGAGCTAGTTTAAAATAAGCCTCCTCAGGAACACTCTGTACCAGAGTGAGAAAATATGGGCATCACATGGAAGAGGTGTGTTTCTTCCTAGGAAGGGAAAGAAACAGTGCACTCTTATGTGCTAGCTGTATAAGCGAACAATTTGCCCAGAATTTGAAGAAGAGAAAAGAAAACAGAGTCCCCAGGACCTGTAAGCCAAGAGAAGGCCCAAATACACTACACAAAACACTAGTAACACTGGTACAGGGAGCCTGTAGACAGAGGGGAAACGCCTCTGAAGAGAGGAATTAGAGATCCAAACATGTACTTTGGAGCCAGTCAGACTGCCCACCTATAAGCCTGCTTACTGTGAGGACAGATAACAGACAGCTTTCAAACTGGAGATCTACTTAAAGCCAGCCAAGTCCTGATAAAGCCTTGTCAAATGAACAAATGAATTATTTCTGACAATTACAACAATTCCACAGTCTGATATACACTCAAGCACCACTGCTATTCTAATTTAGATATTATAAATTCTGTTTTCAATAACAATTTTCTTCATAGTTCACAAAGTTTGAAAGTAACACATCCACTAGTAGGGAACTGATAAAGTAGTCTCCAGACAAAAAGCTATTACTCAGTAGATTGTGTAGCATCTAGACAAGGAGTTATTACTCAGTAAAAGAAAAGGAGTGCTTGAGGTAGGCAGAGGGCAGCAAAGAGGAACCCTAAACACACTTAGTAACTAAAAGAATCTGGAAGCTATCAAGACTTGACTCCAATGCTAAGACACTTTGGCAAAGATCCATGGTCACAGAAATTGGGAAGAGAAAAGAGTCAACAAGCACAGCACAGAAAACGTTTGAGGGCTGTGAGATCACACTGTGATTGTGGATGTATGTTGTTTGACCCCATAGTATGTGCACTACCGAGAGGGCCTGTTGTCAACTAGGGATGCTAGTTCCCAATGACACTTCAGCATATGGTCAATGACTGCAACAAATGTGTCATAGTGGGTGGTGACAATATAGGAGACTGGGTATGCATACATTTTGAAACTTTCTGTTCAATGCTGTGAACCAAACACTACTCTAAAGAATAAAGTTTAGTTTTTAAACTGATATCTTAGTTGGTTTATAACACCTGGTCTAAAGTTCTCTGATTAAGAAAGACAGCAATACTATTTTTTTTTTCAAAACAACTGATGCGTATGTAATATTTTTATTCTCCATTTTAGAGAAAAGTAACAAGGGAAGTGATCTGAATACAGCTGGAAGTAGGAAGATTAGAGGAAAGTAGATACAAATGTGAGATGACCTGTAGTTTAAAAGTGGACTAGAACTGGACCCAAGCCTTTTGTTGAGATCTCTGTCTTTAAGGTGGTGATGTTCACATGTGGGGACCTTTGGAAGGGGGGTTGCCTAGGTCACATGGGCAGACCTTCATGAATAGGATTAGTACCCGAAGGGGCCTGGAAGACCCTTCACCCTTTCCACCATGTGAAGACACAGCAAGAAAGAATAAGGCCTGTACGAGCCAGAAAAGCAGGCAATCCTCAGACATGGAAACTGCCTTAGAACCTTGAGAAATACATGTCTATGTTTGTATACTACACTACTCAATCAGTTTTTGACATTTTGTTACATGGACTAAGAGAACAATCATTTGATCCAAGTCTCACATCTTAATGAGGAAAATATGGCTGTGGGGCACACGATGATTGGCTATCAGAAAGATCAGAATTTCAGTATCTGCTGGTTTCCCACTGTACCCTAACATTTCATCACAACTTTAGTACAGTTCGTTAAATTCAGATGCTAACACTTTTCTTTTCTTTTTTTTTCAGAAGATACCACCAATTAGTACATTTCTTTGGATAATAAGCATTCATCAACCTTTGCCTATTTATTTACTCATTTATTCTGAGTATCCCCAATTTTTCCCAGCGATCATTAAATTTTTTTTGTTTTAAACGTTTGAACAGCCTAAGAAAACATTTTGCCGACAGTAAATATAAAATACATGTGTTTATTACTAAAGCCAAGGCTATGTTCAACACCCTATCATTGTTAGTGAAAAGCTAGAATCTTGGCCGACCTCTCACAGAGGTAAAAATCTACCCATGGTGGGAGCAGCTGCATCTGTGAGGGAATCTACAAATAACATGCTGGAAATTCAGCAGGCACTGTTATTATACCCTGTTTACACTGCCATCTCTCCTATCAGCAGGATATTATTTATACAAACCCCGCCCTGCACTTCTTGTTTATCTTATTATAGAAACTCTCCAAATCTATAAAAAGCAGCCTCTGCATTTGACTCTGGAATAGCACATGTGTCATAATTTGGCACCTTGCTACACTTTTTATTTAGCTTTTTCTGTTGTTAGGCACCACCCGTTCTGATTTTTATGTTAAGGTTGATCTCACATATTAGGGTCGAACACAAATGATGTTCAAAGAATCTGCAGAAGGAGGACAGAAAAGCATGTCTAGGTAATGGTTAATCACTAACTTACAGACATGAGAATCACTGTTTCTGTTAGCTTCCTGGCTGGATAGGGTAGGACACAAGTGTGACTAATTCCTAATACGTGAGAAACACAACTCAGTGAATTAGTCAATACATAAAAAATAAATTAGCCTGCTTTTAATTTCCTCAATCTCTTGCTTTGTAGATTAAAACAAAATAAAACAAACAAAAAACCTGAAACTTTCTTAAACACAAAAATGTATGTGATTGTTGAACAAACAAACATCCCAGAAACAGTCTCTTGGTGTACCTGTTGATGTGTGGTTTGAGCTAAACTCAATCAGCTCCTCCATGCCTCAACCAGCTCTACCAGGCAGGTGGGTGGGAACTGTTCCAAGACCCTCTGAAGAAACTTCACCACCCAAGTGAGGATAAACCTAAGGAGAGTCACTATGCTAATGCCAGATGGTGCCCTCACAGAATGAAGTGTGCAAATGAGCAGGACTCTCAAAACTAAAAGTAGTTAAATTCAGCTGTGAATATACGTAATAGAAAATGTCAATAAAAAATAGGCATAGGTGATCCATTTATAAGAACTTCCTGGGCTGAGAAGATGGCTCAGTGGGTAAAGGTGTTTGCTGCCAAGGATTATAACCTGGAACACACAATAGGAAGAAAGAAAAAAACAAAACAAACAAAAAAACCTTCTCACCCCGACATACATATATATGTACGCATGTATGTACACACTAAAACAAGTATAAGATGATACAAGGTTAAGTATATTCAACACTCAGAAATATTCTCTTCTGAACAAAATCAACTTTGCAATTCTGTTCTGTCATGTCACAAATTTGTCTGGCTTTCCCTCTCAATTTTGCAAACCAGAATATATATTGCTTGTAGTCTCAGAGGCTGAAGCAAAGATGCAAAGGACAACATCCCATCAAGGCATAATCTACCTCACTGTGAGTTTCAGTAAAGCCTGCACAATTTACCCTCACACTGTAATTTAGTTTATTAGAGATAATTTATCTCATCTATCCTACTGGCAAATACCTAAAGACTTAAATAATTAAATTCACACCTTTCCTTACCATTAAGACATCTATATTAAAGGATATATTTAAGTCTTTTACCAGTAACAAAAGACATCATTTATAAAAATGAATTACTCATAAAATACATGCACATATATTTTATATATATACATATATGTACACATATATGTACATATATGTATCATAAAGGGTTGTCTGACATTAGCTATAGGGATAAAATTTAATACTTTTAGCTTTGAAGTTACAATTTTAATTGAATTAATGAGCAAGAGTAACCTCTTTACATTCGCTTCAGCATGTACCAGTGTTTGGACCGCTGAAGGAACAACAGAGATGGAAAAGCTTCTGTGGCTCAGATACCAGCATGTAACCACAGAAGTACAAAAACTGAGTTAGGGGTTGAAACTCCCAAAGGCATAAGTTTGCAGCCACATGCTAAAAGGGTTGGTGGTGGCAAATACTTTAACTGTCGGTGTAGACTGTGTAACAACACAGCAAGTGGAAAAGCACTGGAAAGAACTCGTGGTTCCTCTAAAAGCTTCAAGATTAAGGACGAGCACACCAATGGTGATGGTGGTGACACACCTGCACTCACACTCTGGGGTTCCATTTTTAAGATTTGATCTGGGTAGAAAATGACACATACACACCACATGTGGGTGAGGTCTGGGCTGGGTGGAGAATGGGATGAATATAGAGAACAAAGAGAAGACACTGGTGACTCTTATCTTCTCAGGAGGGGTGCGAGGAAGGTTTCACATAGACAAATGGTCATTCAAAAGACAAACTTCAGTAGGCGATGGGGGTGCACATATCCCAGCACTTAGGAGGGGGCTGCAAAAGGATTAGGAGTTCAAGGTTGTTATCAACCACAGAGTGAGTTTGAGGCTAGTGTAGACTGCATGCAATGCTGTCCCAAGGGAAAAAAAACAAACCAAGACAAAAAACAACAAACAACAACAACAACAACAAAATCAAAGCCCTAATGATGACAAACCCCCAAAACTAAAAAGGAAAAACCCTCCCAACTTGCTTTTTCCTCATGAGCCACTTTTTATTGGTAAAATCTAGATTTAATTTAGAGAACTGAGAAACTTTTAAAAATATTAAACAGACAGCAGCTGATGACATGTCATAGGCTCTACCATAATCAAAAGGAAATGACATCCCCCTTTCAATTACAAAATAGGGATTCTTACTATTATTACTAATTATTATTATTACTATTGTTACAAAATTTACTAACACAAGTTTTTTTAAAAGCTCACTGGAGCATGTCCCTGATACCAGAGGCACTGGTTTAAACCCCAGGCTTCTGTCACCATGCCCAAGCTGACAGGGCTGCAGCACGGAAATGTAAGCGATATTCCAACATCTGCGCAGACGGCAGAGATGAGACGTGATTCTAGAATAAAGGGCTCTGCGGCTCTTACCTGTTACCTGTGCAACAACTGCTTGGGAAATCCTCCGATTGGCAAGAAAGGCTTTGATTTCCTCTTTTATCACACTGCTGTCCCTCCTAACAAAAACAGAAGACAAGACCAACAATGTATGTTGAAGGTAGAAATCCTCATCTTTGCTAAAAGAAAGGTGAAGCAGAGAGGTGGGGAGAACACAGAAAGGAAGGACACAAAAATAAAGGGAAACAGACTAAACTTGGGTGAAAATATGAAATTACAACAAACCAAAAAACACCAAATACTCCAGTCCTGAAACATACACCATCAGACAGACACCTCAGTGAATGGCACTGTGGATACGAGTCTCATGTGGGAGGACCAGTAACTGCATGCTGTGAATAATTCAAATTAGGAACAAGGCTGCCATGTGCGGTATGCATGGCCTCATTATAGGGAATGAAAACACAGAAGCCCTAGAAAAATGAAAAGCAAAGGCAGTGAAAAATCAGCTGTACGTAGACTGTGGGTCTGCAGGTTAAGGAAGGTACTGTAGAACTGACACCCATCTGAAAACCTTGGAAATGCTTCTGGGGCAAAAATCATCATTCTCATGAGTGGAATTATTAGCATTGTAATATGTTTATTATAATTAACTGCTTCCTCTCCCTCCCTTCTGTATAAGAAAAAATGAAAGAATATGGAATGGTTTAAAATATTAGTTTCATATGAGGTGTTTATTAACTTTCCATTACATATAATAAATACACAGAACAGTTAACACTAAAAACTATAGTATTCAATCTTGGTAATATATACTCTCAGTCTATTACCTATTTAAATAGTCAGCACATTTTCACAGACCAGACATCCAGAAGAATGACAAAGCACATGACTCATTCTCTCACCAAAACAAAAATACTTAAATAAAAATTAAACTGGTCTTTAAAGAACACTACTCTCGTTCAAGATGAAAACTGACAGAATTGTGATAGCTAATGGTCTAAACAAGGTCAACAGATTAAAGGCCTCAGCTCACGTCCACCTGCTGCTGTTTGCTCTCCTATAAAGCATGAACTGATGATTTTTCTCTGATGGGCCTTTGCAAAACAAACTGAACAAAACATCATCCTTTCGTTTATTTTTACAAATACTGTATATAATTCCCCAAACAGTATACAATCACTACAATCCCATATTGAACTGTTTTTTTATTTTTTGAGAGAGGGACTCACTCTTGTAGGCTAGGCTAGCCTGGAACTATTGAGCCCAGGTTGGGGGGGTGGAGGGGGGGTTTCAAACTCAAGGCACCCTTGCATCTCAGCCTCTTAAGTGCTGAGAGGTCAAATTTTATGTCGGATATTGTCAAGAAAAACCATGGCCATTTTTCTTTTTCATTTTTCTGAGACACAGTCTATGAGTCCATGCTGGCCTTGAATTTACTGTAGCCTCAGCTTCCTGAGTACTGGGATTACAGCATGTGCTGCCATGCCTGGTTTCCCTCTTGCATAGATTATGTATATTATACCCTCAATTTTACCTTTCAACAAAGTCTAATTGTTAACCACAGCAAACCTTTAAAAATTGTTTTGTGAATGAACCACAAATTTTACAGGGGCTCATGTCTTGCTGTAGATTGGAGCAAAAACAAAAGTATCCTAGCAAAATATAATAATTTGTGATTTAATTTAAACCAGGTCTTTCAGCCCCTTCACTAGGAAGGGTCATACACTCTGGTGAGGGATGCCACGTTTCCTGTAGTGAGTGTATCTGTGCATGTAGTGTGTATATCTGTTTGCCCAGAGCTCATCAGTTTGCAAGACTGGCTGGCCAATGAGCTGTAGGGATCCCCACAGGGCTAATGCACATGCTATTACTGCCTGACTTTTTAATGTGGGTGCTGAAGATGTGAACTTAGTTCCTCATTCTTGTGCAGTAGGTTCAGTATAATCCCTAGGGCCATGTTCCTGCTGTGGGGAATTTGGGGAAAGAATAGAGATGGGCTAGTGAGTATCCAATGTGTAGCTCTACAATAGATCCTGAGTTATTGGTTGGAAATTCTAATCAAAGGGTTTCAAAAGAAAATTAAAAATTAGCTGCCTAACCAACAGATTGGGAAAAGAGCTTTACCAATCCTACGTCTGATAGAGGGCTAATATCCAAGGTATACAAAGAACTCAAGAAGCTAGACTCCAGAGATCCAAATAACCCTATCAAAAAATGGGGAACAGAGCTAAACAGAGAATTCTCAACTGAGGAAACTCGAATGGTTGAGAAGCACCTAAAGAAATGTTCAATATCCTTAGTCATCAGGAAAATGCAAATCAAAATAACCCTGAGATTCCACCTCACACCAGTCAGAATGGCTAAGATCAAAAACTCAGGTGACAGCAGATGCTGGCGAGGATGTGGAGAAAGAGGAACACTCCTCCATTGCTGGTGGGATTGCAAGCTGATACAACCACTCTGAAATTCAGTTTGGCGGACCCTCAGAAAAATGAACATAATACTGAGGACCCAGCTATTCCACTCTTGGGCATATACCCAGAAGATGCTCCAACATGTAATATAGACACATGCTCCACTATGTTCATAGCAGCCATATTTATAATAGCCAGAAGCTGGAAACAACCCAGATGTCCCTCCACAGAGGAATGGATACAGAAAATGTGGTTCATTTACACAATGGAATACTACTCAGCTATTAAAAACAATGACTTCATGAAATTCGCAGGCAAAAGGATGGAACTTGAAAATATCATCCTGAGTGAGGTAACTCAGTCACAAGAGAATGAACATGGTATATACTCACTGATAAGTGGTTATTAGCCCAAAAGTTCGGAATACCCAAGATTTAATTCACAGCAACCGTTGGACTGAGCATGGTGTCCCAGATGGAGGAGTTGGAGAAGGGACTGAAGGAGCTGAGGGAGTTTGCAGCCCCATGGAGGGAGCAACAGTGTCAACTGGCCTGACCTCCCGATGCTCCTGGAGACTGGATCACCAATCAAAGAATACACATGGATGGACCCATGGTGCTGGCCACATATGTGGAAGAGGAGGACCTTGTTGGCCATCAGGGGGAGGAGAGGCCCAAGGGGTCTGAGGGTGTTAGATGCCCTAGTATAGGGGAATGCCAAAGAAGGAAGATGAGAGTGGGTGGGTGGATGGGTGAATACCCCCATAGAGGCGGGGGGGGGGGGGGGTATGGGAGGTTGCAAAGGGGAGATCTGAAAAGGGGGAAACATTTGAAATGTAAAGAAAATATCAAAATAAATAAATAAGTTTTAAGGAACCATCTACATGGATGGCAGTGCAGCTGTACAGCCATTAAACACAGGCTATCATGCAAACAGTGCTCACATACAGTGGTGGTAGCTAAGGAAACATCAGTCTCTTGCCAGTGAGCTACTTCTCATGCAGCTATCTTCTCCCTTTAACATATGGCCACATGTCACACCCTTTTTTTTCAGTCCCAGATTCCTCTGTGCTAATTGCAGCTAAGTTCAATTGGTGGTCAAATGGAACCACAAAGCTTTAGAAGCTATTAGGTAAAAATAAAACAAAACAACAACAAAAAAATTAGCTGCCCAATGTAATATCTTAAATTTTTCATACTGATTTAGATTTCTATCTACATACTGACTACATTTTCTCTGAAAAACGTATGTATCTGTACCAATTATGAACAAGAGACAACTTTAGCAGTATCTATTTCAGATAGCTATTGTTCACAAACTAAATCATTTGCCTTCTGAGGTAACTATGAAATTAAGTTGAAAATTTTTATGTAAAGTATTGTATTTCAACATACCAAATGATCTTGGAAAATGAAACTATACTTGAGAATAATTGTGCAGATTAAATTTAAAAATGCGCTTTTGTAGGCAAAATGAGCAAAGGATATTTTTTTGACTAATGATTTAAAATCAAAATTAAATCAACTTATTTTAAAACCAAATGCACCTAGAGCAGACACTCAGTCGTACAGAATAGATAACAGTCAACTATGTAAGCAGCTGGTGAATTACTCACTGCCTTGCAGTGTGACATTATTAAAGGACTTCAGCATGACAGGAAGTCTCAGTCTTTAGAACGCAGCAACCTGTTCACCACCTCAAAGAATGCATTCTTATGCAGGTCTTTAAAGCATCCACAATAAGTTTAAAAATGCACACATGTGTGTGTATGCACATACATTCTTTACTGCTTTACCATTAAAAAAAAAAAAAAGGAAGAAGAAGAATGGGGTGTAGCTAAAGGACTAAATGATGCCTGGCTAGCACCATAAAACCCCCTGGTCTCAACCTCCAGCCCCTTCACTCCATAAAAGACAAAAAACATGTGAGGGAAAGCCAGTTAATATTAAGCTCTAGTTACACCATCCAGTAAAAGAAGAACATTAACACACACTTTCACTCATGTGTATAATGCACTTTGATCCATTTATTCATTTGGCTGCCGTGACTCTCCCATTCCTACCCCCTCCACTTCCACTGATCCCCTCTCTCTCCTCTTCTCTACTCCTGTTGGTCCTCTCCTCCTCCTCTTCATTCCTGCTGGTCCCCCTCTTCTCTCCAAATTTCAAAGAGTTTTAAGAGTTATGGATATAGCTCAGTGGCAGTGTGCTTCCCTAGTATGCACAAGGCCCTAGGTTCTATCTCTAGCACTGACCAAACAAGGCCTTTAAAATGTTCCTCCAAACAATGGAATAAAAACTAAATGATATAAATATATACACATATGTGCATATAATATATGCAAAAGAAATTTCTTTGAAGTAGAAAGTTTTAAAACTGTAAATATATCATATTAATACAAACTATTATTTCTATAAACTAGTCATACAGGATCCAAAGCAAAGAAACACATGACCAACTATAACTGTAAGACATCTATCAGTCTAAGTGTGCATCTTAGACCAGGTACTTCAAAGCACCATGCACGGACAAAATGCTCTCAAGGCAGTGGCTTTACACGACTGCCTGTCTGCTTGGGTTCACTAGGTATTTGCAATAAAAGGAACAGCATCCCCCTTCGCTGTCCAGTTCCATCCTATTAGGCTGACTGGGCTGTTTGTCTTCCTTGCCTTCTCCTGAACTGCCATTCCAGCTGTGGAATCACCCATTTAATAGTATAAAACATAGCTATATAATAGGATTATTTCCTCTTCTCTTCCCTATTTCTTTCCTTTGATGAAAACTTGAAAATTTGCCTAAAGAGAATGAATCCCTTCTTCCACTCTCCACAAATATCTCCTGTGCCTCAAGACTGTCCACTGCTGAAGTCTTGGTGAATTAACACGAGCAACCACCTGACCACAGAGAGGCCCTTGAAGTGCATGCCACTTCTCCTGCTCCTGCTTTCAGATTACTGCCACTGTGCTCATCTGATGGACCTCTACAGCAGGGTGGAGCACTAGCCATCACTGCCAAGCCCACTGCCTTTGTTTTTATAACTAGTTAAACTCTCCACTATTATCCTTCCTAATAAATATAGAAGAATTCATCAGGAATGCATTTTTGACAAATCACTTTTTTAAAAGAAAAAGATTTATTTTATTTTATTTTACCTGTATGGGTGTTTTGCCCGCATGCACAGATATGTGCACCACATGTATGCCTGGTGGCATAGATTCCCTGGAACTGGAGTTGCAGATAGTTGTGAGCTCCCATGTAGGTGCTGGGAATTGAAACGACATCCTCTAGAGGAGCAGTCAGTGCTTGTAACTCCTGAGGTATCTCTCTAGCCTCCAACAAATCACTTTTAAAATTGGTATGTATGTATGTATGTATATATATGTATGTACACACGTGACAATAGGATTACGAAGCAGGAGTCTTGCCATTAACCCAGGATGACTTTGAACTAAAGATCATTTTTCAGCCATTGGAATGCTGGGATCTAAGTGGCACCACTACCCTGCTCTCTGCCTTTGTTTTGTTTTGAAGCAGGGCCTTGCTACGTAGTCAATGGTGGTCTTGAACCCACAGTGATCCTCCTGCCTCCACCTCCAAAGTACTTGGATTTCAGAAGGGTACCATTACACCTGGCTTCCTGACTCCTTTTTAAAAAGACACACTGTAACTACCTTCTATTGAGAGCCATTCTCCCTGATCATCATGGTTTACAAAAAAAAAATCTCATCGTAGGCTAACTCTTAAAACCCCAACTGTGCGGATAAGGACACAATGCTCTATACAGATCATGCTTATATAAAAAGCATGAATTCTGTCATATTCAGCATGAATTTTTCATAAAACTTAATTTGTTTAATGAGTAAAAATTTTCTAGAGATTAAAGGCTATAAAATAGAGAACCTGATCTAGATAATTTATATAACAGCTTTAAAGTCTTATTTTCAAGTATGTTTATGTTCTCCAAATCAGGATGGAAAGGTTATTTCCGGTGATTCAAAATGACACTGATCTGTTTTCTGGAAGAAAGCATATTAAAGAGCTCATATTTTAAAACGATTTGCTTTAAGATGACTCATACTCCCTCAGTTAACACACCCTTAGTATTCTGGATGTTGTAAAGGAGCTAGCTCAAAGTCACCCCAAGATGCAGCCAAAACAGTGTACTTCACATTTGAAAGACACTCATGACTTTTTCCCTGTGTACAACTTTAAGAGAAAACACTAAAGGAGAACTGCTCTATCTGCAGAGTGTGGAGGGAGAGCACCACCACTTAGTGGTGTTATCTTCTTGTGGAGCATAAATGTCCTGCCTGCACAAGTGTACACAAGCGGTGAGCCCCACCTGAGGTGCATCACACCAGAAACCTTTTCAGATTTTCTTTTTTAAATTTAGGATTGTTTTCATATTTACAATAAAACATCTTAGGGACAGAACCCAGCTGAAACACAAATTGCAATTATGTTTTACATTACTTATACAGTGAGATTAGATAGAACTCAGGACAGTATTTTAAATAACTCTGTGCCCGGGAATGTGTGTGGTACTATGGAATTTTTCACTTGTGACACAGCAGTGCTCACAAGTTTTGAATTTTAAAACACCATGGCTCAAGGATGCTAGACTTTATTTTAATGTACAGCATTACTAGCCTCATTTACATTATCTCATATTATATAAATGACCACAGGAAAACACTGATATATCCTATTGTATCTGCAGATGCAGAGACACATTCCTATGCATACACTTACATACTAAATAAGCCTTTTAAGATGCCCTAATATAAAATAAGTCTTCATTGTTGGCTTTCAGTCCTTCCTATAGTGGCACATTCAACCATTTACTGAAAATTTATATGCTAGTGTGGCTTTCTCCTTCCTCCTTTTTGATCCCAATTCAAACTAGAAAAGATAATTTCTGACTCTAACAAATGATCAAGGGCACAGTTAGAACCTGATGTAGTGACACACATGCATGCGAGGGTGTGCGCATGCACGCGCGCGCTCTCTCTCTCTCTCTCTCCCCCTCCCTCCTTCCCTCTCCCTCTCTCCTTTATTACATACCTTCAAATTATATATTGTAATATAGCTTGGCTAGATTACAAACTCTGCAAAGCATGTCTTACAGTGGAGCACCTGCAGGTTGGGACTGGGGGCCAGAGGTAGACTTTACACAGCAAATGAGACAAGAAGGCACTCGGGTATCCATGCTTCCTACCAGAGCCCACCAATTCCAAGTCACTGTCATGTTACCAGTGTTGAGTAAGCAGCAAGGACACAGAACACTCAGGAAGAGCTACTCTGAAAAGTCCTTGTTTGGTGAGTGACTGATCTGAAGTAGCAGGCAGGTTGAAGGAGGAGAATGGCAAGCCCAGTAAGGAAGGCCATTCACATTCTCTTGAAGAATGACATTAACTAACTTCCCTAAAACTTTATTAAATCTGCAAGCACAAATAATTTCAGTGGTAAAATATGCCATCAACACAATGATAACAAAGACATGGGATATAATTTAGGCTCAGTTGCCCAATAATCAAACTTTCTTGAGCAAATTACTAATTTTCATAGACCTCAGTTTCTATGATCAACCACCTAGCATGGCTGTAGAGACTGCAAATGTCATGTGAGCAACTTCTCTCTATGCTTTAAGAAGGAATATCCTCTACAAACTTAAAAAGGGAGAGGTGGGGCACACCTGATCAAAGCTGGAATGGGAAAAAGCCCAACTATGGGGGAGCAGGGAGACCAGAGGTCTAGAGGATCCTAGTTGACTAAATGTCACCACAAGAGCTGCTCTGAGCAAGGAGCAGAGAAAGGGAATAAGAAAGTGTCCTAGTAAGTACACAACAATTAAGAGCACACAACTGAAACACACACTATACTTGTGAGCCTGTATCCAAGGGAATGTGCATAAATAACACAAGCTAGCACCTGAACAAATAAATGCTATTTTGCTATCTTCTCTACTCAGGATAATTAAAAACTCATAAAATTTCAATGAAAAGTGACTCATTTGTCCAAATGGTTCTCCTTTTTTAAACTGGAAAATGATATATGCTAAGTTCCAAATACCAGCTACGACCAAGGGTGTGACTCAGTGGAAGACAAAGCTCTGGGTTCAATCTTCAGCACTAGGAAAGCCACCAGAAACAGCAGAGCCTTGGCACCAGTGTTTACAGCTGAGGATGAACCAAACCACATCAGTCTCTTGAACTGCAGAGTGCTAAGAACGGGCTAACACCGACTATGTCTGAAGTTGATGTTCCTCAGTACCCATACCCCATGGTCCCTGTAGCCCAGAATTCCATACGTGGCAACTCTTCCCTGAAAACAAGCTCAGAAGAGCCCATGTGTTTAAGGCTGTCTCATGACAAAGGTGCCACAGGATGGATGTTCATACACCAGTGTCAAAGCCCCCATCATTCTGTCTTGATGGCAGAAAATCTTCAGGACTGGGTATAACTCAGTTGTAACTTGTTTTTACTTTTTATAAGTCTACAATTCTGTTCGCTATCAACTGTAACTAATTTATCTGCAGGCTCTCACTTTTTTTTTTTTTTTAAAGATTATTTTATGTACATGAATATTTTGCTTGCATGTATGTGTATGTACAACATACAAGCTTGGTGCTTACAGAGATCAGAGGAGGGCTTTGGATTCTCTAAAATGAGTTTTATAGATCACTGTGAACTACCATGTGGTGCTGGGAGAATCAAACTCAGGTTCTGTACAAAAGCAAGTGCCCTTAAACAGTAAGTCCATCTCTCCACCCCAAGGCTTCATTTTTACACAACGGTATAACTCTATTGAAAACAATGTTTTTGTCATTTCTGTTTGTAAAGGTCTGGAAGGACTTCCTAATTCCAACCATTTAGTGCAGAACGTGAAGCTGTGAGAATGTGCGTGGCATCCTAAGGTGTTTCTGTGTTTGCCAGTCTGCCTCTGTACTTTTGATGCTGTCTGCAAAGGTTCACGCTCTGTAAGTTACCACGTTAGCCTTGAACTGACGTTAATCTCCCTGCCCCAGCCCTCCAAATGTTGGAGTTACAGGCATGTGACTATACCCAGCTTCTATTCTTCATCAGAGTAAAAACACGCCTTTCTGGATGCCTTTTCCTGTTTCTCTAACTTTAATTAACATATGTATATTTTGATTTTTATTTCAAAAAATAAAAATAACTAATTTATTGACTATATGTATATGTATGTGTGTTATGTACCTGTGCCATTGCATGCTTGTAGTCAGAGGACACCTTTTTGGGCATTGGTTCTTTCCTTCCACTTTGTTGGTTCCAGGGATGGAACTCAGGTCCTCTGACTTGGCGGCAAGCATCTCTATCCACCAAACCACCTCACCAGCTCCAAATGCTTATTCAAAACAGAATACCCTTATGGCTCAAGCCAAATTTATCTACTTAGCTAACATGCTGAGCCGCTACCATGTGCTAAGGAAAACTTCTAGTTCTAGACACAGGATGGAATACACAATGTCTATTACCCTCAAAGTGAAGCAGGTCTGGTACAAAGTCCTGACTACCTTGGTTGAAAGTGGCCTTCATTTCTTTGAGTTTAAACTCTAGGTGAACTCGCTTACTTAGTAACTGATGATGTATGAGGTGCACGTGGGCATCATATCTACTGCTAAAATCAAAACTTCAGCTTTTTAAGGGCAGGGTGGTATGTATCTATGTTTCTTACTGAAAGTTACTTCTGGCCCAACAGCTGCTCAAATTGTTGCACTGATTGAAATGCTGCAAGGAAAGGATGAAGAGAGCATGTGCGCTGCATCATGGTAAATTTATCTCACCACTCAGAAAAAGTATTTACAATGAAAGATTGAGGACTGGTAAATGCCTTCTGTCAGGAACTGTCTGCTAAAGCCATGAATAGAGAAAGCCCTTGGACAAATCAAGAGACTAGAAAAGCTTCATCACACAACAAAAGGGCTGAAGCAGAGAAGAAATAAAATATCTGAACTAAAACCACAATGTGAAGTTTAACTTTCATTTCCAAAGAAGGGAGGGAGAAGCCATTGTTCTTACTGGCAAGCTGCTGAAATACAGCCTAATAAAACAGTCTTAGAAAATATAGATGTTTTAGGGGAATTCTGAATAGGCAACATACTAACCTCATTAATTCCTCCACTTTATCATCTACATCTAGGTCCTCTTCTGAGGCTTCAAAGCTATATGACCTCTGACCCATGCTGTTAGCATGGTAGCGAGATGGTGACATCTTCCCATTGGATGTGGACAATCGATCATTGTTCTCCCTCCCATTTTGATTGGTAGTGCAAGGCAGTGGGGAGGTATCGTAGCTGTTGCTGGGGGATGGGGACATTCCCGAGTGCTGGGTCTGCGTGGAAGCTGTGGCTGTAGAGGAAGATGCTGGAATGTTGTTGGTGCTGTTCCCATATGAGCTTCCCCCGTAGCTGGACCTCCTTCCAAACTTATCACTATGCTCTTGGTCAAGACGGTCCAAAGTTTCTAACGCGTGAAGAATTTCATGTTTGGTCATCCCGGTCCGCCGAAGACGTTGGAGCAGATCTATCTGTTCTATGGTAAATCTGGGTTCATCTGTATAGTGAGACATGGTTTCCAGCAAACTGGAGGGAAAAGAAGAAGGATAAAAATGAAGAGCTTTTATTGTCAACTAAAAAAACCATTTCATCATCAAGAATTCTCAACAGAAGAGTCTTGAACTCTGCATGAGCTCTGTTTACTGAATATAAAATCATAAGGACTAGGGAGATGGCTCAGTCAATTGACATGCTTGTTATGTAAGCAGGGGTGCCTACGTTCAACCTCTTGTATCAATGCAAAGGTTGGGAACAGCAGCATACGCTAGGCATTCTAGCACTGGAGAGGTAAAGACAAGAAGACTTTTAGGCCTTGCTGACCATCCAGGAAAGCTAATCAGTGAAGCTCATCATCAGAGGGTTCAGTGAGAGACCCTGTCTCAAAAAATGAAGTGGAGAACACCTGGCAAATACACATTATGTAAACTTCTGGCATCCACATGCATTCATATACATCTTAGTAACACAGAGACACACAGATATATACAACAAAAATTAGAACATGATGAGTCCTGGTAGATTGTTTTTGTGTGTGTGACATGGATTGCTACAAATCCTGAGTTTAGCAGAAGTGCATCAGTTATAACATAAAACCCAACTTATAACAGAATGAAATTTGTTGTTGTTTTGGTAATCAACCAAAATTTGGAAGCAAAGTGTTAATTATGTAAAAAGTATCAATTTGTCGGGTAAAGTGCATCAGGCCCAGACTATGTGATAATGTACAGGGTTTGGGGTTTTTTTTTCTTCAATCTTGAAGTATATTATTTTGTAGTAGTATATAATAGGAATCACTTTCCCAAACACCTGCAAAACTGACCAAGAACTCTTAAGCCATTCAATAACAAGCATTTTTCTTGGCCGAGTCTAAATGAATATTAGTAACCAATACATATACTTCAGTGGAGATTAAGAACAGTGCATACAATAAGACATCAAGCAGAGCTTCTTGTTCTTAGCATGCTCTCTAAATAGATCCCTCATGTGTATGCAGTCCAACTGGAGCTATTCATGTCTCAGAAAACTGGTTCTACATGTTTCTACCTTAACTAGCACAAGACATGATAGCACACCAGAAAATGTTTTCTTAGAGAGAAAATTTATATTTTGTTTGAGACATTAGCCCAGTAGTTCTCGGCCTGTGGGTTATGATCCCTTTGGAGGTCAAATAACCCTCTTATAGGAGTCGCCTAAGACCATCAGAAAACACAGATATTTACATTACAGTTCATAACAGCAGCAAAATTACAGTTATGAAGTAGCAATGAAAATAATTTTATGTCTGGGAGTTACCACATGAGGAACTGTATTAAAGCATTAGGAAGGCAGAGAACCACTGCATTAGCCGCACCATAAAAAGGTTCTCTCCTTGAATTACTTTTTAATAGAAGTTGACTTTTAAAAAGATTTATGTGTTTGTCTTTATTATTCTGTATGTCTGAGTGTTAATCTGCATATACATATGGGCATCACATGTACGCAGTTCCATAAGAGAGCACTGTATGTTCTGGAACTGAAGCTACAGTTTTGTAAGATGCCATGTAAGGGCTGAGGACCTAACCTGGGTCTTTTGCAAACACAGCAAACGCTCTTAACTGCTGAGGCATCTCTCTAGCTTCTAAAATCTGACTTTTAAATTCAGGACTTTTGAAAGTGATAATCATCTCTATTTTAATTTGTACTTTCTAGTGACAGATATGACAAGTGATATGGAGTAGCCTTGCAATAAGCGATTGCTAGGAGAAACAAAGACATCAAGAGCTTTCCTTATCCACTCAACGGACTCCAGGCCAGTCCCTCGACCCAGCTGGAGAGCTGCTCATCCCTCTGCATCCCTCGCTTGGAAACGCAATTGAGCAGTCACTTTCACTCAGAAACTGGGTGAGAATTTCATATGACCCAACCTCCTCTAACCCTCATAGCAATTCTGTGGTAGACATGATTTATTCTGTTTTAATGTTTTATTATAAACTATTAAGGAAGGTGAGGCTTAGAATACTTTTATATCTTTCAGAAAGTCTAAAGCCAGCCTGACGGCACAAAGAACAACTTTGACAGTGCGTCTGACCAACAGACCGAGTTCAAGCTCATCTTGTAACTCAGTGAGACCTGTCGTAAAATCAGATGAACTCAAGCCCTCTCTGCCCCCATTTTTTTTTTTTTTTTTAAGCAATTGCCAAACAAAGTAATGTACCGGCTTGGCAAGTTCCGGTTACGCCTTCTAATTATTTTCGTGTCTTGAGTTCTCATCCACTCACGACGCTTCACAACTGTTCTTTCCTTAGATACCTAACTTTGAGGCCTATTTTATCGACGTGCAGGAAAGTTAACCGTATTTTTCTACCCTGTTCAGTCCGAGCACACAGTAAATCATGTGCCATTCTTCAAGCCTCCCTCCATGAGACACGGCACTGTCTATTAGTATAAAATTTCACATCATCTGAAAAACTTTACACCATTTAGATAATTCAATAATTGGAAACCACTTTTATTCTAAACTCATACAGGGAGAAATAGGGCCCACCTATTACTTTGATTGTCTACACACCCAATCATTTCTAACCACATGTTCTCACTATATTTAAATGGCAGTCTATAAATTATAGCAAGAGCAGCCCCTTCTGCCAAAGGGGCTAAGGAAAAGGTCATAGTTGCCAGGACCAAATGGCCACTTAGAGGAGAAAGACAAGGGCATCCCGAGCAGGATCACATCATGCACATGACATAGAAGATACAGTATGTCACCAAGAAAACACACACACACAGTCACACACGCAAACATAAATGATTAAAAGCTCTCATGCCAATGTGCATCAATACACACGACGAGATACATTATGCCAGTTTCCATGTGTACCTCTCATAATTTACCTAGTGTAAGCACAGCATCATAAAAGTACAGCAGCAGGTGACCTGTAACTGTCTTCTAGCACTATAATGCCAGCAATCCTTTTACGACAAAAGAAGATAACATAGAGGGACTAAATTACTTTTCTCATGCATAGAAATCACTCATAAAATAAGGGACAGTTTTTGCTTTTAATTACTAATTTGAATGTAGGCTCCAGCTAACAGTAATTGAAAATAATGTGAGATTTTTAACACTCAAATAACAGAGACAAAAATTAAAAAAGAACAATTCAGTTCAGGACTTACGGCTCAATTCCTAAATTGATACTGTAATACCACAGTTCATCTGGAGACATTAACTGTATTTTGCAATAATACCTAAAACCTTTCTAGATAAGCCACAAGGCCCAGGACATACCTTTATAAATGAAATTCTGGGACCACAGAAGAGTCTAGCTAAGCATTCAGAAATGATTACTTAGCATTGAAATCACAGGGGTAAAAATGACACGAATTTTAAAGCATCAACAGTTAAGGTTTTCTTGGCAAACAAAATTTTCTTCTAGATTATTTTTGCTGTTTTTATCTTTTTGTGCAGAATGACCAGGCAGAACCCATTCTGCCTTGCATGTGTGACCAATGTAGGATGAATCAAAACATTTCAGGTCCTTCTTACTATATATATAAAATACATTACTCCCCACCATCAAAAGAGTGACCACTTTAAAATGAGAAAATAATAGTAAGAAATGTTTTATAGAGAACTGAGCTTCATGGTAGGGTAAAATGATTTATAATTCAAATTAATAGGTAAATTAACTAAAACCTAAGAACAGTCTATGATTAGAAACCATGGTGTAAATGCCCTTCTCATAATAAAGGATTTTGTGAAAAAAATAAATACATTTCAATGTGTCAATCACGCTTCAGTATTTTTTTTTTAATTAGCATTGTCTGACTTCCATTTTGTGCGGTTGGGGGGTGGGGGGGGGGAATCTGTTATGCAGCTTTGACATGGTTTCAGACACTGCCATAAGTGACAAACACGTCTATAAGACACAGCAGAGCTGATGCCCATCGCCTAGAGTACTCTTCCCTGCTTCCACAGACAGTGTCTTCTACACAGTTCAGGCTGGCCTCAAATACACACTGATTCTGCTTTCATGTCTCAAGTCCTGAGATTACAGGCCAGAGAATACTAAGTCTCATTAGACTCCTGGATATGGGAAACCAGAGTCAATACCTACCTACTTGAGAACTCTCCTTCTTTCAGGGATGTCACACGAAACCTCCCCAGACGCTGTAGTAAGTTGAAGACTAATAACTCCTGGCCTTCAAAAATTTTAAACAAACTCAAGAGTTTGACAGATACTTTGAAAGCTTTGAAGCTTCACCTGTGAACTAGCACTGCCCTCCAGCATCAGTGCTCAAAAAACCAAACAACAAAACACAAAACCTTACTCTATTCTCATTAGGCAATAAATTTTTTAATGTTTTGCTTTCTATTTAATTGAATTAATCATTTTACAATTGCGACAATATCATGTGTGTATACAATTCACAAACTACTGCACTCCTCATTTGTGAGTTCAAAGCTCACCTGAGGTATAAAGCAAGCTCCAGGCTATTTTTGACAGAGTGAATCCAGTCTCAAAACAAACAAACAAACAAGAGGGCTAAGAAAGAAAAAGGAAAGGAAAACAGCAAAGAAAGCAATAGGCAGGCACAGCAGAAAGCAAGCAAGCAAGCGGGTGGGTTGGGAGGGCAAAGTTCAAAGATAAAGTGCCTTTCCTAGGGCACTCAGCAGACTTAGGACAACTCCTGTCACCTGGCTCCCTTCCAAAGCCTTTTCATTAAATCAGAGTCAACGTGGGGTGGGGGAGGGGCTCTTACAAAAAAACTAAATATGGGCAGTGGTGGCACATACCTTTAATCCCAGCACTTTAATCCCAGGAGGCAGAGGCAAGTAGATTTCTGAGTTCGAGGCCAGCCTAGTCTACAGAGTGAGTTCCAGGACAGCCAAGGCTACACAGAGAAACCCTGTCTTGAAAAACCAAAAAAACAAAACAAACCAAACAACTAAGTAATAATAATAAACCAATCTTAATGCCTACTTATTATAGAACTGTCAACCAAAACAAAGTGAAACAGACTCTACCAAATTTTAGAAATTATATAGGCTCAAGGCACTCTGAGGCAGCCGTGAAGGATACACTCAATGAGCTAATAGGCCCTTTAGCTTCTCTAATTTCTGAAATTCCCAGAATACTTTTATTTGGAGGCCTATTTCATATGAACTAGTGGTTACAGTTCATAGTCCAGCACAAAACCACTCTTGAAACAATAGCACCATCTCCATTTATATCTCTTTGCCTTGACTCTAAAGAAAAGCTAGCAACTACATTAGCTAACTGGCAGAACTATGTTACCATATGCAGTAAGGAGAGAGAAATGGCTTACATGTCCTTAAGAGTTTGCATACAAAACAAGCATTAAGAGAACATGCTTTTTAGATTCTGCTTATTCCTAAGAATGCAAACAAGAGCTCTCTCTAACACTTAACCCTACCTCACAAGCTTCTAGGCTACTAAACAGTTAAAAATAATAAATACAAAGCTGGAGAGGAGGTTCAGCAGTTAAGAGCACTTGCTGTTCTTGTAGAAGTCCTGAGCTTGGTCCCCAGCACTCACATGAAACAGCTAACAACCACTGCAGTCCTGGAGGATCTGACGCCTCTGGCTTCCGTGGACAACTGCACTTGTGCATATATACACATGCACATAATGAAAATAAAATAACTTCTCAGAAAATAATATATATGAACACTTTATGTTTAAGTGAAAAAATAATGTCAAAAAACAATGGTAAAATGGTAGAAGAAGGAGGAGGAGGGGGGGAGGAGGAGGGAGGGGGAGGAGGGGGAGGAGGAAGGGAAGAAGAAGAAGAAGAAGACGATGACGACAACGACAATGACAAAAAAAAGCTTGCAGGTTTGAAACCTCATCCTCACCATATGATACTTGTTTACCTCAATGTCAAAGAGATACACCATTTGAATATTTTTCTAAAAGTTTCTTTGTTCTTGGGCTGGCAAGATAGCTCAGAGGATAAAAATGCTTGCTGCTAAACTGATGACCCACCAGAGTTTGATCCCACATGGAAGAAGGAGGTGAGTACCACATTGTACCAGCCTCTCCTGACCTCCATACATAGGAGGAAGCAAATGAACAACCAACCCCAACACGTAAACAAATGTTATTTAAAAGAATTATTTGAATTCTAAAAGCCTTTGCTGTCAAATCTGAGTCACAATCCTAGTCACTTATTACTAAAGCGGCTGACAGGCTAAGAGTTGAAAATCATATACTTACACCACTGGAAAGGAGCTGAGCATACTTTACATGAGGCAGATCAATGGCCTTTCCAAAGATGGCCAGCCTTATTTACCATTCTGTAGAATAAAGACAGAAAATTGAGAAACAATTATATAACTCAGCATTGAATAAAAAGTTAAATTATACAACTTCAGGGTATTTTTAAAAGTTAACATTAGATGATCTTTCTTTTTTTCAAAATTATTTTGTAATTCTGAAATGAAATATTGAATTGGAGCAAAACTTAAACAAAACAAAAATACAGAAAAATGACATTAATAGTTTTCCAAATGATTCTCTTGGGGAGAAGCAATTAAAAAAAAAGAAATCGCCCAATTTAACTTGTTATCAGGAACCACCCACAGAAGCGGATCTAAACTTGCAATGTAGTGCATACACTGTAATGGCATCTAACAACCTCCTAACTGGAGATTAAGCCTTGGCCCTCATCCACACCAGGCCAGTGCTCCTGAGCTCCACTCCCCCAGCTTTCAGCTGTCTTGTTGCAGATGACACTTATGAAGACTCTTATTACAAAGCAAGCTAAGTGTAATGCTAATCTTGCTGCTAGGTGGACTCCATTTCTGAGTGTCAACTGTCACAACTATAAAAAGGGGATAAAAGGAGAGGCTGGAAAACCTATCTTCTGATTGGTATTGTTTTATTATCTATTGAGACGCTTCTACCTTCTTCAGTCTGACTGACAGACAGACAGACACACACACACACACACACCCTATTCAGAGTCCAAGTATCAAATGCCAACTAAATTTATTAGCCATTTCAAACCTTAATCTACAGATAGAGACAACTTTTTCCATAAATGACAGGTTGAAGATTACAAATCGTCAACCTCCAACCTTCACACATGTGCTGATAGACACATTCCCATCACCACAGACACACAGAAATAAAGAAACTAATAAAAACAACAATAACAAAACAAAAAACTAAGCCATAATGGTGGTACAGGCTTTTAATCCTAGCACTCTGGAAGTAGAGACAGAGGATCACTGGAAACCCAAGGCCAGCCTGGTGGAGCAGTGAGTTTTGAATTACATAGAGAGATCCTGCCTCAAAAAAACAAAAACTAGGGTTGGGAAGGGAGTTCAGGGTAAGGTGCTTGCCACACCTACACGAAGAACAGAGTTTGATCCCCAGCACCCAGGTTAAAAACAAAACAACAAAAATTAATAAATTAAATAAAAACAAAACAAAAATAATCAATAACAATTTAATTAATTAACGAACTAACTAACTAAAACAGGCCAGGCAAGGAGGTGCTCTAGGAAAGTGAAGATGGGAGTATCTCTGGGGCTTGCTGACCAGCTAGGCTAGCTAATCAGTGAGCTCCAGGTTCTTAGAAAAATACGGTGGAGAACAAATGAGGAAGATCACTTGACATTCACCTCTGGCCTCCACACCTACTACATACACATAAGCAAGCACACACAAACACAGAGATCCACAGATGAATGAAAACTATTGGGAAAATTTGCAAACATGTTGCAAGCACAGAAAGTATCCAGAACTAACTGCCTAATGCCCGTAACACACAACTTGAATGTTAATAAGTCTGACACTACACCACCCTCCCACCCTGTGCCGAAGGTTATTTTCACAGATTCCAAGCCTTATCATTTTCACGAATAATTCTTAGCAACCTTCAATATCTGGTTTCCAAATCCAGAATAGATTAAGACAATAAAAACTTTTAAAGGTAGTTAAGTGTAAAAAAAGATCACTCATAGAATTAAAATCAACAAAGGCCAGTTACCTGAATTAAAAAAAGAACAACTATTTACAGACAAACAGAACAAAGCCGATCCTCACAACTGCTGGTGTTTATGATCTGTGTTTAAAAAGGAAGCAGACGGTGACATATGAGTACTTTCAGGTCGTTTTGGGGAGCTGAGGTTCGAACCCGGAGCTCTAAAATGTTGACCCCACTCAACCACTGCACATCCCCAGCCTGAAGCAATTTTTTGTTGAAGTCAAGACAATTAAAAGCTTATGCTTTAGGACATTAATCAGAGGTGTTTCACTCATGTCAAACATTTTTCCTTTGAACAGGCCCAGATGAATATTGCCTTCTATATTTAGCATCCATCTGAGAGGCAGATGGTAAGTGTGGGGTGAAGAACGGATGGTGACATGTGAGAAGGCAGATTCACAGATACAGAAATTTTAAAAAGCACCATGGTTAGAATATTAGGCCTTAGGGGGTTAGGGATTGAGCTCAGTGGTAGACTGACTGCCTAGTAAGTGCATGGCCTGGGGTTTGGTCCTCAGTTCTGGGGGAGGACAAAAAGTAGACTATTAGGACTATCCAAAGTGGCTCATGCCAGCCATCCTAGCACTTGGGAAGACCAGCTTGGGTCACAAAGTGAGTTCCAGACTAGCCTGGGCTACACAGGGAGACCCTGTGTGCCCTCTAACCACTACTACCAAAAATATATAAAATACTAACACTAATTTCTCAAATAATTTCTCTGGGTAGTTTTAGACTATAAACTTAATGACTATTCTCTCAGCCAGATTCACTGGGTAAATGCTTTACGTGAACCATTTATGAAATTCACAATCACCTGAGAAACATTAAGACACTAGCTGCCCAAGGTCAATCAGTTTTTCTTACAGAATTACAGGCTTCATCTTCAAACTGTAGGGTTAATGACACCATTATTATTTCTGTATTGTTTCTCTGGAGTGAATGTTTCACTGTGATAGCTGCTGTGAGATGAACTGAGCATGTTCAGCATTCATGATTAAACAGGCACATCACAAGCCACGGGGATTTTTATTCTGTAAGAATTATTACACACACTACCTGTCAAGATCTTATATATAGCCTTTCTGATGCTCATACTGCTTCTACACTTCCGGTGCTAGGAATACTTCATGGAGATTGTAAGGTTGCTTCTTGCCACTTCAACCGGCTCACCTGGCTCGACAGATGCTGACTAAATTCCTGTCCTTTCTTTTCTTTCACACACAACTTTTTAAAATATCAGTATAACATTTGCAAATAGCTTCCAGGGTAGGCATTCCTATTTCTCAGTCAGCCTTGCAGGGCCTTCTTTCAGTGTGGTGATAGGGCTTCCCTAAGAAGCCTGGCTACCCAGACACAACTCAAGACTGTAGAGTAATTAAGGAGAATGCAGAGAACTAGGTTCCCTGGTCCTAGAAAAATCACATGAGATACTATGCCCCAGAGAGTCTTTTTGTGTATTTTTCAGATAACGTATAGTTCATTTGCATAGTCACTGCGCAAACACCCATGGCACAATTACACTTCTTCTCAGCTTTCTTTTCTAAGTCCCTAGGCACTGTAAATTTTGCTAGATAATCCGCAGGTGTATTAATACGCACCATCAGAAGAGTCCCAGAATTGCCATATGCCTGCCACAGGCTCTGTGATAATGTAACAGTTCAGAGATTAACGTACTTGATAATGGTACATGCCAGGCTAGAACTGTTGTATGTCAGAAACACACGGCATCTTTACAGGAGAAAACCCAAGTTAACCTAGGACCTACTGAGCTCAAAATTGAAGAGGTTTAAAAGAGGCCAAGATGATTTTTGAACAGCCTCCAAAGTAATCTTACTTGGAAACTACTGGCTTAAAGGACAATGAAAACTATATGATAACACAATGTCATGTATCTTAGATGAATTATAATGTTGCCTGGGTATAAAGGTAAGTTGAGCCTAGCATTACCAAAAATACCTCTCATGAGTCTGAGGATGTAGCTCAGTCTTAGTGTGTTTGTCTAGCATGCTCAAGGCCCTGGGTTCAAATATGAGCACTAACAAATGAATATACCTGGAGTTTATAAATACATAAGTATATGTATCTATGTTATAATATCAATAATTTCAAGATGAATACTTAACAAAATGAAGTTACCCATTATTAAAAGTAAATTAGACAGCAAGCACCTAAGACATATCCACTTCAAAGGAATTCATATCAGATATTGGATTACATGTTCCCAAACTAGTCTCTAACCTTTACTTATCACACATAGTGAATACCTGTCCTAGCCAATCAGCTCCCTGACCCTTCTGAAACACAACACCTCCCTCCCGAACAGGGGGAACTCTTTTATTTATAAGACAGCCAATGCCCATTACAGTAGTCGTCTGTCTTGTTACAGGAACCTGTACATGTAACTGTATTCCTTACTGGAGTAGAGCTTACCAACAAGGACTGTTTCCAATGCACTGGCCCAATCTCATTCCCTAACAGTGTACTTGACAAGCAGTAAACAATTCTTTGTTTAGTGAAGAAAGGAAAGAAAATGCCTACTTTTAAGTCTCATTCCTTAAGATAGTCCTAAATTTCTAATTTGAAAATCACAAAGAGTAAGACTAAAACTTAAAATATGCAACTGACCATTTTTTCAGACAATTAATAAGCATGTATGACTTACACATTATAGAGATAAACAAGTTTTGCTTTTAAAAGGTGAATAGTATGTGTTCTCAGAACCAACAATTTATATCTACATCTACACTACATTTAGAGCCAAATTGTGTTAAGATTAGAGGTCCCTGGTGTAGCTAGAACACTAAACTAGAATTTAGAAACGTAACAGCTCCACACTGTTTAACCCATAATAGTCCCTTGAGTTCCCTACAGCAGGAGAGCTAAAAACATTGAGAGCAGAGCTCCTCCCTCTTTGATCAGTAACTTTACAAGTCGCTGATCTTTTATTTATTTACTTTTAAAGATTTGTTTGTTTGTTTATTATGTATACAGTGTTCTCCCTGACTGTATGCCTGCACACCAGAAGAGGGCACCAGGTCTCATCATAGATGGCTATAAGCCACCATGTGATTGCTGGGAATTGAACTCAGGACCTCTTGAAAAATAGCCATCTCTCCAGCACCAAGTTGCTCATCTTTTTAACGAGACTTTCTTCTGACCCGAAAGAGAACCCATTTCTGTTTGGCATATACCTGGAATATTCTGATATTGCAATATAATAGTCTATTCAGAGAATCAATCTGCATCTATTGCTTATTCACTCATTTGAAGCCTCTACTTCATGGGTAGAATAAAATGACAATCATTAGAGCAAAACTTGTCACCCTGGACTGGTCAAAAATCCAAATGTCCTCTTCATTTTGCACTTCCCTCAACCTAGCAGTTTCTTAATGCTTAATCACAGAAATAATTACAAAATTAAAGAGTGAATTCATTAAGCTATAATAGGGTAAATCATAACTTAAGACAGAACTGATAATAATGAGCAGACAATGTTTTTTAATCACCTCAGCCTATAAATAAAAAAACAATTCTAATGCAATACACACAGAGCCCTTACTCCTTCCTAGATAAGCCATAGCATCTGTTGAGCAAAGGCAAAAACAAGGCTCTGCAACTGTAAATACCTATCTTTTACAGGTCTGAAGTACCTCAGTAGGATCCAGATGCTATTCCAAGAACATTACCTTCAAAAGAGTTAAGGCTCCAGTTTCCAAGTCTCCATGGACAATAAAATCCTAAATTTAATCATTACCAGCAAACACAGCTGGCCTATTCACTTATCTACTAGTGAGGTGGCTCTTGCTTGTCATCCTAGCACTCAGAAGGCTAATCTAAGAAACTATCCAGTTTGAGGCCAGCCTGGGATACACAACCAGATGCTGCTTGTAAGGGAAGGTTGGAATCATTAATTCTGGAAGTAATGTTGTTTAGTTGTATATCATGTGGCTCTCAGTGGCTTCACTGTAGATATTATCTCTGACATAAAGGTTCTAACAGTTGCCGGGCAGCGGTGGCGCACGCCTTTAATCCCAGCACTTGGGAGGCAGAGGCAGGTGGATTTCTGAGTTCCAGGCCAGCCTGGTCTACAGAGTGAGTTCCAGGACAGCCAGGGCTACAGAGAAACCCTGTCTCGAAAAACCAAAAAAAAAAAAAAAAAGGTTCTAACAGTTGCCTAGATTGCTTTTCACAGATTTAAAGGCCTTTTTTTTTTTTTTTTTTTTTTTTTTGCTGAAATCAGTGACTCTTCAATGGAGCCTGTGTGTGTGCGCACACATATGTATGTATGTATGTATGTGTGTGTGTGTATGTGAGCGTGTGTGCATGCATGTGCTTGTGTGTATGCAGCATGACTTTCTGACATTAGCAGGCAAAAAACTCTATGTATTCCCCAAAGAGAATAGTGACTAATTACTTCACATCCAATAATCTTTCTCCACATCTTAACTCATCCTTTTCTTTACTGATAAATAGCCCCAAATTCCAACTTCCCAGGAGATTGAGACCTGGGTTTCCCACCTCCATACTTGGCTACCTAATAAAGAAGCATTTTTAAAAGTCTTTGTTACACATTGATTTATTTACTCTTATTTGTTTATGGTGGCAGTGGAGAAAATATACTCATGCCATGATACATATGTGGAGGTCAGAGGATAACTTTTGGAAGTCAGTTGTATTCTTCAACCATATGGGTCTTAGGGATTATACTCCAGTCATAATGCTTAGTGATGGGTGCCTTTACTGAGACATAACAAAACTTCGTACAGTGACATGTATTATGTGGTGAGCAAAACTGGTCTTCTGGTCATTAACACTAGTAGCCAGAAACATAATTCCCAAGTTAATACTTACAATGACCTATACAATACATAAAAGGAAAAATATTACAGATATTCAGACACTTTAGACATCAGCTGGAGATTTTGCTGAGTTTAGAGTATTAAAAATGTGCAGAATGAAGCCTTCTCTGGCTGCCATGAAGCAACAATTTCTGTTGTTAATATATTTACTGAAATTTGCTGAGAAAAACTGTACAACAAGCTAACATTTGGCATCCCTTTTACCTAAAAGTGTATGTTTTATGCCTCAAGTCCTGTAGGCCTTCTGTTGATTATTTATGCATTCAACAAACATTGACCACCTAAGGACAAGCAAAGCCCTGAGGAGCACAGTCATGACAAACTATGAGCTCTGCTCACAGAGCTTATATTCCTGCAGTGAAAGACACAAAGGGGTCAACAAAGACTCCACATCATGGTAAGCACATAAGAGAAAGAGGGTAGGACTTGTGGAACTACAGTCTAAGACTGTAGGGCTCTGAGAAACTCCAACTGAGGAAGTCAAACCTGACTGAAGCCTAACCCAAGGAAGGGAGCAACCATGTAGATAAGAGGGAGAGGGCATTTCAAGATCTTGAGTCCAGAGACAACCTATCAGGTTCAGCGTTGACAGACGCAAGGATGTATGTGAACAATTAGAACACAGCCTAAGCAGGAGCCCTTCCCGGGAGCCTAAAATCCAAAGGAGCCTATAGTTTCTACTTAGAAGTACAAAATACTTCCTTAACTGAAAGGGAACTAATCACTTTTGTGGGTAACTCAGTAGGAAGCCTAGTACATATTGCTAAGGGTAGAATATCTAACATCAACAGGTTAGCAGAGAGCTTTCTTCTGTAGAAGCCCAGCACCTTAGAGAGCATCATCAGTCACCCTTAGGCTAGCTTTAAAGAACAGCTGTCATTTACTAGGTGAGTATGTATGGAAGGCAGAAGACCAGGGAACTCAGCTCTCCACACACTACAAGAGAATGGTGAGCTGGCCAGGAAAGATAGCACACACTTGTAATTGCAGCATTCAGAAGGCTGAGGCAAGAGGACCATGAGTAGCCTAGGCTATATAATAGACCCCATTTGAAAATAGAAGAGAGACAGGGAAGGAAAGAACTTTGGAAAAAGATAACTTGAAATAAAGAAATCAGAAGAGATGCCTCACAATAGCTACAATAAAAATTAGGAGTGTTGCAGAGGGCAGCTTTATCCCATTCATAGGACACTGCAAGTGCCCCGCAGAGTGCTGACTCTAGCTGACTCTACCGCCTACAGAGCCCATGTACAGCTTCCTAGTTTATGCAGCTGAGAGGAGGAGTGTCTTAGTTAATTCTGTTGCTGTGAACAAACACCATGGCCAAGACAACTTGTAAACGAAAACGTGTGTTTGTGGTTCACCATTCTAGAGGATAGTAGAGTCCATGACCAGCATGGGAGGAAGCATGGCGGCAGATGGGCAGGTGTGGTATTGGAGCAGTAGCTGAGAGCTTACATGTTGACACAACAATGGCTAGGCAGAGAGAGAAGCTAACTGGGCCTGACATGGGCTTTTGCAACTTCAAAGTAACACATCTCCTCCAACAAGGCCACACCTCCTAATCCTTCCCAAACAGTTCTAACTAGAGACCAAGCATGAGGAGTGGATCACGTACACAGGTGATTTCATGTGAACCTTCTCACCATCCTAACTGGTCAAACAAAGGCTAGAGCCCGTGATTGGGCAGTGGAAGAAAAGGGTGGGTCTGGAGGCTTTAGAGAGTGGAGAACGAAGGACAGAGGAAGCGTTGTGGAAGATGAAGCAGAAACACATGGCCTGGAGAAGCCACAAGTAGCAAGGGATCTCATAGCTGGGGAATAGATTAGTGTAGTAGTAGATCTGCCCAATCTAGGCATACAGCTTATAAATATTATAGCTGAGTAGTGTGTTTTTTACATGGACTCACTGGGGTTGGAGATTTACTACAACACAGAATGGTAAGATTTACATTGGCTTTATCTGCTACAGTTCTCATGGATTCAAATCCTCTTACTCTGAACTATTTCCTTCAGTTATCTACCAGTAAGCTCAAGAATTCTTGAATTTTATGACACTTAAAAGCTAATACCATACAAATATAGCCTTTATTTATTGCATGCAACTAGATATAATACAGGCTCCTCCAAAAAAAAAAAAAAAATCAATGTGCTATGAAATCTAGATGGAAAGAATTCTTCAGGGATTTATTTTTATTGTTTATATTTATGTGTATGTCTGTGACTGAGTACCTGAAAAGGCCAAAAGAAGGGTCTGGATTCTGTGGTTCTGGTGTTTAAGAAGGCTGTGAGCCAGCCACCTGATGTGGGTACTAAGAACCAAACACTGGACCTCTTGACTGAGCACCCAGATTGAGTGCTCCTAACCACTGGGCCATCTCTGTAACCCCAGAAGAATTCTTTAATCTTGGGAATAATTTCCAGGTTCAGATCAACATCAATTTCTTTTATATTACTTCTAACCAGTACAATAAAAAATGCACCCCTGGTCTTTATTACTTATTTATGTTCATCTATAAATAAAAATGTAAAAATACTTATTTACAGAATGTTTAAGAATATCTACTAGGGCTGCACAACACTGGGCCTGTCAACAGCCAATTATAGATCAGGAAGGAGCTCACAGGGCCCTACCCATCCCTGCTAAACTACTGTACACTGATGGATTCTGAGGGAGGATCTGTCACTGTCTTCAGGTGTGGACCCAAAGGTGAGCCCACCATGCTCCACTAGATAGTTCTACTTTATGTATACACAGATGTCCTAGTTAAAGTCAGTGCTCACAAAAGACATGAAAACTTGTAAGGAAGAGAAGGGGGAGAGAAGAAAGTGAGCAGAACACATTATCCACATGTATAATCACCACAGAAAAGATTTTAAAACAACTAAAAAGAAAAACATGCAAACAAAATATCTCCCATGAGGCAGTCATGGTGGCTCATAACTGTATCTCTGTATTCAGGAGGCTGAGGTAGAAGGATACTATGAATTCTTGGCTACCCAGAGCTACAGAATGAGCCCCCTCCTCCATAAGATTATCTTCTGTGGATATATATGACGATGTTATAAACTTGAAACATAAGTGAATTTACCTTATTTATATCTTATTAAATTTATTTCATAAAACAGAGTGGATTACCCTCCATGAAGGACCAAGAGAATGCTGTACTCTTAGCACTGCTCACACTCATGTGAACTGCTGGCAGACTTCCAACACTGCTTCCAAAGAAATAATGACGGGTCATGTTTAAATTGAAATTCACAGCTAGGAAAGCTTACTTTTTATACGGTGAACTAGCACAAACTGCTCATATGGGTAAAACCAAATATTGCCCATTACTCTCCATTACAGGTTCCTTTAACTGTCATCCCTTCCACTGCTACATTTAAGATGCTCTTTTCTCCCCAGCTAAGTGTTCTTGCTTTTGTCTTATTCTTGTATACAGCTACAACCTCCACAAAACATGTATCTGAGGGCCAAAGAAGTTCTGCAACCACCAAAGTTAGCTCCCTTCAAACTAAACGGTCATAAATATTTTTGTGTGCACACATGTGTGAACAGATGCCAGTAGAGGCCAGACACTGACTTTGGGTGTCTTCCTCAATCACTCTGGGCCTTATCATTTTTTGAGGCAGTCACTGAATCTTGATTTCATGGATTCAGCCAGTCAGCAAACCCTAGGCATAGTCTGTCTCCACGTTCCCAATGCTGGAATGAGATGTGTACCACCATTCCTGGATTTTCAATGTGCATGCTGGGAATTGAATTCAGATCTTCAGGCTTATGTGGCAAGCACTTTACCAACTGAGCCATCTCCCTGGGCTCCGACATTGTCAACTTTGTTCTCTGAGGTATAGCTGAGTCAACCCTGTGGTTGTACACTGGTTTGTTTGGTGTTTTTATTTTGGGGGTTTTTTGAGACAGGGTTTCTCTGTGTAGCCCTGGCTGTCCTAGAACTCACTCTGTAGACCAGGCTAGCCTTGAACTTTGCCTTTCAAGTGCTGGGATTAAAGGCACACACCACCACTGCTGCACTCTGATGCACACTGTTTAACCTACACAGTGTCTACAATTTTGAGACTGTGTATACATATCAGTGTTTTTAATAGAAACAAGATCTACATTCATCAACATACTTTGTAATTTCTCATGTGTTCAAGGCATGCTTTCTCTGAGTCACTACAGGCAGGTAACCACAGTCACTCAATTCTACAGACACTAAATACCTGCCACAGCTGACCAGTGAGCTTAACTCACACTGTGATTTGTCTCATGGCAGAAAATTATTCATATTGTCCTGTCTCAAGAAAAACAGCACCATGACTTACAGCATGCTAAACATACTGATTTTTCATGTTAATTTTTTTAGTTAAAAGCACTCTGAAGGCGGCACTTCAAGAAGGGCACTTTCATGTGAGCAGGAAAAAGAACTCCCATGAGAAAGATGCCCACCCACCCCCATACCAGAGGAAGGAAGACATTCTTATCGGGAGTCCAGGATGGAAGAAATCTATACAAACAAACCCTGTTCAACTAACCTTATCTGTTTAGTCACTCTTCCAAGATTAGCTGCCCTGATTGAAAGCTTTTTATTTGTCTAAGACAGCTTTCAGTTCTAACTGCTTCTTGGGGCCCTCATTTTTCTTGGGAGGGCTCCCATGTTGGGTAATCACCAAATAAAATGTGTGTGCTTTTCTCTCAGCAACAAGGTAGTTTAGTTCTAAGGTTTGAAGAGGATGGAGGAGATATTTATCTCCCCTACACTGTGAGAGAAGAGAAAACCATCTCCTTTTTTCTCTTCTCCCTGGCTTATTTTCTGTTGCTCCATTAGTGGAGCAGTCATCAAATACAATTAGATGCTGACAAAGCTAGTTCACCAAAAAGACAAGTCCAGAGTACACACCAAGGACTAAGAACACACAATGGCAACAACAAATAACCCCTGCAGCTATTAAGTAAAAAGGGATGGTGGCACCCAAATGATAATGCCTATAACTTTCTACCTAGCAATTCCAGTTCTGGAGATTAACCCAAGAATACAGCCACACAGGGCAGTGTAACTTCAATTCAAGGTTATTCTTTGCAACACAAAAGATCAGAAATAATCTACATTGCCACCATAAGATGACTATAAGTTATAGTATAACCAAACGATACAGCCATAAAAACTAAAGAAATTCCTTGCATGTTATTATGAAATAGGTTTCAATTGAGAACAGGAAAGGACAAAGTGTTTTCGTCAGCTGTAGAGGAGGAAGATATAAGAAAAACTGTCCATACATAGCCTTATTTCTATACACACATCAATTATTTCTGAAAGGGTATAGGAGGAACCAGTAATCGTTGTGGAGGAGAACTGAAGGCCGAATGTAGTAAGGAGACTTGAAAAGTCTGCATTTTTCTACCTTATAAATTTTACAGATGAAGATGAATGTAAAAAAGCTGGCAGAGCTCATTCCAAGTAAAAAAGAATTTCCCATTGGAGACAACAGATAGAACTCAGTGGTAAAGTGCTTAGCTAGCATTCACCAGGTCCTGGGTTCAAGCCTCAGTACTCCACATCTATGGCATTTTGCCTTGGAGTTCCAAGTGCTGGGTCAACAGGAACCTAGGGGTGGAGTGGGGATCAGGAAACAAGACAATGAAAGAAATGGCATCCTTGGCTATCTGGCTATTTATTTGGCTTCAGAGTTGTGAACTCTAAAGAAGTAAAAGGGTAGATCCAAAAGATGAAGGATCTTTTCAAGATATGGGCAGACTGAAACCAGAGCACGAAGAAGGGCTCTCTAAATCCACCCTGGGCTTCTGGTGCTAAAGACTAAAGCTCTGAACATACATTCCCGGCATGGCATGACTGTCCCTCACAGGGGACCCAAATGCAGAGACAGTGAGGAGGTACCACACAGGAACAGCATAAAGAAAGTCTAATCAAAAACTCTTCACTTCATGGCTGTGTGTGTGGTGGTACACGCCTTTAATTCCAGCATTTGGGAGGCTGAGTTCAAGGCCAGCCTGATCTACAGAGCAAGTTTCAGCACAGCCAAACTCTATAGAGAAACCCTGTCTCAAAACAACAACAGCAAAAACCTCTTTACTTCTGTCCTCAAATTCAAACTATTCCACTCAGGGGGTCCTCAGAATCCCTCTCAGGCTCCAAAAGCTTGGTTGTTGTACAAGCAGGAAGTAGCTGCTACACTCCATCTCTCCCCAGGTCCTGAAGCCCAGACACATTTTCAGTGCAAATCTCTAAACATGTGATATGAGAAACAGAAACCAGCACTCCAGAAAGAAAGCCAAAAGGAATGTCAGGGTGCTTTAAAATGTGGCCTACTACTCACCACATGGGAAGGGGGGGGGGGAGCCATGAGGACGAGCAAAGAGGTCACTCAAGCTCTGCTGGGATCCTCACTTACTCTACAGAGCACAGCCCTTCAACCACTTTAAAATACTGCTCTTCTAGCCATCAAGCAAAGGTGTGTGTTCTTGATTCTATGCCAGTGCGTACCCCTGCATCCTAGATTGATCACATTAAAAGAAAGACAATTAGAAGAATGAGAAAAGAGAGTTGGAAAACACACAGGAGAACATAAGCATATCCTTGTAACATATTGGCAGAAAATTACACAACAGTCAAATACAGAGTTGCTTTCTTTTTTAAAAGGTAAAGACATCTTGCCCTGTTCTAAAAATACATTTATCTTAATTCAACTTGCTGTTTTCCTTTTTCAATTTTATCCAGAATTAAAATAATAGATACAATCCGTGTATGCCCTATAGCACAAAAATAATAGTTAGATGAGCCATTTTTAAGAGATGGAGCCTGCACTAAAACCATAATACTTGCCATAAAAACCCAAAGCAACCAAAGGCCATCTTTAGGAAATGTGGATCCCTATGTGACAATGAGTGATACTGCCAGGAAGATCAGCAGGGAGTCACTTCAGAGGCTCTGCAGATGAGACTCCGTGTTGATAGAAATCTGAGGCTTAACAGAAATGACACCAGCACGACTCACTTTCTATACTCTGTTTTTCTTCTACCTATCTCAAGAGCTATGTGGTATAATTTTATATTTGATACTGACCTCTACATTTTTTCATACACCTTCATGTATTCATTAGAGGTAAGGCAGGTTTTACAAACACTTAAACACAGAAAAATTTTAATTTTAAACAAAGCAAAATAATGTGTCACCAGAGACATTTTTCCAACTTGTACTTCTCCAAACACCAACTTCTGTTTTCACTGAAAATAGCTCTCCTGCCCATTTACCTTCATTTCACTAAAGCCAAAGTAGCTGTCTTTTTTCTGAAGTTGTTAGCAGAGTTCATACTCCATCAATTTCATATTCCAGACAATAGACTTTGATATCTCTTCCTCCCTGCAGTGGCTGGGATGAAGACTGGGAAGTGTTGAATGTGACTATACAAGTCAACCTGCTACATATGGCTTCTTTGCAAAACAGACAGTGATGTGTATACCTCTAACCAAACAGGACAAGCACAGATCTAACTAAACAAAGCTTATAAGCTACCAGACTTCTGTAACATTAAGACAGTGTGGGAATGATATTCTAGAAACAAATGCTGTATAGACGGGCTACAGTAAGACAAAAGTATTTACAGCAAGGGGTAGAATTTCATCCTCTCTTCATTTCTTTACAGTAGCTTCTTTGTGGAAATTCAATCCATTAATAAAACCTAGGCCAAAGGTCAGCAGCTTGGTGAATTCTTCCTTTATTCCCTAAAAGTGATAAGCCTTCCTGTGTGAGATAACCTGATCACTTGTGAATGGAGTTAGCAGATCCCTTAGTTTCGTGAACTGTCTGGGTGAACTAGGAAGTAACTGGTAAAATAAAGCAGGAGTCACTCAGACGTGAACACATCTACATGACACAGGGAACTCATTAAAACAAACACCCATTCCTCAGTGTTGCTGGTCAGAATCCAGTAAATTGTGATCTCTATGCCCACTCCCACTCTCTTTCAATTCTCTTACAGTTTGTGTGTCCCCTCCTGCAGTGGTGGCTCTTTTTCACAAGATATCCCACTTGTCTGGGCTTGATAGTTCTTTTCTTTATGTGACACCTAGCCTTCAGACCTGGACTTTATCATTTCCCAAGAGACCCCTTCCCTGCCACTCTGACAAGGTTAACTCTCCACAGTCTAAGTTCTCATAGTTCACTGGCAGTATCCCCATTATGGTGCATTTGAGTGCAGCTTTGCATTTGTATGGCTATTTAAGTAATAATCCTCACTATACTGGAAGCTTCAGGAAGGTAAAAACCACGTATGTCTCTGTTCTCTATTATGTTCCTTTTACCGGAGATAGTTCCTGGAACATGGCTGTTATTTAATAAATAGGAAGTGAACAGATGAATAACAATCTACAGATATTTCAGTAAGCATTGAACCAGGAATTTCAGATTATTGGAGTTTATCTCTGCCTTATTATTTTGCTTTTAATTTCCCTGTGTTTGTGTCTATAAAACCTGCCTTACCTACATTGTGGGGCATTTGACTGTTAAATGAACACACAGGGGTGTATGAAAAATGTACAGATAAATGTCAAACATAAAAACACTACAAAGCTACTGAGATAGGTGAAAGGGAAAAACGTATAATAAATGAGTTGTGCTGGTGTCTCTTCTGTTAAGCCACAGTTTTATATTGATATGAGGCTTCATCCCCAGAGCTGTTGTTTCTAGTTTTGTGGTTCACTGATCTATCATAGAAAAAGATCTTGGGCTGAAGAGACAGACAACTCAACAAGAAAGAGCACATGCTGTTATTTCAGAGGACCTAGGTTGAGTTCCCAGCACCCACACGATAGCTCACACCATTTACTGTGACTTCAGTTCCAGGGGATAAAATTTCCTCTTCTGACCTCCAAAGGAACCAGGCATGCACGTGTACATCCATGCATACAGGCAAACACTCACATAAGCTGCAATAAACATATACTGTTAAAGTTTAAATGTGCGATGCATGAATATTGAAAACATTCATTTTTCTCTATGCCAAAGATGAGTGGGTCTGTGAAGCCACAGGGTTTTCTCACTTGATATAAAATAATTCTCTTTACAGCTCAAAATACCTAAGAATTTCTTGAGAACCACGTAACTATCTTTCATTTCTTACAGTGGATACTTACACATTGTAAATTGTGGAATATTATTAGAACTCAAAAAGTAGAGGAAGTTTTCAGGCAAAAAATTCGCTATGATTGATTAGATTGTTGTTTTGGTTCAGTTACATAACATAATATATCCTTAGGAGGTCATAATATTAACCTGTACAATAACAAACGATTACCACCTTCTATATCTGCATTTCAACTTTCAATTATTCATAAAATTAACACTGATAAAAGAAACTAGGTTGGCATAAACTACAGAGTGCATGCAATGACAGTGTGATTGGATTTTCCTTAAAGACAGCATGAAAATGATTTGGTACACCTACTCCTGATTCCCACAGTCATGAAGAATCAGAAGGTTAAATTGAAATTTATACATCTATCAAAAGAGTAAAAAACAGTTTAGACTCTCCTTAAGACGTAATTAGTTTGTTTTCTGAAAAAGAGCAACTATGAAGGATCAACCATCATAAATGACAGTAACTAATGAGAATATACTAACAGCAATAACACTTTATACACTATTACTGTCTGTTTCTTCACTTGACTATCATGATGAGCCTACTGTGCAATGTTAGTGTTTTCATCTCACCACAGAAGAACACTGAGGCTCAAAGAACATTAAAAACAAACTAACCCCCCCCCCACCTCTGCAGGAATTTAACAGTATCTTCCACAAGTGTCTGCTAACACTAACAGAAGTTAGAACTACATATAAGAGGCTCTTGAGTTAAGCTCTCAGCACTGGCCATTCTACACTCTATTGGAGACACATCACAAAATAAGGCTATAAACCATACCTATCTCAACACACACATTCATTTGTAATATGACCCTACTGTTATTCAATCATACTTTTAGAAGAAAAGGCTTTGATTAAATAAAACTTACCAATTCTTTTTTCTGTTCAGTTTTTTGACTTCACAGTGAATTCTCCTAAGCATTTAAGTTAGAAATAATGCCAATTCATATAAGCTATTTCAGAAAACAGAAGGCAAGCAAGCATTTTTCAACTCAACAGACAGGGCTAGTATCACTGTAACATCAAGTCAAATACATTAAGGGCAAAGCAATCCATGTGCTAGTTTCCCTTGGGAACATGTTCAGGGAACCTTAATAAAATACTAGGAAATAATAAAATGACAAACTAAGTCCAGTAAAACTAAAGGTTCCTGCAATCCTGACTAACATAATGACAGTCTAAGATGGACTTAATGCTCCAAACCCCTTAAAGTGCCTTGCCATATTTACAGGCTGTCTATGACCATTTCAATAAATACAAAAAAAAAAAAAAAAAAAAAAGCCCTCCAATTCACAATTTAAAAGCAATAACAAAACTCTGCCAAATATGCATAAATAATAACTTCTTCAAAATAATAAAGTATCTACCAAACACCTGATATTTGATTACAATTATGACAGAAGACTGAAAGCTCTCTTTCATGGGTCTCTACAACTGCAGTGTCTGCTAGATCCCCTGGGCGGTGCAGTAAGGAGGGAAGTCAGATTTAGGAAACAGAGCTCAGCAGCATTTCTCAAGGGCAGCCGCAGTATTTTTCATCTATAGCTCGAGTCCCTACTTAAAGTCCCACAGTAGCTTCCACGCACGGCGCATAGAATAAAATGTAATCCCTTACTAAGGTATATTCTCGCTTTCTTTCAAGATTTGGCTTCTGTTCTTCACTCACCATGACCTAGGCTCAGGCAGCTTGTTTCTCAAGGTCATTACTATTTTTGAGACACAGTGCACGGTCTGCCTAAAATGTGCTTTTCACAGCTAGTTCATTCTTGTTACTCAAGAGCTAAGTTAAGTGGCACACCATTTGAAATGGTCTATTAAGTAATCTTTATACATTATTCTACTTATTACTGCTATCAAATTACAGTTTCTTAGGCTGAAGAGTTGGCTCAGCACTTGAGGGCCAGTAGAGGACCTGAGTTCAATTCCCAGCACCCATATCAGGTAGCTCAGAAGGACCTGTAACTCCAGCTCCAGAAACTGACAACTCTAGCTTCCATGATCAGCTGCATTCCCTGCATTCATGTGCACAAAACCACTGACAGACAGACACATACACACCCCATAAATTCAAAATGATAATAATAAAAATCCAGTTTAAAAATGTAGCTTCTTGTTTCCTAGAGCATTTTAGCGAAGCAACAGAATCACTGTCACCTCATTCAAGCATTTCAGTACTTTAAGGTAGTCATTCACATGAGCACAGAGGAAGCATCTATAAATGTAGGTGAGACAAAGGTACACCCATAGTTCTGGTGCAGTAGGCAGGAAGAAAGGGAATATGAGGCAGATTCTCAGATGCAGCTTAAAATCTTCCAACACTAACCTTTCAGCCATCAACCCTGTCTTAGTCAGGGTTTCTATTCCTGCACAAACATCATGACCAAGATGCAAATTGAGGAAGAAAGGGTTTATTGAGCTTACACTTCCACGCTGCTGTTCATCACCAAAGGAAGTCAGGACTGGAACTCAAGCAGGTCAGGAAGCAGGAGTTGATGCAGGGGCCATGGAGGGATGTTCCTTACTGGCTTGCTTCCCCTGGCTTGCTCAGCTGGCTTTCTTATAGAGCCCAAGACTACCAGCCCACAGATGGTACCACCCACAAGGGGTCCTCCGCCCTTGATCACTAATTGAGAAAATGCCTTACACCTGGATCTCATAGAGGCATTTTCTCAATTGAAGCTCCTTTCTCTGTGATAACTCCAGCTTGTATCAAGATGACACACAAAACTAGCCAGTACAAACCCCAAACTGCTGGGTTACAAATGACCCAGAAGAGCAGCTGGAACTTGTAGCTGTTAAGGATGAGCCAAGGGCGAGACTTTAAACCATCTACAGACCTAAAGGATAAACTGATGACAGTAAGTATTAATGCAATTAGCTATTCCTTCCTGGCCTAAAGCTAACAAAAGCTAAAAAGATTCACTTACAGTAATAAATACAGTTTGCTCTCTCCTCAAACACCTGTTCAGAGTTCTGGCTCCCACAGAATAGCCTTTGACTACAAAGCTAAACCAACAGCAATAAAAGTAGTAAGGATTTCTTCTTAGGCTGTGCATTCTCACACCCAAAGCTTATGTCATACTGGGCAGAAATCAATTTTCTTATCTGTTAGGTTTCAAGCCTAGGACAAATGGCTGAGATGCCTATTTAACATATCAAAGTGTACACTGGCTGCTTCGTTCTCCCTGGAGCCCTTCAGTCTCCACCTGTTTCAGGGCCCTCCTGGCTGGCATACCCCACCCTCTACACCTTAAACTCTTCAGCCCAGGGGTTTGGGCAGGTCTCCACCATATAATCCAACCATTTTGGTTACCTGCTCTCTTGGGCCTTCTGGCTGCTGCACCTGGTTCCCTGCTCTTCCCTCTCCTCACACAGCACAGCTCAAGATCATGTCCACTCTGGACACTCCCAGATGCCCCTGCCTCTGGCTGTTCTCCCACATATCTGTAAGAAACCGTCTCCTCCACCATATCTAGGAGCAGTCATGTCCTCTGCTCCCCATTTTTTCATTCAATATTCACTTTAATAAATGTTACATTCAGCCAAGACTCAGGCCAGTTCTCTGTTCTTGCCTTCATCAGCTCTTCTTGCTATTCTCTCAAAATGGACTTTATTTTCTTACTGTCATTTCATTTAAAAATTACTCAATAGCTCTCTCCTGTAATCGGTTTCATGTTCTGTCTGGAAGGTGCTGTAGGGAAGGTGTTCCTAATCTTAGGTTGCCTCACTCAAGTACCTGGGCGATTTCCCAGTTCTCCAGTAACAGATGCTGTTACATGACAGGGTGCAGAAGAGCTAGAGATTACTATGGCTTCTTAGTTTGACTTTCGATTGACAGCTGCTGTTTTGGGGCCCTTTATGTCAACTCTGGTTGACACTGAACCCTAAGAGCTCCAGGATTATTGAACATGAGAAATAAAGGATGAAAATCAGGGCTAGAGCACAGCTCAGTGGTAGAGTATTTGTCCTGTGATCAATCTTTACTGTACACACAGGAGCATTCAATAACACACACACACACACACACACACACACACACAGACACACACACACACACTGAGATATATACGTGTGGTCCAAGCCACCCATAAGGCCAAAGCAGGAGAATCACTGAGCCTAGAAATTCAAGCCTGGGTGACATCTCAAAAACAAGCAACCATTTCAGAAAGAAAAGGCTAAAAACCAAATGGTACCTATAACATGTGTCACAACTGTTTCATGGATGAGAATGATCCCCCAAGACTCAAATAAATGAAGACTCAAAAAGACCATGGAGGAAGAAACCATGGAGGACGACCCCCAGACGGATCAAACCAGTGCACTGCTGTATCCCCAAGCTCAGTGCCGATGTCTCCTGCCATACCCAAAAGAAAGGTTGAAGGGGATGCTAAAGGAGATAAAGCACGAGCCACAGAGAAGATCTGCAAGGTTGTCTGCTAAACCTGCTCCTCCAAAGCCAGAGTGCAAGCCTAAAATGGTCCCTGCAAAGAAGGGAGAGAGGGTACCCAAGGGGAAGAAGGGGAAGGTCGACTCTGGTAAGGATGCAAATTATCCTGCAGAGAATGGAGACTCCAAAAAAGATGAGGCACAGAAGGATGAAGGTGCTGGAGATGCCAAGTGATGTGTGTGCAGTTTTGAAAACTGTGTACTTCTGGTGACTGTAGAGTGTGAATACTATTTTTTATCAAGCACTGAATATTGTTTTACTTTTTTGTTTTTAAGCTATATTGTTAGCACACAAAACACTTCACTGTTGGGGGGAAGGATCGTGTGTCACTAACAAAATACCTCCCAAGCTGGATTGATGGCGGAAAACATCTTTCCCTGATAATTTTGAAAGGCTCCTGTTGGCTCCCAGGAGAGACGTCCTGTCCTGGTCTTGACATAGGTGACCACCATGGCACAAAATGCCTTGTGGTCGGGAAACTCCGTATTCATTCCTATACCCTCCTCCCCCTGTACCAGCAACAAAGACTTAATTCCCTTAAAACCAGAGACCTGCTGGAACCTGACCCCCAAAATTGGTTTTCCAGTCTATTGGGTGGTGTGGACTTTGCAGTGTTCTCAGAAGAGCAAAAGTTCCTTTTATAAAAGATTGTGGATCTTCAGATTGATAATTCTGCCATATTCATTTCCTGAAAGTCAGGGTCGCTTGTGAAAAGTTGTTAAACAACATCCTAATGTGAAACGTCAGCCCTCACTCTAAGCCACTTTCCCTTTTCAAAGCACTGATTGAAGATTATTTCATTGGGTTTTACAGTAGCCTTCTGATTTTGGTAGTCTATACAAGAAAGGGATTTGGAAGTTCTTGTTTATTGTTGATTGTCTGCCCATGTCCTGCCTGAAATACCATGATTGTTTATGAAAAGTACCTTTAATAAAGCTGGGTACAGTTAGGCTTGGGGGAAAAAAGACCATAAAGTTAGGTAAGAAGAGGGAGCAGAGCAGTCCCGAGGATCAGAAGTACTATACCAAAAATGCTAAGGAAGGAGAAACCAAAAAATATCACAGGAATAAACTAGGTGAGTTTGGCTGAAAGCTAAGGCTGGCATAGGTAACAGTAGGGGAAAAGGATGAATTTCTGATAGCAGTAGGAGTGCTTGGTACCTGTGGATTACATTTACATGATCTTATTTTCTCACTGAAACAACCTTGGGAGAAAGGATGGTGGAGAAGGCCCTGTGTGGCAGCAGTATCTAAGACAGGCCAATCTGTCACTAAGGGAGACTTGTTAGGAAGGTTCAACCACAGCTAATAAGAGTCCCAGTCAAAATGGTGTAAGGCACCACATGCTTACACACACTCATTAAATCATAACATAATTTAGCCACATCCTATCATGTTGTAGCAGCTGCATCTTTCCTATTATGCCCGTGAAAGAGTAACAGGATAAATGTCAAGGAGTTCCAATTAGTATGTTTTTGCTCATATCCAAGAACAAGAATAGGATGGACTCAAATCGGCCTCCTCCCTGACGAGCTACTGGTAGTTGATTGATTGTAGAGATAAGAGTCAGTTTGTTTAACTGTGTGGCTCCTGGCAGGGTGATAATGCTCTTGAGAATGGCTCCACACCCACAGGTATGGGGTAGGAAATCAGGGTGGACCTGAGAGGAATTAGGAAGAATGAGGGGTGAATATAATGAAAATACAGTGCAGTTATGTATGAAATTCTTGAAACACTGGCATGACAGCACACCTCACCTCTATAAACCTAACACCTGCAGAGCAAACAGGCAGATTCCTGGAGCGTGATGACCAACCAGTGGGGCAGAATGGGTAAACTCCAGGTTCAGCAAAAGATCCTGTCTCAATAATATAAAGAATGATGGATGAGGTCACCTGATGTCAGCCTCTGGCCTTCGCAAACATACCCCAAAACTAAGATGAAATAAACTACCAAAAAACCAAAACCAAACCAAACAAACAAAAAACCTACATAGCTCAGTACCTATTTAAGAAATCGGGTTTGCACTTAGAAAATATGCTGACGAAGAAAACTCTTCACCAGGATGACTTCACTGCCAACTTGACTAACCATTCCAGGACAAAACAATGAGTTTTTCTCAATTTATTTCAGAAGAAAACATTCCCCAAACTGTTTCACAGGTCAAAACTTATCCTAATGTAGAATTATCCTAATGTAGAAACCAGAGAGTTAAGTAAGGGTAAGAGAAATACATATTATTATTCCTCATGAAGAGAGATGAAAAGGATTCTTAACAGTACGTGAACAAATACTACACCACAGAAGGTGTATGTGGTATCTAACAATCAACCGATACAATCACCATCACAGCTGACTACATAGGAATTAGTAATGATAAAACAGCACCTGATGAGGCTCATGTCCAAAAGCTAGAGTGAGCTAGAAACAGAACAAGCATCCTGTTACTAATGCAGCTGACATCATATTTAATCATGAAAGGTGGAGCTTCCCCTCAACACTGAAATAAGACAGAGTCGGTGGCTCCAACAGCTCTCCAGCAGCATCATACCCAAAGCCCTAGTCAGTATAATAACCGAAAAGCATAAACTATTAGCCACAGATGGTTATAATATTAAAAAAAAAACTCAGTTTCTATGAAAAGAGAGAGACAAAGACAGAGACACAGAGAGAAAACCCAATTCTTTGAGTGTATGAATTCAGCAAAACTGCCAGACATAAGAACAATCTAGAAAAAAATAAATTGCATTTCTAGGAATGATCTAGAATCTAACGGATTTGCTTGGTTTTCTTTCTTTTTTTAAAGAGAATTATTTTATTTATTTTACGTATATATGAGTACACTATAGATGACTTTAGACACACCAGAAGAAGGTACCAGATTCCATTACAGATCGTTGTGAGCCACTGTGTGGTTACTAAGAATTGAACTCAGGACTTCTGGAAGAGCAGTCAGTGCTCTTAACCACTGAGTCTTCTCTCCAGCCCCACTCATTTTTCTTAATCATTTATCATTTACAGAGCTGAAGAGGTAGTTCAGTGGTTAAAGAGCACTTGTTGCACTTACAGAAGACCTGGGTTCAGTTCCCAGCACCCACATGTTGGCTCACCACCAATTCCAAACAATCCAAATTGACCAACTCAGGCACCATGAATGTGGTACACATACATACATGCAGGCAAAAACATTTATACAGATAAAACAGAATAAATCTTTTTAAAAATTAAGTATCAGTCACAATAGCACCGAGCCATAAAATACTGATGTAAATCTAACACTGAGATCCAGAACCTGCATAGCAATAAATGAAAACCTTAAGAGGGAGAGAGATCAAGGAACTTGTAAGAAAGCAGAGCCTCCAGGAAGCTGAGTGTTACTAAGATGCACCCACTGCTAGCCACTAAGAGCCAGTGAGAATTCCTGAAGGGCTTATGACACACATTAGCAAGCTGATTCTAAGCCATGTTGTGTCCTACACAAAGGAAGACTTCCACAATTCTGTCAAAGGTGACAAGGCAACACAGGTAGATGGGACAGCCTTCTGAACACCTGAGGAGAGAACAAGACATCCATGTGTAAAACTGCAGCCTCAAGGAATATGCCAAGCTTTTATTAAAAAACAACAACAAAAACAAAAAACAAAAACAAAAAAAACCCTAACTCAGCTGGGTGGTGGTGGCTCACACTGTTAATTCCAGCACTTGGGAAGCAGATACAGGTAAATCTCTATAAATTCAAGGCCAGCCCAGTTTACACTAAGTGAGTTCCAGAACAGCCAGGATTACACAGAGACACTGTCTCAGAAAAACAAAAGCAAAACAAATAAACAAACAAACAAAAAACACAAGCTAATTCAAAATACATCACAGACCTAAATATAACATCCCAAATCACAAAACTTCTGGAAGAAATCCCAAAGAGAAACATCTTAGTGCTGACATTATTCTCCCAAGTGGGTCTTGACTGCACTGCATCCTCCATAGCATTTCATCCACAAGGCCCCCAAACTGACTCCTGCTGCCATTGACTGAGCAGCTCCATTCAGGAGGAGCCACTGAAAGTGCCTGCTGCTGTGCTTTGAAAAACGTACTCAGGAAAAAAGAAATGTGTTCTCAAGGTAAAATACTAATTCTGAAGACTTACTGTAAGAAAGGAATAGAAAACATTTCTCTAGTCATTTTTACCAAGAATATGTTGAAATAGTAATGTGGTGGACAGCTGAGTTAAATAGAAGACATTAAATTTAATTTCAAATGTTTCTTTTTATTTGCTGAAATGTAATTACTAGAACATTTAAATTTAAAATGTTGCCTTCCATTTTCCTTTAAAAATGTTTCAAAATTGTTACTTTATGCTCAGGAATGATTGTCTGCGTCACTTGTGTGCTTGGTGCCCATGGAAGCCTGAAAAGGGTAACAACAGATCCCCTGAAACTGGAGTTACATCTGTATGGATGTGAGCCACTCACTCTGGGTCCTCTGGAAGAGCAACAGTGCTCTTAACCCCTGAGTCATCTCTCCAAGCCCTTCCACTCTGTTTCTACTAGACAGAGCTGCTGTAGGAAGTTAAGAATGCTAGTCACAGAAAAATAAGCAAAACACAACAACAAATAGGATTTCAGAGGATTCGTTAGTGTCACTAGGTCAGCTGTTATCATAGCTTTTCCTGCACTGGATTTTTGTACTGCATTAAAATAAATAAATTTATAAAGTTATTTTCCAAAGAATTTGTGATTTTCCAACTGAAAGTATCCTCCTACTCTATTCCAGCAGCATTTGTAATGCCATCTTTGAAAAAAATATGTTGAACAGAATTCTCATTGTCATTTTTTAACTTTCTTTACGCATGTGTATAACACACTAGCTAGCTTTTATAAACTATTTCATTTCTGTATTACACAGATAGTACACATATAATATTCTTCTCAAATAAAGTAGAATACATTTTAAAAAGGGAGGTTCTGACTGAAATAATAAAGAAAAAAATACATTTTTACTGTCTTGAAATCAGATACTCACTTACTAACTCAATTGCTGCTGAGGCCTTACTTTAGCTGAGATGTCAAAGGAGTTTCACTGCACTGCCGCACTAACCTCCAGGCGGATGTGGGCCCTGATGAAGTGCAGTAAAAGGCACTTCCACACACCCACTCCCCAGCACAGCAGAGCCCCTCCCACAGAAAAGGCAGAAATGAGGATTCTGTTGGAAAACTTAAAAGCGTCGTAAGAATTTGTATTGCATCAACAGTTAAGTAGGTTGAATTTCTAACTTCCTCCCACATGTGAGGGACAACTACAGCAGGAACAGGTTTGCCAGCTGAGAGGGTCAATAAAACTAGGATATCAAAATCAAGAAGAAAACAGAAATAATGACACTGGAGATCAGAGGGAGCAAGGCCCTTGAACAGTCCCAGGAGGTACATTAGGTTGTGCAGCTTCCTCATACGGGCAGGAATTAAAAATTTAAGAATAACATTATCCACATGACTCTTCTGTGTGATAACTACTTCAGGCTACCACCGATAGTGGCTTAAGCATGAGTGACATGTAAGAGGAAAAGAGAAATGGTGACAACCAGGTGCTGTCTGGAAATGAAGTTGAGAAGATGTGAAGGAGGTAAGAGGCAGAGAACGCTTGTCTGATAGTGGGGACAGGTGAGGCAGAGAATGCTAGTCTGATAGTGGGGACAGGCATCTACCTACTGGTGCCACATCTTACAGAACAGCAGCTCACAACCTGTACGTCACCATCCGATATCCTACATATTAGATACTGACATGATGATTCATAACATCAGTAAGACTACAGTTATGCATAGCAACAACAATAATTTTATGGTTGGGAGTCAGCACAGCATGAGGAGCTGTATTACAGGGTCTTAGCATCAGGAAGGCTGAGAACCACTGCGCTACAGCAATGGTGGAAGAGAGAAACAAACCAAGTGTGGGCTCAGAAGTGGTAACTGAGGTGCCTGAGACACTTGAGAGAAAACATTTAGTTGGATGTTCAGTGGAGTACACAGAGGCCTGGGCTCCTCTTCTGTTGGAAAATAAGACAATGGGAATGGATGAGCCTGCTTAAGTGCATATGGATTAAAACAAAAAACGAAAACACATCAGGGCTGGAGTAGAGCTCTGAGAAACTTGAAGCCTGGGCAGACAAGAAGCCACCTACAAGAGGAAAAGAAGGTAAAACAAAACCAGGGAATAAAAGAAGCCAAAGAAGAAAGTCTCTAAGGTGGGAAGGAGTTATTAATGACAAAAATAGCTGAGCTCTCAAGCTAGAAGAATAAAATTTGTTCACAGACTCTAGTGACACTGTAAAGTTTTAAGGATGAGTAAGCATGTACACCCGACACTGGTGGTTTGCGTCAGGAAACACAGAGAGAATAATCAATATTGTCTGGGAAGGAGAAAGGAGAAAGGAGATGCAGCAGGACCTAGATGTAAAACTGGGGTCCATGGAACTTAATTTGGTTTACAGTTTAAGTTGGATGAATACCTGAATTTCTTTTAAGACTAAAAGATGGACTCTGATTCACATCAAGAAGCTTTAGAAAATAAAAAGATTAAAATCTGAATGTTCTTTGAATGTGAGTACAGGCAAACATACATGCCTCATACACTGAGAACTGGTGTCCCAAACAGCCAGAAAGAAAGCTCTTGTGAAGCTTCACCAAGGTCAAGTACGATGAACACCACGAGTGCCATTCCATTGCCAGCAACTGCATGTAGCAACAATGCTGCTGTCCTAACCAGAGCACACCTATGGCGTGGCTCTGGCTGTGGTTTTGCCAGGAGCTGCCTCCCATAGTCCTCCCATTGTATGAGATTCATTCTGTTGTAGTCTTGCTAACAATTCTGAAAGATTCCTAACTTCATGCAATAAGTTTGCTCTTTTTTTTTCTTTCTTTGAGACAGAGTCTCATATATTCTAGTCTGGCCTCAAATGCACACTATAGCTAATGATGACCTTGAACTTCTGATCCTTCTGTATCCTACTCCTGAGTGGTGGGGTGACTGGAGTGTGGCACTGTGCCAAATTTGATGTTGGATACAGAACCTAGGGCTTCATACATGTTAAATATGCATTCTACCAATTGAGCTACATCCTTAGCCCAGTAAACATACTTTTAGCTTATGTAGGAGAGTCAGTATCTGTTGTTCCACCTATGACATCTGACTGCTCAAGTAACTATGACAAAAGATAGCGTACAGTGGAAATGGCTGCTGAGACATGAGGCCTGAAATTGTGACACAGACACTTAGTATCATTAAGCCAGCAGACGCAAAACTATGAAGTACTTCTTTTTGTTTTGTTTTAAACAGTCTCTCTCTCTCTCTCTCTCTCTCTCTCTCTCTCTTTCTCTCTCTCTCTCTCTCTCTGTGTGTGTGCGCGCACACGAGTGTGTGTGTGTGTCTGTGTAGTTCTAGTTCTGAATCCTCTTTGCCTCTTAAGTATTGGGACCATGAATATGAGCCAGGACTTAAGTACTTTCTGAAGGAAAGGAGAAGAACAGGGTAAGATACTTTGTCACTGGTTTATTATCAATTCATCGTCCCCTCTAATTTTTGAAATGAGCATCAATTTTACTGAGTTGAAAGACTCTCCCTTAAAAATTCATTAAGGACAGAAAAAAGTAAGAAAGTATTAAGACAGAGATTTTAAAAAGGTATATGTGAATGATCTATTTACAAGAACAAACAAAAATACATAGAAAACAAAGAATTCTTAGGACTCAGTCACAGGAAGATGACACAACCATAAGAAGAACAATTACCTGAACAAGCATCTCACCCAAAAAATATGCACAAATCTCTGAAAAAAATCAGGTACAGGAGAAACAAATTAACATCACTCCCACGAGAATGGCCATAAAGAAAGTGGGCGACAATTATAAGTGTCAGCCAGGGTGTGAAAGAATTGCATCCCTACATCATAAACAGACAAGGAGCACTAGCAAGGATGCAGAAAAATCTGCAACCAACACACAAACACAAAGACAGACAAGTGACAACACAGAGAAACTGTAGCCATTCACCGCTGAGAAAATAGTCCCAGCACTAAGAGGCAGAGGCAGGTCTCTGAGTTTGAGGCCAGCCTGGTCTCCATAGTGAGTTCAAGACAGCCAGAGCTACATGTTGAGATCCTGACTCAAAAAAACAAAAAATAAAATAAAACAATATGTTAGTTTCTTAAAAAGCTAAACATAAATTTAATATTCAAACTAAAACCACCACTCTTAGGTATCCACCCAAGAGAAATGAAAACATAAGAGAACTGTGAGCAGATGTCCATAAGCAATATTCTTAATGTCCTTAAATTATCCATCAGCTACTGAACAAGCACATTTATAAACAATAGAAATATGGAGCAAAAAAAAGGAAAGGTATAGAAATACCAGCTACAACATGGATGAACGTCAACAATTTACGTCAAGTCAAAGGGATAAGACACAAAAGACCACAAGCTATCCACTGTTCTGTGTTTAATTCATCGGAAATGTAGTTCAGTGATAGTGTGCTTATATTTACAAGACCTGGGTTCAATCACCAGCACGGAAGAAGGGGGAAAGGAGGGAAGAAGAGAAACAGAGGGAAAAGGAAGTGAGAGGGAAAGAGGGAAGGGGAGAACATAAAAATACAAGTCAGAAGGGGTAACACAACTGCAATTCCAACAAGCAGTGGATAGAGACCAGAGCATCGGGGTTAAAAGGCAGCCTGGAATACACATAGCCAGATACTGTCTTTAAAACACAGATTAGAAAAAAAGAGAATACCATGATAAAAGGCAGAACAATAGCTGATCGTGTTCAAAATACAAAGGTCTAAATGAAGGTAATACAAACAAACAAACAAAAAAAAAATCAGAGAAGTTGGCTTGGGCTTAAAATAGAGGTGTCAAATAGGATATAAGGCCAGCTAGCAGCACCCTCTGAAGCACACAATTAAGTTTATTTCAAGACAAGAGTATGTTCTTAGCAATGGATTCCATCCCAAGAACCAGGAAATGAAGTAACTAACTAACTAAATCCCCAGGAAAGCAACTAGCTAGCAGAAGGCCAAAGCAGGAACAATAGACCTTGCAGGTTAAGGTTTCCATCTGTAATTAAGAGTCAGTTCCTGTTTCTTAGATCTGAGGTATTCTACAAAACCTGTTTTTCACCCCACTCTAACCTTGGGACCCCATTCCCATGATTCCCTTCCTTTTGTTCCTTCCCAGTTCCTTCTCTTCCATTGTACCTTCCTAACAATGTAAACAGCCAACCCTCTCCGGGAACACCTTATCTCTCTGATAAAAGGGAGCTCAAGAGGAAGGCAGGGGCTGCTCTCTAAAATCCTGACTTAGGGGAAGGCAGCCAGACTGGCCAGTCCTGAGGGCACCCCAACATACAGCTATCTTCAATTGAACAATCATAGATTTGGTCGTTCTCCTCACAAATTTCAGTTTTAACACTAGAACTCAGAACACAAATGATTTAATAACCTCTAAGATAGACACTTCAAATAATCAAAGATTCTCTAACATTCCTATCATCAAAAACAAAGAACATTATTCTGTTTAAAGAGATAACGGGGACTTCACTGTCCCTTTTCCTCCCTGATGCCCTCATGAATCCTATCAATCTGGGGGGTAAGCACTACACTTGTAATTTAATGTTACTCTATGCTTATAGAGGCCTTTGTTTGTTTTGTCCTTGGGGGTAGAGGGGTGAGGATGCACTTATTCATTAGGTAAGAAAAAGGTTTACCAGTGAACTTTGAGAAAAATTTACAACCAAAGTTCAGCTTCTTAGTTTTCACTCATAAGCTCCCAGCTGACCACCATTTACTAATCATGCTACCTAGGTGCTCTTCCTAAAACAACTGACAAGGTAAGCTAAGTGCACTGGCTAATCCTGGTTTTCAAATGAACTAGAGCAGGAATCTGCTAATTTGCAATCCACTGAGCACACCTGTTAGGCACTTTCTTGATAAGATTATCTGAAGCAATCATCTATCCTGTTGCTGCTGCTTCCTTCAACAATAGTAGAACCAACCTCAGGCCTCTAAGACAGAATGAAGACTAGCAGCTCCCCAGGAATTCTCCAAGGCTCTGGCACAAGACTGGTACTGCTGAAGCACCTAGCCTCACGGACTGAGCAGCAGATGACTGACTTCTCAGCCTCTCCAGCCTGACAGTCACTGTTTGACTACCTAGACTGGCTATTCTAAAAATCTCTCTCTCAATCTCTCTCTCTCTCTCTCTCTCTCTCTGAAGCGCGCATGTACGAACACACACACAACACACTTTCATTCTATCAGTTGTTCACACACACACACATTTTCATTCCATCAGTTGTTCCTTTGGAGAACCCTGACACAACCCTTTGAACCCTTATACAAAACAAGTACCTCACAAACTCCCCTGTGTGCCAAGGGGAGGCTGACTTCCTTACCCCCACAAGGTCCCAGCTGACCTTGCAATGGTGGAACATAATTATATATTGTCTAAGCTGGCAAAATGTGAGTTGGAGTACTTGTTTCTATAAAAAGTATACTACCAAAGAAAGGTTAAATGTTTTGATACAATATAAGATAGTTTACTGAAAACAAGAAAATTAGATACAAGACTACTGTAAAAGACCTGGGGAGGTAAGACATTAAAATATGACTCACAGATCGTGTCTTTAAGGTCTTCCTTCATTTTAGGGCTGAAGAGATGGCTCAGGGGTTAGGAGCACTGCAGCTCTCGAAGAGGACCCAGATTCAATTCCCAGCACTCACCTGGCACATAACAACCGTCTGAAACTCTAGTTCCAGGGGATTCAACACCCTCTTCTGGCCTCTGTGGGTACTGAATGCACTTGGTACACAAATATACATGCAGGCATACACATAAAATAAAAATGTAAAAGGAAAAAAAAAATCTTCCTTCATTAAAAAAAAAATCTCAAACTTGACATCATAAATGTATGGTATATTCAAGACAAACTGACATACAGAGCCAATCCATGCACTCCAGTAATACCAGACTGTGGCCCAAGATCAATTTTTGGACTCTGAGACAACTATTAGTTTGGATGGGAGAATTCTCTGTTGGGATAGAGGGATACTGCTTGCCCACTGGATGACCACAGCACTTTTACTCCAGTAGTGACAACCAAAATGGCCCACAAGCACTGTCCACTACTCCAGTTGAGAGCTATAGCCCTGGATCAGTTAGTATAAACAAACAACCATATATTTTGATTAAAATAAAATATTTTTGGAATCACTTTTTACTGATTTTTGCTATATTAACTTTGTTTTCATTCCATGACTACTCTTGTCCACTTACCAGGAAGCCAGAACACAATCATTCAACAAGTGAACTGCCAAGGAAGATGGTCTTACTTGATTTTCAGGATTCTCATCTTTTCCCTATCATTTTCTGGCGTAAAGACAAAGGTCTGGATTACCAGGTCAGACCTAAGAAGCAAAGGCTGAAAGACCAAGGAATGAAGGAGAAAAGAAGCAAGTCCCAGCAGGTGGGAGAGGCACAAAAACAACACTTGCTAAGCCTCCCAAGTGAAGGCCACTGCAGGCCCACAGCACCAGACAAAAGTGGCGGCTACATGAACACTTCAAAGGCTTTAATGTTTGCTGGCAAATGGACAGGCAAAGCAAATGACTGTTCAGTTATTTATGATGTCCAAAAATTTAGAAATTAAGAAAAAAACGGAAATAGGTCTGTATGTGAAGAAACACAGTGAGCCATCAGGCGAGGCTGGACAGAGCGCAGATACATGTGAAAAAGTGAGAAACAAGAACCACAAAGGCTTCAATCAGCAGAAGAATCAAATCCAACACTCAAGATTGGAGTCCCTTCAGACACAGGGCATGTATGCTAACCACTAAACACACAACGTGCCTTAAAAGTCAATTTCTAAAGTTAGGATCATAACTCAGTCTGTAAGCAGGGCTTAGCAGTAAATGAACTGGCATGAGTGTGTCAAGATGCACTGGAAAATGCTTCCTCAGGAGCAAGGATTTACCTGGCTTTTATTAGATAAGATCCTAACTGGTAAGACAAGGATATACAGACCTGTTAACTGAGTAACATGACAAATAGTAAGAGGGGAAATGTTGAAAACAGGAGGAGAGATGAGATAACTCACTTAAAGGTATCTCAGAAAACATCTTTAGGGATAAGAAAGTAAGATGCTATTCAAGGGTGAAAGGAAATATTAGAAGCTTTAGGAAGCACAGGAGTCAAGTATTATCAAAAAGCACAATGTGAACACAGGTGGAGTCCATACATATATGACTGGCCCGATAAAAATCATTTTGAGGGTACTGACGAGGCAGGAAGGCTGTTTTTATACCGCAGTGATCTCAATAGGTATTTATGTGGGATGTAATTAAGTCCTACACATAAAGAACATTGAGAGGAGAATACACACACAAAATATTAGCTAGAAAGGGATTGCTTGAACTACAGAAGAATCCATCCTCAGGGTTAAGGAGGACATGCAGGTCCTGGAAACAGAAGCACAGAACCACTGGCAATGAAGCTGCTGCTTTAATCTGTACCAACCACTATCGTAAGCACAGTGCAAGTGTTCTCATAAGCCCAAGAATTCTATTAGATTGATACTATTTTAAGCACATTTACTTATTATTTTACATGCATGTGCATACACATATGCACATGTGAAGGTCAGAAGACAACTTTCAGAAGTTGGCTCTCTCTTTTCACCATGTGGTTGCTGGAGATCAAACTCCAGTTGTCAAGCTTGGAGGCAAGCACCTTTACCTGCTAAGCCATTTTACTGGTCCCAAACAGATACTGTTATTTACCTTAGCTTACAAATGGAGATACTGAAACTCATGGAAGTTTATAACAAAGAGTAAGTTGTAAAGATTAGAGGTACATCAGAACAATCCAGCTCCAAAGTCCATGTTTCTCAGCAGCTCAACGGTCTGGAAATAATCAAGACTTGGGAAGAACAGTGATATACATTAAGGGAGGAGAGGCTAAGGAATTAATTTTTGAAGGCAAAATTTCAAGAGGCTTGAGATTCTAAAGGTTTTATACACACACACACACACACACACACACACACACACACACACGACTACCTCAGATCTAAGCATTATACTGCCTGCATTTTCTGAGTGTCCTATATCAGTTAGAATTATCTGGTATGTTTATGAAACAGTGTCTTATATCAATGAGAATTATCTAGTATGTTTATGCAAGAGTCACATTCCTAAACTCATCCCAGATTCTAAAAATCTTGAGATAGCACTCAGGAAAATAACATTTTTAAATACTCTTTCTGGACAATTCTGCATAAAAGCTGAGGTTCCCTTCCATTGGTACAGCCCATTTGCTTACAATACTTCGCTTTAGCTCCTTTCCTTTGTTATTGAACTGGATTCTTCTAGACTCTTAGCTGACTGTGTTTGATTTGTGTTTGTATCTAAAATTCCTAGGCTGATTTCTAATCATCTAAACTTGGATTTAGAGTTTTCAGTATTAAAATTCATATTAACCACAATATTGACAGAAGAACTTTCAAAAAAAGCTCTAGTTCTTTTCTTGGGCATTGTGATTCTTCTGTTAAATGTAACATACGGTTGATGGATACTGTGCCAAACAGACATGCCAATTCTTCCTTTGCTGAATCTTTGCAGAACAAGATAGTTTATATGACAGATTTACTAGCTCAAGTCCTGTTTATTGCCCCTAAAGTAGTAGGCAGAAACGTACTGGTAATGTTTGACCCATTACAAAAGCTTATCTTTCCTTGTATGTAATTTTATGCACACAGGTGTTTTGCCTGCTTGTATGTCTGTGCACTGCATGCACGCAGAATCCATGGTGGCTAGAAAAGGACGTCAGATGCTAAGACTGGAGTTACAGATGGTGAGCCACATGGGTGCTGAGAATTGACCTTGGGTCCTCTGAAAAGAAGAAGCCAACACTCATTTTTTTAATATCTTATTTTACTTTAATTGTATGAACGTTTTGTCTGATGTATGTCTGTGCACCACATGTGTACAGGGCCTGAGAATGCCACAAGAAAGTCTCGGATCCCCTGGGACTGAAGTTATAGACAATTGTGAGCTGCTATGTAGATCCTAGAAACTGAACCCAGGTCCTCTCAAAGAACAGCTAGTGCTCTTAACCCCTGAACCATCTCTCCACTCACAAGGGATTTTATAAGGAAATGGTTGTCGTCCTAGAGAAGGTAAAATCACCTAACAGTCCTTATTCCCTTTGGACTTGATGAGAAATAGCAAAGAAGGAACAGCTTTAGTTAAAGCCACATCTACAGTACTATTCTGTCATCTTTCTGGCTCGTCTGAGATGACTAGGATTTAAAAAAAAACAAACAATCCTCAAGTACAATGTGGCTCTTTTGCCATTTCTTACAAATTGACCCTTGAAGAAAAGAGTAAATAAAGGCAAAGAATTCATTTCTGCACCACCAGGTAGCACTCAGCATACAATCTCAGACTTGGTGCCTGTATGCGCCCCCATTCAATCCCATCAAAGAACCTCATGCACACAAGACCCAAGAACATACTTACGGATGATTTCCTCTTGTGTTCCACTCACTCTTAGAATGAGGACAGACATGAAGCTCACTGTCAGTGGATTCACATTCCTCCCTTATCAACAGAACAAAAAGAAACGTGCTTCTACCACTAAGAGGTAGGCTTTAGCTGAAGAATCAGTTCCAACAGCACCATGGTAAAACACACCCATCTACAATATACAAGTCAGTGTAATGGGGAAGATGAGACTACAGAACTCAGCAAGGCAGACAGAAGCAGAAGAGGGAAGTGAGACAAGAAACCATATTCCAGACTAGGAGGTAGAGACTAGCTTCTAAGATTCCCAACAGTGTTCTTCATTTAAGGGATAGTTTCCTCTGACTTCTACCCATGCACCCTGGCAAGCATGTATATGTAAGTGAATGACACACACACACACACACACACACACACACACACACTCATTCTCTCTCTCTCTCTCTCTCTCTAAATTTTTTTTTAAAAAACATCTAGTTTCAATCCCAAGCAGCTATATCCTTATATTTTTCTTTGAGGCCAAATAATTTCTATTTAAAACATTAAAACATTATTTATTTACTTATTTTAGAGTATATACAAAAAAAATTAAAAAGCTGAAACCAGACAAATACAAGGAAGGGGAAAAAAAAGTATCAGGAAGAAAATGAAACTATGGGTGGCTAAAAGCCTTGCATGGCTGAATTGGACTTACCAGAAAGCTCTACTGATATTTATCTTATTCTTACCAATGAAACAACTTTCAAGTTCATTCTTTAGTGTTTTTTTTCCAAAGTAAATTATCAATGCCAACAATTAAAAATATCTCAAATTTCAAAGACAAAAATCACACAGCCTATCTTATGTTAATACCACAGAGCTGTGATATTTAAAAATTCTCTAAATCATACATCTAAAGATAAGCAGCCCTGTAACTATGCTTTAACCTGATAAACCTTTCTGGGACCAAAACTCAGGGGAGCAGTATCTAAATTTCTCCCTCTTTTATTCTTTAAATCTTTATTTATTTCTCCAGAAATAATTTCAAAAATACTTTCTTTGAAGCTAATTTTCTTCTAAGTCCAAAATAAGACTATGACATGAGCTCCAATCTATCTGGCAGGTCTGCACTAACCCCAAGACCAACATGGCATTGAATAGGCATAACTTTGGTCATCTAATACAGACTTTTTGCTTTGGTGAGAAATGTACCAGCTGGGTGTAGTAGCAAGCATCTCTGTCTTGGCAGTCAGAATGTGAGGGAAGAGAATCAAGAGTTCATCTGGCTATAGAACAAGGTCCTGTTTCTAAAGAGGGAAGAGAAGGAAAGGTAGCAAGGGAGAAATTCATCTTAATTTTACACACTTACTGAAAATTTCACTACTCTTTCTTTTTTTTTTTTCCTCAAGACAGGGTTTCTCTGTGTAGCCCTGGCTGTCCTGGAACTCACTCTGTAGACCAGGCTGGCCTCGAACTCAGAAATCCACCTGCCTCTGCCTCCTAAGTGCTGGGATTAAAGGCGTGCACCACCACTGCCTGGCTGAAAATTTCACTATTATTGTTAGATTTCACTAGCAATGCTTAATGGTACTAACACTATAATTACTTGCTTAAGCAAAGCTTATTCATGTTTTATTGTTGTTGTTTTTGGTTTTGTGAGTCAGGGTCTCTTATAGCCGACGCTGGCCTCAGAAGATGATCTTGAACGCTTAACCCTCTTGACTGCTAGCTAGTATTCTGACCTAGGGTTTGTTCTGTGCTGTGTTGTTTTCAAATTCTTATAACAAGAAAACTTAATTATTTTTCATAAAACTTTCTATCTGCACCAATTTCTGAAATACTACACAGATAAAAGAGTGAAATTCTTGATCCAACAATTGATACTTGTGGTGTTTTAAATGAAAATGTGTCCCTCAGGCTCATATATTTGAACACTTGTTACCAGTTGGAGGTGCTGTTTAGAAAAATTTAGGAAGTATGTCCTTGATGGAAGAAGTATGCCACTAATGGTGCACTTGGAGAGCTTAAAGACCCCAGCCATTTCCCGTTTTCTGTCTCTGCTCTGTGCTGACCTTAGAGTATGTGAGCTCTCAGCATTCACTCCAGCTGCCACCCTGCAGGCGTGCCTCCCCACCAAGACGGAGCCTCACCCCTCAGCAACCGTAAACCCAAATAGTTTCCTATTAGTTGCCTTGGCCATGGTGCTTTTATCCCAGCAGTAGAAAAGCAGCTAATACAGTGCCTTTCCTCTTAGCTATACTACAAAACAGAAGAACCTAGCAAAGAGGTCAAGTGTCCCCGTGTGTGGTGATGGATTATTTCTGTGCCTAAATTCGGTGGTACTTACATGATAAAATGGCATAGCACTATATACACACTTGTACCAATGTCAGTTTCTAGGTTTTGTTCTGTTTGCTTTGGATGTCTGTTGATGTCAGGGCCTTGCACAAGCTAGGCAACACTGCACCACTAAGCTATTTCCCCCCTTTCTGTACCTTATTAATGTTATGCATGCATAACCAATAGGGGAAGCTGAATGAAGGACACAGGCCCCCCCTACTATTTTTGCAGCTCCGTATGAATGACATAATACAGCAAAAGCACTCTCAGGGCTTATGTGAGGCAATCCTATGAAGTGGATTCTCTTCTCACCTCCATTCTACAGGTGAGGAAACTGAGATATAGACATTTAAATCACTTGCTCAAGGGTACACAGTGGTGAAAGCTGATTTTGACACTGGTCAAATGACTCAAAGTTGGAATTTATTTGAAAGGCTGCAGAGCCACTAAAGGATTACAGGAAAAGTATGGCTGACAATCAAATTCACATTTTACTTTGGCAAGATCCCTCAGGTACCAGTGTAGAATGACTAATGAAAAAACAACTGCATACAACAAGATTAGTTAAGAGACTGATGTAATGAGTCAGAAACAATGAATTAAGAGAACAGCAAGAGAATGAAAGGAAGTATACTCAGACAGCAAGATCAATTCCATCTCACAATTGCAAGGCTTGACTAGCCAAACCAAGAGTGTCAGGATTAACATTATCCTATCCAAATCAAAAGGCAGATAATTTCAGTATTACATCGTTCTCATTTCAACAGAACCAATATTTGACTTTTCCCTGTTTAAAAACTGAAACTTGGGCCAGCAGTTAAGGTAGCTCAGCAGGTAAAGACATCTGCTACAAAGCCCAAGGACCTGGTTCAGTCTCCAGGACCCACAATGGTGGAGGGAGAGAGCCAGCACCTGCAAGTTGTCTTCTGAAATCCATGTGTACACAATGGCAGGTGTTCACACTAAATAAATAAATGCAAAGAAGAATGTGACTATATTCATTAAAAATCAGTGTTCCTTAGTACCTCCACGCTGCTCCTTAAACAAGAAAGTTACTAATGTTTCTAATACACCATATACATGGGCCCTGGACAAAAGATGGACAGAACTACCAAATATATTGCCTTAGTTTGCTTTTGATTGCTGTGATAAAGACACCATGACTAAAAGTAACTTGGGGAAGAAAGGGTTTATTTGACTTACATTTCTACACTCAAGGCAGGAACTCAAGTAGGCCAGGAATCTGAAGGCAAAAAACGAAATGGAGACCACAAAGGGACCTTATTACTGGCTTGCTCTTCATGGCTTTCTCAGCATACTTTCTTTTACTTTGGAGCACCACCTGCCCAGGGGTGGCACTTCACACAGTAAACTGAATCCTCCTCTTTTATCAATCAGCAACAGAGAAAATGCTCCACAGACTTGCCCAAGGCAATCTGATTGAAATATTTTCACAACTGAGGTTCTTCTTCCCATTTGACCCCAGCCCATGTCACAGTGACCCCCCAAAAACAAAAACAAAACAACAAAACAAAACCTAGTCAGGGCATATGTCCAGTAAATATTTCAGTCAACAACCTAATAAAAATCAAAATGGATTCAGAATGGACTAAGAAAGAATCAGGTACACCTGTTTTAAGACTCAAAAAATAAAGAAAACAGCCCATCACACAAAGCTAAAACACTGCTTTATAAATCACTTAAATTACAATTTTTATCTTTTATTCACAATTGTTTTTTTAAATAACCCATAATGCTGCTCCTACATCATATGAGTCCTTAAACAGTGATTAGCTAAAACCTAAAAGTTTTATATCAGATAACCACCAGAGTCTCTACTCATGTGCACCTATGATGGATGGGTCCTCAGTCTAAGTGAAGGCCATCTTGGGCACAGCTGTGTCTAGGAATCTGAGTCACACACTAATTATTTAGTACTAGATGGAGAAAAATGTCAGACTGATAGACTCCCTTCTGAGAGAACTGTAGTTTGGCAGAATTTGCTAAAATGAGGTTTACAATAAGAAATCCTCCAATGTGTCTATAATGTGGACAGCAGGAATGGTGGTTACACTTAAGTCTCTGCTATTTGAGATCAGATTGGTTTCATGGCTATAGATCTAAAACAAACACACACTCACACAGACATACAGAGACACACACACATATATATACGCACTTCATATATATTTGAGTATACACATGAATATGCATATATAACACTCTAGATATGCTATGCTTTTTATTCATGACAGCTTGTATAAAATTGTACAAAATTGAAAAGAAGAAGAAAAACCAGTAGTTATCAGAAAAATTTAGCCAAAGAATAGAATTATAAGATTCTGGAAGCCAAAATACCTAAATTAAGCGGGAACAAATAAACCAAACCCAGCACACTTTTACTGGATGCTTTTAAGACTAATCCATAAGTGTTTACCATTTTAAAAAGTTGAGAAGCACGCCAACTCCTATTTATGAAAAATAACATTCTTGATAAATTTATAATTCCCAAGAGAAACAACCCAAGCTTAAAAAAAAACAGATTACAAAGACAATAGAAAAGATGCAATAGATGAACCCAACAGTAAACCAGATTTGCTTTTGCTAGAAACAAGGTAGCCAACTGAACTTTCAAACTAGAACCAAAACTAACAGGACACACAGGAGACTTAAAAAGAACAAATTAATATACAATATACAATGAAGCAAGCAAGAATACCCATCAACACTTAGTATAAAATTGCAGGAATAGAAGAATGAGATCTTTGTTACAATGTGTGTTATAACTTAGAAAAACAGAGATATTAAGTTTCTACTTGGGCTAGAAGATGAAATACACCCAGCTGTGCAGATGAAGCCTCTGGAAAGGCATTCAACACATTACTAACGGTTCCTTTCCTTGATGCACTTTTGCAACTAAACAGCTTTGCATGTATGTATGCTGTGCACAGAACTAGCAGCAGATTGGTTAAAAACAGTCTACATTTTCAATTTCCCATAATGTAAAGGCCGGATTTTTTTTTTTTTTTTCAGAAATGATCAGAATAAAATAAATATGTCTCTACAGTTACAGGATGAAATTTTAGGCTGGACAGGCACCAATGTCCCCATTCTCTCCGTTTTTTCATAAACCATATGACTTCCACATGCTGAGGGTGTTTTATGCTTTAGTCTGCAGTAAAGGCTTTACATCATTTTAATGTCCCAGTACTCAAAATGCAACAGAATCAGCCCAATGAATATAAGGAATATTCGGTGTACATGGAGCCATTTTTATCAGACTACTAGTCAGAAAAAGTTTAATGAATGCTTTTCCCATAAATAACTTCACAATTCCATTGAAAATAAAAAAGATTCAAGGAAAGGGTATATGAAAAACACTCATTTTTCTAGGTTGGAACATTTTAGTTTGCCATATCTAAAATGATTTTTAAACATTTAAAAATTCAATATCTACTAGAATCCATTCCAGAAAAACACAAGTAATCAACTATTATGTTGTTACATGGAATTTTCTTCCAATTTTTGAAAATTAATGTTTCAGGTTAAGATAAAGCTTAAACAAGTAATTCTGAAAATCCTGGTCTTCAACAAACCAAAGGCTCAGATTGGAACAGCACACTGTGTACAAAATTCTATTTAGTTCCATTCACATACATAATGCTCAACTTCATGCAAACAGTTCCCTTATCTGTGGGAATGATCAACAGCAGAAATTTCAAATCAAAGACTAAACCTACCATAAAATCCCAGTGTACCTTTGGGACTTGAGATGCTATGGAATCTAAAAGCCCATAGCTAACAGATAAAACATTCAAGAACTAATACATTCTTAACCAAACACATAAATACATGAAATTCTCAAGTCAAAATAGAAATGATGCCAATTATTCTTTTAGTGATTTAAAAGTCTATGATACCACAAAATTATCACAGAGAGTGATTGAAGAAGTTGTATTTTGGACTGAGGGAGTACAAAATGTATGATCTTAAATTCTCCTGGTGTAATGTCATTAAATATTCAAGACTGTGAGAAACAAGAGATGTTTATCCCAACCCTAATTGAAAATTGAAAAATAAAATTTCCCAAACTTGACTGATAAGCATAATACCGCCAGATCTAGCAACTTAGCTGTGCAAATTTAATAAGTTTAATGCAAAGCACTGCAAACCTAATGTGATAATGACTTGTGGTAGAAATGTAAAATAACAACAAATTCGGGTCCTTCTCACTTAACGATGCATTTTATAGTGAAACCACAAAAAGCATAGCCCATATTAGCACAAACTAAGCAAAAAAGTACAGGAGGCATTATGTCCATCGGGAAGAGAAATGTTCTGTGCCAAGGAAGGAAGGAAGGAAGGAAGGAAGTGGGGGGGGGAGGGAGGAAGCTAAGGAAAGATAGGAAAGAGAAGGCAAAGATTCCTATTATCTGCAGGTCCCCAGAAAAAGGAGCACGTGACTATACCCTATATAACAGACGAGGTTTTTTGGGTTTTTTGTTGTTTTTTTTTAAAAAGCTTGAGACATAAATAAAAATAGCAATCACTTTTATCATTCAACTTTAGGTAGCATGTATCTTTACTGCTAAGTGCATTCTTTGCTTCACTCACCCAATGCTTCCTCACTCTTCCATACCAGTTTTCAAGCAAATGTGACACAGAACAGGGTGGGGTAGAAGAAAAAAACATGCATCGCCTTTCAGCGCACCGCCAACCCTCTTCCCCGCAAATAATTTCCAACAGTTTTTTCAACTACGAAAATAAGTCGCCCTATCTACCTCAGGACACAGAGCAGACGTTCTGTCTCATTAGAAGACACAGACGCGTATGGCATTTAGCACTCGAGATTCCCAACCCCACGTTCCCGAATTTTAAATAACTAGCAAGCCACTGAGCATGAAGATGACAAGATACTTCTACTTACTGTTTCGGGGTGAAGGTGGGCGGAGGACTCCTTTCAAAGTAGCCCCAATAGTGTAACCAAAACACGGTTCCGGAATAAAATATTAAGAGGCACTTTTCCTTTCCCACCTTTAGCTACCGACTTGAGAAGACAAATATGCATCTCCACATCATATCATCTATATAGTCCTGCTGGGAGTTTGAGGTGGAGACTGGCCCAGAAGAGGGCACAGAGTGTGAGCTGGGCGCCAGACACTAACGAGTTACTGAGCCCCCAAAACCCTGCACAAGATCCACGGACCAAAAGTCCAGCCCGGGACTCACGCGTGCTTCCCAAGCCCAGGCCGCTTATCTCTGACTCCAGCCATCGAACTTACCATCTACAGACATTCCTTCAAGACGATCCCAGCACCCAAGTACACGTCACAGTTTAAAACACAGCGAGACACTCCCCAAACAAACCAGCACACCTCGAAACCACCTCACAGTTTCTCAAACTCCCAAGCAGGAAGACCCCCCAACTCCAGGATTCACACCTTCCGCCGGTCCTGGAGCCCAGAGAGAAGTTAGGAAGCCATCGACGCCTCTCCACGCCCGCCTCTCACAAACTGCCCCACCCCACAGCCCGCGCACGGCCGCCCCCTCGGAAGTACCCCCACTTGCTCCCCTACGCTCAACCTGGCCACTCCAGAGACCCATCTGTGGCGCCTACTCACTTTCTCTCCCCCCAAACATCTCGACATTTTTTCCCTTAAAGTAATGAGAGAAGTGAGGAAAGAGACTTGAGGCAGTCCGGCTTGCAAACGACCCCACTCACCTCGAAAATCCAGCTGAGAGTTCTCTGCACCCGGCTCAGCCCCCTCCCCAGCGTCCCAGTGCAAGGCTGAGGGAGGGAGGAGGAAGGCGGGAGGGGGAGGGGATCTTCACCGCGGGGCGCCCTGCGGGAGGGGCTGAGGAGGGCTCCAGGCCCGCGCAGGAAGAGCAGAGGGGGGAGGGGAGGCCCCTATCTCCCAGTCTCCCCCTGAAAACCTCCCTTGTCTCAATCACATCAGACTGACTGTCTTTGTCTGGCTGACAACCGCCATATTGATAGCAACAGCCCCGCTCCCACCTGCTGCCGCTGGGCATCCCTGGGAGTTGTAGTTTCCGGTTCCCTAGAGGAAAAGCGCAGAGTTAAGGTTCTGAGGCCCTAGGGAACTACAGCTTCCAGCAGGCACTGCGCCCATACGCCTTCACACAGGGAGGAGGGGAGCTGGGAGCTGAAGCCGTGCGGACTACATATCCCAGAATACCATGGATGCTAGACCCAGATGAGGGACATGATATCATGCTGGGATGGAAAGGAAGGATAAATTGGCGGCGGCGATGAATTTGAGCGGACGGAAGGAGGTGTTTAGAGAGAAAAGGGAGGAAAAGGAAAGACGCCCACACTGCCCATGATATCTACAGTAAAACTACATTTCCCGTGAGGCTCTGGAAAGTGCGTGAGAAGGAAAGACTCCAAGTCCCGCGATGCTCTCGGCTGTAGAGATTAAACCGGAAGATCCTTCCTTGTGTTGAGAGGTGAAGAGACTGGTACTGAACAACCAAAAGTCCGATATGAAACTGGTGAGTTTCTGATACTAAGTCAGAGGGCAAAGGTATGCTATATCCCTTTGGACTCTGTCGCCTCCACCATGATTTTTGTCAGCAGTTAAAAATTGTAAAGTGAGCTGGACTGTGGCAAGCTGGGTTTTGCGATTGGGATGTGAATTCCCTCTTGCACACACCCCACAGCCCCTGATTCTGTTAAGAGGTCTTCATTACTGTTTGGCAGATCCCTTTGGCCAATTATGAAGTTGTATGTTACATTTCTTCACCCTTGGGCTAAAGATAGGCTCCAAAACTTTGGTTTGGTCAAGTTGCTCAGCCTGCACCTGGAAGTAATAATAGATCATCAACCTCTTTCCACTTAATGAGCACTTGAGTGGACTCCCTACTGATTTTGCAAGGCTGGATTCGATATGAACAGTCAGTAGGAGCTATCAGGCAGAAGGTCTAAATGTCCTGTTACTCCTAACTGCCTTTTGAATTACAAGAAAGAGATGCTAGAGGGTGGTGCCCTTGAAGGATTTAGCAAGAGCAGTGTTGAAGCATTCCAGTTTAGAGCCTGCATGAAATAAACGGCTCTAGATAAAACATGCCTCCTGGAGAAATCATTGTGTGGCAAAACACTTGGCTTACAGGTGGCCTTTTCAGATATTTGCTTTGCACCATTTTACTGAGCCCACCGTTCTAACAAGTTGTTTTGTTCAAGCTTAATGGAATAAGTAATAGAGTAATAAGGAACTTGAAGGCAATTTGAAGTGCTTGCCATCACCCTCTTCTACCCTACATTCTCACTGCCATACTTATTGTAGAATCTTCATAATTGCTACATTGAGATAAATATCCTCAATAAGGAATGAAGCATGTTTGGTACGTTCTGTTTAAGAGAGAAGTGCTGTAGAAACATTTATTCCAGAACAACTTTTTTGTTTCTTCTGTTTTTTTGAGATAGGCTTCTCTGTGTAACAGCCCTGGCTGTCCTGGAACTCTCTTTGTAGACCAGGCTGGCCTTGAACTCAAGAGGTCAGCCTGCCTCTCAGAACAACTTCTTTAGGAGGGGATCAGAGCTTATGTATTTTTTGCTTTACTCATAAAATCTTCTTGCTTGACTTATAAACAGGTTAAAATAGGGAAGGAGCAAATGAGAAATTAGCTTTTCCCTTTCAGAATCAAAAGCTGACAACAAGAAGCCAGGTGTGGTGGCGTACACCTTTAATTCTGGCACTTGGGAGGCAGAGGCAGGCAGACCTTTGAGTTCAAGGCCAGCCTGGTCTACAAAGGGAGTTCCAGGACAGCTAAGGAAGTTATACAGAGAAATCCTGTCTCAAAAAGAAACCAAGGAAAGGAAGTGTTCTAATTATTAATACTTCCTCTCTCATCCCTTTGAAACAAAGTGTCAATCCAATAATTAATCCAGTAATTACTGTCCACATATCAAAATGGTTTCTCAGTAGGTTAAACTTGTGTGCTGTGCCTACCAAAGGTTTTGAATAAACTTTCTCAGGTCCTAAGTTTTAGCTTTATTTACTGCTTTAGGAATGTGAGGTTGGCTGTGGTTTTTTTATATTATAGGGACTAGGGATCTATGTCAGTGGCAGCATGGTTGCCTAGGATGCACATAATACATTGAGTTTCATCTTCAGCATGATCATGAAACATGTACATGATTTTGAACAACTTCTTGTTTTTGAGATAAGACTTTCCCAAGTGCCTTTTCCCCATGGCACATGAAGGATAGCCACATCTCATTGATCCTTTTCCCTTAATGAAAATTTCTTGAATAGGTCTGTTTTGCTGTCTTCTTATCAACTTTAAACAAAGCTAGAGTTATCTGGGAAGAGGGGTCTCACTCAAATGAGAAAATGCCTCTAGTCTATAGGGCATTTTCTTGATTGACGATTGAGGTGGATGGCTTCAGCCCATAGTTTGTCATCCTATCCCTGTGCAGATGCTCCTGAAGCTGATAAGAAAGCAAGCTCAGCTAGCTGTGGGGAGCAAGTAATAAATAGTCTTCCTCCATAGCTTCTGTTTCAGTTCCTGCCTCCAGGCCCTGACTTCCCTTCATGATGGACGGTGATCAGAATGTATAAGCCACTTCAAACCCTTTGCCTCCTTTTGGTCACAGTGGGTGTTGGCGTTTTTGTTTGGTTGGTTTTGGTTTTGGTTTTGTTTTGCCTTTAGTTTTGTTTTGTCTTGAGATAGGATCTCACTATGTAGCTCTGGCCGTCTTGGAACTCACTCTGTAGACCAGGCTGGCCTCAAACTCACATTGCTCCACCTGCCTCTGCCTCCCAAATGCTGGAATTAAAGGTGTGCACCACCACATTTAGCTTGGTCATAGTGTTTTATCAGAGCAATGGAAAGCAAACTAGAATGACTTCTAAATGCCCTCCCTGCGTTCAGTCTTGATTTCTTCTGGGGAATCTCAGCTTTTTCTTTCTTTCTTTTTTTTTTTTCAGTTGCAGAATCCCATAAAAAAATGTAGTACCTTCTTTAGCGTTTCAGGTGAACTCATAATCTTTAGTGTGTTGACTTGGCTCTGGAGAATGTGGTCCCACTTATGTCTCTACAAGTAGTCTAACTAGCTTTTAACCATGAATGTCTTTATTCAGATCATGGAGGACGTGTTCCAGTTCTTTGAGTTCACTCTTTTTTCTTTTGTCATTGAAAATTTAAGTGTGTTCAATTACCTACCTACCATATTTGCCTTTTCTTAATTAATGTCTACGCATATTTCAGGACACTGTTTCAATAACAGTTTTTCAGGAGTTTCTTGAATTAGGCACCCCCGGTGCATGTTTCTATGGCAGATCATTCTGTCTGTTGACTTTTAGTTATTTCTTTGTGTTTGTCCTCCCTAATGTAGACATTGTATTCCCAGAGACTTAACACACAGTTTGTGACTTTACTACAAAATGCATAATTTCCTTAAGTCTGTCAGGGTCTGTGGGGAATGTTGGTAAAAGGTTAAAGGCTGAATTTGAGATTATAATAAATAATAACATGAGTAAAAATATTAATTTCTACTTTCTAAAAAGAATATTTTTTATTTTGGGTGGGGTTGCCTTATATGTAAGTCTGTGTACCACATGTATGCAGTCCTCATAGAGGCCAGAAGAGGGCATTGGATCCCCTGGAACTGGACCGAACCCAGGTCCTCTGGAAGAGTAATAAGCTCTTGACTGCTGAGCCAGCTCTCCTGCCCTAATCGCTGCTTCTTACAGAGAAGTCACTGTGTGACGCTCAGTGCACTGTTAGCCTAGTACATCCTTGGATCTAGATGATAGTATTCCATTTTGCAGATTTAAAATGTGAGTTTCTGGGAAGTGAAGGAAGAGACTCCAAGTTAAACAGATTAAAAGTGAGAAGAAAGCAGGATCTGAATCTCGTCTCCCTGGTTTAAGAGTCTGCTGCTCAGTAAGGGCAGAGTCAGGAGTGCCTGCACTACAGCAGCACAGGGCAGGATTGACTCTTACAGGCATGCAAACTGAGATATTAGAGTTTGTTTCAGTTACAGCCTTTAAAATGGTTACTGGTGTTGAGCATAGTAGCACATTTCTGTGATCCTGTCACAGAGGCAGAGTGATCTCAAGTTCCAGACCAACCTGAAATGGTAAGACATCATCTTAAAAACTTACTGGTAAAACAATTGAGGTTTTAAAATCTCCTTTGTCATCTGACAGGCCCTGTGCTACACCAGCTGAGTGAAGCTAGTGTTCTTTTGGGTTTGTTTCTATTTTGAAACGGGAACTCTGCAGACCCTCTGGCCTGGAACTCACTCCCTGGCTCAGCCGACCTCAGAAGTGCAGGGGTCAGCTGACACTTTGTTTTCACAGGTTCAAGCAGTTTCTTTGATGGGATTTATGTTTTCTAACTTTACACTTCACTTTCTTCTTCTGAATATTTGCTTGTATTAATATATATGAGTGAGTGCTTGCTTATCTGTGTGAGTACCATGTGTATGCAGAAGTCCAAGGAGGCTAAGGAAGATGCTGGACCCTCAGGAACCGGAATTATAAGCTACCCCATGAGGGTTCTTGGAACCCCAAACCCCAAACCCCAGTCCTTTTCAAGAGCAGCAAGTGTTCTTAACCACTAAACCATCTCACCCCATGAGGGTTCTTGGAACCCCAAACCCCAAACCCCAGTCCTTTTCAAGAGCGGCAAGTGTTCTTAACCACTAAACCATCTCTCCAGCCCCTTGCACCTCACTTTTTTTAAAAAAAAAAAAAAAAGTATTTGATTATTTTGTGTGTATGAGTGTTTTGCTCCTACACATGTCTGTACACCATTTGCATGCCTGGTGCCCAAACAGGACAGAAGAGGGTACTGAATCCCCAGGAACTGAGGTTACAGACAGTTGTAAGCTGTCATGTGGGTGCTGGGAGTCAACGCCAGGTCAAGTCCTCTGGAAGAACAGTGGTGCTCTTAACCACTGAGCCATCTCCCCAGCTCCTCCAACCTCACTGTGATGATGGCTTTTCACATGCACACTGAAGCCCTTGAATGCCATTTGAAGAGTTCCTAGTTAGATAGTAACTCAAAGGATTTAATGACTGACTGTATTTATAAAATTATACATTATTGTAGAAGCCTTAACAAAATAAATTCATTGATATTTCCAATTATCCTTTAGGAGAGATTGGAAGTGTATCTTCTAACTTGGCACATTTTAGAGCAGTTATTTGGTCTAGGTCGGACCTAGTTAGACACGACCTAGTGGTCAATAGTTCAGCTAAATGATAGAAGGGGAAGTCAGCAGAGCCCCTCGCCATAAAGTACACTGAGCAGACTGACAGCAAGTGAGCTTGAAACACAGTGGCGGGGAGTCCAGTGGTGAAGTGAGGGGTAAAGTTGAAAAGGTTGTGAAGTTGAGGACGCAGGATCTTTCTGAGCTAGTTCCAGTGACTGACAGAACTTCGTGTTTATCCAGTCCACAGATATTTATTATGCAACCACAGTATACCCATAACACTCAGTTTCAACACATTCCACTTTAACTATTATGTTTGACCCCAAATAGCTATGCATGGAACTACTTATAATTTTGCTGAGACATATGCTTGAATGTGACTTTGGGATTAATGGCACTCTTGTAAGAGAGGCAGGCACCTTGCCTCCACACGTTAGCTCTTGACAGCTGTTGTCACTCTCTCGTTAAAGGCCTGAAAGGGAAGTCATTTTGATCTCCATTATAGTGTACTCACTGAATTACACGAGGGGAATTGTATATTACTGTTGCATTTACAAATTTAAAACTTGGAAAGGCCACAGACTGCATCTAAGCTCTAGGGCTGCTCTTTGTGCAAAACTGTTTCATTTTTACCTGTTCAAACTTGCCATTACTCCTGGGAAAACAGATGGAACAGACAAATCAATTTATATATCAGTTCAGTAGAGGATGAGCAGAACTCCAAGTTCAGTTGTAGATTATATAAAAGGTCTTTGTTTAAAACAGCAAATCCTGCTCCAAGGTCGTTTAACAAATCGTTAGGGTTAGAGAGTACGGTTGATTCTCACCTTGTGTAGACATTCCTGGCTTCTCCTTGACAGAGTGACAAATTCTTCTGACTTCCTTGATCTTGAATCAGGAGTATAACATCTTTCTCTGTAAATGATAGTCCTTCAAAATCTCACCAGAAACTGCTGCATGTGTTGCAGTTTGACTGTTAAAATGTCAACCTGATTTCGGGGGGTGGGGTGGGGGGGGTGTCCTGTTTATTCTCGATGGTTGATTAGTGCGCCCTCCTGTGTCCATCTGATGTAATGTCATGTCAAGCTTTTTGAACAGTAGGATTTTATCACAGCCCCAGCAAGACAGATGTTTTCCTTTCTTAATTTCCAAGCTCTGTAAAAGGCTTGTGTGGCATATAGACTTACAACACACCTTGTATAGTAGTGAGTGCCCTGTGATAAAAGTGGACATTTTGCATTTCAGAATCCTAAAAGTAAGTAACTGCCCTAGGAGCTTACCCTGAGTGCTCAGAGCCCTTTACCAGTTTCTCTGATGGTCAGCAGTGTGTTTTTGACAGATAGCCCACAACAACAGGGAGGGAGCAGTCTCCCTCCCAACACAGGGAGACGTAGCCATTCCTGGTGGAAAATTGGTTCCTAGCTTACTATATATCAACAAAGATCCACATATAAACCATCCCCCACGTCTCCATCTTCACTCATTTAGTCAGGCAGCAAGTCTTGAGCACCTCCTTTGTACCAGGCATTGCTCAAGGGACTGGTATAGTGCAGAGATCAGAATAGATGTATTCCTGCCTCTGTGGAAATATAGCTTGCTGGGTTTGCTATGGGATTCAGACAGTGTTACAGTAAGTGCCGTGATTTAGCTATATTGTTGATCACTGGCTCAAGTATTCTTGTAGTGAAATAGAAGAGATTTTAGTTTTACTTGTAGCCAGTAATATGCCTTCTTAAAATTTTAGTAGTGTCTAGTTGCCACTAGCTTTCCGTTACTCTGGTGATAAGTGAGAAAGCTGTTGCCTTTTTTCTTAGGAATATAACTGTCTCCTTTCCTGCATCCTTACCTCTCAGCCCCCTGCTGCAGACCTTCATGTATACAAAACGTACCTATAGAAGGGATCGTGCATATGGAAAGACATCTCAGAAAGGGGCACAAGGATTCACACCTGTAATCCCAGCCCTTGGGAAGCAGAGGCAAAAGGAGTGATGCAAATTCAAGGCCAGCCTGATCTACAAAGTGAGTTGAGGCCAGCAAGGGATGTTCAGTATGACTCTGCTCCCGTCCCCCATTAAGCTAAACAAACAAGTAGTAAATAGTGTGGTGCCATAAGCAATCTTTAAAAAACATTTTCAAAAGATCCCTACTGTTGTTTTAAAAATGCCAATGTGTGATCATTAGGTGTTAAGGTGAACAGAATTATGGGCTCAAGCAGGTAGACAAAGGATGTGAGCCACAAAGATCCTCCAAAGCTCCAGAAAAGCACCAGCTAGAAGCTAAGAGCTGACATACTAGGCAGGACTATGAAGATGTTAGAAGCCATAGGTTCTGAGGAAAAGTAGGACATGGAAAGGGACTAGAGAAAACATTTTTTAGATTTTTAAATTTTATGCATGAGTGTTTTGCATGCACGTATGCCTATGTGAGAGACCAGATTTTGGGTTCAAGCTGACCTACGGTTGAACTCAAGTTAACCAACAAGTTTCCAGGTTACTCCCAAACAAACCTGCACCTGGCATTTCACTCCCTACCAACCACCAATCAGGAGGAAAGCACAAGTTAAGTTTATGGTTTGGCTCCCAGCACCAGCCAATTATTTTAAAGGACAACAACCTTCCATAAGAGCCCCCTAGTCAGATGTGTGCCAAGCTAGAGACTTCCTTACTTGCTTGCTCACCTCTAAATGCTTTCTTGAAACTGGACTCTGGGCTTCACTTTCCCATCCTGCTGCATGAGAGTCGGCTGATCCCAAGTTTGAGCTTGATAGGCCATTGCATCGGAGTTGGCTTCCTGGTGGTTTTTTGAGATTTGCAAAGGAGCACAACATGTGTACCAGGTTCGTTCCTAGTGCCCAATGAGGTCAGAAGAGGGTGTCGGATCCACTGGAATTTGAGTTACAGACAGTCCTGAGTGTGGGGAACAAAACAGTTGACCTCTGCATGAACAAGTGCTCTTAACCACTAAATCTCTTCAGCCCCTAGAAAAAACTTCAGAGCCCCAGGACGTTCATTGACCAAGATAAAGAACTTACTGTGAGAAAAACAAGTTTAAGTCACCACATATCGCTATATGTCCATGCCTTAAAGATCTCAAATGTTTATGTTTATTAAAGTCACAACTAAGTGAACTTTAGCGTCCTCAGAGATGGATAGTTGGGCAGACAACATTCACAAAAGCATCTCTTCAATACAAATTGTGAAATTAATGCCCCCTTTTGCTCTTACAGTGTTAATTTTTTTAATCATTCATGTTTATAAAGGAATGGAGAACGTTTATAACAAAATGTCTGACATAATCAAAATTTCAGACCTATGGCTTAAGCAGATAGTGTTTTTTCCTAAGTTCAACTTACTATATGTTTCTTTTTCATGAAAATAAAAGAAGCATATGCGATGACTAGTGTCTTTTGTCAGCTTGATAGAGTCTAAAATCTCCTGGAAGATTGCTAATCCCAAAGATTAGAGGAGAAAGACTACCGGTCCAAATCTTCGTGGCCAAATTAATCAAAGCAAGCAATTAATCAAAGCAAGCTTTTTTATTCTTGTACGAAGTCTGTTTCCTCCTAAGGTAGGGGTTTGAGAAGTCAGCATTAGATGTGAGGAAGGCAAGAGGTTATTGTTTTGTTGTTGTTGGGTTTTGTTTGTTTGTCTTGGAGTTTGTCTTGGTTTGATTTTGTTTCTTGAGACAAGTTTCTCCATATAACTGTCCTGGCTGTCCTTTGTAGATTAGACTGACCTTGAACTCACAGAGATTCTCCTCCCTCTGCCTCCCAAGTGCTGGGATTAAAGGTACGAACCACCAAGCCTTGCAAAAACAAGATTTTTATAGCTCAAGGGTATAGGGTTTACAAATTTAGGGGATTTGGTGGGTAAAATAGGCAGGGTGACAGGGACAGAACGGAAGTAGAACAAGGTGGTTGTAATGACCTTCTGAAACAAAGACGCGATCACAGCAACAGGTGGTCCTAATAAAGTACAAAGTTAGGGCTGCAAAATGGCTATTAACTCTTTGAGACAAAGCAGGTTTTCCATTCCTGGAACAGGAAACAGGAATAAACTTAGTTTGTCTTTACTATAAGATGGCTTTTAAACCTAAAATGGGGGCAAACTGGTTCTTCAAGATGGGCCCCTGGGCATGCCTGTGAGGGATTGTGTTACATTAATGGAAAAAGGATACCTTGCTCACTATGGGTAGACCATGAGTCATGAGCTGTATAAAATCTGAACATTAGTAAGAATACATTTGTCCCTCTCCAATCCTGATTGTCAATACAATATGACAGCTACTTTAAGTTCATGTTGCCATAAATTCCCTGCCATAATGGTTTGTACCTTGAACAATGGCCAAAATAAGCCCAGCCTCCGTAAGTGGCCTTTGTAGGATGTGTACCTCAGCAGCAGGAGAGGAACTGAGGGGACATAGTTAGGCCTTCTAGTTAAGGGTTCCTTCCACCGGTTTTTTCTGATATCTGGAAATAGGGATATAAAATGGTAGTTTTAACAAAGGATATTATAGCGTTTTCCTACTTTTTTTTATATTTCAGACAGTTTAATTGCGATGCTATGCGTCATGAAACACATGCATTTAAAGAGTCAAATATATTGGGTTTTTTTTGGTTTTTTTGTTTGGTTGTTTTTTTGTTTTTTTTTTTAAGTGAATTTACAGTTATTCACCTATCATCACAATTTCTCCAAAAAGATTTCATATCCATCAACCTACCGGGCCCATGCAGCCCCTGATCTACTCTGTTGCTGGAGACTTACCCCTTCTAGTTTTTCCATATGAATTTGTTTATATACTATAGTCTTTTATGTCTGACTGCTTTCACCACCATGCCCAGCTGTGGGAAGATTTTTATCGACATGTTCAATTTCACTTACTGTAAGTCTTTGTGCATGTTGTCTAAGTTGTAACAAAGCATACGCATTTAAATGTATCATTTAACCACTTTTAAGCAAACAATGCAGTGGCATTAAGCATATTCACGTTGTTATACAACACTGACTACATTTCTAGAATGTTCTTAGATTGTACACATTAAATATTGCCCACTCCCCTCAGCCTCTGGTTGTCAGCCATTGTCCTTTCTGTCCCTGTGAATCTGGCGGTTCTAGGTACCTCATCAGTAGTCACGTAGTGTGCACATTCTCACTGGCTTAGATCACTTAGCAGTGTTTACAGGATTCTTCCATGTTATCACACATGTCAGGATTTCCTTCTTAAAGGTTGAGGAATGTTCTGTAATATAGACAATATTTGATTTAATCAGACCTTTTGACTACTTCAGACACTCTGAATACAACTACCTGTTCAAATTCGTGTTTTAAGTTTGCTTGTGTATTGTTTTTGTTTTCAATATGTACTCAGAAATGAAATCGTTAAATCACCCAGGATTTTTTATTTAATTTATTGAGGAGTCTCTATTGGATGCTCTTGGTAGCTGTGCCGCACCCTTTATAATCTCACCAGTAATGCACAAGGCTTCTGGTTTCTCTACATTCTTGTTAATGTTCATTTTCAATCTGAACTGATATTTTAGAGATAGCCATCCTATATCTGGTAGTTCTGGTTTTCATTTCCCTAATAATTTTGCTGAGACTTCCTGTACGCACATTTTTGTTTTGTTTTTTTGTTGTGCATGCACATTGTTTTGTTAACTTTTAGTTTTGAAAACAAACTGAATATGTAAAAATGTAATAACAAAAAGTGACAAGGCTCTGTCTGGACTGGTGTGGTGGTACAGTGTAATCCCAGAAGTCAAGTGATGACAGGAGGCTTAGGAATTCAAGGTCATCCTGAGCTACACTGTCAGTTTTAGTCCAGCCTAGACTACATAAAACCTCATCTCAAAAATCAAAAACCAGACTAATTCTCTTGAGGCTAAAGAGATGGCTTAGTGCTTAAGAATAGTTGGTGCTCTTACAGAGGACATCAGTTCAGTTTCTAGCATCCATGTCAGACTTGAACTCTGCCTGCCTCTACCTCTTGAGAGCTGGGATTAAAGGCATGCACCACTACTGTCTGCCTTAGCATTTCTTTAAATTAGTGAGCCCAAGGACAAGAGATCTTATCTTTTACCCAAGACCTTCTCCTGGCCTCTGTGGGCACCAGGTATGTACACAGCATGCCGTTATAAATGCAGGCAAAGCACTCATACATATAACATAAAGGTAAATAAGTCTTTAAATATGTACATATGTATGTGTGTGATTATTCCTTCCTATTCTGTACTGTTCCCCAGAACAACTTCGTTGTTTGGTTTCTTAAGTGTCCTTGGAGATAGTCTGTGGGCGTATGCATATAAATATAATTAAAATCTCCTTTTTGGGATAAATGATGGTAGTATTGATATTTTATGTGACATGTTGTTTTGTCATAAGTTAGAAATGTATAGATCTTTTCTTATCAGTTTCTATAACGATGGGACATGGTGGCACATGCTTTCGATTCCTGCACTCTGGAGGTGGAAGCAGGAGGCTCAGAGGTTCATTCTCTACTGCTACTGCATAGTGAGTTTGAGACTACCCTTGGCTGTATGAAACCCTGTTTTAAGAAGAAATCTAGAACTGGATGCTTGTGCCTAATAAACAAGAACCTGGATGTAACAAAATCCAAGGACCTTTTGTTTTCTATATACTTCAGTTCTAAACTATGAAATGTTTTCAATGTGCCTTTCAAGTATTTTTAGAAATAACTTTTAACAAACACTTTGTATTTTGGTTCCCTGAAGGGATAGTTAGAACCGTGGCGCTTAGCCTGTAGCTGGTTCCTGCCAGTACCTCCCCTCCTATCCACCACTTCAGTGTTAGCATCAAAATTGTTTCTTCCTGGCTAAAAAGTGAAAACATGGTGTGTGGACATGGCTGTAATCCGAGGTCCTTCTCGTGTGCTCACTAGGACACCAGTGTGTGTTTGTAAGCATGTTCGTTTCCATCCCCTCGGGGTCTAGTCGCTCTCCAGCTGTACGCTGTTTGACTTGTAGGGCTCAGGCCCTAGAAACTTCTGTATTTTACTTCCTCATTTTGCTTCTCCAGAGCTCCAGAGCATGCCAGACATTACATGTTGTATAAAATAAAAACCTTTTACTTTCTTACAAACTTAGAATGATTTGTTTCCATTAAAATCTTTTGTGTATGATTTTTGCAACCAGGTTTACGTATTAAATTTTAAAGAGATAATTGGAGTAATAAGGGAAAAAAGTGTGTGTGTGTGTGTGGCTTTTCAAGAGAGGCTTTCTCTGTAACCCTGGATGTCCGGGAACTCACATAGAAGATCAGGCTGGCCTTGAATAGAAGGGAGATCTGCCTCTCCTGAATACTGGGATTAAAGGCATCCATCACCACTGTCTGGCTTAATATTTCTTTAAAATTATTGAGTCCAAGAACAAGAAATCTTTACTTTTACTTAAATCATTGTACAGCCTCTTTATTGCATTTTAAAACATCTTCCTAATAGGGTATTTCCTGTTAGGATAGATACCTAAGCAGTCTCTCTCTGTCTCTCTCTCTCTCTGTCTCTCTGTGTCTCTCTGTCTCTCTCACGCAGGCACATGATGTTTTGCTCACGTGTGTGTATAGGGTGCATGCTCTCACTTTCCACATTATTCCCTTGAGGCAGGGTCTCTCACTGAGCCTGGGGCTAGGCTGGCAGCCAGCAAGGCCCAGCATGCTCTGCTCCAGTTGTAGGAGCATAGACACACCCAGATGTTTACAAGGATGCTGAGCATCTGGACTCAGGTCCACATGTTTGCTCGGCAAGTGCTTTTCCCCACTGAGCCATTTCCCCAGCCATTAATACTGTGTGTTTTTATTGTTACTGAATTCTGATCTTTTCCTACGTATATAAGACACACACACCCTTGTTAGTTTTGTTTTACTTTTTATCCTGTTGGGTTTTCTGACATTTCTAGGTGTATACCTTTGTAGCTCACTTTTCTTCAGACTTCATTTCCATCGTATGTAGCTGCATTTGTGTGCATATGCAGAGTGGTTTGGGTTGAGGATGGTATGAGTGGTCCTGCCTTATCAAAACATCACCTTGATGATGACTTTGGATTGAATTTCTTGAATAATTTATGTCCTATAGCTAGCTGCTTTCCTGTTGTAGAAATTTCTAGTCATTACTAAAATGAAATTCTTTCACATGGTCTAACAATATGTTATTTTTTGCAGGAAAGATCTATTTGTGTTTGATTGTTTGCCTTAGGCAGTTAATTATATCTTGTAAGCCATTTCCAGAGTTTTAAGTAAACAATGGATTTTACAGCTTGAAATCCTAGGTGAGTCTTAGCCGACTCACAGAAATAATAAGACTTCTGTGACCTCAAAAGAAATGGCAAAGTTTCCTCAAAAAACAGCAGCCAGAAATAGCTCTCTCTCCAGAGACAGGCCCTATCAAGGCAAGAAATGTAAACAGATAGTCTGTTAAAATAAACATAATTGCCACTTACATGCTTTAAAAAAATGTTATGGGAACAAAAGGGGGCTCAGAGCCAGGCCTACCCGGCAGCTGATTTGTTTTAAAGGGTATTTGATTCAAGCTGCGCAGTTCTAGTAGGAAGAAGAAACTGTTGCAGAGCGATGATCTGTAACTACCAGCAAGGGAGGCGGTAGCGAAAACTCATTGTCTGGTTGACTGAGTGAATATTGAGCCTGTCTTGTAAGCAGCACTGTTAGTGGTGTGGGACGTGCCAGTCAGCCTACAGACACAGTGTATTCGAGCTTGTGATTGATGGGCTTTGGGGAATGGGCTGGAAAAGGCAGTAGTGGCCTGTGTAAGCTACAGGTTGTAAAGGGTGAGTTCCATCTAGAGAATCACAGCTTCTTCCAGAAGTAAGATCTGAGCTGGCCTTTCTTTACAAAGGTCCTGAGGTAGAGGATTGTAGCTCAGTGGTAGGATGCTTGCCTAGCGTGTATAGACGCTGGGTTCCATCCTCAGCACCTCTCCCACAGAAGTACTTTGATTGCTATATATGTCTGAATAGAAGAGTTGTATCTTATTCTGGGTGGAGAAAACAGCTAAAAGTAAAAAGGATGTACACATAAGGTGTTCATTTCTCCAGTGGTAGGCAAGTACAACCAACTGGTTGGTTCTCCTCGCAGCAGTGTGTTTAGTACTTAAAGCTCATTATTGTGGAATATCTTTTCATGCCATGTTATTAACATCGGAAAGGCCTTGACTTTGGCTAACAGCAGTTACTGTAATGAGCGAGACTGGACAGACTTATGACCTAGGAACTGTTGGAAGGGGGCTAGCAAGTGAGAGTTAGTGTTTAGTAATATAGCTGTAGGGCTTTTACACAAATGTGGTAGTCTAGATACTGACAAAATAGGGATTTTTCTTTTCCATGGAAAGTTTCAAGGAAGTCTTAAAAATATAAATTTTCAACATGTAAAGATTCTGACTTCATCTCTTTGGAAATCTTAAGTCATGGCTAGACTTAGTTCTGGCTAAATCTTAGTTATGGCTAGACTATGAGAAGAGAATGGGATCTGAGAAGGAGAGAACAGTGCTAAAATCCCTTGGCTTTTGGCGTTGTTGAGAAACTCAGAGATGGGTGGGAAGAACCCATTCTTCCAGATTCAATAAATAGCTTGACTATCATCAGAACCATCATCTGATGAATTACTAGCCAGAGCTGTGAGGTTGCTGTGTTCTGATTGAGTTTGTCATCATTATCATCACTGTCACATGGGGTGGGCAAGTGTGGAGAGTGGCACACATGCTATGATGTACATGGGAAGGTCAGAAGTAACTCTATGGCCTTGGCTCTTTCTCTCCTTCCACCTCTTGTGAGTTTCAGAGATAGAACTCAGGCTGTCAGCCGTGCATGGCAAGTACCTTTACTCACTGAGTCATGCTCACTGGCTCCTCATTAGGTTTCGTGACACAGTATTTTGATGGGGATTGTAGTGGTTTGAACAGGTATGGCCCCATAGATTCATGTGTTTGAATGCTTGGCTGTAGAGAGTGGCACTATTAGGTATGGCCTTATTTGAGGAAGTGTGGCCTTGTTAGAGGAAGTGTGTCACTGTGAGGTAGTGGGTCTTTGAGAATATATAGAGAGATATATATACATATCTATATCTCTCTATATATTCTCAAGTTCTGCCCAGTGGGAAACAAATCCAGTATCCTCCTGGCTGCCTTCAGATCAAGATGTAGATCCAGCATCATGTCTTCGTGCACCCTGCCATGCTCCCTGTCATGATAATATACTAAACCTCTGAAACTGTAAGCCAGCAGCAGTGAAACCTTAACTAAGACAGAGATGCCACACTGACCTTGAACTCACTATGTAGGTGAACTGTCCTTGAACTGGTACTCCTGACTCAGCTGCCTGAGGATTACAAGTACAGGATATGTTGTTTTAGCAAAAATTTCCACACAGTAAAACTAGCTCCAACTTCAATCATACACACAGGGGTGAGTTTTAACCTATGTATGCACCCATGTGTGCACATTAGACTGAAGTGGAAGACATGTCTGTCAGACCTGTCCCTCTCAGCCAACAGCCTCACCCCATCCCTACCCCTGCAGTTTTCCCTGTTCTGGTTTGTATCAGTGCTGTATTTGCCTGCTCTCAAACCTCATTTAAGTCGACCTACGCCATATGTCCCATTTGTGTCTATTCCTTTACTAAGCATAATGTTGACCCGAAATTTTTGAAGTATGAAACTGGTATTGTTGGCTTGAGCAACACAAAACCTAAGGTTCCCTGCCTATACCGTGCAGCTCTGCAGAGGACTGACATGCTGCTTTGGGGATTGCCGTCTTCATATTGGTTCCCTAGGTGGCCCTGGAAGATTCAACCTGCTGAAACGCCTTCTGTGTTAGGCCAGCTGCTGAGACCCAGTGCAAAGCTGCAGCAAGGCCAGCAGGGTTGTGTCTAGAGAAACCCCCTGGACTAACCTTTTCTCCTCAGGGAGGAATCAAAAGAATATTTGATTAGCATGTAAATTTCTTAGACTTATTTATGTGTATATGTTTTTTTGGTTTTGTCTGCACTATCTGTATGTGCACCACATGCATGCCAGGTCATTGTGAAGGTCAGAAAAGGTCATTGCGTCTTCTGGAACTGGAGGTACAGATGGTTGTGAGCTGCCAGATGGGTGTTGGGAACTGAATACAGGTGCTCTGCAGGAACAGCCAGTGCTCTTAACCACTGAACTGTCTCTTCACCTAATGTGTACAATTTTAAGGGCTTTTCTGGAAATAAAAACCCTATTATAAAATCAATAAACACTACTGTAGATAGGTTTTTCTTTTTCAGGGTATAATTGAGAAATATAAAGAAATAAAAGTCACCTGTAATCCTCTGTAACCAGTGACTAACACTTTGTATACTGGAGCACTAGTGGGCTGATGGACTGACACTTCTCTGTGGGAATCACCCAAAGTATGACTCAGTTACCAGATTGAGCCTGAGTGACAGAAAGTCTTACCAGTGACTTAAACAGGACAGATGCTTACAGCCCTCCTGTGTAAACCAAGTGCAGAGATGAATAGTTCTAGGTTGGTGTAGCGGTCCTGGTTCCTGCTAGCATGTTGCAACATGTGACTTCATCTTCATGTTCCAATATGAATGTCTGCTCTGGTCATTATATCCCTCTCCTCGCCATCAAGAAAGGAGTAGAGGCAAAGAAAGGCATGCCCTCTCCTTTGGATGAATTCTTAAAGTGCGTGTACCACTTTGGTTTCCCTTGGCTGAGATTTATTTTCGTGGCTATGTCTGATTACAAGTGAGACTAGCAAATACAGTCGCTGTTCCAGATAGCCACAGTCACACCTTAGATTTAGAATCCTAATTCCAAACAGATCCTAAACAGATCTATAGTTGCTTTGCTTTGCTTTGCTTTCAACGGGGTTTCTGTGTGTAGCCCTGGCTGTCTTGGAGCTCTCAATGTAGATCAGGCTGGCCTCACACTCAGAGACTCACCTGCCTTTGCCTCCCCAGTTCTGTGATTAACGGGGTTGGCCACCGACACACAGCCAGTTGGTTTACTTGTAACCATGACAACCTACCTGATGAGAGCAACTTAAGGGAAGGGTTTACTTTGTCTCAGGCTTTGAGGGAATAGTCATTATGGCAAGAGTGTAAGGCAACCGGTCACATTGTATCCACTGTCAGGAAACAGCAGTGACTCTTTTTTATTCAGTCCAGTACACTAGCAGCCACCACAGGTAAATCTCTCATGGACATGCTAGCAGTTTGTCTTCTAAGTGATTCTAAAGCTCTTGAGGTTGATGACCAAGATTAACCTTCACAAGGAGACAAGTGTCACTGTGAAAGCTTTTCATTTTGAGTATAGTTAACTGAGTATTTCACAGTATGACACTGAGTATTCACTCCAACACTGAACACTGAACACAGGTTTACTTCCCAGTATGTAGGTTCTGGGACTAACTCAAGTCATCAGACTTGGTAGCAGGTCTATTTACCCTATAAGCTGTCTTGCCCACTCTTAGTTTGTTTATTTGAAGAAGCTTAATTAACTGTGTAGCCCAGGCTGGCCTCATTCACAGCAAGCAGCCCTTCTATTTCAGCTTCCTGAGGGCCTGAATTACAGGCACAAATGCCCTATGCCTGCTTTTATCATCCTTAAAAAACTAACAACAAAAAGAGGCTGATGTTTAAAGGAAATAGTCACAAGTACAGAAATAAGAAGTACCTGGGAATGATGGGATGGTGCCAACTTGGAATGTTTTGTTGTTTTTGTTTTGTTTTGTTTTATGCTGAAATAGCAAGAATTTGCTCAGAGATCATGTCTGTCTCACAGAAATAAAAGCATTATAGCTGTGGAAATTGCTAAAACCCTGACACCCAGTGTTCAAAGCAAGCACACTTGTGTCAAAGTCCAGCTTTGATCACTTGGCAGACTTTTCAATGAGGGAATAAAGCTTAATCCTCTGAGGCTGGTGGGATGGACAACAAGGGTGAGGGAACACACGTATACACAGACACACACACACACCTGGTGGATGAAGCAAGCTTCAACAAGCTCCATCAACTTTACGTATATGCATATATACACACACATGCACACATTTGGTGGATGCAGCAGAGCTCCATCAACTTTACATATATACATACACATACATGCACACATTTGGTGGATGCAGCAAAGCTCCAAAACTTTATTTTTTCTCCCACAGCTTATATATCCCAGCAAAATCTTTAAAGCAGTACCAAAATCACAATGTGGTTACATTCTACTTTTCTTTAAGTAAACAATTACAATGAATATATGTAAAAAAAAGAAAAAAAAAGAAAAACCAAGTAATTTCCAAGGACCCATACACATTTGTAACTAAGCAACTTGTTATAGATTAATAAAGTGTAAGCAAGCAAGGTAATTTTCTCAGCTACTTTCTCTTACTGGCAGGCTGCAATTTACAGTCACAAAGAAAGGATAAATTATTTTGTTATTTGTATTAAAAAGGAATCTTATAAAAACCTTAAAAGAGTCACAAATTTAAACTTTTATAAAGAAAAAAGAAAAACCAATCATTTCTACTTTAAATCCTCGGGGTGCATATCTACTCATTAGCATTTTTTTATTATTATCTTATCAGGAAGCTGGGGGCAAAAATGGGTACAAGAAATTAATCATCACCTTGGTCACCGGCCCAGCAAGAAAAACATGTCAGCTAGTACTAGTCAGATTGCCATTGTTCTTTTCCCTGACCTTAAAAACATCCCTCATTCAATAATCAAAATCGTGCCTTTCTAAATTCCCCTAGATTTTCTTTATCAGAGCCACTAACAAAAGCATCTTAACCTGGTGCTCCTAACAGTTTACCTCTCCAAATTCCTTCTGAGGGTGGTGGACGTTCGAAACAATCTACATCTCTAATTTCTTTCTGGTGGTGGTGGTTGAATCATTAATCTGCTCCAGCAACAATGGGATAGATTAATCAATATTATTGTAAGTGCCAACAACACTGCTCAGTGAGGGGCTGGAAACCCCCTTAGAGTTTTCATACAATTCGTAGATTAGGATGGACGTGGTGACCACTAGAGCATCAACAGGACACAGTGGTCCTCCTTCCCCTGCCTCTCGGAGCGAGGCACACCCATCGTGGTTGTGGTAACCAGTGGGCTGTGTTCCGTGAGTTCTGAAGCAGTTTTGCTGTTTGTCTTGCACAGCCCCAAGGCTGCATGCTGTAAAGCTGTGAGCTATGCCTTCAGTGCTTTAGAAACCACAGGGCTCACATGGAAAAAGGAAACGGGAAGAGTCATCATCCTCACAGGAAAGAGACTTTGAGCAGTCCAACAGTTGGTCATGTATTTTTAGCATGCTTTATCTTAAGTTTGGAAAGCTTTCGCATTGACCACATTTTGATATTTTGTTTCCTCTTCACAAATTAAGATAGCTTACTGAAGCGTTGTCTCTTTGGTTATATCACTAAGACAAATGGGAAGGGGAAAAAGAACTAAATGGGTGTGCAGGGGAAGGGGATTATTTAAGAATTAGAGATTAGGGAGAAACAGGGTAATTTGCCTTCCTTTTGCATAAGCAGTCACTTGCACCGGTCTGACCTTTTCTCACCTATTCTGATTACTTCTTCACGTTTATCACTCTCTGGTGTCAGACAGCCTACAATCCCTAGCCAACCCTGACCTATACTTCCTTCAGCCATAATTGTTCACTGTGAGCATTTCTACCCCCTTCTGAGCATCTGTTGACTGGGATATTGCTTTATAAAACTTCCCTCTGCATCTTGACTTGTTTTCTTGGAAGTGCAAGGCCCAGGACTAGGGTCCAAAGGAGTGAGAGCCCCGGGTGTCACTTACTCAGCTGTGTGTGGTGCCTAGTCAGCCTCCCGCCTGAAGGTGCCTTTGCTGTGTATATTACAGATTTTTTTTACACACATGCTGTAGACTTTCTGCACAAGTGGAAATTAGCCCCTTATCTACCCAGCTGTGAGGTTTGACTGTGACCTTGACTGTCCCGTTTAACAGTCTGCAGTTATAGTTAACAGTTTTTAGTCATGCTAAAAGTGGAGGAGAGCAATGGATCAATAAGTAAAATCGCAATATGCTTAAAGACGCCTCTGACTAGAGGCCTGGCCCAGAATGAGTAGGCGTGTCATAGTTCCAGACTCAGCACATTTGGCTCATTGGCTCAGGGTTACAAGGCATAGAGTAGGGGTCCTTAAAAGAGGGTGCCCTCCCCATTTCACTGCTACAGCAGGAATCCTTGCTGGGACATAAAGGAATCCTTGCTGTGAACTGCTGTTCCAAGGGCAGGGATAGGTTAGAGTGGAGAAAAGCTTTAAGCCCCTGCAGAACTAAGATTCACTTTAAAAACAAAACAAAACAAAACAAAACATTCCTCCAAATGTGTTCATTGTATAAGTACATGGATAGAATGATTTTTAAAAAGCATCTTTGTGTTAAAAGAAAATTGAGAAATGATTTAGTTAAATCTCATTTGTTCACTGAGAAATTTGAAGCCTAAAGAACTTTTGGCTTCTACTCAGGGCAATACCACCTTCGAGACGGAGTAAGAACTACTCTCTGTGCACGCCACATGCTGTACTGGATGCTGTGTGGAAGTGTCATGATGAAACTCACCATGTATGGTTAGTACATGTCAGTAAAAGGACGGAGGATGCCAAGCTCTTCACTTGGTGTGGTGGCAACTGTAATATAAGCACTGGAGAGAAGGAGGTGAGGGCATCCCAAGTTCAAAAGCTTGGGCTACAACGGTGTTGTAGGCTGGTTTAGGCTTCACCAAGACCCTGAACCAATCAACCACCCACCTCTTACAACTCACTAAGGTACAAACGACACAACAAGGAGGACAAAGATTTGAACAGGCACTCGTTGAAGATGACACTGGTCAGTAAATAAAATGTCAATCAGCAATGATCCTTAGAAAGATACTATTGGCCGGAATGCAGGGCAGCAACTGGAAATCTGCATGCACTGCTGACTCCTCCTCACTGCATGTCTAGCACGGAATAGATGCTGCATTTTCTCAGCATGCTGACTCTAGCACTCACTACCTTAGATCCAAGTTCTGCCCAGCTTCTTCTTCTTTTATTTTTTTAACTGTTTAAAAATTTGTTTGTTTGTTTATTTAATGTTTTATTTATTTTTATTTTATGTGTTTTGCCTACCTGTATGTCTGCGTGAGAGCATCAGATCCCAGAATTACAGACAACTGTGAGCTGCCTTGTGGGTACTGGGAATTGAACCTGGATCCTCTGGAAGAGCAATCAGTCCTCTCAACCACTGAGCCATCTCTCTAGAACCTCTGCCCAGCTTCTTACTGCTTTGAGATCATATGTACACTTCATGCCTGTGCTCCACTAGCTTTATCTATATAATTGGAAAATATTTCCTACTCAGATTAAAGGAGCTAGATGTAAATTATTTAATGGCACACTTCCCCAAAGCCAGTTAGCTGAAATGCAGCTTGCCATTTGATCACAACTGCCAACTTTATAAGTATTGTTTCTTTTTATGCCATTCTTAGACTTTCCTCTGGGAGAGAGTCTTGGGGATGAGGAAGTAAAGCTACCTGGTTCTCATTTTGAATGCATTACATTTTCTGACATTTAAGGTCATAATGGGATTTACTCTCGTTAGTAATAGATATTCTAAACACGTTTTCAAACTAATAACAGAGACCTCCCTAGGTTATATGCCCCCACAAAAGGACTGCTGAAAACTTCTATTCACTTAAGCATTGGGCCATTAAGGAATGTTGTCTCATGAAGGCTTGGACCAGTGTTTTGAGAGAGAGGAAAGTCTGTTTTGATTGTTCCCCTTCATGTTGCAGACGTTCAGGTTAAGAAATAAATATGAAAATTGTTTCAAAATAGTGACCTGCCCAGGCCCATTCTTCTAGAACTGTAGATAAAGAAACCCCCCACCAAATGAGCTCACTATCAAAACATTAAGACAGTAAGAAGTACTGAAGTCTCTCTCAAGTTAGAATCAGCAAGCATTGCAGGATTCCCAGGGAGTTCAGATGGTTGTGTGATCGCTGGAAACACCAAAATTAATATTAACGTTAGTTGTGAAATGACCAAACCTCTATAAAAACAAAACAAAACAAAACTGAGACCATGATATACATAGGAGAAACAAATCTGAGGGAAAGGCATAAAGTAAACTATATGGAAAGAGAAGCAAGCAGTTCAGTTGTGAGGAACAGGGTAAGATAAAATGTCGCAGCATCCCTTCTGTAGATGCTCCAGAAAGAGCAGTGCAAAGAACAAGATAGGTACAACCACCCAGAGGAGGGCAGCTGACAGTTATGTTTCCAAATAGTCATGAGAGTCCTGAATGTTTGTATTCTAAAATCATAAACCAACAAATCTACCTAGTCTCAAGAGATTCACAAACATCTAAGGAACAAGTAAATGCCACTGTAAGCAGGTCCTCTCCACCACCCGCCTTAATGCCACTGTAACTAGGTAACAGGTACTCCTTCCATTCACTTAGTTCTTTTAACTCTGTTATAGATGAGGGCACTTAGTCTTCAGAAAATCACATGCTAATAACAAAGTTGAGCAGGATCTGAGTTGAGGTAATCTACCGTACAAAACTCCAGCCTTATACAATTTTATCAGACAGCCTCAAACTAAAGCCAGTTATCACATAGTTAACTCTTCTAAAGCCACTTATCACATAGTTAACTCTTCTTGCTGGGGACCATTTAATCACCTTTAGATTGCTATTGCAGTGGTTGGAGAAACTGTAGTATCCAGGTGGTGTAGACTGTAATGTACCAGCAGAACAAATCTGAGTTGTTAGCTGTGATGTAAGTAGGCACAGTGCTTTATGGAAAGCATTTTGGCAGCAGATTTTAAGAGCCATAAAATGCTTGTACTCTTTGACCTAGTTAATACCACTTCTGAGAATGCATGAAAGAAACAGTCCAGTATGGAAAAAACCTCCAACACCATGTGGTCAGCCCAGCATATTTATAACTTAGTGCCCTGCAATAGCTGTTCAGTTAGAAGGGAAAGAGTTGCTAGCTAGTGATAAGATATTGCATAACCAGTGAACGTGAAATGTCATGTGACAGAGATGAGGAAAACAGTCATCATGAGTTTTAAAAGCAGGACCCAAATTTTATAATAAATTACACCTTTAAGATTTTTAATTTATGTGTTCTGCCTACATGTATATCTGTGTATACAGTATATGCGTACAGTACCCTCATATTTTACATAAAGTGAAAGGAAATACTTAAATAATTAGATACATATGACTTTAATAATTCTCTTTCCTTTACCTTTAAGATTTTGTACCATAGTTGTATACTTTAAAAGTGAAGCTCCATGCTGGCTTGGGCTTTTGTGGTTTGGTCTTATAACCCTTACTATGTAGGATTAGACGTGATCAGAGAGCCCATCAGAGGCTTTTAGAGAGCATCTCCGGAGACAGACATCCCTGAGTGGTCTGGGGTATGCCGCCTCTGCTGGTTGGAGGAACCTTTGGCCAGCACTGCCTCTGTGAAGGTGATCCATGGTGATCACTACATTCTGGGAGGCAGGAGGACCTCATCATATGTCACCTCTTCTGAAGCTGTAACATGCAGTTTCCTTGTCCTTGGAAATTAGGCAAATGGGAACAGGGCCAGTCACCCTTCTTAGGTGCTCTGAACACTCGCACTCACATACAGCCCTTTGTCCTTTGATGACTGTAATAATGATGCCTTGCCTGGAGTAGTTATAGAAGGAAGCAGACACCACAGAAGTGAAAGGAAGGAAATAAGTGTGCCTTACATGGTTCTTTGAATGCAGCTGGATCTCATGAGCTCATATGTTTGAATACTTGGCCCCCAGTCTCTGAAACTGTTTGGGAAGGATTGGGAGATATGTCCTTGTTGAAGGAGGCATGGCACTGGAGGAGGCTTTTGAGATTTAAAAAGCCTAAACCATTCCCTGTTAGCTCCAGCCAACTCCTGGTTGTGTCCCAGGGTGTGAGCTCTCAACTTCTGCTCCAGCGCCTTCCCTGTTTGCTGCCTTGACGTGGTGGCCTTGGACTCTAATCCTCTGAAACTGTAAACTCCAATTTAATAAGTTGCCTTGGTCATAGTATTTTGTCAACACAGTCAGAAACTAAGAAAGACACTTTGTGAATAAAGCACACTGACTAGGACAAGAACAAACTGACTGCTCCAAGTTTGGGGCTCATTGTAACATTTGGGTAGCATAAAACTGTTCTACCCAGGATGGTGAGAATGTGAGCCATAAAGCTTATGCTCCAACTTTCTAGACCAACTGAGAAAAAACAGACTATTGTTTCCACTAAAAGTTGTTCTGTGTGATCCAAAACTCAGGGTGGGTGTTTGCTATAGGGGACACTGTGTTTATTATGTGTTCCCTTTTAACTTTCATTATCTTTGGGCTAGGAAGTAATTGCTAATTGTAATAATGTATGCTGTTATCAGTTCAGCCTTCAGGTCTGCTGCTGGTTTAGTTTCTAACTTTGACTCATCTTTAACCTAATTGTTACAGACCACAAGCTGCTCCTCGGGTCATTTGCAGCTAAGCGGTGACCAGGTTGAAGGATGTTGCTTGCTAAAAGTTAACAGTAAAGCATTTCCTCTGCCTCCCCTCCCGTTTTCTTCTTAACCTATCCCGGAGGAAGCTTACAGCGCTCAACTTCTTGGTCCTTGGCGTTAATATTTTAAATATTCAAACAGTTTAAAATAAGTGACCATTTCCTGTAATGTCCTCTGGGGAAAAATAGAAAGTTCCTACATGTTACAAAGAGCACACAGAGCTGGATACACTTAAAAGACTTACCTAAGGAATGGGTGGCTGTGGAGAGCTGGGCGTAGATGTGGCATCGCTCTGACTTGTCCTTGTGTTAGTGAGAAAGGACTAAGAGCATGGCTTGCAGTTCAGTGGAAGCTTCTCCAAAATCACTTGAACCAGACAAGGAGAAGGTCTTTTACTCCTTCTTGAAGATGGCAGGTGGATCTTGAGGAATGACTCAGCCCATAAAATATGTATTCTACAAACATAAGGACCTGCACTTGTATCCCCAGCCGGGTATGGTAACATTCATCTGTAATCTGAGTGCTGAGGACACAGAGATGGGAGATCCCTGGCCAGATCAGCTTTCTGACTAACCAGCCTAGCCAAATCCGTGAGCTTCAGCTTCAATGAGAGCAACTGAGGAAATCCCCCACAAACACAGGCCCACACAGTGGCAGAGTACTCCCCGCATAGAAAGGTTTCCATGTATTGTCATCCTTCTGTTTTCATAGAGAAGGGCGTGAGCTTTCAGGTCAGGGCATTGTCTTGTCAAAGCTTGGGGAATGGATTTCATTTGAGTGTGTTCATGGGTAATGTCTTTATATTTTGTTACCCCTACTGCCCTTCCAACACTCCTTCCCCCTTACTGGCCCCCTCCGTCCCCCACATAGTCCGCGGTTCCACTTCATGTAGCATGTATTCCTCTGCCCTCTCCTGCTCCCTCAAGATCTCCAAGTCTGGCTTATTTCATTTAACATAACGATCTCCAAGTCTGTCCATTTTCCTGTTAATTCCATGATCTCTTTTTCCTTACAGCTAAATAAAATTTCATGGCCCATTTGTACCAAATTTTCTTTATCCATTTATCTCTCGTTGGGTATTTACACTGGTTCTGGGTTTTTAGCTATTGTGAATATGGCAGCAATAAAACCAGGTGTGTGAGCATCTCTGGCTTATGATTGACTGCATGCCCAGGAGTGGCAGAGCTGACTGGTGTGGCAGTTCTCTTTAAGTTTTGAACTCTCCGTACTGCGCTTGCCAGTTTACACGCCCCTCCTCACACCATCACCAGCACCTTTAGCCGTCTGTTTGGGCTTTATTTTATTTTTTTTAGGTTGGGTCGTAATAAGAAGCCTAGCTGGTCTCAGATTTGTGTTGCTTCTCATGCCTCTGCCTCCACGTGCTGGGACTGCAGGCAGACACTGCCATTCTCAGCTTGTTTCCTTAAGAAGAGTCATTGTGACTGGGGTGTGCTAGATCCAGAAGCGGTTCAGTTTGTTTTTCCCTAATAGCCGAATACATTGAACACTTTTTAAAATGTGTATTGGTCATTTGTATTTCTTCTTTTAGAAGTCTCTGTTAAGTTTATTAGCCCATTGACCAGTTAAATTATTTGATGTTTAAGTTTTGCAGTTTCATATATATTCTAGATATGAATCCCCTGTCTGATGTGTAGGTTGCAACAATTTTCTCTTCTAGAAAGGCCACTATTTAAAGATAGAGAAACTCAAACATAGTTTGAGGACTCAGTGAGTTTCATTGTCTCTTCCCAGCCGCAAGCAGCACTTGGGTGCAGAGGAATAGTAGGGATCTGTAAGCCCATAGGCAGATGAGTACATGCCTGAATCATGTGCTTTGAACAACTGTGACCCCTCCCAAACTGTTAGGATCTGAGACTGCTGAGTATTTTACAAGTAGTTAGAGCTTAACAAGAGAAAAGGACACCACACACTGCCCTTACGGGAGAGATGACATCAAATAGGAAGTTAGCTGAACTCACACACTGTTCTTATGGAAAAAGATACCACATAGAAGAAGGCTAGCTGAGTTCACACACTGTCCTTATGGTGAAAGATGATATCACATAGAGGGCTAGCTGAGTCACACATTGATGTTACATACACAGCTAGCTGAGATCACACTCTGTTCTTAAGGGAGAAGATGATGTCATATAGAAGGCTAGCTGAGCTCACACACTGTTCTTCAGAGAGATGATGATGTCACACAGAAGGCTATCTGAGTTCACACAGTTCTCCTTGGAGAAGATGACATCACGATAGAAGGCTAGCTGAGCTCATACACTGTTCTTATGGGAAAAGATGATGTCACATAGAAGGCTAGCTTAGTCACATACTGTTCTTAAAGGAGAAGATGACTACTTTTATTTACTTCACTTCCTAGGCTGTTTCTGTAACTGATTTTTTTTTTTTTTTTTCCAGTATTGCCTGTCAGGGCACCCAACTTTACCATGCAATGTGCTCAAATTCAAATCCACCACTATTATGTTGGACTGCGGACTGGACATGACTTCCACCCTCAATTTCCTTCCTTTGCCTCTTGTTCAAAGGTATGTGCTGATGCATCCTGAGATAAAATGAGCTTTAGTTTCCTGAAAAATGGGACTCATTAGTATGAACATTATTGATATCGTATGTTGTCTCATATATTTGCTTTACTCCCTTAAAACTGTTCTATCAAAATAATTTCCTTTGGATGTGCTGGTAGAAAGTGCTCTATTGATTTATTGATTGACTCCTTTATTCTAACTTCTTCTGGGCCTCTGCAAAATGTTTCTGCAACTCCTCAGTGTAACTGAGGTCATGTATATTTCATCTGTCTTCCTAATTCATGTAAGAGCTAACAAATGACTAACTGAGGGTGGCGCTTCTTTTCTGTGCATTGTTTTCTTATTAGTCAATCTATGTGTGTGTGTGTCTGTCTGTCTCTGTGTGTGTGTATCTCTGTGTGCGTGTGTCTGCGTGCGTGTGCGTGCGTGAGCATGTGCGTGTGTCTGTGTCTCCTCAGTCCATGTCTTAAGTCACCTAGACTGCCATGCCCCTATAATCAGTATTGTCACCACTAAACTAAGGTTTTAAGAGCAATTTGTAAGAAAAGTGACTTTTAGAATTAAATATGCTCACAGCAAAAAAATAAAAATAAAAGATAACCACATATAAGAGATGAGATGGAAAAGCAATAAGAAACAAATTAAAGAGCTTAAGAGAAGCGCAAACTGAGTAAGCCATCTAGTTCATCTCAGTCCTTCCTGAAAACAGCACCAGGTACACAACAACCCAGGGACCATCTAAGGAAATCATAGTCAACCACTGATTTTTTTTTTTTTTCTGAAATAAAATGTATAAGAAAGTCCTATGGGGACAAGGTCACGGATAATTTCAGATTACATTTTATACAAAGTTGATGGGATTCACTGATAACTATACTCAGCACGTTAAATACAGGTATTATCCGAGATTGGGGAAGATGCTTATTTACTTAGCTGACAGATTACTTCTTTAAAGAGATGGATACTGTTGTCTTTTTAACCCATACAGAACAAAATATTCATTATTTTGGTGTTTATTAAAAATCTGTCCTATGTGGAACCAGGGTTACTGACGTCACAAAACTGATTCCTTACTCTCAGAGAGCGTGAAGTCTGTCAGCAGAGAAAGGTAGTGCACAGCCGGAGACTGCCTGTCCTCAGATGAGAACACACCTATGTGCTATGGTAACTTCCTTGCTCTAAATGCCATGAAGCTTTCTGCAGAGGAGGCGCCTGCTGTGTAGGCTCATGTGAATTGTCAGACAGCACCGGCTTCACACTGTCCTTCCTGCTCACTCTCTCTAGGTAACTCCTCTGTCTCCAGCACTGAGGAGGGAAAGCCACAGCCGTCCTCTCCTGCCATTTTTTTAAACTTCAGCGGGAAGTGATAGATACCACTGGGATGCCTGGCAGTTCTTAGAGTTCTTTCTAAAAAGTGTCTCTTGGGACAAGGAAGACGGCTCACTGGATAAAGCACTTCCTGTGCAAGTGTGAGGCCTGGAGTTCATATCTCCTGCACCCACATAACAGCCAGGCGGGCATGGCCACTGCTTGTAATCTCCATGCTGGGGAGGCAGGGCCGAAGACTCCTTGGGGCAGGCTAGCTAGGCTAGAGCTGAATCTGTGAGCACCGGGCCAGTAGGTTAAGTGGGGAGGGACCAAAGAAGACAACATCAGTCTCTGGCCTCCACACGAAAATGCAGGGCACACCGCACAAACGCATGCTTGTTTTTAAGTGTCTCCTGCCACTCAAGACAGAAACTTCGGGGTGCATCTGCTTAGAATAAGTATATCCAATGTTCTCTCCCTCTCCGGACGCTGCTTTATGTTTATAGCTCTTCCTGTTACATTACTTCAGATATGCATATTAGCTTTCTCCTCTACTGAAGATGTTTTATAAGGACGGGAAGTTTGTTTCCACTGCCTCCACAGCGCTTAGACCAAATCTTGGCCTGTAACAGCAGCTCAGAAAATATTTGGCTTTGCGAATGAATCACTCTCCTCCTTGGAGCCCATGCTGCCTGACCTGCTCAGAGGCTTTTAATTACTAAAGTGTCATTGTTAAATTATTGTACCTCTGCTGTAGTGCAAATTTAGGGTGGAGTGTCTGTGCCTGTGGCATGCTCAGGGTTAAACTCAGGGGCTTGCACATGCTAGCAAGCACTTACTGAGCTGCATCTACAGACCACATGGCTCATAATCCTCCTGCCTCAGCCTCCCCATGGCTAGGATTACAGATGTGTATCACCACAGCTGTCTGCCTTTCCTTCTTAAGTCTTTATCTGGATATCTGTTTGTATTTCTCCATTTTACTGAACGGGATTTCATTGTACAGTGTTTATAACAAAAACATAGGGGCCTTGATGATCCAGGGTCACACACTGTATTCAGTTGTCTCCTTCAATCTGGAAGAGCTCCTCAACCTATCTGCTTAAATGACCTTGACATTTTTTAGACATACAATTATTTTATATAGTCTTCTAATGTGGGTGTATTTGATGTTACTCATAATTTGGTTAGAATTATTATTCTCTTATCAGAAGACAGAGGATTCCATCCTCCCAGAGTCATCCTGTAGAAATGCAGGCCTAAGCTTGTCTGACCTCTCAGCGTTTTGTTTGTCTCACTGCTCTTACGTCCCTTCAGCTCGTAACCTGGAAATTAGTGCTAGGTGCCAGCTTGTTGGTTAACTCGAGTTCAACCTTAGGCCATGTTCTCTAAGATAGAGTCTAAACCCAAGATCTGGTCTCAGAAGTAAATGCATCTTGACTTTGTTGTTGTTGTTGTTATCTTCTGATTTAAATACTAGGAAATTGTAAAAAAGATTCTTAATGAAAGAATTAATAGTATCCTTTGTGTTAAAGAAATGGTTCTAAAACAGTTAAATGTCATGTGTTCTTCACCAATCATCATTTTTCTATTATTTTCTCCTGAGTTACTGGCATTTTCAAATTTCTAGTCTATAGAGCGAAGTCCAATTACTAGAAATACATGGTTGACTTTTAATTTCTTTTAGTGTGTGTGGGGGATGTGTATGTGGCAGGGTCTTGTGTATAGCACACGCATGGAGGTCAGGAGGCATCTTTCAGAACTTGCTTCTCTCCTACCATGGGATCTGTGGGTCGAACTCAAGTTTCAGGTTTGCCTGGCAAGCACTTTTACTGCAAATTCCTCTTGCTGGCCCATGAATTGTTGTGTTGTTGTTGTTGTTTGTTTGTTTCATTCAGCCTTTATAATGTACACGAAATTAATCTCACCTTCTAGAAACCATTAACCTAGATAGAAAGGCACTTTATAACTCTTAGAAAAAGTAGCTTCATTTTCCATAATTGGAAACTTAAGCCATGGGTGACAGGTACGAAGCTTCTTAAATTGTAGATTGGGACCCTACATAATTTATTGTGAAGGTTGTAATAGATTTGGCAACATTAAAGGTTTCTGAATGTCTAATGACCAAAAATTAATTCAGAGTCAAATGGAATTCTTACCTGCACTCACCTGTGCTACCTCCTGTGTCTGTGCTGCAGTCAGGTCCCGAGTACACAGCATCATGTTCTGCAGTCAGGTCCCGAGTACACAGCATCATGTTCTGCAGTCAGGTCCCGAGTACACAGCATCATGTTCTGCAGTCAGGTCCCGAGTACACAGCATCATGTTCTGCAGTCAGGTCCCAAGTACACAGCATCATGTCCTACAGTGCCTGTACATACTGCCCCCAGATGGCTGCATGTCATGAACTGCAATGCTTTTACTATACATACAGGATTTTCCGTTCTTATGAAAACATAACGGTTTAATTACTTATGTGCAAGTATGAGATTCATACATTAGTGAAGTTAGTAAATACAGATGTATCTTTGAGTCATATTGTGTTAGAAAGTTTGATTTTAAAAATTGCTGTTTCTGGCCAACAGTGGTGGTACATGCCATTAGTCCCAGCTCTTAGGAGGCAGAGACAGGCAGTTCTCTGTGAGTTCAAGGCCAGCATTGTCTACATAGTGAATTCTAAGAAGCCAGGGCTATACAAAGAAAGAAGTAGAGTGGCTCAAAGGTTAAAGGTACTTGCTACCAAAGCTAATGACCTGGGTTTGATCTCAAGGGCCCACCTTGTGGAAAGAAAGAGCCCACTCCTGAAAATTATCCTTTGACCATATGAATGTCATGAAACGCATGTAACCCCTAGCACACACACACACACACACACAGAGACAGACAGAGAGAGAGAGAATGAATAAACACAATTACAATTTTACATTGCTGTTTGAGTTGCTGGCTTAAGTTTCATAAACTGTTGGATGAATTCAGTGGCTTGGAGTGAGGATAGAATGCCCAGCAATTTCTGAAAGGTCCCTTGTTTTTGTTGTTTGTTAAATCATATATTCAGGCACAGCATCATTCTCAACATTGATGTTTACAATATCAAAATGTTGATCAACTCTGAAAACAATGTTGACGATATCTGCTTCCTATAGTATCACATATTTAGCCAAGAATTATTTATGTATGTAAAATCAAATAAGCATAGCCATCTCATTAGTGTGCAGATTTACTCTGATCTTTAGTAGATGGTAAGATTATATGTATGCCAAAGGATTGTTTCTTTATGATTACTAGTAAATGTTTGGTTTCTGTTCTTAACTTTAAAGATTTCTTTATTGTGTGTTGTGTATGTATGTGTCTTGTGTGTACCTACATGAGTTTCCATGTACTGTGTGTATGCAGGTACTCTCAGAAGTCAGAAAAGAAAATGTAGCCATAGGCAGTTTTGAGACACTCAGTGTGGGTGCTGGGAACCAAACCTAGGTCCTTCAAGACAGGACTCAGTCTTAACTTCTGAGCAATTTCTGCAGTCCTATATACTTAGTTTTTATACCTATTTACATAGAATCACATACAAATTTAAATTTCTTGGGCAAAGGGGATCACAGGTAGAAAGAGTTCCCTGTAACCTCATGATCAACTTGTCAGCACTAAATCCAGAGTGTTCATTTGCTTAGAATTCACAGCCCAGCTCCTAACCTAAGTCTGTGAAGCTACCCAGTCTGCCTCCACTCACAATGGTTGAGGAACACAAACAAGATAAAGCCAAGATAGTGTCTGGAAGCTCCAAAATGCTCTCAATATTTCATCTGCACTCTTTCCTTTCTTCATAAATTCTTTTAATTTCCCCAGTTCTGTTCTAAACTGTTTTTGTGCCACATAGCCACCCTTTGCTTTTATTTGGTAATGTCAGGGATTAACCTGGAGCCATGCACATGACAAACAAGCATTCTATTACCCAGCCATTCTTTTCCCATCCGTGGGTGTTTTTGAGATAGTATCTGACTGCACAGTCTAAGCTGGCCTCTGAGTCACTGTGTCCATCACAGGTACATACCATAATGCCCAGCTGTTTTAGTTTGTTTTACTGTGTAGTCTAAGCTGGCCTCAAACATGATAGCCTCTTGCTTCAGCTTCACAGTTGTTGGGATTATAGGCTAGGACCACCACAGCCAGCTCTAAGATGGATTCTTAATACAACATGGTTAGTTCTCCTCTTTCAGTTAATTTGGGTAAGAATCACTGCCAGTAACTTTTAACTGTATGGTAAATATAAAATCATCATGAATTCACTAAAGATTATAATGTATTCAGGATAATTCGATTTTTGTTTTGCAGCCCCAGGCTATCAAATCTTCCTGGATGGTCTCTGAAAGATGGAAATGCTTTTTTGGACAAGGTAATGTCTAAAACAAAGACTGCAGCCTGCTCATACACAGTGGAAAGCTGCCCTGTCAGATGCTCATACACAGTGGAAAGCTGCCCTGTCAGATGCTTGTACACAGTAGATAGCTGCCCTGTCAGAGCCATGCTGATGACTCAGGGCTGAGTGTGTTTTCATGTGTGTTCTCCTGCAAACCCTGAGATTCATGTCAGGGTCTTTAATATTTGCTAATTGCTATCTTAAAGACTGTGCTTGGCCTTAGGTCACATTTGTGTCTGTGAAAATCTTAAATACTTTGCAAATAATTTATCACCAGAAAAAGAAAACTGTCTACAGTTGTAATTAGGGTCACAAAGGTGATGCTTATTAGAGTTTGGTCAGCTTATTAAATGAGATCCCATTGCTTAAAAAAAAAAAAATTAAAACTGTGGCATAGATACACTTTGTCAGAGGTAGAAGATTAAAACCTGCGGAGTGTCTCCATGTCCCTCCGTGGTCCTTTAAATCATCCTCACCTAAGCTTCAAAATTGAAAAGCTGAGTGACTTTAAACATCTTTCACATGATTCATCTGAGTAAGACAGTTACTGCTTATAATGGACTGCTGAAGAAGTGGGGACTTTTCTTCAGAATTAATTCCTATAGCTGCAACCCGAACTCAAGTGCAAGCCAGGTGCATAATTTGAAACTAGATTTCCCTCATAGCTGACTATAACATTATGTGACATTGAGGAACCTGTGTACCTGATTTCAACCTGAGTCTCCTGCTGGATATAAATCATCCCTGAGAAAGGCTCAGAAGCATTGCATTACCATTGCCTCGTGAGTGAAGTGACTTGCATGTGGATGTGGGAGTGTTTCATTAAAGGGAAGTGGTGAGTGAGAGACAGTGACATTGTAAGTGTTCAGAATGGCAAATGTGCCTCCTGCAGACCTCAGAGACTATCATCCTAGGGTAAGCACTTGTGCATAGCACTGTGAAGAGGAAGATCACAGTGCCCTCTTAAGGTCAGGCCAAGGTTTGAAACTGCCCTCAGTGGCTCATCATTTTGAAGGAGCTGGGAGTCATCTCCCTTTAAGCATAATTGCTCATTTGTTTTGTTTTTAGCTAGTGGGTCCATGTAATTAAATTAAGAATTGCTCTCCCCTCCCTCCCTCTCTCTCTCTCTCTCTCTCTCTTTCTCTCTCTCTCTTTCTCTCTTCATCCCATCAGTAGCTAAACAGTACTCATGTGACACGGTGCTCACAGGCAGCATTCAAACCTTAAAGACCCCAATAAATTCCTGAGGATAGTAATGTAGTTGAGACCCTGTTTTCAAATAAAGACATAAACATGTGTGTGATTATGTAACAATATTTGTTGGGTGACTTGTGAAAACTTGGTAGAATTAAATTGTGGATTTCCCCTTCTGAAAAGAGCAAAGGACACTGTCAGGTCCCGCCTGGTTTGACTATAGTTAAGTCTAAGTTATAGAGCTCTGCTTGTGATGATCCAAAAACTCCACCATCTGTTTCCCAGTGCCAACAGCTTTCTGGGGCCATTGCAGCCTACCTGTTACTGGCCCACCCAGGTCCCTCGCCCTTCCAGTTCAGTGTGCTCTGATATAATTGCAGCACTCTTATATGTGTGGCTTTGTCTAGGAGTTTTTCTTGCTACCCTACATGGGAACTGACATTGAGTTCTAGTCCTGTTCTCAGTGGACTCAGGACTCTCTGAGATGCTTCTGAGTTGCCACTTAGAAGTAAGTGCAGCTGCTCTAATGCAGCGTGGCTCCATAGCATGTCCATCTCTAGACAACTTGCCTTCTGTTTACTGCCCCACCCCCAAGTCAGGGAAGAACGAGTAGGAAAACAGCAGCCTGTCTGAGCTTCTGTTTCCAGCCTCCTTTCTCATACCAGCCCTTGGGAGAATCAAAACTGAGGTGTTTATATAAATGTGGGTACTGTCATGTGAGGTAGGGGGGCATATGATCCCATTTTAATATGTAAGCCTTCCTTTTTGTTTTGAATAGATATGGTTGACATATAACCCCAAGTAAGTACATGTTCTGTGGAGTAGACTGTACATGCACTGTGGTGGTGGCAGCGCTTGGATCCTGCTCCCCACTCTTCTCCTCCCTCCTTACTAGACCTCTTCCCTTCAGCTCTTAGTGGGTGGAAGAAAAGGCTCATAAGTGATCATCCTAGGCCTGGACTCCTAACCTGATACCGTAGTAGAGTCACCAGAGGTTCTTGTTATAAACACAGGCTTCATGGCCTCTTCTCCAGCTTCTGGTCCCTTAGATATTAGTCAGGACCCAGGGAGCTTTGACTTGATTATAGCAGCATGTGTTATTCCTACCTTCTTAAAGACGCCTTAGGGAATATGTGTTCAAACCCCAAGTCTGCCACCAGGCAGCGTTTTCACTTTCAGTCAGGCACCTAGCCAACCTGAACCTAAATAGGAAACAGTTTGTCTAAAAATAACCTCCCACTCTCTCAGTTAGGTGTGGAGATGAGTTTCCTTGGTACTATATCTATTAAATATCTCTTAGTACTTTTCCTTTCCGTCTCTTTTAGGAGCTAAAAGAATGCTCAGGTCATGTATTTGTGGATTCTGTGCCTGAATTCTGCTTACCAGAGGTAAGATGAAAGTGATTCTTACTGGAAGCAAAACATCCTGGTAATCATCACTATAAGTCAAGGAATAAAGCACCATGATCCCGTGCCTCACTCACTACGGTCTTCTTGCTACTACAGCTGTCACTTAGGAGTGGGGGAGCAGCTTCCCATCTATTTCAGTGTATCAGAAATGACACTGACTCTTGCAACCTTCATGTCATGGGCAAGAATGTGGTGCACATGGACCAGTGCTCCAAGGACTTTGTGGCTTGTTCCAGAGTATGGAACTTGCCAATAAGAAATCTACATTTCCCAGCACACCTTTGGTTGCACGTATAATACGTGTAGGTTCTAAAGCAATAGATAAGTTTTTCAAGCTAGATTATATGAATGAAGTCACTGTTTTAAGGTAGAGTCATGCTGTTGTTAAGACTTGGAGAAAGCATGAGAGGCATCAGCTCTAGTCCAGTGAGCCCAACAGACCAATTGTAAACCTGTGAAACTACTTTATCTTGTTTCCCTCAAATCTACACTGTGTGTTGTGGATGATCCAGTAGAGGTTAGTGTGTAACCCTGTTCACGATATGTAGAACCAAATGCTTGTACAGAACACTTTCAAAGGTAAAATCATTTTTATTCCACTAAAAGTATGTAAGTAAATTTGTGGCTATCCATGCATGAATGGGGTTTAATTATTAAATTACTTGGGGGAAATGTTTATGTAATCATGTATCTTTGGTACATGAGTTAGGATTTTATTTTCCTTCTGACTGTCCTCAGCAGATTTTTCTGTGATTCTAGGCTCTGAGGGCTGATTGTTATATTTTAAAGAGGACACTCAGGCTGCCTTTCATGTCCTTACACGTGAGCTTCAGTGTTGCTTTAACTGCCATTGCATTTGTCCCTCTGATAACTCCGTCTGAATTTCCTTATTTAAAAGTGGTTCCAGAGGCAGCAGAGAATAGAACCATCCCCATCATGAGGACATTGTCTTGTAAGCACAGGGCAAAGTGTGGTGTTAAGGCTAATAGATGTGGGATATTGACGTTAGGTTTGTTCTCTCCATATGCCATGTGACACTGGGGAGACATGAAGAGCCATCTACTCTCCCCAGATAGGGAACTAATAATAAACCAAAGTAAGAATGCCACCACCGTCCATCTTGGTAAACCAATGAGTTTTACTGGTCTTATTTGAAGGAACATGGGTGAGGGGCAGAAATGGCTCAATGACACTTACATTACCAAATTCCCACCATAGCATGGTATGGTGCCAATGTTAGAAACCTGGAGTGTACTGCATAACTTGCAGGTAGCTGGACAAGTCCAGAGTGTCTCTTTGAGAAAACTCAGCTTGCCTGAGTGTCTTTCAGGCAACTCTGCTAGTCTGAAAGTGTCCTCAGCAGTGTCCTTCCTGTTTATAAGTTTGGGGAAGGAGGAGCCTAGTGAATCAGGTCTGTTTCAGGGACTTCCTGAAGCCTTGTTGTTTGCTTCCTGAATTTTAATGTGCTCCCCTGCAGAATGGAATGTTTCCCTTCCTGACAACCCTCTGCATCTCATCCAAGATGGAATATTTTGTCTAGGAGAAAATTCCCTACACAGCAGCACAGATGCCATTGTCTTAGCAGTGAGGCACTTGTGTCCTTTACTCACATGCTGGCAATACTGGCAGGCTTATTAAATTATTTGTACGCTAAGTCACTCAGCTAGAAAATGCCCACCCCCCAGGTGGATATACACACTGCTTATTGTTTGCCTATGTCATCAATATCTTTGTTACTTCTGAGGAGGACTAACAGCTCTGCAACCTACTCTACTTTACACACTCCTGTGACCCAGCCATGCTCATCCTTAGTGGATCACATGGTTGGGGGTTAACTCCTCTGTGTGGGAGAGTTGCTGGCTGTGGGCTGCAGTGGCTAGGCTCACTATCCCCACAGTCTGCTTGAATCCACCCCACCCCCAACCCCCTCTAGTATGCCAAGGCTTGTTAGGTGGGAAGGGAGAGAAGTCTCAGGGAAAGGGTGCGGGGTGCTATCACAAGGGGGATGCATAAAAAGCCCCCGTGGGGTTCTAAGAAGTTGCTACAATTCTCTTTCTCTTTCCTCCCTCAGGAATACAGTAGCCAGACACTGAAAAGTCAAAAACTTAAGACAAAACAAAACAAGAAAAAGAAAATAATGTAGTTGTCTCTCTATTTGACTTCTGAAGAGCAGGTTGCTAAATGTATAAGATCAGAGTGATACTGGTGAGCCGGCCGCATTCTCGCAGCTAGCCATATTGCCTGCTGTCTGCTGTCAGTATTAGGATACATCCACAGCGAGAGAAGGGCAGCATTGCGGGAAAGGCCTCATTATTCTGAGGAAGTGAAACTGCTACTCTGCATTCTGACAGCATCGTTTGTCAATCCTGTCCTGCTGATCTATATGCCCTGGCACAGACGCGTATCACCCCTCCCTTTCCCTTCAGACAGAGCTAATAGACCTGTCTACAGTCGATGTGATCCTCATCTCTAACTATCACTGCATGATGGCGCTGCCCTACATCACCGAGCACACAGGATTCACAGGCACAGTGTATGCCACAGAACCTACCATGCAGATCGGCAGGTGAGAAGTGTGACTGCCAAGCTCCTTCAGTGGCCACTGTTGGGCATGATACTAGAAATGTGTAATTTATTTCCTTCCCAGGAACAGAGATGAGTACGCTGCTCTGTAGACACAGCAATGCTCACTGGAGATAGATGCCTAGAGTCTGGTACCCCTGGTAGTGCCCCGGTCTTTCTTTCAGCAGAGCTAAAAGGAGTGTTCCTAGGCAGCTCCTCTGTAAATGGTGCTGAGTGGGTCAGAGGCTTAGGAAGTTGCCACAAAGATCCAGAGCAGAAAGCATCAGAGCATTAAATGAAGAAGAAAAAGAAGAAACTTTATTACTTTGCTTTGGAAACATCCCCTCTTTTCATGACTTATTAAGGGCTATAAATAGAAACTTGTAGAAAACAGGGAAGAAGAGTAATTAAGCAGTTAAGTTGTCCTTCCCCGGTGACAGAATGAAATATTGCACTCTTAAGGATTTGAGAGTAAACAGTCTTGGCTCGGCAGTTAGAGTCCTTGCTGTTTTTGCAGAGAGCCCAGGTTGGGCTCCAAGCACCCACATGAGGCAGCTTGCAGCACCTCTAACTCCTGTTCCAGGAGATCTCGCTCCTGACTCCACAGAAGCACGCTTACATGCATGCATGTGGAGGTGTGCACACACATATACAAATACACATAAAAAATAAGTCATTTTTTAGATTATTCATTTTATTTATGTGTGTTTTGCCTACATATATGTCTGTGTACCACTCCTGTGCTTGGTGCCTGTGGAGCTCAGAAGAGGGTCTTGGATCCCCAGAACTAGAGTTATAGGTAGTTGTGAACCACCATGTGGGTGCTGGGAACTGAACCTAGGTCGTCTACAAGGATAACGAGTGCTCTAAACCACTGGGTCATCTCTCTATCCACAAAAATAAATAAAATCAAAAATTACAATCTTTCAGTCAACCAAGAAGGTTGTTCTTCTTTACCCCACCTAAGCCTTTACAGTATAGGTGGCTGCTGTACAGTACCATAGAATCAGCTACTGAGAGAAAAGAAAAGGAAAAACCTGTAAAGAAAATTATTACTGGAGGAAAAATCCATACATAATGTATTGCTTTGAAATAACCAATATAAGGTGAAATTTTCAGGATCCAATATACAGGGTTGATTGTACTATAAACCGTTAGATTGTATTCTGGTGTCTTACAGATAAGATATCCAACAAGATGAGCTAGTGACTAGAAATGAAACAGAACCTTTAGTGTGAAAACATGACCTGCAGCCTATAAAAAAACAATAAGGGATTCCAGGGACCAGAAATTGACATTATAGGAAAGCAAGACAGCTATGTAGTTGAGAGAAAGCATTGCAAGCATCATGCCATAGTCTGAGAAAGATGGCACTCAAGGAACATGAGCCTGGGCCTCAAATCTTGGTGTGCTGGGGCCAGCACTGCTGCGTCAAGGAGACAAGTTAGGGAAACAGATGGATGTGAATTGCACTTGTTTCAGTTCCTGTTGCCAATAAATGTATATATTGTTGTGTCTCTATATTGATACAGAGAGGCTATTAGCCTGTGTTGGTTATCTGTAGTAGCATGAACTGGGTTCAGATATTGAAAATATATTTCTAGGTGTGTAGGAAGGTGGATATATGGTTTTTTTGGAGGACAGTCTCATTCTGCAACCCAGGCTAGCCTAGAACTCACTATGTAACCTAGGCTAGTCTAGAACTCGTGGCAGTCTTGCTGCCTCAGCCTTCCAAGTGGTGAGATTACAGAGATGAGCTGCCAGGTCCAGGCCTATTTCTAGCTGTTTAATTATCCTCTAGTTTTCAGAGGTGCTGTCAATGTCTGTGTAGCTGTGAGCCAACTGAGTGCAGCACTCCTTGGACTCCCTTGGCTATATTGGGGTATTCCATCTCAGAACGGCAGAGATCTGTCTCAGTGCAGATCTTTTGGGTAGATTTCAAACTAGTTCTTGATATCTCCCTCTAAGCCAGTGGTTCTCAACCTTCCCAATGCTGCAATCCTTTAATTCAGCTCCTCATATTGTGGTGTCCCCAACCCTAAAATTATTTGTTGCTACTTAATATAACTGTAATTTTGCTACTATTATGAATTGTAATGTAAATATATGACATGTAGGGTATCTGATATATATGGCCACTGTGAAGGGGCCGCTCTCATACACCCTCTTCTCCCAAACTGGTCGAGACCCACTGTTCTGACTGGAGCATTTTTGATTCCCAAAGTATGTGTCAGCTTCTTACATCAATTTAAATAAAGCATCTGTCTCATGAGACAGGCTAGTGGAAAATGGGCAAATCACCTTTCCTGGCTATAGTGTTAGCAGCAAATTGTTTATGCTTTGTTTCAACTCAGGCTTCTCATGGAAGAACTGGTGAATTTCATCGAAAGAGTGCCAAAGGCCCAGTCTGCCTCCTTGTGGAAGAATAAGGATATACAGCGGTGAGAACAGCCCTCTCTTGTTGGCTACAGAGCGTCTCAAGTCTCCTTTGTACTCCACACAGACCTTGTTAGAGTGGAAGGTGACCGGGCTTCCTTTAATTCACAGTCAGGCCCCGTGCAGGCTGGGGAGCTTTCAGAGCACATGGCTCCATGGAGGGTCTGGGTTAATGGTCTAGGTCACTTAGGTCTTGCCAAGACTGGCTTAAGAGTCTTCACCACACACAGTGTTGTTGACACTCAGCAAGTAAAGAGCTAGGGATGACAAGAGGGCTCTGGGGGTAAAGGGATTTGCCACTAAGCCTGTAGACCTGAATTTGATCCCCAAAACCCACATGGTAGGAAAGACCCACACCTCACAGGTTGGCCTCTGACTTCTATACATGTGCCTTGTCACATACTTGCCCAAATACATACATCATATTCATATACATACACACAATAAGTAAGTATTGTTTTTAAAAAATAAGAAAACAATGTTTGCTGCTTAAGGAAGCTGAGGAGGACATTTCTTAGATGATGTGAATAGATTTTCTTATATAAAGACTGGAGGCCAGAGAGATAATTGGGTGAATAAAGCATATTCTCTCCATTCATGAGAATCAGAGTTCTGATCCCCAGAACCCACATAAGAGTGAGCAGGCAACCCCAGCACTTGAAAGGCAGAAACGTGCTCCCTGGAGCTAGATGGCTAGACTAGGTAGAACTGGTGAGCTCTGGGTTCAGCAAGATGCCCTGCCTCCGTCAATAAAGAGAGAGCCATTGAGGGAGAAGCCTGTCAACAGATTTGGATCTCCACAAATATGCACACGAGCACTCATATACATGTGCACGTTGTATGTGTGCACACACACACATAACAGTTATATTGAAGAGGCATCTGGTTTCATGTCATAGGATGGTGAGAAATTCAGTGTTGATGGGTACCTAGGGAGGTGAAGCCAGGAGGGACAGGCTGAAATGAGGTTATGCAGTCTCCTACTTGTGAGGTTGAGACTTGCACCATTGAGTGTGTGCAGGTCATAGTAGAGGCCTCTAAGGAGAATGACATGACCACATTTGGTTTTGAAGAAAGGAACTCTGGAAGCAGCATGGGAGTGGGGAGGCCTGCAGAGATGGAGACAGGGAGACCAGCAGGGGTCCATTTCGGAAACAGACCAGGGTCTGAACTAGGGTGGAAGCAGAGCGCATGAAGAAGACTGCAGCTCCCGAAGCTTCTGAGTTGGAATTTAAGGGGATCGGTAAGTATAAAGGGAGCTGCAAAGTATAAGCAGGAAAGTGAGTGGAAGCCAGGACATAGGGGGTTCCAAAACACAGGCTTGTGAGTGGTGACCTGTGCCTGTAATCCCAGCACAGCAGTCACCCGGGCTTCAGAATGTCAGCGTCTTAGATTTTGCCAGTCTTCCTGCAAATGTGTACGTAGGCTATCCCGCTTTTGTGTTCCAGAGTTTAGGCACCTCTATGTGTTCCTTGTACACACTGCTTATTTAACCTATAGATTGCTTTTTCTGCCAGACATTGCTCTAAATGTGTTCCCACAGAGGAACTAATACTTTGATGCAATGAGTAGTGGCATTACTGAGTTTACAGGAGAGACGAGCCACAGACAGGGTCATCTGCGAGTGAGTTCTGACTTTTTAGGTGACTCGGGCTACAGAGTCCACACTCCCACCCTCTGCTCAGTCAGTCTTTGAGGGCATGTCCTGCACTCCCCCTTCTGTGGTGGAAAGGGAAGTAGGTGCTCTATGCCCTTTTCTCATGTCTTGCATGGATCTTCTGGATGTCTCCTTGGTTGGTAGGATGGTGTGCAGGTGTCTTCGAATCACCTGGGTGTACCATAGTCAAGCCGTCCTGTCTCTGTTTGAATGGCTTCCTTGATCTGGCCACTCCCAAACAGTGGTACGTGTCCCCTGACCTCTTTATGTGGCATTTACAGTCTCAGCTGCCTTTTTCTCAGCCTTTGCTGTGCCACTCACTCTCTGCCTTGAGCACACTGGACCACATGAGACCTCAGGTCCTGACAACCTCCCTCCTTTAAAAAGTCTTAGGGCTGTATTTTCTTTCCCTGTAGTAGACCACGTATGCCTTGGCCTCCCTTGCTTATTTCCTCTTGTTTATTTATGTTCTTATGTACTCAGCTGCAAATAGTTTTGGCACATCAGAAGTAGTATTCAAAGGTCAGTGTTCCTGATTTCCCAAGTCCTGAGCCAAGTCTTAGGAAGTTCTGAATCTTAATTTGCCTCTTCTGTGACCTTGAGCACAAAAAGAGGCATTTTTCGCCCTTGCTACCCATTCTTTTTAAAACAAAATAACTGGCTCCCAGAGTAATGTCAACATGTATTAGGAAGAGTGTGACTGGAGTTTGGGGGAAGAGAGCATAAGATCAGGGGCCTGGGCATTATTCATGAGATACTCAGCAAATCTCTCTTTTAGAAGAAAGTGTTAGTTAAAACAGAGCCACCGGTGGGTAAAGGTTGGAAGGGAAAGGTACCTTGGAGAAGAGCAGAGAACAGAACATTGCTGGAGACAACCACGTGCATTCTGGTCCTGACCGGGGCTTTCATTTTGGCTTTGAGACACATGATGGACCTTAGTTATTGATGGCAAAGGGGATAGTCTAATTATGCAGAAGTGATAAAGCAAAAGCCCCAGCTTTGCTGTTGTTTTCTGTCTTGAATAAACTCAGCACAAATATTAGAACTGGCATTAATATAGAAGCACTCTTTGAGGCTGGTGATGATTCCTTAAGGAAAGCACCTGCCCTTCACGCATGGTTTCTCACCTCAGCACCTTCCATAAAGCCAGGTACTCGGTGTCTGTCTGTGACCCGGTGCTGCTAGAGAGGGAGGCAGGGACAGGCAGATCCCAGGAGCTGGGGCCGGGCCTGCAAGTCCAGCCTAAACAGCAAGCTCCAGGTTCAGTGTGATTTTTGTCCCCAAATAAGGTAGAAAATAATAGAGGACATCTGGTATCCGTCTGTGGCCCTACCCTCCCACACGTGGTAAACACACCTGTGTGTGCACACAGGAGGGCGAGGATGCTGTTATACCCCGGGGGAAGATACTTTTAGAAAAGAAGTTGACTTTTTTTTTTTAAGTTCTTTTTTTAATTGGCACCAGACATCAGAGCTTCGGAGTTTCGCCTTTGGCTAGGTACCAGGAGTGCTTCATTTGGTCAGCCGAAGGAGTTGGTGCTGAAGGAGGCCTGTTGCTCTAGGTTCCCCTCATACCACATTGCCCCAGGGGATGCAATCCATGACTTTTCTAGGATAGAGGCATGAGAAGAGGCTGGACTGGTTGTCACACTCCTGCGTTGAAGCAGCTGGAGCACACTGAGTGTGAACTGCCAAATCTACCCTTTTTTCTTTCATTCCAGTTTTATTTTGCCTTTTTTTTTTTTTTTTTTTAGAAACTCAAATCTGGCTGCTTTATGAGTGATTTTTAAAAACTTACTTTTAAGTGCTGGCTTACACATTAAAATAAAGTCCTGTGTGATTCAAGCAAATCACTAGGAGTCAGATTTGGGAGTTGAAGATTTACCTCAAACTACATAGGGATTCTCAAAATAGATCTTAGTCAAGTGCCTGAAATTAATGCATCTCAGTAGCTTGAGTTAGTAATAAGGCCATCAAGTAAAGAAAACAATAAATTAAACATTGATCAAAAAAAAATCTGACAAATTCTCTTAAATCATTTGGAGTTGGTTTGAATTAGCATTTGATTTATTATTAGGATGTATATTCACAAATCCTATTTCTCTTCCTTTTGACAGTTGTGTGACTTCTTGCCTTAGTTGACATGTCCCTAAAATTTATGTAGAAGACTTTAACCATCCGTCTTAATTTTGACACTACAGTTTATTCTTCCAGAAAAAAAGATGCAGTTTGGAAGGGAAAGAAAACCCATGCAATAGAATTTTCTCAGAGTCACCTTAAAATTTAGATTTTTTTAATAAGAAATTTTAAAGCAAAATATCCCAAAAAGGAAACTGCTCTGGTGTCTGGTATTTTTAATATAAATGTTTTATAAGATTAGAATCCTTAGTCATAATTAATAATAAGACATTATAAGGCATTTCAAGGTATGATGGCACACGCCTGTGATTCTAACCTCTGGGAGATAAGGGCGAGAGGCAGGGGAGAAGGTCAAGGGTAAGCTGAGCTACCAGTGAGAGACTGCATTTAAAAAAATGATAACATCATAAGATATTGTCATAATCATCTCTTAAACATTAAGGAGTTAATAACAGAAGAACGTTCACCTTGCAGGAGGCTTTAAAATGCGTGTTAAAACCGTTATTCTTTTGCTCTGACATTCCTTGGCTATTTGCTGAGGAATTTATCAGGTCTAACTATATAATAGGAAAAATTTGAAAAGTATGGGCTTAGAGGTCACACAGACTAGAGCTTGAATTTCAGCTCTGTTTCTTGTAGCTGAATCAGTTTATCTCTTCTGGGCTCCGTTTCCTCATTTGTAAAATTGAGATGATTGTCCACCATGCAAGGTGTTGAGTGGACCAAATGGGTACTATGGGTGATGATTTTAAATAATGTTTGCCTGTTTTAGCAAGACATTTGGTGTTGTAGTTTGAATGAAAAATGTCCCCCAAGGCATATGTATTTGAACATTTGGTCTGTGGTTGTCTGAGTTGTAGAACCTTCAGAAGGTGCAGCCTCCCTGGAGGAAGTACATTACCGTGGGGCAGAATCTCTAAGGAGTGTGATCTTGCTGCTCACCTCTGGGGGCTGACTTTGAAGGTTCATAGCCTCTCCCTACTTCCTGCCTAGTTTCTCTGCTTTCTGTGTTTCAGCTTCCTGCTTCTGCTGCCATGCCTCTACAAACTCTGATCTCCAACCCTCTGGAACCAACCATAAGCCAAAATAATTTTTTTTCTTTAAGTTGCTTTTGGCCATAGTGTTTTGTCACAGCAACTAAATTGTGACTAATCTCCTTATAGCAACCAGAACACACCTGCCTTCCAGCCCTAATTCATCACAGATGCCACCTTCTTTGTTGACAGCGAAAGGACAAAGAAAACTGTTTCTAAGCCCACACTTGCCTCTGTTTAATTTTGTCAGCCATGCTTTTTGAGACGTGATGATTTCTTCTGTAAAATACATAAAAATTATCTCTAAGTACACATACATTGCAGTTTTAGAAGTTAGCCATGGAAAGGGCTTTTTAAGGAGAATCCTCACAGAATGGCTGTACTTTGATAGAGTCACAGACTATTGAGCCTTTTGATCCCAGACCCATTGTTTCCTTTTAAGTCAGTAAGTTAGCTTTTGAGGGATCAACTGATGGTACCCAAGCTCCAACGGTATTGATGGAACAAATGCCTTTCTATTACTTCCTACTGAGACTCAGAGTTAGTATGGTTCACCTGTTCATGAGTCTGTCCTGGTCAGCAAGTTCACTTAAAAAGTCAAATTATAAAGAAGAGTTGTTTTGTTTTCAGGGACTGTAGAGTTGGAATAGAGATCGTCTGGACACCCTCTCTAATGGTGCTTGCTCATCATTCTTTGCCATAGTAACCACCTTTGTTCTTTGTAGAAATAATTTGGTCTAAAACAAAAATCAGGATTATAGTTTTTCCGGTTAATATTGGGAAATGTGTAGTTTTGAGGCTTTGTTTTTGATAAGTTCAGTAAACACCATCAAGCCTTCCTCCAGTCCATCACCGCAGCGCTGATGTCAAGTGGTCTTTATTGAGGGGAGACACAGTTTTTGCTTCTCCTATTCTTTGTATTCTGCTCTTATATTATGTCCATTTGTTCAGCAAACACTCAGAACCTAATCAATGTGTTCATCATCTGCCTTTAAGTGATCCCTATAGGCCTACAGGTCTTAACTCTTTAACAAAAACCCATGGTCTTAGGATGCTGCTTGTGCTTCTAAGATGCGGGAAGAGGCAGCAGAACTTTGGCTCAATGTCAGTGGCCCAGGAAAGAAGTTTATTAGGCACTCAAGTGCGATCAGAAAAGAATGAAATGATGAAATCTTTTAGAAGTACTTATGAAAAATTTAGACTGTGAAATTTTGACTTTGATAAATTAGAAAGCCAGAAACAGAACCAGTTCCCTCTGGGTTTCCTTATCCTCAATCAGCTACTAATCCTAATGGCTTTAAGTGGGTCTGTGAGTGCCCTGCTGTAAGTGTGACCTCACATACACATGGGAGTTTTAGGGAAAGCTCAGTCCAGGATGTTAGTAGGTATATGACCCGTGTCAAGAGACAGTAAAGAAAGTGCGAGCCAGAGTGGGTGTTGATAGGGATCACACTTGACTAGTAACTACCAAGTACCCAGCCTTAGGATACATCTGGGGAAAAGCTCCCCTCAAAGCTTAAGGCATATAGCCCCTGTACTCCAGCCTACAGCCTAGGGGAAGACTCTGTAGGCCATATTGGTTCAAATGTAGCAAGAAACCATTCTGGGACAAGTGATGGGGTGAACAAAAATAACCAGCTTATTGAAAATCAGCCATTGTACACAAGAAAGAGACCAAAGAACTGGCCCCTAATTTTAGACTTTTGTCTAGCTAATTTAAAAAATCCCTAGATTATTTGTGAGAATGTAGTTGTCAAACTCTTATGAAAAGAACTTCTAAACATTTCTAGATGAAGAAATGACAGGTACTTTGAGATCTAAAGACATAAACAGTACAAAAGCTTCTAGAATAAGCTATCTAAAAGAATTTAGGCACTGTTGTATCTGTGTTATACACATACACATGCATACATGATATATGTTCTCTCTCTCTCTCTCTCTCTCTCTGTGTGTGTGTGTGTATGTTTCATACAGTTGGTCCTTTGTGTCTGGGGTTTGTACTCATGAATTCAACTACTAATAGAAAGTATTCAGGACAATATTACTTCTGTACTGAACATTATTCCCTGACAGGAAAGCCACCTACAGTGCATTTACACTGCACTACTATATGGTCAGTAAACTAAAGGTTACCTAAAGTGTAGTAGACCTGTCCATCATAATGGTGTACCTGCTGAGACAGGAAACTTGCTTTATTGAGCTCTGAAGTTCAAGCCTACTATCAGTTATGTGACAAGACTGAACTCTAATTTTTTTAAAGAATAATAAAGTATATTGGAGAATTTGCCTAAGACTGTACAAGCACTGTGCTGTGTTCTAGAAGTGCAACCACAGGTTTTGGTATGTGCCAGGGGTTCCTGCAACCAGTCCCCTGTGGAGACTCAGGAAAATTAATTTGGCTGGGTGGTAGTGGCACACACCTTTAATCCCAGCACTTAAGCAGTGACAGGTGGATCTCTGTGAGTTCAAGGCCAGCTTAGTCTACCAATCTAGTTCCAGGACAGCCAGGCCTACATAGTGAAACCTATCTTGAAATGGAAGGGAGGGAGGGAGGAGAAAGAAAAGAAAAATAAATTTATTTATATGTTCACTATGTGTCATTTATTTGCTGTTGTTTGTAAGGAAGAATGTTTCCCTCAATTTAGAGATAAAGAGAAGAAATGTGGTTAAGTAAATGCTTAGTATTTCAACTAAAGGACGTAAAGGTCCGTCTTCGCTATAAAAAGCAGCCTGTTTCTAACTCTTCTGTACAATTGGGCTTTATTAAAATGACCTTGAGGATGCCCGAGAGAAGCCGTATGTAGTTGAGTATTACAGCACTGCCTTCATAGGAGAACACAAACTCGGCACTTTGGGTGCCGGGGATGGGTCTCACTACATTCCTCAGGCCAGTCTCAAACTCGAGGGCTCAAGTAGTCCTTAGTCTCCTGAACTGCTGGGACTTCAGATATGTGACACCATCATGGCCCTAGCGCTGTACAGCTTCTCCATTTCTGCATCTCTCAGAATCTTCGGGATCACTCCCGGGCTTAGCTGATGCTGAACTAGGCCTCCCTCAAGCCTTCCCTGTGTGCCCATCAGTTGAACTTTTTATAACATCGTGGCTAGTTTCATCAGAGTATGCAAAAATAGAGCAAGAGAAAGTGAGCATGCTGCAGTGCCTCTCTCAGAATCCCACCCTTTTATTTTCAATCCGTTCATGAGAAGCAAGCATGTGGTTCTTGCTCCAGGAGGGGCCTATACAGTGTGGTAAATGCAGGATAGTGGTGTCTAAAGTGACCTACCACAAAACCCTAATCCAGGAAGTCAGACCTGAAGCCAGAGTTCATTGGACTATTCAGCTTCTGGTTGTGTTCACTTGAGCCTTTGTCTGGTGTTTTCTGTGGTCCTCACTCTGTGCTAGAGTGACCTCCAACCTCACCTGCTAGTGCAGGTGGATTCAGATAAGATGCATTTAGGATTGCTGGTTTTGTCTTTTCTGGGGATAGCCATGGTGTGTGCCTGTATGTTTGTGTGTACATGTGTCTGTATTATTCGTATTGAGTACTTGGTGCAGCATATACAAAAATGAGAAGGAAGTTAACTCCATTTGTGACATGACAGAATCAGGTAAAAGGTGCCTTGCTATTTCAGTATATATTAGTAAAACTAAAAGTAAGGACATTGCTCACTGCAGTGCTCTGCTGAAATGTTGTCAGAAACATGGACGGGAGGTTTCTGTGTAGAGTGTTGTCTGCCGTGTTTCTCTAAATGCTGTTTGTAAGTTTATCCGAAAATACGTCTGGGTTTTCAGAAGCCTTTTGCACACTTTAATGGCTTGCTTTCCTACCTAAAAGACCCCAGTTGTTCTCTAAGATTAGACCCTGAGTTACTAATGACAAAAGCAGTAGATGCTTCTCATCTTGGTGCTCCAAATGTTTCCTGAAGATTCAGACCCTGCCTCCAACTGTCTGCTCTCATAAGACTGTTTAATCCAGCAGAGTGACCCATGTTGACAAAGCTGCTACAGACTTCAGTCCCAGCAGGAAAGAAAACTCATGCTGCTTCAAGGTGGTAGAAGTGCCAGGTATCAAGTGGGTAAGGAGACCCACACAGGGAAAGTAGTTGTGAGTCTCGCCTTGTGTTTGACGAATTCTTAGTCTCCTAGAGAAAGGAGCCATTTGTAGGGAAGCTATATAAAACACACTCACCTAAAAGAAGCACTTTGGGCTGCACTCTGCTCTTCTGGCCACGCCCACTATAGCCTTCCAGCTCTGGCCTGAAGTCAAGGAGTCTGGCTCCCATGCAGCCCAAGGGAGAAGTCCTTATTTTTCCTGGAAGGCAGCCCTGGGAGGCCCAAGCACTGGACCCTGGTGGTGGGAATTTCAAGGGAACTAAGGATAGGTAGTAGCTTGACTTCTTTCTCAAGACCCTGGAGAGAGAGTTCTGAGCCATTACCACTCCTTGAGGGACAGTGCATGTGCTACCTGGCTGTGGTAGCTGTCGGTGTGGTACATTTGGGTTGAAGTCAGGCGTGTCTGGATGTCACACTTCTTTTTTATGGTTTTTCGAGACAAGGTTTCTCTGTGTAGCCCTAGCTGTCCTGGAACTCACTCTGTAGACCAGGCTGGCCTCGAACTCAGAAATCCACCTGCCTCTGCCTCCCGAGTGCTGGGATTAAAGGTGTGCGCCACCACTGCCTGGCTGGATGTCACTCTTATCTTCCCATCATCTTGTAGGACCTCTCATAGAAATCTAGATAGAATACATCTAAGAGCCTTGAGTTTTACCCTGAGTAGAGAGAGAACCATTAGAGTACAGGTAAGGGTGGGTGAGTGGGGGTGTGTGTGCGCGCATGCGCGCGCTCTCATGCTTGTAAAACTCTGCTGCTCAGTGTGTTTTGGGGGAAAGTAGAGCCTAATGCACATATTCACCAGGAGTGCATTAACCTAGATTGTACAGTCAGGTTCACACAGGTTACTCTTCCAGATAATTCCTTATGTATATTTTTAAACAAGAATATTCATCAAGGGATGATTTTGATGGTGGTATTAAAGGTCACACAGGTCATAGTTTATTCTCTTTTATGCTGAGCCTCACCCGTGTTAAATTCACTCTTTTTCTCAGCCCCACTGGTGAAGTATATTTTATTTATCTTTTGTGAACAGGAAAGAGAATGTGAGATCTTAGGTAGAAATGCCTGGTGTACAGTATAGCTCAGAGGCAGAGCAAGCTCCACAGTAGACAAGAACTTGGGAATCCCTAGCACTGTGGGAAGAAAAACAACAGAATCTGGATGTAGCTCCAGTAGGGATGCTCTGGGTTAGGGTGTGTATATGATAGGGCTCCCTGGTTAAAAGACCCTGCTGCACTTGGAGAGGGGCTGGGTTTGGGTTTGGTTCCCAGCCCCCACACTGCAGATCATAGCTGCCTATAACTCCACTTTCAGGGATCTGGCTCCCCCTTCTGGTCTTGGTATCACCTACTCACGTGATACACATACCGTCAGTTATTCACACATACAGATGAAAAATAGAAGTGAGATAAATGGGGTGTGGGATCCCCCAGCTGCTGCTGGAAGCAGAGACAGTGTGGGGAGGCAGAGAGAAAAGGGGGTGTGGGAAATTTAAAAAGATGGGAAAGGTGCTTCCCTTTTTTCTTAGCCCCTTCCTGTTGATTTCTGGACCAATGCTTCTTTCTTGGACGAAGAGCATGAAGAAGCTGCTTTATCTCACAGTCACCTTGGAGGAAATGCCATCATTCTTCCAGAAGGGAGATCTGGCCCCGAGTCTTGGATTCTGAGATCCGTTCGAGATCCCGGCTTTATGCCCTGTCTGCCTTGGAGCTGGATTTATCATCAGTTTAGAATAGCATGGTTACGATGTGTGGTGCGGACGGACGAGCCCCGCAAGTGCAAACAGGACAGTCCAGGTTACCTGGCAAAGCAGCCTCCAAGATCAGCTCTCCAAGATCAGGCCTAGGTCAATCACTGACATGGCTAAAAGCATCAAGAAGGCCTGGATCATTGTGGTGCCTCTCTCCAGAAAATGGTGACGAAAATTAAAATCAACCAGCACACCAGGATCCTCTGTGGCAAGACCAAGATAATAATGTGGGCCACTGTCATCTGGCACTGTGGTTGCTTCACGGCAACAATGGCTGGTGGGTCCTGGATTTACAACACCACTTCCGCTGTCACAGTCAAACTAGCCATCAGGAGACTGAAGAAAATGAAAGACCAGTAGAAGTGCTACCGTTTGAGCAGCCCTGGCCTACAATAAATGAGTTAATTCCTTAAAAAAAAAAAAAGGAGATAAATGGCTTTTTAGGTATATATTATTGAACTTGAAAATTTTGAAAAGAAAGACTGAATTTATGATTGTCCAATTGAAGCAAGCTTTATTAGGAATATACCTGGGACTTCCCAGCCTTCCCCTAAGTCAGGATTTTAGAGAGCAGCCCCTGCCTTCCTCTTGAGCTCCCTTTTATCAGAGAGATAAGGTGTTCACGGAGAGGGTTGGCTGTTTACCTTGTTAGGAAGGGTCAGTTGAAGAGAAGGAACTGGGAAGGAACAAAGGAAAGGGAATCATGGGAATGTGGTCCCAAGGTTAGTGTGGGGTGAAAAACATGTTTTGTAGAATACCTCAGATCTAAGAAACAGGAACTGACTCTTAATTACAGATGGAAGCCTTAACCTGCAAGGACTTAACACAGGAACTGATTCTTTAACTACAAACAGAAATTTCAACCTGCACAGGACAAAGGGAACTTATTCTTAACTGTCTTAGCTGCAAATAGAAACCTTAGCCTTCAAGGTCTATTGTTCCTGCTTTGCTCTCACAATATGATAAACCTTCAAACACTGTTAATAAAATAACTTTAAAAGTGATGGAAAAGAAATTTAAAAGCTACATCAGAAACTAGCCCAGAAGAAAATAGTAATGGAAAGACAGAGAAATGAGGAAGAGGTAAGACAAACAGCAAAAATTAAGTTGGAAGATATAGTTTAACTTTATCAGTAATAAAAATAAACGTGAAGCCACGCCTTTAATCCCAACACTTGGGAAGCAGAGGCAGGTGGATCTCTGAGTTTGAGGACAGCCAGGACTACACAGGAAGCCCTGACTTGGAGAGAGAGGAGAGGGGCAGGGGGGAGGGAGAATGGGAGGGAAGGGGGGAGAAAGGAAAGGAAGGAAGGAAGGAAGAAGGAAAGGTGAATGACTGGACAGTTCAATTGGACTGTAGGGATTATCAGTATAGGTTTAAAAATTCATAACTATATGCTGGATAAATAAAATGGAGATAGGAACATAACAGGAAAAAAATCAACAAAATCAAAAGGTTTAAAGTGTGTGTGTGTGTGTGTTTGTGTGTGTATTTTCATGCATACATGTGAGAGTGTGGGTGTGTACATGCTGTGGTGCCCGAATGGTCAGAGGACAACTTTTAGAAGTCAGGGGTCTCTCCCTTTTCTACCTCTATGCTCCACACTCCATGCTAGCTGGCCCATGAGTTTCCATTCTCCTGTCTCCTTTCCCATTTCACAGTAAGAGTCCTGGGATTACGAATGCCTACCACCCCATCCAGCTTTTTAGGTAGATTTCAGGGATTGAACTCATGTTATCAAACGTGCTCAGCAAGTACTATTACCCCTTGAGCCACTACACTCAGTTGTTTTTTAAGACAATTTTTTCTTGGATTTACATACACACAAAAGAATAAAAACTCAGAAAGAGACAATAATATTGGCCTTATAGAACTACTGATTATTAAAGAATCCATGAACAGTCTCATGCCAATAAATTGCCCAACTTAAGTAAAATGATCATATTACTAGAAATCTCTGTTAATTGATGGCATGCTCACATAGTGATTGGCATTGTGGTGTGTTTTCAGGCTGCTGCCTTCTCCTCTCAAGGATGCGGTGGAAGTGTCAACCTGGAGAAGATGCTACACAATGCAGGAAGTGAACTCGGCCCTCAGTAAAATCCAGCTGGTGGGATATTCCCAAAAAATCGTGAGTGTTTCCATGAATGCTGTCAGTTTGTATTGAGTCCCTGGGGGGTTCTCGTAGCTCTCTTTCCAAGCCACCCTGTCACCTTCAGGAAAGAGAATGCAGGTGGATTCATCACCCCCATTCCCCGATACCCCTAGAACTGGGTTGGTCAGCTGGTGAGGAGTCTGGAGAAAGGCGTCTGTTCCACCGTGTCACCTGAGAAACCAGAGACAAGTTTACCCTTCTGAGACAAAGGCAATCGGAAACAGAGAAGTGGTTTACCAAGGAGGACTTGAGAGCTGATCTAATGATAAGGATTCCTGCAGCTGAGGCCGCTCAGAACTGGAGCCTAACCTAAGGTGGAAAGGGAAACTGGTCGTTGACTCTTGGCTCTGTCTCCTAACTTGCCTTTTAATGCCTGGGCCCCTGGGCCTGGTGACAGCATGAGGAGGAGCAGAGGTGGCAGGCTGCAGGACTGCTTCCGTTACTGCACAGCTGCTATCATTTCCGTTTGTTTCTAGTTTGCTTTAAATAAGGACATTGCCGCTGCTTTCCCCTTTGAACCGACTTGGCTTGCTGACAGCTGGCATGTTCTCTGTGTGGTTCTTTTAGGAGCTATTTGGTGCTGTCCAGGTGACCCCTCTGAGCTCTGGCTATGCCCTTGGAAGCTCCAACTGGATTATCCAATCGCATTATGAGAAAGTATCTTATGTCTCCGGATCCTCCTTGCTTACCACACACCCTCAGGTAAATTACCTTTTAATCACCACCAGCCTATATCTATTTAATTCAAATTCAGAGTGTCTCTAGTGTACTGTGAAGTTTTCAAACCTTCATAACCTTTTATGATACTCTAGATGTTAGATACTCTAGGAAAGTTAGACTGTTTAGGTCCCCATGTTTAGGATCTGCTTTCTTCAGAAGGAATTCTGTTGTGCTCAGAGTCACCTCTGAAATGATGATTCCCAATCTTTTTAAGACCCTGGCCTGATGTAGGACACAGAAATTGTTGATTCTCTCAGCACATACTAACTGCTGAATACATAGGGCAGGTATCAGGCCCTGATCTCAGTGTCAGGATTGAGTGAGCACTAGGCAGTGTCTCTGCTGGTAAATCTTGTCTTCAGTTGAGAGTGACCAGGAGAAAGGTAAGTGGATAAATGAGCTGTGTTGCTTAGACTGGGGTAGGAGTCCCGAGGACAGCACAGCAGCTGTAGTTGTAGAAGAGTAGGGATAGCTTAGATTGGACAGTTCTTGTGAAACCAAGATTAAAGAGCCAAGTAAAGCTATGAGGCAGAACCTAGTGAATGGCTCATGGAGTCCCAGGAGCAGAACAGTCAGGGCATTGTTGAAGAGCAGAGAAAGCCCTGTGGCTGCAGTGTACTGCACAGCCAGGGAAGGACCAGCGGCAGGTCACTCACACACGCCTTAGTAGATTGGAATGAGTTCTGAATGGATCTTTTCATTCTGTCTGTGTGTGTGTGTGTGTGTGTGTACTTGTTAGCATGGGCATATGTCTACATATGTATAAAGAAAATGGTCAAGACCAGGTATCTTCGCTTGATCCATCTCTACCCTGCTTCCTTGAGATATGGTCTCTCATGAACTTGAAGGTCACCAATTTTAACTGACTGCCTAGCCAATGAGCTTCTGTCTCCATCCCAGCTCAGATAGGTTACAGGCATGTGTCATCAGACTCAGCTTTTTAAGTGGGTACTAGGGATCTGAACTTGGGTCTTCATGCTTATGCTGCAGGAGCCATTTCCCAAGTCCCTGGTATTGTATGTTTTGTTTTCTTTTTTCAAACAGGGTCTTACCATGTGGCTGGCTAGCCTGGAACTGTCTAGACCAGGCTGGCTTCCAACTGAGAGATTAACCCACCTCTGCCTCCCAAGTGCTAGGCTTTAAAGGCATACAACAACCCACAACCACTTCCTGTTGTACTTTAATGTGGAGGGGTCACTATTAGGAGGTTTAAGTTAGTCAGGCATATAGTTACATTTGACAATAAGATATACATAAATATTGTTAGGAATATTGTGGAACAAACCTGGCGTGGTAGAAAGGATCCCCGTGTGGCTGTCCCAGGCGCTGCAGCTCTGGGTGGGACAGGAGACACTCGGGAAGTGGCCGACGGGCAGGTGGGGGCTGTGGAAAGCCTTTGCAGACCCTGCCCATGGGGGGAAGTATTCCACAGTGGTCTCGGTCTCCGTGGGTTCTCTAGCCCGGGGCACCGCAGTTACCACAGGGTGCTGCAGACTGGCTAGCCGGAACACAGCTGGGGTTCCCACCAGGACTGGTCTCCGCAGCTCGGGATGCAGGGCTAGCTGCTTAGGCTTGGGTGAATGGGTACTGTCTGGGAGTGCTAGGAAGCCCTCTGCAAGAGATTAGAAGCGGCTCCATGAAGAGACAGTCCATAATTCTAAGACATTTATTTTCATGGTGTGGAGAGTGGTGTGGATGGAATTGTACCCCCGCCCCTCTGGGAGAGGTGAGGCAGGCAGATATAGTAACTAAGAAGGAGAGTGGCTAAGCCTCTAGGTGTCTCATTAACATGGGGATGGCTTGGGGCTGTGTGGCCACGCCTGTACCTGAGGAGGGGTGGTACATGAGCACTGACCGGAGCCAAAAGCCTCCCGGAGCGTTGGCATAATGTTTCTAGTCCCTTGTGGATTCTGCTGAGTAGCCCAGAGTTTACGCCAGTGCTCAACCGGGTGCCAGACTGCCTGTCACAGATCACTGACCCACAGAATATAATATTTAATCCCCAGGTATTTGTAGAGAACTTACTGTTTATTTTATAAACCCTGGTTCTTTTGAATTTGTAAAGGAAGAGTGGTCAAGATTAGGTAGCCAGTTGCTGAATATATAGATGATTTGTGGGAGTCCCTGTCACATTTTATCTTTGAGGTTTGTTACTTTATGAACATAACCTTAAGATGTTGAAGTCTTCATGATAAAACAGAAGGTGAGGCCCTTCTTGCCTCAGACCTGGAGCCTGGGACCTCTGCTTCCTTCGGCATTTTGCCCCTACCCTGACAGTTGCTTTGATCCATACCACCGCCTCCTCATTCTATCACAAAATTGTTCTCCTTGGGTACATAGGAATCCTTGTCCCTGTGTTCCGTCCCTTTGTGGGATTAGGACTTGCCATACTTCATACAGAAAGTTCTCGTGTTGTAGAAGTATTTGCTGTATTTGTGATAAATGTATGATTTGAACATATTTGTTTGTATATGTACATACCCATATACATACACCTTACAGAATGGCTAACTCCAGCTGGCTAGCATACTCTGTTTTCAAATAGGAAAAAGGACTCCGTGTTCTGTTTGAAACACTAGGTGCTACTGCCATTGTGCCGTGTTTATTCATGTTTTCTGTGGGGGGGGGGCAGGCTCTCATGTAACCCAGGTTGGCTTTAAGCTTGATAAGTAGCTCAGGATGGCCTTGAACACTGTAATGCTGTCATTGCAAATGTACCACCACCCTGGCTCCTACATTCTTTTACAACCAAGTTTTCTCTCAGGTCCGGAGGAGACAAGTCTCCGTGTTCTCCTGTAGCTAGCAGAACTCTGGGCCCTTCCCGCTTATTGAGATCAAAATCCCATCAGTGTCATCACAGTCTGCTTCATTGAATCAAAATTTTTTATTGGCAGCTGCTTTCATTCTTGATGTATTCTGCCCTAAAAAACAGACGGGTAACTTGGCTGCCAGCCGCTCTGATTTGTCCTGCTTAGATCAAAACCTTTACAGTACTGTTGACGTAATTTCCAGTAAATTGTCCTTCCAAGGGCCATAAACTTAAAGGGAAACTAAGGTCTCTAGAATAATGAGGAACGTGCCTAAATAATTGGTTTTAATCCCTAATTGGTAACCTGTGCTATATGTAACAAAGGGGAAAAATAGATTATTGTTGGGTTTGTATTGAAAAGTGAAAATAAAGAAGTTTTATTTTGAACAAAAATTAATTTCTACAGTAGAAGTCAAGAAACTGTGCCTCTGGGGCTGTATCTGGCCCAGTATTTATTCTGAAAAGGTTTTATTGGATTACAGACACACCTGTTTGTTTGTGAATCACTTATAGCTCAGTATATGCTATAATGGCAGGTTTAAAGGTAAACTTCACAGAAAGTCTACTGCCAGGTTGGAGCCCCTGTGAGCAGAGGAACACCACTCAAGCTGGTGCAGTGCTCTGCAAACACAGGGAAAGAGGCTTTTCCCTGAGCCAGAGGCAGCAGGAGAGGAGAGATGGCTTTAAAAGAACATAGGCAAGGCTTTAGTTCAGAAGCCTTTATGCTGGGCCAGCAAGGTGGCTCAGCAGGTAATAGTGCCTGTTTGCCAACCCTGATGACCTGAGGTCAGTCCCTGGGACCCACACAGTGAGAGGAGAGAACTGACCCAAAGGTTGTCCTCTTACCAGGCTACGAGTGCACACACGTGCTCACAGAATAAAATATGACTTCAATATGATTTTTAAAAATGTAGAGCATTTATTGATGGCCACTGTCTTCAGAGAAGGATAAATGAAGTCAAAGATTCTGTGTGTGGACAGCATAGAGGATAGAGATAATAGGATAGTGAGTTTGACCAAGAGTTGGTGAAAGAAAGTAGGTTGTTGATAATGATGGGTTACCATTGTCAACAGAGGGAGAATATTAGCTAGAATACAGCCTGAACCTGGTTTGATGGCAAGTCTAGAAACAAACTAGAGAATCATCTTACTTTCTTAATTATATAAATAAAAGGCCAGGGGCCAGAGGTCGATCTGCAGGAAAATATTTACCAGTAGACTGTAAAAGGAAGAAAAACAATCTTGTGTAAGTATGGCTGGAAAGAGAGAAGAAAATTGGGACCATAGCAGAGAGTGTCCTGAGCAAGAAGGAAGGGCACGTGTTCTCAGTGCTTGCTCCACTGGCACTGCCACTCAGGCACCATGCCCAGCCCTCCAGCTGCAGTGCACCTTCCATGGTGGGATGTTAACAACACAAGTGATTGTTGCTGCTATCCTTGTTGTGTGCCAGATTTTAAAGGAAGTGCTTTTGCAGTCCCTTAGACAGTGTTTTTGCTGTCCCTTAGATGGTGCTTTTGCCATCCCTTAGATGATGGTTTTGCCGTCCATTAGTGCTTTTGCAGTCTCTTAGATGCACTGCATCCTGACTTACACCTATTTATCAAGCACTTTCTCTTCTACTCTTCATTTTTTATTTTTTAAAGGCATTATAATGCTTGTAGAATGCTTTCGCTGAGTCTGAGATAATCATGTAACCTGCAGACTATTAATGAATTTTTGTTCTTTATTCTGCCCTTTGTTTCCTTCCTTATATCTTATAGTGAACTCTGTTGCTTTACCCATTTCATCTCTGTGCATCTGAAAAACTCTCCTTCTATTGTTTAACTGTTAGCTTTCTGGTGTGCAGTGCTTTGTGGTTCATCTTAAATAGGTTATAATGTGCTCCACAGTGTTCATTCCTTAAATAACCCGATGATATGTTACTACAGTTTTGTTTTTAGTTCATTCTGTCTGGATAGACTTGGATTAGACAGGACTTTTTTTTTTTTTAATTCTTGTTTTTGTTGCTGTTAGCACACTTAATTGTACATACTAATGTATTTCCCGTTGCTATCTCCACGCATGCGTGCGGTGCATACTGATCATAATCAGCCATTGTTCCTTCGTTTTCCACACCTCCCCTTCCCGGTGCCTTATAGTCACTGTCCTCACTGTCCTCTTTGGTGAGTGTGAGGGGCGAGCATGAGTTATTTATTTATTTATCTTTTTTCCTTTCAGCACACAAAAGAGAACATGCAGGCCTTTGCTGTCTGCATTTCTGTAGCTGGTAATTTCCTAATGTACTGTTCCCAGTTTGTTCCCAGTCACATCCATCTTGCTGCACCTGGCAGGACTGTGGCTGCTGTTCTAACAGAATGGGTTACATGATGTAGGTGTCTGCCATGTTCCCTTCGTCAGTTCCTGTCTTGAGATCACCTAGACAGAGTTTAGATCTTTGTCTTGTTCATGCTTTTATAAATCTGAAGAAAATATTGTAAATTTAAAGCCCTTAAAACTGTTGGTCATATCTGAGGTGGCCACTTGGTCTGTTTGATTTTGCATTGTTGACAATTTTCTTCTTCTGAATTTTCCCAAAAGTTTTGTTGCTGTTTATTGGTTTGTTTGGTTTTTTGGTGGAGTGGTTTGATGTGGATGTTCCACAGTGATAGATAAACATTTTATAATTGGAACAGGGCCACAAGAAAGCCGAGATACAGAGTCCCTAAATCTTTGGTACCTCTGGCTCAGTTACTGGGCCTCCCGGAAACTGGGAGAGGATCACAGCTGGCTGGCCCCTGCGTGTCTTTCTCTATTGTTTGTCTCATTTGTGTGGACACTGTCTCTCCTCGGAGTATTTCCTTCTCTCAAAAATAATGTGCGCTGCCTAAGTGCATTCCTTTGTGTGTTTATGTATTAATTTCCTCCTTGAGTCAAAGCTATTCCCTGAACCCCTCCCCTTAAGCAGTAGAGTGTCTAAAGAGACAAGAGAAGAAAAGATGCTGGGTGTGACCTTTACAGAAGTTCTGATAGGGGAAGAGCTTTCCTCTACAGTGCAGCTGGACAACATTATTGTAAGACCAGAATCCTCTGGAGTCTAGGGCTAGAGAATGGGGGAGCTCATCAACGTGTGGGGGGGTTGCATTGGTTTGGAGGGCAGAGCTGTAGTTTATGGTTGGGGAAGTATTTCTTCCTTTCCTAGGCACTAAATCCTTAACTATTTCATTTGTAGGCCTTTAACTTTTGTACAGGATCTTGAGATTTCCCTGTACTTTTACTGACTACTCTTTTCACTTTCTGTCAACCAGGTTGCCATTTCTCCTGTGTATTTCAGTCTGTAGTCTTCTGCACACTGGCTTACTTCTGGCTGGATCCTGTTTCACATCTAAGAGTGAAATCAGTACCTCACCTTAGGGCCCTTGTTCTGCATTTTCCCCACACTCTTGACCTTCATTGTCTTCCACAAGTGTTGTCATCACCAAAAGCCAATCCCTGTTTCAGGTTGCTGACTTCTTATTCATAGACATCATTCTGGCCTTGTTAGCCCTTTCCCAGTTACACTTAGTCTTTTTACTACTGGATTCTGCACTTGCACACACAGAAACATAGAAGTGAAGTTGGGAGGGCAGAGGAGAAGTGAATCTGATCAGTGTGGATTGTGTATGTGAAGGGAAATGTCACAAGTGAGTGTGTGCTTACAAAATTAAAGTTAGCCAGGTGGCAGCGCATGCTTTTGATCCCTGTACTCGGAAGGCAGAGGCAGGCAGATCTCTGTGAGTTTGAGGCCAGCCTGGTCTACAGAGAGAGTTCTAGGACAGCCAGGACTACACAGAGAAACTTTACCTCAAACAAACAAAAAGTTAAAGTTAATTGTTAAAGGACAAATTCAGTAAAGACAGTTCTCACTAGCCTTAGAGTTTTGGGTTTTGTTTTCATTTTATGCATATAAATGTTTTGCCTGCATGTATGTGTCTGTGCACCACATGCAGCCTGGTACCTGCAGAGGTCAGAAGAGGGCACCAGATCCCCTAGAACTAGAGCTATGGATGATTTTGAGACATTTTGTAGGTTATGGGAACTGAGCTCCAGTCTTCTGCAAGAGCAGCTGATGCTCTTAACCCTGAACCATCTCTCCAGCCCCCTCAGCATAAAGTTTTTACTATTTTATTCCATCTGTTTATAGTCATCAGTGAGGTGCTTTTAATTCTCTGAGCTGAGCAAGATAAGTTCTTCTGTTTGTGTTTAAACAAAGTATTCCCTTTTATCACTCCTCAAGTGCCGCTGACACCAGTAATGCCAGTATTTGCCTTGGAGCAGTACAGACATTTGGAGTGTCACCTGGGGTTGGAAGGTGTCACTAAAGCCTTTTAAGTCTGTATCTGTCCTGGAGCGCTGGGAGTCAATGAGGCTGATTCTGCTCGGGGCTGAGATTACAAACATCTGTAAACCGGAACACCAAGTGTCTTGTAAATGGTTCCAGCTCAGTGGTACTCACACCAGAGCACTGCCGGGCATTTGCTGGTGGGTTTTTCATTTTCAAAAGATGGTGTTGATGGCTGAGGCTCAGAGATAGTGTCCTTTCAACATGGTTTGTCCCCATTCTATTTTCTTCTGGATCAGTCATTCTTACACTTTTAGGGGTCATGGCCCTTTCTGACCACCCAGTTAAATCTGGAAAGGTGCGCAGAATCAGATACACCATTTCAGGGAATTTTGGCGCCTTCTGAGGTCTGCCTCCTTCTCAGTCTGTGTAGTCTAATGTATACATAAAATTATTGCTGTCTTAAGCCAAATATGCCACCTACTGCATTGCTGGGTTCCCGTTGTCACCAGTTCAGTTTCCTTCTGTATACACAGGAAATAGTCCAAGGCTTACTCTAAAAACCGTTTTGCCCCCACCAACGCACACTTCCTTCCTTTTGTGGAAACTGTGGTACATAAGTATGGGCCTGAGACGTTCTGCCCAAGAAGGGAAAGGGCTGCTAGACATATTAGTAAATGTCTGAGGAGAGGAAACAAGCCAGTCACGCACTGCCTGTTCCACACTGAGCCTTCTGAACCCACCTAAGGAAGTTTCTTTCCTTAACTGTTATAAAGCAGTTTATAACAGGACAATGCCTTGTTATTTAACAAAATAATGAAGCCAGTTCCTTCATTCTCAGTGTGAAAGGAGAATCTCTGAAGAGCCCCGGATACTCAAAGATGACAATCCAGATTTGGAGCTTTGCTAGGCTGCTCTGTTTATGACGAAAAGCAAAATGTTTTTAAGTGCTCTGGAAACAATCATAGTTTAAATCCACCATCTTAAAGAACTCATTGTCGTGTGCCAGTGGGGTTCACAGTTCCCAAGCAGAGAGAGTGTGTGAGCCCCCAAGACTCACAAAACTCAATTAAAGGGGGTAGGTCAGGACTGTCCCATCTCACAGGAAACTTGGCTCAGAGCTTGCTCAGATTATGAGGCTAGTTGTGGAGTTTGGAAGAGGACTAAGTTTCTAACCCAGTGTTCCTTCTGGTTCTTCTACCCTTGATACATAGGTAAATCACCTCGCCTCTGTCTTCCCATAGCATGTGCTTGCCTCCTACGCTTCACAGTTATTCTGAGAATGCAGCTACTCAGTTCAAATGTAATTCCCAGGCAAGCAGCAGGAGCATTTCCTAGGAACTTGCTAGAAATGCAGATTCTCAGGCCCTACCTTGGAACAAACCAGAAAGTATGGAAGTGAGCTCAGCAGCCTTGCCTTGCACACCCTCTAGGTTGATCCGAATCGAAGTTTAAAAACACGTAGAATGCATATGCATGGCACTGAAGAGGGAAGCGCTGTAGAAATAAGCCTTAGCTGTGATTGAAGAACACATGTAGATAGGGAAACAGTGACCTTAACTGTCTAGTTCTGCGAAGCTGGATATGGTGTGGCCAGCCAGTCATGGCAGAACTGTTGCTCCCTGTGTGAGAACTTGTTGCTGGACCAGACACAGCAAGAGCAGCATTTGCCCTGGTCCCTCCACCGTTCCTAAGTTCTAATGAAAGCTTTCTTCTCTCTTGCAGCCCATGGACCAAGCTTCTCTCAAAAACAGTGATGTTCTGATTCTCACAGGGCTGACGCAGATCCCTACTGCAAACCCGGACGGCATGGTAGGCGAGTTCTGCAGCAACCTGGGTAAGGGGCCACTCAGTGCAGGACTTGGGTTCATTTCTCATTTGAATCCTGCCCTCTGGTGTCTCTTTGAAGCCTCCCTGCTCCCATTTACTTCCACCCCATAGTTTTTCCCTCAGAATAAATTGTTGTCCACAGGAGCTGTTCTTAAGGAATGTAAATCTGAAAGTAGGCTAGGAGTTGTGCAGCCACACATCAGAACTGTTAGCAGTTTCTAGAAGAGATGCTGAGCACTCTCTCACAGACCATGTTAGTTAACCCCTCACTGTGGTGGGTTTGGCCAGGATGTATGCTCACAGGTAACAGCAGAAGAGTCACACCCCCTCACTCTGCTTTGCAAATACTAGCACAGACATGATTCACACTTGAAATTCATAGCAGTGAAAAGAAAGAAGCATGAGACTGTTCCCACTAATATTTGGTTGCTTTTATTTTTCTTCTTCTTTGAGGAAAATTTTAATTGAGAGCCCTCTGGGATGTTTTCTGCCTGGAAGACATTTATTGTCTTATAGATTAGATGGTCGGTGAGATCTCACAATCCTATCTTTATTTTAAGAAAGTAGGCTGGCTGTTGTCCTTGTATGTGTATCGTTATTGGTGTATAAACTAAAACTTTACTGCCCCATGGTTTGGTAAAGGGAAAAGTTCTATTGTAGATATGAGAGAAAGAATAGCGAGAGGCAGAATCCAGAGGAAAGAGAAAAAATAGACTGAGCATGGGCTGCAGACAGGAGGACCTGGCCAAAACTATGTACAAGAAATGAGAGAATAGCAGAAGATAGAGCAGAGAAAATATAGTAAGAGAATCAGGAGCAGAACAGAGCAGAGCCCAAGAGTGCATGATGCAGAGAGAGAGAATGAATATATCTGGAGGGAGTTTAAGAAGGGCTCGGAGCTAGCATGGACTCTGAAATGTCTGACAGGTGCTTGTGGTACTGAGGGAATGTGGAGGCCTGCATGAGCTTCGATATGCTAACAGGCACCACAGGTATCATACGTCCCTTCTGCCAAAGTAAAAGAAATGCCTCTGTCTGAGGTAGATGGGAACCTGTTTCACACGTTCCTGAGGAATGCTGGCTTTTATCTAACCACCAGAAATCTTCTGTGGTCCAAGTTGAACTCATTTCTGGGTATATGCGTTTTGGAGTTTCCTTTGGACTAACAGTCAAGTGCTGAGGCTTGAGCATTTGTCTCACAGTCCTGAGACTGGGAACTCTGAGATCCAGGTGGCCACCCTTTTCCTGCATCTTCACGTAGAGCAAAAGACATTTGTCTCCATTCCTCTTCTTACAGAGACACTATTCTCATCATGGGGTCTCTGCCTCCATGACCTAATCGAAACGTGATTACCTCCCTCCTCAAGTCCCTGCTTCAGAACATCATCATAGTGGCCAGTTGGCCGCCACATATCAACTCGGTGGGGCAGGGGGCACAAAACATTAAGTCTGAGCTAGCTACCCAAGCCGAGCTGAGGGCTGACCTTTACCTCCCACAACTTTAAGTGGTATTACTCTGGCTCCAGGAAGAAGTGGCCGTCTTCTATTTGCATGGAAGGCACTGTCCTTTGAAATCCCTTGAGCCTTGCTACTAATCATGCTCTTTATTCTTTGCTGCTCTAAAGCTAAAGGTAATTTATTCTTACTGTAGAAAAGTTGTTGGACTGGTCTCAGATAGAATCTGAGTTTTGTGTATTTGTTAATAATCTAGAATCACTAACTCAAGAAACTTTTCGATTTGGGGAAAAGCCACCATCTAGCACACTATGTCAGATGGAGGTCCACTGATCACTCTCCTCAAGGTCACCGAGGTCATCCTATAAAAATCCAAACTTGAAGGTCCTGCCACAGATCTACTAGGTGAAAAGCTGCATGCTCAGCATGCTCCCTTGGCAATTTTTATACAAAGTAAAGCTCGAAGAGCCCTGGCTTCACTCAACCCCTCACATAATAATGAGGAAACTGAGGCCAGCCAGGTTGCAGCAGCAAACTTGTGACCCTTCCTAGTATCTCTAGGCAGAAGCAGAGCCAGGTTCTCATCCCATGCTACCTCCTAGAGACAACCTGTCTATCACAGCATGGGCTCTCCTGCCACCTGCTTCTGTTGTTTTGGAAATGAAGCAAAATTGGACTGGACTTTACAGTTTTTCAGCCATTCATACTTTTAATACATTACAGCCCATAATGTAACTATTCCCCCATTCTATAACTGGCTGTGTTTCAGATAATAGATCGTTTCTTACAGACAAATACTAGTGCAAGAAAATGTGATGAAAAGGACTTAAATGAGAACAGAGTATTTCCTTCTGAATCACTCAGCCACCGTAAGAGACTGAGCAGAGACATCCTGAAATTTTGAAATAGGATTTAGAGGGAAAGAGTTGCCTGAATGAAGCCAGGTTCATTGGAGACATTAAACCCCATCAGGGGGTTAAGTTAGACAGTGATGAGAACATCAGCCTTCAGTCCTGCATTGCCCTGATGTGCACTCCTCTACAAAAGAACTAGACAACTGTAAACATGTGTGGGTCATAGGAACAGGCTGAGGCAGGAAGGTTTTGTGTGTGGAGGGTTTGGGGTAGGGAACACAGTGAGAATAGCAGGGTTATAAAGAGAATGAGTAGCTGGGGATGGCTTACAGTTTCAGAGATTCAGTCCATTGTTGTCATGGTGAGAAGCATGGCAGCGTACAGACAGATGCGGTGTTAGAGACAGAGTTGAGAGTTGTACATCTTGATCTGCAGGCAGCAAGGGGAGACTGTTCCACACTGAGCATAGCTTGAGCATAGGAGACCTTAAAGCCCTTCCCACAGTGACACACTTCTTCCAACAAGGCCATGCCTCCTAAATAGTGCCACGCCCTATGGGCCAAGCATTCACACACAGGAGTCTGTGGGGGCCAAGTCTACTCAAACCACCACAGAAAGGAAGTCTGACTGAAGGACAGTGTTGGGGAAGGGGTGCCTCAGCAGGCCCAAGCCCAGGCATCCCTTCCTCCTGAGGGACCAGCCACACTCGAAGGTATAGTATAGAAATAGAGTTTATTCAGGGCATGGGGAGGGGAGCTAAGAGGGTAGTAGAGGCAGAGAAAGTCAGAGAGAGGGAGAGAGTAGAGAAGTGGAGAGGTGGAGGCCAGCCATGACCACGTGGAGGGGGAGAGGGAAGGGAATGGGGAGAGGTTAGAGATAAGAGATGCAAGAGAGAGGCAAGAGCAAGAGAGGGGGTGGCAAGCAGCCCCTTTTATAGTGGGCCAGGCCCACCTGGCTATTGCCTGGCAACTGTGGGGAGGAGCATACCTGGCTGTTGCCAGGTAACTGTGGGGCGGAGTTTAGACAGAATGCTAACATTTAGGATACTGAAGGAGCCTAGTGACATAGGTTGCTCCTTCTGCCAGAGTCAGGGAAATGCCTCCTTGTGGTTGATGGGGACTGGTTTCTCAAGTTTCTAAGAAATACTAGCTTTATCTTAGCTTCCAGAAATCTTATAATTCAGGTTGAGCTTGACCTGACAAAAAGCTACATAACAAGACCCTGTCTCAAAAATAAATAATGTCATACATAGGAAAATAGAAGAAATGTAATTGCCGTTTTAAAGGCTGGATTTTCCCTTTGTAACACTGTCCTTTTGGTCTTCTCTCTCCCCAACTTTTCTAGCTCTGACAGTTCGGAACGGAGGAAATGTCTTGGTCCCCTGCTACCCTTCAGGAGTGATCTATGACCTCCTGGAGTGCTTGTATCAATACATCGACTCCGCTGGCCTCTCCAACATCCCTTTCTACTTCATCTCCCCAGTGGCCAACAGTTCACTCGAGTTTTCCCAGATTTTTGCCGAGTGGTAAGTCAGTATCCTTTCTCTGAGTTCTGCTTAAGTATGTACAGTTGGTAAGAATGAAAATAATCATGTTTTCTTAAGAATACTTGAGACTTCATGTATGTGCATGTGTGTGAACTACTGAAAGTCAAATCCCATATATTGCTAGTATTTAGAAGCATAGGTACCAAGAAAGGATAAGAAAGACTTAAGTTAGCCTGTTCTCAAAAAATCATTGCTTACTTTCCTGTGTACTGCAAGAGAAGTTTCATTCTAAAAGGTCTTCAGCCCCAGGTTCATATTGTTGTAATTAGCCATATCTGATAGAAAAGCTAGATTTTTATTTCCATAGGCCGTTTACCACAGACACATTTTATTATACCAAAAAGCTGATCAAATCCTAGGGCACACACTGAGGCACAGTGAGGTTGCTAAGCTCTGGCCATGTATGTGGAGCTCCAGTCTACCTCCCCTGGTCCAAAAGAGGGAAGTGGAGGTAGATGTTATTTCTAAATTTTCAGGAGCCACACAACACAGAATAGAGTATGTCCAGTCAGTTTTAGTAGTATGCTGGCCAAATGGACACAGCATTTACTAAGTTTCTCACTGAAAATAGAATTTTTACATTACCTGTTATAACCTATCCCAGCGTTATGCCCCTCACCCTGGTTATGGTGTGTGGAGTTTTCCTCCCCGTTGAGTTGTGGGCGTCTCCTTGACTGGACTCGGCTCCCCTTGGTCAGTAGGACTGTTCCTTGTCCGTAGTCCTCACACGTTTTGATCCTTACACTCAAGTGTCTTCTCCACATAGGATAGATACTCTAAGCATTGTTTGCAGATTAAATCAACATGCTAGAAATTTGTTTTCATTCAGACCCCCAATAAAAATACTGCCGCACATTCCCGAGTCCAGTCCTACGGGCCCAGTAGACAGTGCCCCACCTTGTCAGGTCTGTGCCTACAAATGTGGCCATCACCCAGCACACAGGCATGAGAGTACTGTGGGGTCTTTCTGTGGTTTTGTTTTACAGGTATGTGTTAGTTCATAAGTGGGTAATCTATGTTTATGTAGGAAAAAATTGCAGAAAATAATAGAGACCCAGACCCACACCACCACTGTCCAAATAAACCCCATCTGACCTAGAACATGTTGAGTAGTTACATTTTTTAAATAGCACCTTGCCAAGTTTCACTTTTTTTTTTTTTCTTTCTTTTTTTGGTTTTTTGAGACAGGGTTTCTCTGTGTAGCCCTGGCTGTCCTGGAACTCACTCTGTAGATCAGGTTGGCCTCGAACTCAGAAATCCGCCTGTCTCTGCCTCCCAAGTGCTGGGATTAAAGGCATGCGCCACCACTGCCCGACCCAAGTTTCACTTCTTAATTTTAAATTCTGATTTTGTTTTCCTAAAGGGGTTGCAGCTCAGAAGTGCAGTGCTTATGTAGCAGAAAACATTCAATAATATTAAACCATTATGAAATCTTCATGAAGAGCAGCAAATATTTGCTTTCCCAGCACTTGGGAAGCTGAGGCAGGAGGAGCACAGGTTCAATGCCAGACTCTTACAGCCCAGACCTTGTCTCCAAAAAATGAGCACACAGCACACAATGAGCACACAGTGAGTACACAGTGACCATATAGTGAGATATGGTGAGCACACAATGAACATACAGCCAGCACACAGTGAGCATACAGTGAACACATAGTGAGCATACAGCCAACATACAGTGAGCATACACTGAGCACACAGCATACAGCGAGCACACAGTGAGCTCACAGCATACAGCGAGCACACAGTGAGCACACAGTGAGCACACAGTGAGCACACAGGGCTGCAGTATTGTCTTCTTACATCACTCGCATCTATATAAATTAGCTTATTACCTTCTCATTGGCTGGCAGGGCTTTTCCTTTTAGGAATAAATCTTTAATTGATACTATTCTGTCTATATATGATGATAGCATTTGCCTTAGGTAAGTTACTAAAAGTAGAATTACTGGAATAAAGGGTAGGAATTTTTTAATGTTCATTATCTAATACTACTTGCCAAAAAATATTTTTATGTAAATTATTCCCTTTTTGCCCATTTACCTCTTAGAGGTTTTCTATCTCTTACATATTTGAACTCTGTGTATATATTAAAGATATTAACTTTTTGTTAACATACCCTAGCCATTTTTCCCATTTTGCTACTTTTTTAAAAAATTTTATCTTGGATTTTTTTCTCTTTAAGTAATAAACTTTGTACTTTTGAATAATTTTAGGTTTACGGAAAAGCATAATGATAGTAGAGTTCCCGGACACCTTTCACCTGTTTTCCCCTGACGTTAATGTCACTCCGAGCAAACACATTTATCAGAACTAAAAGGGGGGGGGGGGTTCAGTGGTTAATTGCACTGCGTACTCTTCTAGAGGACCTGGATTCAATTCCCAGGGTTCACATGGCAGTTTGCAATTGTCTGTAACTCCAGACCCAAGGGATGCTAGGCCCTCTTCAGACTCTCTAGGCACTGCACATGTGGTACACAAACACACATGCAAGCTGAGCACCCATACACGTAAAATAAAAATCAGTAAATATTCAGAAAAGAGAGAAAAAGAACTAAAAAGTAATAATGTAGTGGTGTATGCTTGCAATATCAGCAGTTAGAAGCCTGGGAGAAGGAAAATCCAGAGTTCAGAGCTAGCCTCAGCTACATAGTGAGTCTGAAGCCAGCCTCAGCAACATGAACCCCTGCTTCAAAGGAGAAGTGGTGTGTATGAGTACATGCAGCACTGCCAGTGCAGAGACCAGGAAGCCAGCGTAGGCACCACAGCTTGGATTGTCCTTGGCACACACAGAATGAGTGTGACTGCCTAGGGGAGGAGTGATGTTCGGGGCCAGCTCCTCGGGAGGGCTTGGGGACATTAGGAAAGGAGGAGGAGGACAGGTGTAAAGGGGAGAAGAATCAGGACATAGGCTCTTCCCTCAGAGAGACTTAGCAGTCGTGGTTTACCAAGAAGAGAACACAGAGTACAAGTCTTGCTCTTCTTGTAAGTTCTCCTGGTGTTAGTCGCAGCACCCCTTCCTCCTAGCCAACTGCCATTCTCCTGAGCTACATGTGGGAGTCTTCTAGGCAGCTGGTAACCAGCTGAAAGCAGCAAGGGACTGAACGTTTGAAAGTGTCATTAAGGCCATTCCAGTGTGGCCTGGGTTCCAGTGTGAGACTTTTTCCCACTCAGGATCCGGGTCCCCACTGGCTTTAGCCTGCCTGTTTTGCTTCGCCAGCCCCCTTTGTTCAGCGGCCTGCAGAGCACTTGCTCCCTAATATGAACTCAGTTGCTTAATGGACAGTTGCTAGCTCTAGAGCTCTAGACTGCAGTAACTCAGCAAGGGATTGTGATGGAGCCAAGTTAGGCCTGCTAACCCCAAGCCAGGACCACCATCACTCCACTCCAGCTTGCTGCCTCCCCTCTTTCTTGCTTGGAAGAGTGCTCCAGAGGGGACACCGTCAGGCCCAGAATCTTACTTGGGTCTGCTCAAAATTACTCTGTGGTTCCTGATCTCAGGGGCATCTGCTGTTGCCTGGAAAAGCTCTCCACCCCCTGCTGTCCCAGTGTCAGCCCCAACCCCAGACTAAGGACACTTTTGCTTGCTTGCTTGCTTGCTTGCTTGTTAGGTTTGTTTTCTTTTTAGAGGAGAGTGTGGAAGGGACAGTCCCAGAGCCTCTTCCTGAGCCGTAGTACCCTGAGGAGTGCAGGCCTGTAGTAGCTCTAGCTTTGGGAGCAGAGCATCTCGGGGGGTGGGGGAGCTATTACAGACTCACAGAGCTCAACTCCAGCAGCTGCAGTCCCCAGAAGAAAACCCTTTACCTCTCAGCACGGTGGGAGTCCCTATCTGTTGTGCCTACATGAAGATTCTAGAACTGAAGGGAGGATGTGTCCCTTAGGAGAACTGGCCACAAGTGCTTTCCTGTCACTTGCCAGTCACTAATCAGACTGTGGTCCCTTCTGCATCGCCCTCTAGTGTTCAGGGCACAGTACTAAACTCTCAGATTTCTCCCTCCTCAATCTGAAATGAAGACACAGCCAGTGTCCATGTACATGTATAAAGTGATTCTCTAAAGGTGCCTACCATGTTTTTACCTTCCCCAAAGAGAGAGAATTTTAAGAAAGATGAAAGAAAACTATAGATAGGAAATACATTGTGAGGACTTAGTCTAAAGTCTTACCTCTGAACCTTTTGTTTTTCCATTATTATGACACGGTTCTTAACAGAGAGTTCCCAAGCTAGGCATGGCAGCGCACACTTCAGTACCAGCACTCGGAAGGTAGAGGCAGTTAGACCTGTGAGTTTGAGGCCAACCTGGTCTACAGAGTGAGTTATAGGACAGTCAGGGCAACACAGAGAAACCCTGTCTTGGGGGTAGGCAGCATCCTAAAACATAACTCTGTGTGTGTGTGTGTGTGTGTGTGTGTGTGTGTGTGTGTGTACGTACGAATGCAGACCAACCTGGTCACCACCATCAACTGGCCAGTTGTTGAGTTTTTTGGTCTTGTTTGTCACATTGAATTTTCCAGGCTCCTCTGTTGTTTTGTTTTGAGCCAAAGTCTTACTATGTCTGTGTCTTATTATGTCTGTAGCCCGGTCTAGCCTCAAACTCAACACCCTCACTTCTCAGTCCCCTGCCACTGTGAGTAGTGCTCCTGAAATGGAAAGGGCATTCGTCAGCAAAAAGCCGTGTCTCAGAAAAGCAGGTGCTTTTCTCCCCCCAAACTGCTAAACATAATATGATATCTCAGGCTGGATCCTGAAACAGGAAAGGACTGGGAGTGGAAAACAGCTCAGATCCAAATCAAGTCTGGGACACAGTGCCAAGGCAGAGTTTTTGTCTATCATGCACAAAGAAAAACATAAAACAATTATAATAATGATAGCTCCAAAACCTGAGTGTCTAACGTACTCACCTGGGCATCGTGGCACGGCCCTGTCACACTGGCACTTGTAAGTTCCAGGCCACCCTGGGGTGGCACAGAGTTGCTGGGTACAAAATGATTACAATTGTGTATGTTGTTGACACCGGGGACATGAGAACTGTACTCTCCAACGTTTCTATAAACCTAAGATTATTTTAAACAAGCAGGAGTTTTTGTTGATGTTGTTTTGTTTTGTTCTGTTTTTATTAAAAACTGTACTTACAAGAGACAGAGTCCTGCATGAGCTAGGCCCAGCTTTTTTTCAATGCCAGAGTCAAAGCTTTAAAAGAACTTGAATGTTTAGTGTTGGTGCTGCCACCACTGGGTGGTAGCAGATGCCCAGTGCACTGTCTTAACACTTTGTGTCTTCCTCTTTAAAGGCTTTGTCACAACAAACAGAGTAAAGTTTATCTTCCAGAGCCACCTTTCCCGCATGCAGAGGTAAGAAAATAGAGCCGGTGAGCAAAGGCCCAAAAGAAATGTAGATGGTAGTATAACATGGGATGGTGGCAGTCTTCATGCCTAAAACATCCCTATGTGGAGCCAGGTACAGTGGCACATGCTGATAAACCCAGCACTACAGGAACAGACAGGTTGTGAGTTCCAGGCCAGAGCATGGTAGTACAGGTAATCCCAGCACCAGGGAGGCAGGGACAGGCCAGCCTGGTTTACTGAGTGAGTTCCAGGCCAGCCAGATTTACATAGCAAGACCATGATTCAAAATAAATAAATAAATAAATAGGTTAAAAAGTACTCCAGCTCACACTTCATTTAATTCATTTGCTCTCTCTAATAAACACATTGGGTTACCATAAATCTCGACAGCTCACAGCCCTTCTATTGTAGTCTGAGCAGGGGACTTTTATTCTAATATCTTCTCCCACCTTCTATAGGAGCAACTCCATTATCAAAATGTTCTTTTTAGGGGCTGGAGAGATGGTTCAGTGGTTAAAAGCACAGGATACTCTTCCAGAGGACCCATGTTCAATTCCCAGCATCATGTGGTGGCTCACAAACATCTGTAACTCCAGGGGATCTGACTCCATATATGCAGGCAAAAAATACATACATAAAATAAAAGTAAATATTCTCTTTAAAGTGTTCTTTCCAGACATGTCATCACATATGTAAAATTTTCAAACTGTGTATATATGTGTCCATGAGTGTGCAGGCATGTGTGCATCAGTTATCAACCTTAATCCTACACACACACACACACACACACACACACCTCGTTTTTTGAGACAAGTTCTCTTACTGAACCTGGAGCTTATTAATTCAGCCAAGCTGGCTGGCTTTCAAGCCTCAGGAATCCTCCTGACTCCACATCCCTAGCACCAGACACACATAGACACACCAGCTTTTTATGTGTGTGCTGAGGGTCGAAACTCAGGTCCTCCTTATTGTGCAGCAAGCACTTTACCCACTGAGTATTCCCTGAGCCAAATGGAAAGATCCAGTGGTGAAGATAACACTGCACTTAACAAGTCCTGTTCTCACAGACCTGGCGGGTGTGTCTGAGCCACTGTGTGATCCCCGTCACTAGTTTGCTAGTCGGGTGCGTCTAACGTGCATTTCTCTGTACGACTTGTGGTATTATCACTATGTTTTTGCTGCCAATCATCAGTCCTGTATCACAGATACAAAACAGTGATGAAATTCCCTCTTAATAGTTCTGCTGTTATCAGACAGGTTATTCCTCAATTTTTGTTACATTTTTGTTAAAAGAATTCTCAGCTGATATCTCCACTTCAGAAACAGCAGTGTCTGGCACAGCCATAAACACACTTGGTGCCTCTGTTTTGTATACCATAATACATGAGAATATTGCCAAAAATGCTCAAGAACTCTGGGTGACGCCCCTACTGTGTATTCGAAGACCCATCCAGAGTCACGTGGACTCTGCCTCCGCAACCTCTGCCTCCACAGCATTGTCTTTCCCAGAATGCCACATAATTCACCTAAAGTAGTGCACAGCCTTTTATATTTTAATCTTTTGCTTAGCAATGCATTCATCTCCATCTTCCCATAGCTTCTTCAGCACTGAATCCATAGTCCATATAATCTTGTCTCGAAGGGCCAGTTTCTCCGTTTACCAACTGCAGAACATGTTAGTTGTTTTCAAGTGTTGGCAGTTATCAATAAACTGCTGGAGATATGGATCTTTAAGCTTTTAGCTCCTTTGAGTTAAATACCAAAGAGGCATGATTACTGGGTCCTTTGGTAAGTGTGTATATACTTTGGTTTAATAACAACAACAAAGTCTTCCACAGTGGCCGTGCCATTTCTCATCCCACCAGCATGGAGGGAGGAATCTTTTGTACCACACTCTCACCAGCATTTGGTGTGGTGGGTCTAACATTGACCATTGTACTGGATAAGGAGCAGTGTTTGCTGCTTTGATTGGCATTTCCCCGCTGGTGTTTCGCCTGGTTTTCGCCTAGTGTTGAGTGTCTCCAGATACTCACTTGCTGTCTTGGTGAGCTATCGCTGCAGACCTTTGGCATAGGCCAGGTTGTTCGGTTTTGACAGCAGTCCTCAGGCAGGTATAGCTTTTGTAGTCTTTTCCTAGTCTCTGGCTTGTCGTCTTCCATTGTGATTTTCAGTCATTTCTCCAGCACAGCTAGGGTCTTCAGCCAACAGCTCTTGGTTGTCATGTGTTTTAGCTCATTCAGACCAATAAGCTGAAGCACTACCGCAGCATCCATGGAGACTTCAGCAATGACTTCAGACAGCCGTGCGTGCTGTTCACTGGGCATCCTTCCCTCCGGTTTGGGGATGTCGTCCACTTCATGGAGCTCTGGGGGAAGTCCAGTCTCAACACTGTCATATTTACAGGTAAATTTTAAGAGTAAATAAGGTTCCTCTCCTTTCCATTGGGCTGATAGTGAATGAGCATACAGGGTAGAGAGGAAAAGTATAAATATAACCCATGAGCCTTGTACACCCTAATCTCATCACTGGAGAAGCTGAGGCAGGAGAATCGAATTCCAGAGCATCCCGTCTCCAAAAATAAACAGGAACAGCATAGGTACAAAGGAATACCAATAAAGGCTTGTTGGGCACCTGTTTGTCTAGCACGACTTTTATTTCTGTTCTTTTGGGGTTCTTTCTTTCTTTTTCTCCTGATTTTTGACAGGATTTTATAAGGTGTTGAGAACCTCAATGATTCCAACGTTGGTCTGGTCTCACCAGTTAGGATTGTTTACTTAGCTGGATCTTGGATCTTTGACTATGGTCTGCCCTGGCTTACAGCTACTGTTCTGGAAAGAGACCCCTCAGGAAGGAAGAACGCCTTCAGTGAGATGAGGCCAGACAGAGGTGACTTAGGGATTCTCCTTATTTTATCATTGTAAGGTCTTCACGCTGCCTTTAAGCTTAGAAATCTCACAGACTGTGAAGTCAGAATCTTGAAAGCTTGGTAGGGCTGGAGAGATGGCTCAGTGGTTAAGAGCACTGACTCTTCTTCCAGAGGTCTTGAGTTCAATTCCCAGCAACCACATAGTGACTCACAACCAACTGGGATCCAATGCCCTCTTCTGGTGTGTCTGAGGACAGTTGCAGTGTACTCACATACATAAAATAATAAATAATTACTTAAAAAAAAAAAAGCTTGGTATAGCTTCAAACATGCCCATCTATATTAGGGTTTTCTAGAATGTAGATGAATCTCTCTTCATTCAAATATATATATATATATTTGAAGATATATGTGTGTGTGTGTGTATATATATATGTACATATATATATATGTATGTATATATGTATATATACACACACACACGTGTATGATTTATTAGTATGGCTGTGAGTGGAAAGTCCAGTAATCCAGTAGTCGCTCAGTCTCACAAGGCTGAATGTCTCAGCTGGTCTTTCGTATCTGCTGTTATCCTGAAGAAATCGGCCAGGGAAGGGATGCTGTGCTAGCAAAGCAAAGACAAGCAGGCAAAGAGCAAGTTCCCTTCTTGTCCTTATGTAGGCTGCCAGCAGAAGGCCTGGCCCGGATTAAAGGTGTGTCTTCCCACTCAAAGGTCTGAACTCGAAGTGGATTCACCAGTTCAAACCAAGCAAAAATAATCTCTCACAGGTGCCTTTTATTTCGACTGTAACTTGTTCCAGGCATAGTCAAGTTGACAGCTAAGAATAGCTACCACACCATGCCTAGCGTCACCTTCTTCTCAGAGGGACAAGGTGACAAATTCACAAATGTTGGGCTCATTCTCCACTGGGTGCTGTCACAAGAATTCTACAATTAGTCATCTCAGTGTCCTGTGTAGAAGAAGCAAGAATATAGCCAGGCTAGGATAATTACTCATGTTGGGCTTGGAACAGTGTTAACTTTTGTGTTTGAGCTGGATTTTTGGAGAGGTTTTCGTGGATTTGTTACGGTCACTCAGTAGCCCCATCCCACCTGGTGCTCTGTGAGGTATGCATACAACAGGAAGACACCGGGGCTCAGCTGCACCAAGAGCTCCTGACCCTCAGGGAATACTTTGTGGTTCCTCAGACCACCTTTGAAACAAAGTGGCTGGTGGGGTTTTTAATCCCCGCTCAAGTGAGGGGAAGCTCTGTCTGCCTTTGCTGCTTGTGTTGACTACTGTATAGTATTCCTTCCTGGTGGCCCAGTTACCAGATGTTTTAGAATGAAAGCATGGCTCTGGCAATCCTATAAGCTGGGCTCAGCCACCCATCCTCCTAAGGCACCAAGTAGAGGACAAAACATAGTGAAAAGCAGAGGAAGATTCATTCAGTGTGGCCATATTAAGAACAGATAAGGGTTCCATCTTTGGGGTAGAGCATAGAATTACATTTAAATAGAGGTCTTATAGTATGCCTAATTAGCAGTCCTGCTCAGGATGAGGTTCTGCCCATCACTGACCCATCAGCCTCTATCTGCAAAGTGGTCCTGTTGCTGGACTGTGATATCTCTTCCTGGGTGGGGGCGGGGGTCCTCTGGCAGCTGTTAGCATTTTGGTCTTTTCCTAACCCCAATGTGACATTCACGGGGAGGCTTTAATTCTTTGAGGTCCGTTGCCTCAGTAGTTGGATAAGCTAGCTAAAAGGAGGGACTTGGGGTCTTAGACAGCCTATACCCGTCCCCTTGGGTATTGTGGGTGAGCACAATATACTGTTCTCTTGGCTCTGTGGGCAGCTCATTTGGTATGAACAATCCCTGCCAAACAAGCACTGGTAGCTGTTGAGAGAAAAACTGGGCAATGTGACAGATTGCTCCTCTGGAGGCCTGGGCTCCTGGTGGGAGAGTGACAGTCTCTTTAGAAGCCTGTTGACATTGACTAGGGCTCTGTGAGGTGTGATACTCGGTAGGTGCCTGTAGTGCTTGATGTCCCACCTGAATGTTAATTTTGAGCAGCTGGTGTGGTATTCCTGTGGCTGTGCCAGGTCCTGCTACTGTAAATTTACTGTTTGTCTCTTTATGTATATGAGTATTCTCTCTACATGTGTACACCTGCGTGCCAGAAGAAGGCATCCTATCCCATTAGAGATGACTGGAGCCACCATGTGGTTGTGAGAATTGAACTCGTGACCTCTGGAAGAGCAGCGCTCCAACCGCTACACCATCTTTCCAGCCCTACCGTTCAGCTCTTGTGAGGGCACAAGAGACTGTATATCCCATTCTTCCCCAGCTTTCTAGCTAGAAGTTTAGCACCGATTAATGAGTCCTACCTGAATAAACTATCACTGTGGTGCTTGCCAAATGGCAACTTTCTATGCCTTTACTTTTCTTCTTCTTTTTGGGATAGAGTCTTCACTGTGTAGCCCAGAATGGCCTTAAGCTAGCAGTTCCCTGCCTCAGCCTCCAAAGCATACAACCACACGGTTCCTTCTCCTTTCTGTCTTGAGCTAATGGTTTGTTTAGAGAAAAGCCCACTTCCTTGTCTATCCCATGTGTGTCGTCTTCTCTGTTGCATAAGCTTTGAGCCTGCACCCATACCTCCTGCAGCCTCCCGCCTCCTTATGGGACCCCTCCTCCCATGGCCACACTCTGTTCCCTTGCGCATCCTTTCCTGACAAGGACTGTCTGCTTGGCCCTGACCACATCAGCTGTAGCTCACTCGGTGTTGTCTCTGCCTGAATATTAAAGTTCCCTGTTTATACTTTCCTAGAGCCTGATTTCTCCTACCTGGAGGCCTTGGCTCCTTACCAGCCACTGGCCATGAAGTGCATCTACTGCCCAATTGACACTCGACTGAATTTCATCCAGGTGTCAAAGCTGCTTAAAGAAGTGCAGGTAAACAAAGGACCAGCCCGGGTCTACAGTCACTGTTTCCTCTGTGGGCCAGATCTGCACAGCCATGCTGTGAAGATGCCTGTCTTCAGTTCTATAGGATGCTGCCTGTTGCCCCTCAGACTTCAGGAAATGATCTTTATTCACTGAAAAGGTTCCCCCTCTAAAGAAATGGAAAGGGAGGGAGAGGGGGCATAAATAGGTCCTTTTGATGAGGACCAGCATAGATGGTCCTTCCTCTCCTATTCAGTCACTGTGCCTAAATCTGAGTTGAGTTACATGGTAGGTTCATGGTGGTTATGTTTTGCATTTTCTGCAAGAAAAGGAAAAGTAATTCAAGTAAAGTGGGGGTTTCTGCACAGGGTGCAGGAGATGAGCCAAGGCATTGGAGAAAGTGGGGGAGGGGGAACAATTAGAGCTGACAAGGAAGACAGCTGAGACTGTGAGAGGAAGGGTCTGGTGCCCTGACCAGAATCTCCAGAGCTTGAGTGTCTGCCGAGGGACCCACTCCTTCACCCGGTCATTGGCGGGGGTGCTTGCTTCCTTCGCCTCCCAGCTTTAGCTCTTTCCTCTTCCTCACACACTGCCACCATGATTAGGTATCCATATACAAAAGGATAGGGCAGGGTGACAAGAAACAGGAAGCTAAAGAACCCCCAGAGAGGCAAGGAAGATTGATGCTGGAGCTCCAGCGTGTCACGTCGGGTGGACACAGTGCCCTGTGTGCTTGTCAGCATGCAGAGGGCATGGCTTGGGGCCTTGTTCTTTTCATCACTAAGCAACTTCAAGTCCAAGCCCCTAAGCCAGCTTCACAACCCTATCACATGCTAATCTTAGATAGCAGAAGCTATCTGGTGCCCACATCCAGTGAGTGACACTCTGGAGGACGCTCCAGAGGCAGGGGACAAAGCTGTCAGATGCTAGCCAGCTCAGGAAAAACACAAGGCCCTGACAGTACTAGCTCAAAAGAACAAGCTTATTAGATCCAACCAGGCCTAGCCTCTGGAAACCTTCATTCAAAGGACTACCGGGGCAGGGGCAATTCACTGGCCTGTGGATTTCCAGCTTAAGTGTTCAGCTTGGTGACATTTGTACAAATAGTTTCATCTCCGATTCACTGTCATACTCAGGTAGGCATATGGCCTGCCAGTTTCCACTGATCTGAGAATGGCCTAAGATACACCAAACCCAGAGTACTGGGCCAACACAAAGCCAAAATTCTTGCTAGTTAGTCAAGAGCTTATAATAGCTTAGAGGGCAGGTATCATAAGAAGACTGCACCAAGGAACAGTTTAGCTCAGCTTAGGGAGTAGACACAGTGGATGTCACCACAAAAGTTACTTAGATGTAATACAGAGAGGTAGCAGGTCCTTCTCAACCACCTAGGTTCCTTGAACTGTACTCATCTTCCTCCTGGGTTAGCCAGCTTTGAGGGAATGTGCTGTAGTGGCCTGATTGTGGGCTTGAGCATCCAGAATGTTACAACAAGGGTCAGGAAGAAGCCTGGGGCTGCTGCTCTGCCTGTCCTTTTCTGTGACCTCCTTGTTGCATTGCTCCTCAGCCCCTGCACGTGGTCTGTCCTGAGCAGTACACCCAGCCACCCCCAGCCCAGTCCCACAGGATGGACCTCATGATCGACTGCCAGCCACCAGCCATGTCCTATAGACGGGCTGAGGTCCTCGCCCTGCCCTTCAAACGACGCTATGAGAAAATTGAAATCATGCCAGAGGTGAGCTGCTGCTCTTTCACCCTTAAAAACTGGTTTCCACCAGATTGCCCTCGGGGACATGGCCAGTCTCTCAAAAATGAGGGAAGGAAAGAACATAGACCCTCAGGCAAGTGACTGTTCCTTATGTTAGCCTTCACTGGTGTGGCCCTGCAGGTGACATCCTGAGTCTCCATCATGGGAGATGCTAGTGCCTTCTGTCTCATCCTTCCTGGAATTATGTATGAGAAAGGAGAAATGTAAACTTAGAACTGTTAGGTGATGTGGACACAACTATCTAAAAATCCAAATGGCTTACAAGTGCTAGCTTGAGTTCTATCACAAGAAAATGCAAAAGACGCATGGTACAAATGATGCCACAGTCATGTAGTGCTGTGTGTAGGTGACTCTGCTAGGGAAGAGAACAAGGAAGGAGGGGTGACTGTAGAGCAATGGGGGACTTCTGCCCAGGGTTCCTCAGTGTCTGACAGAGACCTTCAAACATCTTTGATTTGAATAAATGGCTTTCCCTGGGAACAGTTCTCAGTTCCAGAAAACAGATGGCTCTGCTGTGCAAGGTTCTCCGAGTCTCTCTTACAAACGGCCTGCCCCCTCCTCTGTCCACCACCATCCTTTCACTTCTGGGAGTGCTTTCTCCAGGTGCTGCTGCATGTGGGGGCCAAGGCTGTCATGGAAGACAGTATCGGAGTATTGACCACAGCCCTGGAAAGTGGGGGTGGGAGTTGAAAAGGCTAAAATCTACTGCAGTTAGAGGAAGTCCCTCTTCCCAGACTGCAGCCTCTTTAGTCTTCCAGGAAGGAGGATTTACACACAGAGCTGTCAGTCCCTAGGCCTGTTCTCATAGAAGATGGACCTCCTGGCCTCCTTCTGAGGTGTGGGAGAGTGTTGGACTAAGCTGCATGGTTTGGGGCTCTGGACTGGCTCCCATGGAGCCAGAGGTGTCGCTGGTCACTTGTCCTCTCCAAAAAGACCCACCTTGAGTCCTTGACAGTATCTTACAACTGCCCAGGGACTCTCTCACCAACTTGGTCCCCAGGATGTCATCCTTAACACACACACACACACACCCCCCGCCACCGCCGCCAGCCTGAACTGTGCAGAGAACACTTAGGGGCAGACTGTAAACAGGGCAGAGGTGAGGGCTGTGACCTGGCAGTCAGGTGCTGGGTAGCTGCCACAGTGTGGGACTCCTCACCCTCCTCCCACACTTTCTTGCCCTCACTTCTTGTTTGTTGATGCTTAACCACTGTGAGCTGCTCCTCCGACCCAACTGGCATTGAGCACCAATGCTTACGGAAGGGCATCTTGCACATTAGAATTTGTTTTTAAATGAACGCAGCCTGACTTGGTGGAAAGCTATACATCTGAGGAAAGCACATAGTCAGACCTGAGCCCCAGGACCCCAGAGCTCACTGCAGTGTGTGCATTGTGGCTGCACAGGAAAAGGCACCACCCAGCCCAGGGCACAGTAGGAGACACTTGTCCTGCCACTAACAGATACCAGATTGCTGGGGATCAAAAAACAAAAACAAAAACAAAACAAAACAAAAAAACCCATGTAGTCCGTTTTCAGTGGCCACCTGGAGAAGGAGTGAAAGAATCTGCACCTGGTGTATGTGCTGAGGAATCTGGTAGGTTCTGAGAGGACTTCAGAGACGGTCTAGAACCCGTGAGTGATGCCAGGAAGTGGAGACATTCCAGGGCATGCACCCAGCAGATATTGCCATCTGGATAGTTGCGATGTCCAGCACACACTGACTTGCAGCTGCCCTGAAGGTCCCTGCGTGGTACCCAAGAGCCACCGTGCGAAGCACTTTGATGATGCTAGGGCACTGTCCTAACCAGTGGTCTACCGCCTCCTTCACCGTCCTAGCCAGTGATCTACCGCCTCCTTCACGGTCCTAACCAGTAGTCTACCGCCTCCTTC